>CM056202.1:96570330-97792803 GCA_029692085.1 Gymnothorax javanicus | reverse complement strand
TTGCATATTTAGGATGCAAACATTATAACAGTAACTTGGCTCGTTAGCCGCTGTGCTACAGCCACAATCAACTGGCTATCCGTCCCAGGTTGGCTTATGCAGTAAAAGCAACTTACAGCTTCTGTGTCTGTGAGTCACGGACAGTCGCGACCCGATACAGGCTTTATCTTCAGATATATTACAAAGCCTGCGTTTGAGGCCAGTTGTTAGTGCTAACTATCGCTAAGCGGTCCTGCTAGCCACCCGTAACACGTTAGCTTCACTAGCATTATTTGCTGTTATATCGTTACTTACAGCTTGTGGCTCCGGCGCTGATCGATGCAACTGCTTCAGGTTTGAGAAGCAGCTGAAATGCTTATCCTGTGTTGAATTATCCTTTATTGACAAAGTTGTCTTTGGTGAAATGCTGAACACAAACTGCTAACGTTCCTTTGGCCGTGGCTATTTGCTGCCAGCAAACAAAAAAAGCTACCCACTGATTTCTGGTGGCATTGTCTTTTAGAAGAAAAATCCGCGTCCAAAAGTAAACGGACAAGCAGCTTTGGGAGAGATACTGACAAAATTGCACCTCAAATGATCTGCGGTTCTTCTTTTTTGTATTTCCAAAAGTGTAGACGCTACTAAGGCATAGTATGATCTGCCGTTGTTAGTGCCTGCTAGAATAGTTTCCGGTGTGGGCAGGTCCAGCGCAGTGGTTGGCTCAGGCTAGGTCTGTACTAATTGGACGGCACAACCTGACGTCAGGTTTTGCCCAGATCTCGCGAAGATCTCAGGAGGAGCTGTTCAGAGGAAATCACGCTCACGAAATCACGTTCTTGGATTACGGCAAAACCCCTGTATCTTATGTTTAGAAACTTTTCAGAGGTTGAGCATGGACAACCAACATTACAATATTACTAATATGTATTAAAAGAAGGATCAGCATAATAGGTCCCCTTTAATAAAACTACGGAACTACTACGAAATGAAAGATTTAGCATTCCGATTTGACGTAAATGTACAAAGTGTTTAGTTCACTTTAGTTTGCTAGCTAGATAGCCAACCAGCTCACTAGCGAGTAAGACAGTATGCAAACTGTATAGCCTTATTTTGTCGGCGTAATCAAGACGCAAATTGACGCGATTATGGGACGAAAGTGAAGTGGGGGGACCATTAACGGTACGGAAAAAGATATCGCTGCCTGTACACCTTTTGACGCTAAATGTGCAAAAACTGTACGGTATAAAACAACACACCCTATTTTACAAACGGCGCCCCAGGAGTGTTAGCTTGATTTTCAATGCCTGGGTGAACTTCTTGTTTCACAGACTGGGACAGATTTCTGTTTGGCCACATAGGGATGTCATTGCTGCCCAGATGCCTGCTACTTTCAGGGAAGAATTTCCTACCACTTTTGCAATGACTGACTGTACTGAGATCAAAACTGAAAGACCTACTTCCCTGCTGCTCCAGAGCCAGAGCTACTCTGACTATAAGTCCACCAACACTCTCAAGGGGTTAGTTGCATGCGATCCCCGGGGCTCAGTTATGTTCATTTCTACCCTGTTTACCGGATCCATATCAGATAAAGAAATTTTTAGGCAGAGTAATCTTCCATCACTTCTTTCTCGCCTCATTGAAACTGGCTACCTTCAGCCAGGTGATGGAATAATGGCAGATAAGGGGTTTCTCATGAAGAAGGAGATTAAGGAACTTGGACTGAAGCTGAATGTCCCACCTTTTGCCAGGTCAAATGCACAAATGCCAGCACCAGATGTGCAGAAAACAAAGACCATCGCAAAGCACAGGGTCCATGTTGAGAGATGCATTGCAAAAATAAAACAATTTAAAATTGTGTCAGGTAAGATACCTAATTCCATGATGGACAGCATAAATTAAATCTGGTGTGTAGTTTGCCTGTTGACAAACTTTCAGGCCCACATTTTCACACAATAGGGTAATGCTCCCTCCCCTCCCTGCATAGGGAAGATAATGTTTTCTTCCTTTCCTGATAGCTTAACGGGCTCCCTATCGAATAGAAGCTGTCCCTCACCGCTATTTCATGACCTGGCTGGTTGGCTAAATAGCTAATGGGTGTCCCTGTCATGTGCTGCATGAGTTGATAGTCTGCAGCTGTTACACCATAAATTAACCAGGGAATGTAAAAATGTTTGTTAGATGAGCACTGTATAATTGTTGTAGTAATACATTTGTTGATGAAATCAAAATATACTAATATGAATAATCATCTTGCATTGGCATCCATTCCACCATCACCATCCAATCAATCAGTTCAAGAATATCACTTCTCCGCTATCACTGACAGGCTGTATTTGAGAATGACTTGGCTAACTGGCTCTTACCTGTTGTCAACAAGGGCGCTCACAACTGACTGTCTCTTGCACTGAGCTTTGGCCTTGGCTGCAACTACGGTTCTGACTGATTCAGCGGTCACCCTCTTCCCCCGGGGCCTATGCCACTTCTGAGGAAGGCTGGTGCAGGCAATCTCCTCTTCGTGTTCATCTTGTCTCACCCTCCACAGATCTAATGTGTGCATCAAACCAACCACGTGGGAACAATACCCAGATGCTTTGCGGTAAAGACAGACACAGTGTAAGCTGGTGTGCAGAGTAGCAAAGGTAGGCAACCAGTTAGAATAGAATAGGATAATCAGACGTCCACTGTGATGATGATTTGTCTTTGGTTCACCATGTCGACCAATTTCGCAAAGACAGCTTCACAGACACTCGTAGTATCGCTCATAAACATTGAATAACGGCCCGTTCCAGCCAACCAGTAACTTGTGTTTTCACAAACTTCTACCGGTGAAAGTGCCCTGGAACGGCTGTCAAACCCATGACATCCCTCCCATGAACTCGTACCAGATCGATGTACTCCCAGTTACAAGGCTGTGAAAACACGAGTTACTGGTTGGCTGGAACGGACCGTAAGTTACAAACAGTAAACAGCGTAGTTTCTAGCATTTGACATTAAATGTAGGCTATACTCATATGAAAACGTTACAAGAAGGCTAGGTTAGAAATAGCCTACATCAGGAGGAAGCACTTCGCTAGCACTCTGATTAGGAGAGAAACGTAGACCTGACTATCGCCTACACAGTATTTCAGTACATTAGAAACTAGTTTAACTCAGGTCAGAAGACGTAATTAGGTCACTCACCCGGCCGTGCAGGAGCAATGTTGATTTGTAATCATCGCATGCTCTGTGTCCACACAAATGTTGTGGGGCTTCTCACTTTTTCTCTGCGAACGGTAAGACCTGGCCTCAATTGTCACCGCTCTCTCTCGTTGATAAAATTGAATGTCATGGATATAGCCCTCCATGGCATATTGTAGGCCTTGCTAGCAGCTTCTTGAGGTTATTTTAGCTGTTGTCCAGAGGCTATCCACAATGCCTTGTAAATGCAACATGTCTGTGAACTGAACTGGCGTCGCCATGCTTGTTGTTTTGAAGGCTGAAGTTTCCGGGTTAGTTGTCCGACCTAGCAACAGTAACAATGGGAGGCGGGGCTTGGGATCGGTCAATTGACGATAGAATCGCTCCGAGAACACCGCACACTATTAGGTGCTGCTAATTCTCCCCCTTTATGACATCGACAATCATTCATTTGGACGCGTAATTTGGTGCATTTAAATCAGCTTTATTCCAAATTGCATACCTGTCAACTCTCACGCATTAGGAGTTTAATGCCTTAAGTGGCATATCGCGTACTCTCGCCATAGTCTGCAACCTTATACTTAGTTGATAACAAAAGTGAAGATTGAAAAATTTTAATTCGGCAAACAATATTATATTTAATTGCCGAGTCCCACTTTTTCATAAACCCATGAGAGTGAAAGGCGATATTTCATTGGAATGCGGATAAGTCATTATTCAATCAGCGCATATTTAAGAAATTATCACGCGGAAATTAAGTCTTCTTTTGCTTTTCTTTCCTCGGGGGTTGGAAGCCAAGAAATTGCATAAAGACCTTACAAATGGTTTTTTACAATGTAGTTCATTTAAACAATTTAAATGGTCATGGAGCGCAAGTTAAATCACCAGATCTTGTGAAAAAGGTAGCGCAAGTTTCAGAGCAGTTTGTCTTTGGTAAAGCATGGGCGATTTATAAGTAAGTTATTTTTTCTGTACTGAATTTAGCCCATTATTTCATTGCTGTTAGATCGCATGGAGAGAGAAGCCGTGTCCTCAATTACCAATGGATTATTCCTATGACTGGAAAATGACCTCTGAATGAAAGAATTTCAGTAACATGAATTGACTTGGACCTGGAACCTTGAAAAATTATTGACCCTCAAAAAATGACAAATATCACATAATAACAGGTCACATTTTTATAATTTGAATTTAGATATGAGGAAATTCCATGTGGAAATACAAAATAATGTACTTATTGTCCCGTCACGAAGTAGGATGAGGGTATTAGATTCGGGTTCGTCCGTCCGTCCATCTGGGCCACAATGGGGACAAGATTTCTCTGAAAATATTATTCCTAGACGCGCGAAATTTTGTAAGCTTAATAAGCTACTCATGATCTAAGTTGAGTTTGAAAATGGATGTCAGAGCATATTTTTTTACGGAGTTATGGCCCTTGATCGTGGCGGGAGATAGTGATGACACTGTCTTTTTCATCGTGCTTTCAGCTCAAAGGCGATCAATACAGTTGAAGATACACACAAGAACTAGAAATAGAATCGCCCAGCGCACATCCCTGTATGCATTGTACAATGTAGGCCTACCTTTAAAAATGAATTTTATGGTTTGTTTGTTCTGTGTTTCTTTATGGAGTCTACAAAAAGCAAAGGCTCTCTCCATAAGAGTTTTTCTAGTGTTTCTTTACGTTTTATATATTTTTGATTTTGTTTCAGACCATTTATGTGGCATTATTAATTTCTCAAATTAAAGTAGACTATCCTATTTAATGCACTGTAATTAACTTTTGTGCCCCGGAGACTCACTGAAAATTCACTGGCAGCTATTCAGTGAACTTAGTGCTTCATTCATTCACTAATTATGGTCTCCCCAAAATCAATTACCCACAATCCTTCAGTGCCTGGGACTTAGAAGGATGGTGTGACTCATTAGGGTGCTTGAAGATACTGCGGGGTTTTCCAGCCAGACTTGATATCCAGTTGCTACATAAGAAATTGGTGCATAATCCAAAATATCTTTGCCAAGAGACAAGAATACCTGTATTTTTGGGGGAAACTTTGTGAGTGCCAGGTTCAGCAATCAGTTCCACAATCCCTGTACTGATGCTTCGTTGCATTCATTCTCTCCTTAAACCTTAGAGCCTGGTCTGGAAATTTTTTTTTTTCTTAAAGATTATTTTTTGAGGAATTTTTCCCTTATTTGACAGTAATACAGCGTAGAGAGACAGGAAAGTTGGGAGAAGAATGGGGGAAGACATGCAGCAAATGACCTGGGCTGCAATCGAACCCAGGTCGCTGCGGGAAGAACACAGCCTTTATAGTACGCGCGCTTAGACCGATGAGCCACCGGGGCGCCCCTGGTTTGGAAAATTGAGCAATATTAACATAACTGCACCACAGAAGACCATCAAAATTTGCAGAATAATCATTAAACAAGGTCTGGACCCTCTTCAAGGCATCGACAGTAATGAGGAATGAAAGACTTTTGCTTGCACTGGACACACACACACACACACACAGCCACACACACACACACATACAGGCACACACTTTGCATAGCCAAGAAAACCTCTGCCCCTCCGGCCCCAGATACAGATACCTGACAATAAAACCATACAGGCAACAGCAGGTTTAATCCCATCCTCCATCGGGCTCCGGAAGTCATGGAGCTTCTTTGACCATGTCATGCACCAGTAGGGGAGACTGAGGTCCAATGAGCCATATCACTATTTTGCGATCAATCGATGACAGAGCTGCTTAAAATAGGCAAAATATTTGACCAGTGACTGATGAGTCATGGGGATAAATGAGCCATATCACAATTTTGCCTATTTTAAACACCTTTGGCATCGATTGATCGCAAAATAGTGATATGGCTCATTGGTCCCCATGGCTCATCGGGCCCCAGTCTCCCCTACTATTAAGAGTCACAGTCCTTTCATCATTTTGTATGTCATTGTCAGCATTTCTCCACTTGGGGTTCCATAGCTTCATTGTCTCCATGAAAAATGAATTGGATTTAGGAAAATTGGCGAAAATACGATCCATGACCAATCTTGTCGCCCAAGATGGTGTACGTTTTGTTTAGTGAGATAAAAAATGCATCACCTTACGACAATGTGAAAAAAAAACTTTGTGTTCATAAAATGCAAACAATGCTTACAATGTGCTACCATTAGCAACTAGACAGTCGGTCGCCCGCTGGACAACGTGTATCCCCAGACCCCAAAAGCAATCTTTCCCAAAATCTTTAGGCTCTGTGATACATACCACACACAAGGCCCATGGCAAATATGAACCTAATCGGTTGAAATTTTTGGCCAGTGGGGTGCTCACAAGCCGGGGCGGACTGGGGTGAAAAAGTGGCCCGGGAATTTGAATCCGACCGGCCCACTCTCCAGGGGGCAGGGATGGGGAGGTACTGGCCGGTCAAAAAAAATTGACGTTATTTGACAAAAAAGAATGCATTTTGACAATCAAATTGGACCGTATTTCCCATAAAACATTGATATTATTAGTTTTTGAGTTGATATGACACCAATTAGCCTACAACAACATAATTTTAATGTCTATCTAACATATAGGGTGGCCCAAAAAAAACCCCCAACCGAAACATAGTGCAAAAACTAATTCACTTTAGTGAGATGGAGTAGTCCTGCCAAATTTATTTCTTATCAACTACATAAAATAAAAATCTTTTCGGTTGGGTTTTTACTCCATCTCACTTAAGTGAATTAGTTTTTTCACCATGTTTCAGTTGGGTTTGGTTTTTTTTGGGCCACCCCGTACAAACCCAATGGCTATATTAGTTTAGTTTAGTTAATGCCTATCACCCCGTCCTAGGACTCAGGCCGCCAACAAGACTCCACCAGGCAGTTCGGTCCTGAGCCAGTGCCTCTAGCTGTCCCCTGTATGGCCCGTCCTCCTGGCATCTGCTTCCAGGTCCCGGCGCCAGGTGTTTCTCGGCCTGCCCCTGTTTCTTTTCCCCCGCGGCTTCCAAGCTTGTGCTGCTCTAGTGATGTTTGGTTTTGGTTTGTGAAGAGTGTCCCCCATCCATCTCCACCATCTGCGAAGGAGTTCTATGTCAATCGGTTGCTGATTGGTCATTTGCCATAGCTCCCTGTTACTGATTGTTTCTGACCTGTGGATCTGCAGTTTCGTTCTGAGAGATGTGTTCATGAATGTTTGAGCTTTCTTTATGACAGCAACGGTGGTTCTCCAAGTTTCAGCTCCATAGAGCAGCACCTGCTACACTACTGTGTTGAAAATACGGATCTTGATCTTACTTGAGAGGTTGGAGCGCCAGGTTGTTTTCAGCTGATGAAATGCCGCCCTTCCTTTTCCTATCCTGATTCTCACATATGATACAATACGATACGATATACTTTATTGTCCCCATAGGGAAATTTGTTTTGGACTCATATACTACGCTGTATACCTCCACAGTGTGAAAAAACAAACAACATAATAAATTGCACATAATCCACATTGCACATTACAAGATATTGCACATACAAGTACAAAACACATATTGCACATACCATGTGGTAAAAAACACCATGAAACTGTTGCGCAATCCCTGCAGCCTTAAACAGCACTATTTAAAAGTTTAATGAAGGTTGGAACAAATGAGTTTTCAAATCGACATCTGCGTCTGTCCCACCCTGTTTGTCTACATTGCTTCCTAAGTAGGTGAAGCACTCAACCTCTTCCAGTGGCTTGTGTCACTGAGAGTGATGGGTGATGGAAATGTTTGTTAACTTTCAAAATCTTGCTCTTTGCTGGGTGAACACTCAGTCCTAAGCGTGCAGAATTCTCCTTGATCATGTCGGTCTTCTCTTGCATTTGTTGAGGCGTGTGTGCCATACTCAGTTCATTCAGTTGAAATCATTCACATCCCACCCCTCCCTCATCTCCTCCGGTGTTCCTCAGGGCTCCGTTCTTGGCCCCATCCTATTTATCATCTACCTCCTCCCACTTGGACAGATTTTTCGTAAATACAATATCCATTTTCACTGTTATGCGGACGACACTCAGCTCTACGTCTCCTCCAAACCATCTTCCACCTTCCCATCCTTCTCCCTCTGTACCTGTTCGCAGGAAATCAAGTCCTGGTTCACCTCAAACTTCCTCAAACTCAACAGTGATAAAACAGAGGTAGTCCTCATTGGTTCGAAATCCACACTCACCAAACAACCCAGTTTTACCCTCACCATTGACAACTCCTTGGTTTCCCCCTCCCCTCAGGCCAAGAGTCTGGGTGTCGTCCTTGACAGCACCCTATCCTTCCAAACTCATATCAACAACACCATCCGGTCTGCCTACTTCCACCTCAGAAATATAAACCGCCCCTCACTCCTCCCCACAGTGCCGCAATCCTGGTTCACTCTCTCGTCACCTCCCGTCTGGACTATTGTAATTCTCTTCTTTTGGTCTTCCCCATAAACTCCTCCATAAACTCCAACTGGTCCAGAATGCTGCTGCCCGCATTATCACCAGAACCCTGTCATCAGCCACATCACCCCTGTACTACACCAACTCCACTGGCTTCCCATCAAGTACCGGATTGATTACAAGATTCTCCTCCATACATTCAAGGCAATTCATCACCTCGCCCCCCCCATACCTGTCTGACCTCATCCATATTAATATTCCCACCCGGTCTCTTAGGTCTGCTTCCTCCATCACTCTGAAAGTCCTCCCAGTCCGTCTGTCCACTATGGGGTCAAGAGCCTTCAGCCGCTCTGCCTCCCACCTCTGGAACTCCGTCCCCCCTGATATTAGAAACCTGGACTCTATCACCACATTCTTATCTCACCTTAAGACTCACCTATTTAGGCAGGCTTATGGCTGACTTGTGTGGACTTCTGCTGCATGCTGTACCTTAGCTTTGTTTTTACTTTTAACTGTGTTTTGTTTTTACTGTTTTTAACCTGTTGTACGGCGACCTTGAGTGCCCTGAAAGGCGCCTTATAAATAAAATGTATTATTATTATTATTATTATAACAAGGCAAGGTTATCTGCAAAGTGAAGATCATCCAGTTGTTTCAATTTTGTTTTGTTTTTTGTATCTTCCAGTGGCTATATACAGTGCAGTGAAATACAGGATATTTTCCCCATTCCTAATTTTTTTTTTTTTTTTTTTGCATATATGTAACACTTAAATGTTTCAGATCATCAAACAAATTTTACAACGTAATACTAGACAAAGATAACCCGAGTAAAGACAAAATGCAGTTTTTAAATGATGATTTAATTTCTTAAGTGAAAAAAGCTATCCAAACCTACCTGGCCCTATGTGAAAAAGTAATTGCCCCCCTTGTTAAAGTTTTCACATAATGTTCCACCTTATGCTGCCCCTGACTGCGAGGGCCAGGTGTAACCCAGGCGGCTTCAGCCTGGAATGGACTGGCTGATCGGGAGCCCCCCCCGAACCTCCCGATGGCCAGCCTGCCCCTGTACGTACAACAAACAAAAACTCAATTATCATAATTTTGCTGCTTTTCCTCCCGCTTGGATCTTTTCCTGTAAAAATAAAAAAATCGGAGAAAGTTTATTAGCCAGTTTCCTTGAATTGTCGATCTGCTGGTTGACACTTAGTTCCTGTTCAAAAACAGAGAAAAGATCTTTCATTACTCATTCAGTGAATTTATTTGGTCATTTTTTTTTTAAATCACAATGCATCATTTGTTATAAAACTGATTTGCTATGTTATATGTGCTCTGTTGTGAATAAAATACTGGCTGGTCTGATTTGAAAGTCATTGTGTTTAGATTTTATTCACAGTTTACACTTTGTCCCTACTATTTCGGAATTGGTTGTATATTAATTGCTTTTTCAGCCCTTTTTTGCCTGTGTCCAACTTTTTTGAGACCTGTTGCAGCCTGAAAATTTGAAATGAGCTCATTTTGTGGATAAAAATGTAAAATGTCTCAGTTTCAACATTTGAAATGTTATCTATGTTCTATTGTAAATAACATATTGGCTCATGTGATCTGAAAGTCATTGCATTTTGATTTTATTCACATTTTACACTTCGTCCCAACTATTTCAGAATTGGGGTTGTAGTTTGTGATCTTGTGGATCCAGAAGCAATTATACGGACTTATGGCGTGGTGGAGGTATGCGCTCTACCAAGTGCCTTCTAGTTGCTGTTATTGGCTGGGTGAAATTGGTCTTTTTTTTTTTTTTGAAAGTCCACATTGCGATTGAATGGCCTTTACAGACAGTAACATGAAATGTTCAGTTTGACTGTGGTGCGAAGAAGGTTTAGTGGTGCTAACGTGGTGTGAAGCTTGAAATTCTCCACTCAGTTTGCTATAGTTGGGCCTCCTTTGCTGATGTCATTGTTTTTAAAAGGTTCTGTATCGCCTTGTGCAGGGGAGCACTACGAGGTCGAAGTTCAGTTCATTTCCCTCCACGTGGGCTTCTTCCCGGCCACCATGGTGTTTGAGTTCAAACCAGACCCCATCCCCAAAACTAAGCCCTTCTACATTGTGCGTTTCCTGGAAGCTGTGACCAGAACGAAGCTAACAGTGGAACTGGGCCCAGTGTCGCCGTACAAGCCCTACCAGTCCGCCACGTACAGACCTGTGGACACTCTGGTGGAAGAGGGATGCCCACCTGAAAGGTAGGGGAGCCAGCTGATGATTCCTGGTTTGCGAGGAATATCAAATGCACTTCACAATAATTTAATTTGGAGTTTCTTTGGCTGTTGTGACTGAACCATGTCAATACTCAGCTTCACTCAGCCAAATTATGCCTGATTAAATCCGAACCATCTGAGTACAAATTAACCAATGTGATCCTAAATGCACCTACAGCCTGAATTCAGTTATTTAATGAAAGCACTGAAGGTGCTGATACCTCGGCGCTTACAGCAGTGACAAGAGCGTCCCTTAATGAAGCTATAAAATTCTGCGTGGACGTGTCAGAGTGCCCTAGCTGTGCATCTATGCTTGACATAAGCCATGTTTCCATCCACTTGTCAATCGAATTATCTGAAGTTTGCCAAAAATATTCATGCGAATAAAGGCGGTTAAAATGCATTTCCACCTAACAGCATTAAAGCGAATAAAAACTTGTGCGTAATGACGTTACTTGCTGCTATGCGATCAAATCTGTGTATCGAATAGATTTCTGACATTTTAAGCTGTTTCCATCCATTTTCGCACTGAATCGCAGAACCTTCGAGTGAACAGAAGTAGTGTGGTAGCCAACAAAATTAACTAGTTAGCAATAATGGATCACGTCTACCAACAAATGATGATAATTGCACAAGTTGTAATAGTGCTCATGTGCCAGCTATTAGCAACATGCAAGCCATTATCAGAAGGCAACGACGGCATCGAAACACCGTCATGATGCAGTCGCAGATTCACTTGGCAAATAACGTTTCCATCAGAAGTTATCGCATAACCCTTTACCGATCAAAAAGAAAATCCGATGAGATCAACCGTATAAAATTAATGTCAGTATCTTGAAAATCAAGTCAAATTTCAGAGTTTCCATAAAGCATTTTTAATTCGACATGACTTAATTCGCATAAGAACGTGTGGATGGAAACATGGCTATTCTCAAGTGTTTACCCACCAGTTGACATTGAGTTGAGCTGGTTGACATAACGAGTTGATAAGCAGCTTCGTAGCACTGCTTAGCGAGACTGCGGTTGTTAGGCTTAGTGAAGCCCAGCAATAACTGAAAGTATTGTTCATTTGCACACTGTTACGGTGTGGGGGGAGAAATCATTTGTGATGTTTTATAAAGTTTCATACAGCAGTAAGTTTCAAAATCCACGCAGTGCTGTATTTAACACAGTGCGCAATGTGTGTCTACATGAATTACTGTCGGCATTATGCTCCGTTTGTCAAGTTTTGCCATCAGCGGCAGCCATTGCTGTGATATAAATCGAACTCACAAGTTGTAAAGCGATCCACTGTGAAGAGCTTTTTCTTTGTTGAAGTCTTGATCGCTTGCAGCAGCCATTGTGGTAATCAAATAGTGCTATAACTCGAAAACAAAGCTCTATCTGAAAAATCTGGCAAATTTAAATCCAAGAGATCATGGCATTTAACCCATAGAGCCATATTCTAGGACTTGACTTTGACCGGCGTAGCAGCTATCCCCGTAACAGACAGAACGACTGACTGACACACAAACGAACTACCGTAAACCTGGCTTGCGCATGCGCACCGAGGCAGAAAAATGCTAAACATGTTACTTTTCGCCTGGCCGCATAACTATTTTAATGTTCGATTGTTACTTCCTCTAAACTTCCCTCTGTTTATAGTTACTAATCGTTCAAGAAGGGCATACGTTTATTTAGTCAAGAAATGGGGACTTTTATTTGGTTTCATAAGAAAACTTTCTGTTCACGTCTGCAACTTTGTCCTTTTACAACTCTGAAGCCATTAAAATGGCGAAACTCCTGCTTTTGTTTACCACCCGAATTAATTCCTGAATGGGGTCAAATATCATTGTACAATGCAATTCAGTTTCTGGCCATGTAGCCTGGGGTATTTGGGCCTCTACATATTTTCCCCAGGTACACCAAACTTGCTCTTTAATTTGGTCTTCTAAATCCCCCAACCAATAAACATTTGCTAATTCACTTTTTTTAAATTTGTATACTATACATCCCCCTTAAATCAATTCCCTCTTCTGCACAATTCAAATTTTAAACCTGAAGCCGAATTGCATCCCTCCCCAGTAAACTTAGACGTTCTTTTACACACTCCCAATGGCAGTATTGCTTTCTTACTCCCGACCCATACAGCCATACAGCTGGGTTTCCCAAATCTGATATTACAGGATACAGGTTTATTCAGCTGCTCTCTCTCCCTCTGCTCCTGAATATGGGGGCATACGGCGCTGGGTTAAATATTGTCAGTAAACTTTTCAGATGGCTTTGACTGAGACGCAGTTCCACTTTACTTTGCAAAATGTTTATCCTGATCCTAAATGTTTAGGATTCCCCTTTCTCTAAACAGTTCCAGAACTGCCAGCTCATTTTCTTTTTATTCAACCCTTTTTGCCGATTTGTCCGCCGATGCATAATTTGTTACACCCATCATTTTTTTTTCACATATTGCAAGATCAAATGTCCCCTCTTCTCACTTTGTTAGTGTGTTTTTATTTCTTTTTGCACACTTATTTCACAATTTTTGAAATCATTCTCAAAGAAAGGAAATTAGTCTCTTAATTCCTCCACAGGCGTTGCCAACTTGCCATTATTTATCTATTCGTTTAAATTTTATTACTGAGCCAAATTCTCTCCCCACGTATTAAATTGCAATATGTCAATTTTAACAGTTACACTGCTTAGTAAAGTCTATTATAAAAACACTTCCTTTTAGACAGATATACTTAGTCAATATTTAATGCATGCGATTTACTTCTTTTAATCTGCCAAATAGGAATGACCATTAATAATAATTTCAACACTTATTGCATGCAGATTAGGAGTTATGCTGTTATATTTTATATTTCAGTGCACTCCTAACAAATGCAATACGCAACAAAACCACTGTTCACATCTACTCTACACTCATTCAACAGGGCGCCACACCCCACAGTACAGACTTCCCGTCCGCGTCTGTTCAGGACCCCGGCAATCCTCACTTCCAGTCAGTCTTTCCTTTGGACCCAACAAACCTCACTTCCAGTCAATGTCCTCGCTAGACCCACTAATTGGCCAGCTCCTATTACGCCTTGTGTGCTGCGCACCTTTTTAAAAATAAGCTAAAATGGGTCCTGCTGTCAGACCTCTCTTAGGTCTGTCCAGGCCCAACCCGAGAACCTGCAGGTTATTTCCTTACCTTAGGGTCCAGCACAGGCCTCACTCATAACAAACTCAAAAACTTCCAAGAAAGAGAGCCTGCAGGTTAATTCCCTTTTTTACAGTAGGGTCCCAGCACAGGCCTCACATAACAGTCATACACCAAACCAATTACAGAACGCTCTCTGGAGTTCCACACAGTTAGTTGTAGCGTGCGCAGTGTTAGTGGTTACATAACAATTCTGCAGATTCTGTCCCTCTCCTTTTAATTTCCCTCCATTTTGTGTGAGATTCTTTGAGCTGAAAGGTCACTTGTCTCCAGTGCTCCTGATCAGGGCTGGGACAACACAAAACAACACCCCTACTTCTCTGAGCAAGATAATTAAATCAAATTAACTTAAATTGCTCACCTTATACTTAGTTTGCTGGCAGCGCGTGTGCGTGTTTTCCTCTGAGCACCAGAAGCCCACCCACCCTTCCAAGTGTAACCGACCTTTGCCGACTCCTGCTGGCTCAAATTTGTCGTGGTTTTCATTCAAACATATTTTCCATATTATGAGGTTCCCCCATCCTCAAACAATTGGAGAGAGACAGATTCTTCAGAAAATTAGGCTTTATTGTGGCATAGATGAAAATAAAGCTGAGCTCTTTTTGCGCAAGAAGAACTAACATTCTGATTTTCACACCCTGTTTTTATACCTTCATCACAGGAAATATCTTCCAAATATGGTTTTTCCCGCCCTCTCATGCTACAGTGGTTCAATAACGTAATGTCTGCTTCTTACTTGTTTTTCAATGGTACAATCATGTGGTGTCTCCATGTTACTTGTTTTTCTCTTTTTATCATTAGTTGGCATCTTTTGTAAAATAACAACTTCAGAGCTACTTGTTTCAGAGGACTTACAGGTTTTTGGGTCACTGGTTTTCCCAGAGACAGGCAAACCAAAACACTGCCAACTTCCCTTGAAAACTGCAACCAAAAGAACTCCCCTCTTCCAGTGTAATAGAGAATGAGGAAAAAAAAAAAAAAAAAAAAAAGTACAAAGTCCACAATCCAAAAATCACAATCCAGTAGGGCAGAATCAGAGTCGAAAACCAGGGCAGCAATCACAGTACTCGTGGTTGGGCAAAAATAGGTTCGGTACACAGGCACAGGTTTGTCAGAGAAGCAAAAGCCAAAAATCCAGTGGGCGTAATCCAAACTGTTAACGGGGCAGCAAACAAAACTCGTAGTCAGGCAAAAAAGGGTTCGCAAAAACAGATGCAGACAATAGTACCAAAAAGCAGAGCCAAAAATCGTAAGTCGGACGGTCCAGTCAGAAGAGTAACACTATGAGTACAAGGCGAAGACGATAGCAGAACAGGTAAACAAGAGAAACGTTCTGACAAGGAAGTGCTGTGAAAAGACACCTAATATACACTCCTGTGAGATCAAATGATGCATAGAACACAGGTGCAGGAAATGAGGCTAATTACAAAGGAAGCAAACATGAGGGAGAACCTAATCACATGAAATAGGCAAAAGCCAAAACGCGGACAGGGATCACTAGACAGCCTATAGACAGAACAAACAGATCCGGTTAGGGATTTCTATGTGCACAGAGTGAGTGGCAGAACAGTGATTAGACAGGTGCAGAGAATCTGCTAGAAGCACAGCAAAGTAAATTGAGTGAGGCAAGAGGCGGAGACTAGAACAGGGCGAATTCTGAGAGATCGTTAGTCAATTAGTAGAGTGCAGCTATACAATCCCTAGTGCTTGTTAGTAAGTAAATACTATGTACAATGTTAGTCTTGGTTAGTAATTTAACAAAAACAACAAACTGTTAGTATTGGTTAGTAATCCAGAAAAAGCAAGATGAAGGAAGTAAACGAGATTGGAAGGAATGGTTGAAAACCAGAATCCATTAAATCACCCGAAAGAGTGGCACGCAATACTGGGGCTGTGAGCAGACAAGAGACAAGAGACCAGATGGGGGTAGACAAAGTGCAATGCATGGTGATAACAAAAACATGGACCGGAATGTAACTATGGCAAAATGCAAAACATGGAAAAACTAAACTAAGACAATACATGAACATAACTAAGTAACCAAATGACAAAACAATAACCAGGCAATACAGAATAAACATGGCAGACAGATCAGAAACATAGCAAACAGGCAGAATCACAACAAATGGATACAAGGAGATACATAAATGATTCAACTGATTATGTTTTTCAGTAACAACTAATGATTTTACTGAACAAATATTGATCAAGCCTGCTTACTAATCAAAGCTACAGAAGCTTGCTGCTTGTGTGTGTGTGTGAACTGAATTGCTTGTATGTGTGTGTGATGTATGTATTTGTGTGTGTGTGTGTGTGTGTGTGTGGGCATGTGTGTGTGTGTGTGTGAGCTGCTCCTGCATGTGTGAACTGCTTGTATTTGTCAAGTCAAGTCAAGTTTATTTGTTGAGCACATTTCATGCTCAAACCAACACAATGTGCTTCACAAGGCAAGAAGCAGCATGACAAGACATAAGACAATAATAAAACAGTTAAAAAACAAGTTATAATACACCTACATGTCAATGCATTTATAAAAATATGAACAAAAGTACATAGGCATACATATAAAATGAAACTAATGTTAAAGTATAAAATATAAGAATAATAAAAAATATGAACAAAAGTACATAGAAATACGTATAAAATGAAAATAATGCAAGGACGAGGGTCAAAGGACATTGCTTAATTAAAAGAAATGGAAAAGAGGTAAGTTTTAAGTCTGCTCTTAAAGACCATAGAGTAGGAGAGGCTCTAATGTCATAGGGAATGGTATTCCACAGTTTGGAAGCATAATGACAAAATGCAGCTTCTCCAGCTTTGGAGCGCACACGAGGGACTGCAAGGGCTTCTCCTACTTTGGAGCACACATGAGGGCCTGCAAGGGCTTCTCCTGCTTTGGAGCGCACACAAGGGACTGCAAGGGCTTCTCCTACTTTGGAGCGCACACGAGGAACTGCAAGGGCTTCTCCTGCTTTGGAGCGCACACGAGGGACTGCAAGGGCTTCTCCTGCTTTGGAGCGCACACGAGGGGCTGCAAGGGTTTCTCCTGCTTTGGAGCACACACGAGGGCCTGCAAGGGCTTCTCCTGTTTTGGAGCGCACACGAGGGACTGCAAGGGCTTCTCCTGCTTTGGAGCGCACACGAGGGACTGCAAAGGCTTCTCCTGCTTTGGAGCGCACACGAGGGACTGCAAGGGCTTCTCCTGCTTTGGAGCGCACACGAGGAACTGCAAGGGCTTCTCCTGCTTTGGAGCGCACACGAGGGACTGCAAGGGCTTCTCCAGCTTTGGAGCGCACACGAGGGACTGCAAGGGCTTCTCCTGCTTTGGAGCGCACACGAGGGACTGCAAGGGCTTCTCCTGCTTTGGAGCGCACACGAGGAACTGCAAGGAGGCCCTTTGCTGATGACCTAAGGCTGCACGGTGGTTCGTAATGCTCAGGCAATTCTTTCAGATAAGCCGGAGCCAGGCAATTTAAGGCCTTAAAAACAAGCAAGAGAATTTTAAAATCAATTATCGCATGATATGGAAGCCAATGCAGCGATTTTAGGATGGGTGTGATATGATCATATTTTTTGGTCCTTGATAAAATACATGCAGCAGCATTCTGAATAAGTTGCAGACGTCTAATTGAGCTTTTGGGTAGTCCAGAGAACAGACCATTACAGTAGTCGAGCCTGCTTGTAACAAAGGCATGTACCATTTTTTCTGCATCTGAGTTTCATAGAAAGCCTTGGGTTTTGGAAATATTTTTGAGGTGAGAAAAAGCAGATTGTGTGACCTTATTGATATGGGGTTGGAAATTAAGATCAGCATCTACAATCACACTGAGATTTCTTACATGATCTTTGCATTCTAGGAAGAGAGTACTACAGTGGGTAATGAGTTTCTGTCTCTTTGCTTTGGGGCCCATCACGACAACTTCGGTTTTTTCATTGTTCAGTTGCAGAAAGTTTAAGTTCATCCACAGGTTGATTTCACTGATGCATTTTAACAGAGTTTTTACAGGAGTCATGTCATTTGGGGAGAGTGAAATGTAGAATTGTGTATCATCTGCATAGTTATGATATTGAATGTTATATTTTTTAATGATATGTCCAAGTGGGAGCATATATAGATTGAAAAGGAGAGGGCCCAAAATTGAGCCCTGCGGGACACCACAAGTCATGGCAATGTTACCAGAGCGGAAATTTTCCATTGCCACAAAAAACTCTCTATCATGCAGGTAGGTCCTAAACAAATTTAACACCGGACCAGATAGTCCTAACCAGGTTTGGAGTCGATTTCTGACAGTCTCGTGGTCTACCGTGTCAAAGGCTGCACTGAGGTCTAAGAGTATGAGGATGCTTAGTTTTCTGTGTTTAATCAGATGTCGATAATGACTCTTAGAAGGGCAGTTTCTGTGCTATGGTGTGATCTGAATCCTGATTGAAAAGCATTGAACAGGTCATTAGTGATAAGATAGTCGTTGATTTGAGTGAACACAATGTTTTCAAAAATTTTACTTAAAGGGGACCTAATATGCTATTTTTCCAAGTTTATATTTTGGTCTTTGACTCCCCTAGAGTACTCCTGATCGTGCAAAGTAAAAAAAAAAAAAAAGTACTTATTTCGCTCATACTGCCATCCTCAAAAAACCCCATTTGTAGTCCATAGTAGTCTCTGCCTGAAACGCCTCATTGGGGTGGCTCTGCCGCTATGGCCCCCACTCCTCGTGTGCCCACTTTCTTCTGACTGGCCAGCTCTGTGGACGGTGGAGTTGGGCCGAAAGAGGCTGCAGAACGCAGTTTTCCGAGTCTGCCTCCCCAGAATGAAATGAGAGACATGGCCGTCTGATAATGAAGCGGCGGGCAAATTCCGCAATCTAACGTGATACTTGAATATAGATCTAATGAAATGAACTTGTTCTAATAAACGCAGCGGCGAAAGTGGAGGAAGCAGTGCGAAAATCTGGCAGCGCAAGCTCAACTTTGCTATCGGCTACAGTTTGCTACAGGTGAGTACAGCGGTTCTTCTACTACCTAAGATGCAGGGAAAGCTAGAATCCACAACATACAGACATATTCAGTCAAAAAAGAAACTTCACACTCAAAATTTCTAAATATTTTCTTGAAACTTCATACAAGAGATATAATTATTATTATTAGGAGTAAATGCGTTGTCAAAGACATCATGACACACAGCAACTCCGACGTGCACAAGCATGCAGCACGTGCGAGCATACATCAAGGTAAAAGCACGTTTCCTCGTGTTCCTAGTCACGTGACCTAATGAGACACGTGCAATTGAGCCCACGTTAGCACGGTAGAGTGACATCTCGGAAAAACAAGTTCTTACAGTCAATTATCCGTTGATTTGCAATGCCACGACTGTCAAACATTCAACGTGAACGTGCCATTGGCATGCTGAATACAGGAACGTCGGTCACTGACGTTGCCAGGGTTATGGGATGCAGTCGACGGACTATCCATGATCTTCAGACACGTCTCCAATAAACTGGCACCACAGCAGACCGACCTCGTTCGGGTAGACCACGTGTGACGACACAAGCAGAAGACCGACAAATCGTCTTACGTCATTTGCGTAATCGATTTCTCACTGCAACATCCACTAGGAATGAATTTTTTAGAGGTCGTGTGACTGCCCAAACCATACGTAATCGCCTGCGCACTGCTCATCTCCATGCACGTCGGCCATATCGTGGACCAATTTTAACCCAGTTACACCGACGTCAACGGCTTCTCTGGGCACAACGACATCTGAGATGGACTCAAGCGTGATTGGAATAAGGTCGTTTTAGTGACGAATCCAGATTCACTTTGCACTTCGCTGATGGGAGAGTTAGAGTTTGGAGGAGACGCGGTGAACGCAACGCCCAATGTTGTGTGCAGGAAGTGGACCGTTTTGGGGGCGGTAGTGTTATGGTTTGGGGTGCCTTTAATGGTCCTGCCCGTTCCCGACTGATGGTCGTTCAAGGAAACCTAACTGCTGCAGGATACAGAGCTTTTTTGCCATTCATGGCAGCTCATGGCCCAGGTCTGACATTCCAACACGATAATGCCAGACCTCATACGGCCAATTTAACGCGGAATTTTCTTAGGAATGCTGGCATCAATGTCATGGAGTGGCCCTCAAGGTCTCCCGACCTTAATCCCATAGAACATGTATGGGATGTGTTGGGCAGAAGACTCCGTCAAGTAAGGAACCCTCCGCAGAATTTGCAGGAACTTGGTGCCATGTTGGTTCAATTATGGCGACGCATCCCCCAAGCTGTGTTCAGACGCATCATTCAATCCATGAGGAGACGTTGCGTCACAGTTGTGAACGCTCATGGAGGGCATCGCGCTATTAGCATGCTTTCATCAAGTTGTAACTTACCATTTTTACTCTCTTACATTTCGTAGCATTTCGATTGGACTGGTTACATTGTGAACATGATTTTTTATGGTACACCGGTCCTTAATGGGTACAGAATGGAATTAAATCATTATTTAAAACCACTTTTCTTGTATGTTCAACTTATCGACCTCCAAACGAGTGTGAAGTTTCTTTTTTGACTGAGTATATTTGTAGAACGGGTCGACAAGCCTAAGTTTAGACTGGAGACTGTAGAAATCTGGTGGGTCTGAGTTTAAAGGGAAACATGGACATTGAGGAGCAGCTAAAAGTGGACCAAGAGCTTATGGACTGCTTCGGTGTGTATTAGGACGTGCTGGTTTGTGTGCATAGCTGTGGTGTGTTGTTAGCGTGGAGAAACGAACAGCTTCGGCGCTGGTATATGACGGAGGGGCGAAAGCTCCAAGCTAAAACGGCCTTTTTTCGAAATTGCCTGTGGTAATGGTTTACTTATTGTTTCGGAATGACCAGCTTTTCCTCGCGGAAAATGGACGCATTATGGATCGCGTGCGAGAGCTAGATAGAGCTCCGGTTATGTCATGAACATAATACAGGTGTTACAGACCGTAAGTTCCGTGTGCGTGAACCGTTGCTTATGTGGAGCTAGCGAATTGATCACTTTTACAGGAAAGAATTTAATATTCAATCGATGGCAATGCAAAGAAATCGTTTGTGAAACCGGACACGTTATAGCCTGTGCGCTTCCCTATTGCTTTCACCGGTAGCATCAGAGAGCTTGCCCAGACATTGGAGATGTATCAGGCTGACCCCGGTCATGGATAAGTAAAGCGATCGTTTCATAAGCACCCAAAAACGCACCCCAAGCTCTGCAAAATCTACGTCTGGTCTAACAGCAGCCCAACTCGGCAGACACAGACAGCACCTCTCCGTTTAGCTTCAACTGTAGTGGCTACAATCAGGCAACGTAATGATGAAACTGTCACATTGATGCTTACTGAAGTAACACAAGCATACCGATCATAATTGCTGCATATAAGTTAACCAGAAGCATTTTTAATTTGCAGAGCACGCGAACTAACATG
Source organism: Gymnothorax javanicus (assembly GCA_029692085.1). Taxonomy (NCBI): domain Eukaryota; kingdom Metazoa; phylum Chordata; class Actinopteri; order Anguilliformes; family Muraenidae; genus Gymnothorax; species Gymnothorax javanicus. Next base: position 97,771,387 of record CM056202.1, on the reverse strand, counting down.
CAGTAACTGATAAGCAGTCATGACTTTGAATGTAATCTGTCGCGCGAAAAATTTGTTTCGCGTCCGGTGTGAAAGCTGCTTAACGCGCCCAAAATGCCTATATTCGCGTCTTTGCATTGACTTTGAATGTAGCTAATCTTTCGCGCGAAAAATTCGTTTTGCGTCCGGTGTGAAAGCTGCTTAACGCGCCCATAACACCTGTATTTGCGTCTTTGCATTGACTTTGAATGTAGCTAATCTGTCGCGCGAAAAATTCGTTTCGCGTCCGGTGTGAAAGCGGCTTGATGTGCCCATAACGTGTATTCGCGTTATTGCATTGACTTTGAATGTAGGCTAATCTGTCCTGCGAAAAATTCGTTTGGTGTCTGATGTGAAAGCAGCTTTATGGATAGTACGCGACAGCTAGAGAGAGCTCGGTTATGTTATGAACATAATACAGGTTTTGCAGACCGTAAGTTCCGTTAGCGCGGACAAGTTGCTTATGTGGAGCTAGCGAATCGATCACTTCCACAGGAAAGAATTACCTATTTAATCTCTGCCTTTTTCAGCTTTTTATTAGCCACAGCAGAGAAATCATTTGTAAACTGGTAGAGCTTCTGCATTTTGCATTGCTTTCATGGTAGCACCAGAGAGCTTGCTCAGACATTTGTGAAGCATCCGGCTGATCCCGGTCATGGATAAGTGAAGCGATCACTAACTGTAGTGGCTACAATCGGGCAACGTTATGATGAAACTGCCACATTGATGCTTACCGAAGTAACACAAGCATACTGATCAGAATTACTGCATATAAGTTAACCAGTAGCATTTTTAATTAGCATGGCACGCAAACTAACATGCAGTAGCTGGTAACCGAGCGTTCATGACTACAGAGACAAACCCTTGCAATACAGGTTTTACAGACAGCAAGTTCTGTTACTGTGAACAGTTGTACCAAGCATCCAAATTACAAACAAGTATTAAAAGTTAGCTTCAAATGAGGTTTATGTTCACACACCTTCTGTAGAATTTCCCCTGATATCACTCTTGCATATTTAGGGACACAAACATTAGCAACAGTACTTGGCTACATTAGCCGCTGTGCTACAGCCACAATCAACTGGCTATCACGTCAGGTTGGCTTATGCAGTAAAAGCAACTTACAGCTTCTGTGTCTGTGAGTCACGGACAGTCGCGACCGATACAGGCTTTATCTTCAGACATTTTACAAAGCCTGCGTTTGAGGCCAGTTGTTAGTGCTAACGATCGCTAGCGGTCCTGCTAGCCACCCGTAACACGTTAGCTTCACTTACATTATTTGCTGTTATATGGTTACTTACAGCTTGTGGCTCCGAGCGCTTGATCGATGCAACTGCTTCAGGTTTGAGAAGCAGCTGAAACACTTATCCTGTGTCGAATTATCCTTTGACAAAGCTGTCTTTGGTGAAATGCTGAACACAAACAGCTAACGTTCCCTTTGCATTGGCTGTTTGCTGCCAGCAAACAAAAAAAAGCTACCCACTGATTTCTGGTGGCATCGTCTTTTGGAAGAGAAATATTTGTTTTTTTTTCTTTTGCGTCCAAAAAGTAAACGGACAAGTAGTTTTGGGAGAGATACTAACAAAATTGCACCTGAAATGATCTGCGGTTCTTCTTTTGGATTTCCAAAAGTGTAGACGCTACTAAGGCATAGTATGATCTGCCGTTGATAGTGCCTGCTAGAATAGTTTCCGGTGTGGGCAGGTCCAGCGCAGTGGTTGGTTCTGGCTAGGTCTGTACTAATTGGGCGGCACAACCTGGCGTCCAGATCAGATCTTGTGAAGATCTCGGAGGAGCTGTTCAGAGAGGAAATCACGCTCACGAAATCACGTTCTTGGATTACGGCAAAATCCCTGTATCTTATGTTTAGAAACTTTTCAGAGGTTGAGCATGGACAACCAACATTATAACATTACTATGTTACTATGTATTAAAAGAAGGATCAGCATGTTAGGTCCCCTTCAAAAACGGAAGATTTGATATTGGTCTGTAGTTACTGATGACTGAAGGATCTAGATTGTTCTTTTTTAGTCAAGGTGTTACTACTGCGGTCTTAAGGATGTTTGGGTAAATGCCAGACTCAAGGTGCAGTTCAACATAAATAAAACTTCCTTACTGAGACAGTTGAAAACAGTTTTAAAAAAGGCTGTAGGGGGTGGATCAAGACAGCAAGTGGATGAGCTGAGCTGCCGCAGAGCATCATGCAATGCTGTGAGATCCACAGTTCGAAAGAGTGACAGGCTACAATTTTTGTTCTTCGGGATAACTAGAACTGCTTCCTGGCCAGAACTCAAGGAATTTGTGTTATTTCTTATTTTAGAGATTTGGCGATTAAAAAACTAAGCAAATTCCAACATTTTGTGTCAGAAAGCAGCTCAGGGTTGATCATAGCTGGAGGTTTTAGAAGCCGGTCAACAGAGGAGAACAATTTTCGAGCATTATTTTGATTTTTGTGTGTTGTGTGTGTGTGTGCGCGTGTGTAAGTGTGTTACTGCTGCTCACATAATATGATTATTGATTATGGTTATAAAATATGGTAATTGATTTACTGATGAATATGATGAGAAATATTGAAATATGATCCTCAACAGAATGAAAGCTGGTGAACTGCTGGACACTGTCACCCCTCTAACGTCATTTTCCTTTTATGTCGATAACCACAGACCACAGAAACACAAACCATAAATAAAACAGCTTCGAGAGAACATACGCAGAAGTTTTCAGAAATGGCAGCAGCTACAGTCTCCACAGATTCAGAGGGCATCTACACTGGACTAGTTTCTCCAGAACAGGATTTGTACAGCACATTGGACCACACCTCACCCAAAAACCCACAATCTCAGCGCCAAGGTAATTTTAGCTCTATTTTTAAAAACACGCATTTGTGTTTCTGTGTTATGATCAAACTTAATTCGATGTTAACGTATTATTATGATTTCAACTGAAACTTATTTTTGAATACCAATATTTCCCGTTGTTTTGACTTCGGCTTATTAAAAAAAAAAAAAAACAAGCCAGAGAAGGCCATGAAACAACATAAAAGTTATAAATTTGCAAACAAAAGAAAACTTTATATTTTTAGACTGAGAGTAGCAGTATTGGATAGCTTTTTCCCCTTAATAAATGAAATCATCATTTAAAAACTGCATTTTGTATTTACTCGGGCTGTCTTTGTCTAATAGTAAAATTTGTTTGATACTCTGAAACATTTAAGTGTGACAAATATGCAAAAAAAAAAAAAAGAAATCAGGAAGGAGGCAAATACTTTTTTCACGGCATTTGTATTTGAATATATATATATACATATATATATTTGTGCAGGGAAGCACACAGTCTCTTCATGTCTAGACTTAAAAGCTACCTTTGTAGCCAAGCCTATAGCTCAGTGTGGAGTGTTTTTGTCTGGTACCCATTTTCAGTCTTTGCTGTTACCCTACATGACTCTTCTTGTGCTGGAGTTTTCAACCGTCCCTCATAATGGTGCTGGGGTAGGGCCTTTTCAACCCTCATAATGGTGCTGGGTAGGGTCATAATGGTGCTGGGGTAGGGTCCTTTTCAGCCACACCTCATAATGGTGCTGGGGTAGGGCCTTTTCAAAAAATGGTGCTCAATAGAACCTGTTCATAATGGTGCTGGGGTTGGGCCTTTTCAGCCGTCCCTCATAATGGTGCTGGGGTAGGGCCTTTTCAGCCGTCCTCATAAGGGTGCTGGGGTAGGGCCTTTTCAGCCATCCTCATAATGGTGCTGGGGTAGGGCCTTTTCAGCCGTCCCTCATAATGGTGCTGGGGTTGGGCCTTTTCAACCATCCCTCATAAGGGTGCTGGGGTAGGGCCTTTTCAGCAAATGGTGCTGGGGTAGGGCCCTTAATGGTGCAGGGCCTTTTCAACCGTCCCTCATAATGGTGCTGGGGTAGGGCCTTTTCAACCTCATAATGGTGCTGGGTAGGGCCTTTTTCAAGTGGTAAACCCTCATAATGGTGCTGGGGTAGGGCCTTTTCAACCGTCCCGTCATAATGGTGCTGGGGTAGGGCCTTTTCAACCGTCCCTCATAATGGTGCTGGGGTGGGCCTTTTTAAAGTCGTCCCTCATAATGGTGCTGGGGTAGGGCCTTTTCAGCTGTCCCTCATAATGGTGCTGGGGTAGGGCCTTTTCAACCGTCCCTCATAATGGTGCTGGGGTAGGGCCTTTTCAGCCGTCCCTCATAATGGTGCTGGGGTAGGGCCTTTTCAACCGATCCTCATAATGGTGCTGGGGTAGGGCCTTTTCAACTGTCCCTCATAATGGTGCTGGGGTTTTCAGGGCCTTTTCAGCCGTTCCCCTCATAATGGTGCTGGGGTAGGGCCTTTTCAACCGTCCCTCATAATGGTGCTGGGGTAGGGCCTTTTCAACCGTCCCTCATAATGGTGCTGGGGTAGGGCCTTTTCAACCGTCCTTCATAATGGTGCTGGGGTAGGGCCTTTTTCAACCCTCTTCGGAGAAAATCCTCAAGGATGGTGTCAACCATCGGTTTGTGACCTCATAATGGTGCTGGGGTAGGGCCTTTTCAACCGCAGGATAATGGTGCTGGGGTAGGGCCTTTTCAACCGTCCCTCATAATGGTGCTGGGGTAGGGCCTTTTCAACCTTCCCTCAAATGGTGCTGGGGTGGGCCTTTTCAACCGTCCCTCATAATGGTGCTGGGGTAGGGACTTTTCATCCGCCCTCATAATGGTGCTGGGTTAGGGCCTTTTTCAGGCCGTTCCCTCAAAATGGTGCTGGGGTAGGGCCTTTTTCGGCCGTTCCTCATAATGGTGCTGGGGTTGGGCCTTTTCAACTGTCCCTCATAATGGTGCTGGGGGTAGGGCCTTTTCAACCGTCCCTCATAATGGTGCTGGGGTAGGGTCTTTTCAGCCGTCCCCTCATAATGGTGCTGGGGTAGGGTCTTTTCAGCTTTCCCTCATAATGGTGCTGGGGTAGGGCCTTTTCAACCGTCCCTCATAATGGTGCTGGGGTAGGGCCTTTTTCAACCGTCCCTCATAATGGTGCTGGGGTAGGGTCTTTTTCTTTGGGTCCCTCATAATGGTGCTGGGGTAGGGCCTTTTCAACATTCATAATGGTGCTGGGGTAGGGCCTTTTCAACCGTCCCTCATAATGGTGCTGGGGTAGGGTCTTTTCAGCCGTCCCTCATAATGGTGCTGGGGTAGGGCCTTTTCAACTGTCCCTCATAATGGTGCTGGGGTAGGGCCTTTTCAGCCGTCCCTCATAATGGTGCTGGGGTAGGGGCTTTTCAACCTTCCCTCATAATGGTGCTGGGGTAGGGCCTTTTCAGCCGTCCCTCATAATGGTGCTGGGGTAGGGCCTTTTCAACCTTCCCTCATAATGGTGCTGGGGTAGGGCCTTTTCAGCCGTCCCTCATGATGGTGCTGGGGTAGGGCCTTTTCAACCGTCCCTCATAATGGTCCTGGATCGCTGTATTCCATTCCTTAGTTATGCTGCCATGGGCGAGTCTGCAGGAGGCCTTCCTTATGACACTCAGATCAATCATTTGTTACCTCCGCCAAGGGGGTTATGTCTGTTTGTCTGTCTGTTTGTGTGCACGATAACTCAAAAAGTAATGAACAGATATCTCTAAAATTTTGTGGGCAGGTTGCTATTACATCAGGGCTGGACTCTATTGATTTTGACTGCGATTGGTCAAACGATATGGCCGCCATGTCAGTCATCATGAAATCCTATGACGCGTGATAACTGCACTTTGCTCCCAGTAATATCACGCAGATTTAGGGGTTGATTGGTCTCGCATCAGGGCTGGAACCTATCAGTTTGGAATACGCTGCATCAAACAATATGGCCGCCATGGGAGCTACCCTTGGCAGAGGTTTGCAGTCTCGGAGTGCCTGTAGTTTAAATATTTCTGATCCCAATGCAGTGTACGGCCCCCCACTAACGCTGTTCTCTCTTTTGCATGCCCCCCCCCCCTTTACTGCACCAGAGCACCATGAAAATGAGGCTGTGCTGTACTGTCTTCTGTGGGGGGGCACGATCAGCACGACCTCATCACCTCTGTGACACCTTTAAAACTCTGGACTGCCTTAACCGAGCCAACCACCAAACTTTCAGCCCCAGTCAGTCACATCTGAACTCGGATTCATCCAGGACTATTAATGCTCCAAGCCCCACTGACCCTGGACTCTGTTTGAACCACTGTTGTTTCCAGCCCTTTTGTCCCAGCTAAGCCCAAGACCTTTTCCCTAGCCTGCATTGTTCCTACTTTTTGTATATTTAGCTGTTTGAACCTCATTGAGCTTGCAGGCTTTTGGGCCATATCATGCAAGTGATGGTCCTGATAGGTTTCCTGTCTCCCCCTTCCCTGTGAAATGTTCCCTCTTTTTTCTTGTCACCCCATCCCTGTTTGTCCTCTCCATTCTCCTTAATCTTCTCTCCTCATTTCTCCTGGAGTCGAACTCAGGCAGTCGAGGTCCCCCATTTTGAAGCTGGGTTCTGCCCAAGTTTCTTCCCACTTGAGATATTTCCTTGCCACTGTCATCTTTTGGCTGCTCCTTCAGGCTTCTGATCCTGTTCAGCGTAAAGCAATCTTTGGGTCAATCTTGACTGTGTTTAGTGCATTCCGTTCACAATCCATAATTGTAAAGAGACTGGGCAAAAATGGAACCCATGAGAGAGCTGCAAGGTGAAACTGAATGCTGACCGAAAAAGAACACAAAGGCTCAGCTCACAAAAAACATCTTAATGACCCCTAAAACTTTTTGAGGTAATATTTTTTGGACTGATGAGTCAAAAGTGGATCTTTTTGGAAGAATATAAGACATGATAGAATAGCTGCCATTTTGCATGGAAAGATGTGTAAAACGTGTTGGTGTCCACATGTGGAAAAAGATTACCAACACTGGGTTAGCAAAACTGAAAATGTTTTAGAAAATTAACAGGCAAAGCGATTATGGGACGTACCAATACAAACCGAGACAAGAATTGACCACAACAGGCCAAACGTATTGGCAGCAGATAAGAAGAACAGGACGTGCTTAATAATGGAAGTGGCTGCTCATTTGATACGAGAATTGTTAAAAAAAGAAAAGTAGAAGACAGAAAAATACTCAGACCTTAAATATTTTTTTTAAATGCTGGAAAGGAGAAGTAGACAAAGTACTGAAAGTGCCTGTAGTCAGAGGAACGTTAGGCATGGTAACAGAAAATTTGAAAGGGAACTTGGAAAAAATTGGTCTGCCAGGTGAAATAGAGCAACTACAGAAAGCCGGTTTATTGGGAAGCAGTAGAACACTTAGAAAGTTCTGGATTGTTGATCAATGCACAATACTCTTTGGAAAATGATTGTCTATCTAAAGCTTCAGGAAGCGGCCTGATAGACTGAGAATACCAGTTTAGATCAAAAAGCTGTGTGAATTCTTTCAATAATATTATTAATAATAAATTATTACTACTACTACCAGGACTCCTACTACTACTATTTCTACAAACCACTCGTGGAACAGAATGTATTTGACATTCTCTGTTGCTGGGTAACAACATGGCTCTGCCTGCCATGTGATTATCCTCCAATCACCGCCAGGTAGACTCCATCCAAGCTGGCTGCTTTATATTTACTGCCCTGCACTGAGGAGTGTTTAAATCTGGCACTGTTGTGCAAGTGTTGCATCACATCAATAACGCTTTGCATCCTTGTTATAATACAAATAAAATTACTGAAACGAAAATTAAACAATTAATCAGGTTTGTATTGTGCGCTCTAGCCTGGGTGAGAAAGTTGTTTTGAAGAGAAGAACACAGAAGTACGCTTCCTGGAGCACACATCACTTAAAAAAAATCTAATTATACACCAAGGTGAAAGCTGTTGAACTGCTATTGGGACTGAAGTCCTCCTTCCACTATATTTTCCTTTTCTGTTGATTACCATAGATCATTCCACACAAACTATATAGAAGAAACTATAAATTTGATTACATTAGTTTTCAGAGATGGCAGTATCTACAGTCTCCAAAGATTCAGAGGGCATCTATACTGGACTAGTTTCTCCAGACCGAGATGTGTACAGCACATTGGACCAAACCTCACCCAGCAGAGACCAGCACCAAGGTAATTTTAGCTTCATTAGCGTATTTCTGTTTCAATAAACTTCATTTAACCCCTTAAATGCCCCCCTGTGACAAATTGTCACACACTTGGGGGTTGTCAAACCACTGACCCTGCATAAATGTTGCAACCTCATGCCCACAGTGACATATTTAGACCATCAGTGCTGCCATCTGATGCATAAAAGTGGAACTGGCACTACACTGGCTGCACCAGCTTAGAGCACTGGAAAAGAGAGTAACGACACTCCCATTGAGCTACGTGGTAAACCTTATTCGCCCCCTAGTGGCGGGATATGGGTATTGCAAAAGTGCCCAAAAAACCCATTCACTACAATTATGTGTGTTGCCCACTTGCTTGTAGATTGATGAAAACTGCTGTGTTTTTGCTTTTAGGTGTCTTGGTCATATTATGATGCTTATAATTTGTTTATTTCAAAATGTAGATTGCAACATTTATGTAAAACAACTTTTTTTTTTTTTTTATCCAACAAGGATTGGCCCCGCCATATTGAATTTGATGTATTATAGTATATTTCATTACTTCCTGACTTATGGCAGCTCCTTTTATTTCTTGTCTATATTGGATTAGTCCGATTAATCCAGGTGTGTCTGACCATTGTGACTACTCAGACACACCTGGATTAATCAGTTTGTCCAAAAATGTAAGACAGGAAATAAAAGACCTGCCTTAAGTTCAGGAAGTAGTGGAGCTGTGCATAGAGCCCATCAAGCTACACAGACATGTGGTGCAAGTATATCACATCTGTATATTAAAAAAAAACAAATTCATTTGATGTATTACTGCATTTATTTAAACAAAGTGTCCTGAAGTATTCCTATAGTTTAAGAGACAGAGAATAACCCTCCAGTTACATGTTACTTACTTTACAGGCAGGCTAATAATCTCACTGACCTTCTCCAATGAAAAAAAAACTTGCTTCACAAACAATGAAGCTGAAATAAGTGAAACATTCAGTAACTTAGATACTGAAGTTGTTGTAATGTAGTAGGTTTGACAATAATTTCTTGCAGATGAACACATTTGAAAATGTTTTAACCAGTCCAACACAAGTAGTATGAGCAAACAGCACAACCTGTGCTGCCAAATTATCCCAGTTTTAATTTTTTTCTAGTTCTCTCAGTAGCTCTCACGCACTGTCAGCTGGAAGAAGGAGAGAGATGGACCCTCAGAAAGCCCCTTAGTCATCAAGATGGCAGTTGCTCCACTGACTGGCTCCTTTTTGGATATTCGAGACCAAGCAAGTAGAGGCTGTGTGTCTCTTTATTTTATTTATCTCAATGGCAATAAATTGAAGGGAACTTTTTGGTCCATCATGGTCAGCTTCCTTGTTTTTCATACTTATACTTTTATTTTATTGGTCCAGATCCCATCCAAACATTTATATACTAAGTTGTATGTGTGATTGTTAATATCACGGGTGAAGTAAGGCGGATTGACAAATTTGTAATGTAAAACAAGTGTGAATAAATTGTCCAGTGCTTTCAGGTCATCAGCAGCACTGAAAATAATTGCTATCATAATTGCTTAATAAAAGAGTAAAAATTATAGAAGCGATTGCTGTGCCAGGTCAACACACTAAATACAGTACTGGCAGGTGCGAGTATGAGCCAGAGGGTGGGCCAAGACACGTCCCTTTATGACAGCAATTAGTCCTGGCTATTTCTCAAATCATTTTCCTTTATTGACGCGTTTTACAATTATCGTAATTGGCAACTGAAGACATGGTTTCTCTCCATATGCGATCTAACAATGATAAAACTATGGCCAGCTAGTACAGCAAAATAACTTACTTATTAATAGGCCAATGCTTCACAAGGATTGAATTCCAACCGCGGTTCCAATGAAACGTGGACTTCACCTCGCACAGGGTTGATGAAAAAAGCACCAAGTAGTTCAATAGGCTATAAAGCGTGTGGCTCCAGCTTTGGCATGAGAAATGACAGGTAGTGCAATTTTGAATAACGCGATTAAATATAGCAAATTCGCCCAGATGAATGATTGTCGCCTTACCTAATCACTGGGAGAACAAGCAGCACCTGCTAAGTGTGGAGGCTCTTCTGAGTGAACCTTTCTGTTATGAAATGACTGAGAACAGGTCAGACTAATAACTGTTTTAAACGGATGTTTTGTGCGACCCAATTCTCTGTTCTTGTTCCGCAACTGTTCTGAATTTTGCCCATGATTTAATCGCTGTTAGATCGCATATGGAGAGAAACCGTGGCCGTGTTCGAAACCGCACTCTACGTTCTACATACCCTTTACTCACTACACATTGCGAACGAACCCTTCTTTTCTTTCTTCCTCACTTTTTAGTTCAATGGCGGACGGAACTTTGTCTTTAGCGCATGCCGCCACCAACAGTACTGAATTTCGTGCTGTATTTTAACTGTGTGTTTTACTTTAATTATTTTAAAAAAAGACCAATCCTATCACGTAACCTTCTCTGCTTCAGTTATTTCCCAGGCTTTCTGTCTTCCCTACTTTTCTTACAGTCTGACTGCCAATGAACCCTTCTTTCCAAAAAATTCTCTGTATATCTTCCTCTTACATCTACTACTCCTAAAAATCTCTCTTTGCCGCATCTACCACCATCTTAATTCTCCGTTTTGCTTTGTTCACAAGCACAATTTAAAACTAATAAAATGAACGCTAAAAAACTTTTTGTTCATCCTAATTTTGTCCTCTCTTCAAACTCCTTTTGCTTCTTATTCCACTGGCTGCACTCTGGCCTGCTCTTTTCCCTACCACCGCTTTTTTTACTCACGACTCTTTTAGTTGCTTCTGCATATGATATTTTTCCCTGTACTCTTGTCCTTTCCACCTCTCTTTCCATTTTCCTTCTTTCACACTGCACTGACCCCATCTCATGACTTCCCCCACAATGAAAACATGCTTTTGCCACTATACAATCATCCTCAATGCATCCCTCCTGTCCACACCGGGTTTACACTCAGTATTTTTTACACACAACCGCCACATGCCCATATTCCTGACATCGGAAACAGCACAGTGGAGACCTTTCGTACAATCTCACCCTGTAGCTCACATAATCAACAAATATTCTTTCCGGTACTTCACTGTTAAACTCTAATAGCACTGACAGGTTTCTTTAATTTTCCCTCCCGAAGCCAGTCGCTTTTGCTCCACACAGCCCCTCCACCTTCTTCAAAAATAATTTAAGTCTATGTCCAATGGAACACCACTAATCACACCCTTAACACACGTTTTTTTTCTTTAAAGGAAAGCTGGTTACCTTTCTAAGCTCATATTGTTTAATTTTTAATGCTTTGTCTCATTGTTTGACATTGCAACAATCCACAATCACTAACCCTCCCCGTGTTATCCTAACAGCTTTTACATCTCCAATTTACTTTCTCACAAATTTCCCAATGTCATGAGCATTGCTACATAAACGGTTTGCTTCATCACCCTTTATATCTGTCTTTATTCCTACAACAAATGTTTCTTCCTCATTTTCGTTATCACTTCCTTTTTTCCTTTTCTTTTTCTACTCCCACCGCCACCTCACAATCCATTTTTTCAAAACCATTCATCCGTAATCCAAATCTAAACCGAGAAACCGTGCAAAATATTCAAAAACCAAACAATCCGCAAATCTATTTTAAATCTCGCGCCAAAAACCGACTCCCGCCTTTTTTTCTTTCTTCTTCCTCATTCCCGAGTTCCAACCCTTCCTTCTTCTTCTTTTGAGATTTATGGTCATAGACACTAATTTGTGTATTACCGCCACCTTCTGTGTGGTATAAAATAATGATTTACGAATGAACCCTTTTGAGAAATGAATATTTCCGAATGTTTTCTACAAAATAAACCCTCAGAATCAACAATACGCGAGAAAGACCAAAAGGGAAAAATCGTGCAATTTTGGGACAAAACCTATAACCTCACTTTAGCCAACCTGAAATAGCCGCTGACCCCCTCTTAACCGCATTTCAACAAGTTATGCCTTACTCTGGTGAAGATGGAAACAGCTTAGGAGACGACGGAGACGCATTGGCCCGCCGCCTGGGCGCTTTCATCTGTGCGCTTATGAATTTTGGAATTTTCCTCAGAGGTGAGATACCATTTTAAACAAGTTTGTACTTTCACTCAGCCATTTACTCCCAGTGGATGTGAACAGATGAGAGGAAATGGTTTGCTTGGTCAACCAAAGAACAATTGTAGGCATCAGAATACTGAATGACCATGAAGAAAATATTCTTAAATTATCATCTAATGTTAATTCTCATGCATAATGTTTTTATCATCGTATTTCTACTTGAAACATAACTTAAACCCAAACAGCTACGGGTATGGAGCAGAACTCGCCAAATGCTCTACAAATGAAATTGGAGGGAAAAAGTAGCCTACATTCACAATTCACATTAACCCCTTAGCGCAGGTATAGACATCTGCATCCATGAATATCGAAATGTAATGGCTAAATTAATTCTGTAATTGAATTTTCGAATGTTTTACTTCAATTGAACAAGTTTGGCCAGTATCTGCGATACAAATACTGAGTGATGAAGCATTTAATAAGCTCTCGCACAACAGGAAAAAATTCCTTTATTTGTATTATGCATAAAGGGAAACATTTGAGCTCATGGATATATTGCAATACTAATAATAATAATAATAATAATAATAATAAGATGGCAAATGTGAATTTAATCTTTAAAAAACAGTCAATATGCAATAATTTCATAGAAATATTCCAATGAGAAATTTAATAAATTACTTCAACCACTTTAAAGAAAAGTTCAATAATAATTAAATTATCATATAATTTAAGAAAATGGTTCTATAAATAATTGTACGAAATAGTTAAAAGTGTATATGAAATTATTTAACAACAGTTAAAACATTCAATAATATACGTCCTATAACAATTTAAAATATTGTCCTTACAGATGGGTTTGAGAGGCCATATTGCACGGTGAATCCCCACGTGTCCCCTGTTGCGCCTCTATTTTGAGGGAGACTCTGGCGGAAGGATCTCCACCTATCAAGGGCCATCGCTGGAGAGCCTTATCCGCCTCCTGGGAGAGAACAACCGCGGAAGGGGGGGGAGTCGATAGAGGTGCTGGTAAGTGTTTGTGTACTGCCTGGCCAGTGAATGTCCTACCGGGTCGTGCCAGAGGCCTGACACCTCACACCACATGCCATGACATGATCCAATCGGGTCAGTAAGGGCATCCAGGGGTTTTCTAGGAGGCTCGGCCCCGCCTCCCCCACCCCAAGAGCTGGAGGATGTTGGAGCCGGTTCCAGCAGCTGTCTGGTTCCCCAGCCTTTGGGCAGGTGGCAGGGAGCATTGATGGCTGCCATGTCCGTGAGATTGTTCCTGGCCAGTTTGCAGAGGACTATTACAACAGGAAGCTGTCTTCTACTCGGTCCAGTTCCACATCTGCCACCACAAGGGTCGCTTGGATGTAGGTGGGATTCCCCTGGCTGGGCGGCCCATGATGCTGGGTCCTGAGGTAGCCCTATGTCCACCAGTTGTACCCACCTCCTGGATGGTGTCTGCTGGGCTGGCGTGACACTGCGCGGCAGGTTTCCATCTGCCTGATGACACCATTCCGGAGCCGTCCGAATCCTGTGGAGTGGCAGGTACAACACCAGGCTGTCCAGGAAGTAATTTGCATGGTGGAGAGGGCATTTGATGTCCTTAAGGACGGTGGCGCCCATTTTCCTGAAGGCACTGAGGTGGAGGGTGGAAGCGAGCCGGAGGTATCTGTGCTTGCCTTTTCCTGCACAACGTCTGCCTCGGGAACGGGATGTCTTGGAGCCTGAGGTCAAAGATAAGGATGACGGGGATGATGTTGAAGCCCTCGAGCCACTCCAGTGGTTCGGGGACACTCTGTGGGGCAGACTTGCAGCATCGGTGTCTGCTCCTAATATTCCCATTGCTGTGCTGCAGGAACATGATTATTGTTAGTTGTTTTTTTTGGTTTGTGCTTCTCGCCCAGGGAGTTTTTTGTTCCTGACGGTCTTCAAATGTTAAGTAAGGTTATTCACCTCGTGTACATAGTTGTATTATAGTTTCTTAATTATTGCCTCTAGCAAAATCCGCTAAACCCTCATCCGAGTCAGAAGAGGCGGAAACAGGTGTGCATAGATTGACAGGCAGGGCTATATGGTGGGTGGTTTTACCAATTCGGGTCGACACGGTAAACCATGAAGGGCCTGTATGATCTATCTGGAGACGCTACCAACGGGCTCAGGTAAAACTATGTGACCAATCACCTGCTTAGTGGTTAAGTTATGATTACAGAAACATTCCTGAAAACCTATAGCGTGGGAAGTCGCAGGTCTTCCCCAGCCATGGTGCTGGGCAATGAAAGCTAAAATGAAGTTTCTCAATTCATGTATGATCGTTGCCACCTGAAATAGAGGGGTTTTTAGTGAAGTTAGTCAACTGGCTGATATTTGACTTTTTCATGTTCCCTTGCAATATTTAGTACATTTCTGCAGAGCAAAAACCAGATGCAACACCTTCCATTATTGTTTAGGTTCTCTCAGGCAATGCAATTTGTGTGCGTATTCCATGGTACTTGACAGTTTTTTCTCTCACGCTAGGTTGTTATGCATCAGACCAAAAACAATGTAAAGTAATGGAAACCCACAATGCAATAAACCAGCTGCTCAATACAACTCTAATATCACTTTGTTGTCTCTTACATTTTCATGATCTCTCAAAAATCAACAACCCTGCCTTTTTCCCTCAACTTAATTAACTTTTTTCCAATTCAGAACAGAATTATACTATTGAGGTTTCTATTTTAATATTCCTCATCATATTCATCAGTAAATCAATAACCATAATCAGTAACCATATTATGTCAGCGGCAAGAATGCAAACACACACACACACGCACAAGGGTTGTCTTATTCCCAGTAAGCAGTAGTGAAAGGGTTAAAAGCAATAATAACGCCACAAAAACCCAAACTATAACAAACTGATGCCACGAATAGGCTCTACGATCAATATTGTTTTTTAATAAAAATTTCAATGAACTTCACAAGGATGAACGCGATATAAACAGATTGAAACGCTTACACCTTACATCTCCTATGAACTTGAAATAGTTAGCCTAACATTTTCAAGTTTTTTGCTTCGTCACGTGCATGCGCCCTGGCTGACATAGTTCCTTTATGCCACATTTGCTCTCATGGGTGAGACTGCACATTACTCCTCAGTAAAGTTCAAGAAGGACTTGAGACAGGAGACAGCAGGTGAGCTTGTTTTCTGAACACAGGACATAGGTTTTGTATAGGCCTGAGACATGACTGCTAAGATTAAAGTTTGTGGGTTGTTTGTAAGGAGAGCATTCGAACTCAGGTCTTTTTAAAGACCATCTTACGTGCCTTTCCCTCTAACCACACCTTTAAAGAGGCTCCAGCCTATCATGGGCCGTGTGGTCCAGTAAGTAAACGCTAGACGCTTGAACGACCTTGAAATGAAATGGAATACACAATAAGTGGTTTAAAAAGTATTTTTATTATTTAAAACATATTAATCATAAAATGTACAAAATGCACACAGAGCATATACTTTTCAATTAAAATATTACATCATAAATGAACCATCTTTTACATTGTCATGGTTTGTTCTAATTTGAATTTATAATCATGTATTAACATCATAAAAACGCTAACAATACATATATTTCACAGTCCAAATTTAACATTGTAAATGAACTATTTAAACTTTTTCTTCTTTGAACTGTTCAACTGGGATTGATTCCTGCACGATGCGATCTTCATCGGCATCCTCTTCGACCTGATGAGATGCCCCCCCTGAGTTTCCCCCTCAAACTTTCAACAGACGATCCTCAATGTCTCCATGGCCTGCCAGTGTTCGAAATCCCTAAACACTTTATCAGCTTGAACCAGCGCATCCAACATCAAAAAATCATCTTTTTGACCACAGTAAAACTCGTTACAATCGGCATACAGTCCTGAGTTCGCCACCATGTAAAGACTTTCCCTTATAATCAGTCTTTCCAGTTTTCCATCCTCTACATCCTCTGTCGACGCCAACACACTCATCATGCACCTGCTTGGATGAATAGGCGAGTCGGAAAAAAATGCGAAGCGCTTCTGATAACCGGAGGCGACATGCGCGTAGGCTGTTTTCAAATTAACCCATTCATGAATGTTGACAAATACACCACATTTTCCAATAGAGTCAAAGTACTCGTCTGCATAAAAATTAAAAAGAAGAATTTCTGGAACATCAGCGTCCGTGTAAATGTGGTAGCCACAGCAGGGCTCTTTCAGATGAGCTGAGCCACCCCACTGATGGTGCATCACCCGCGAAAGGGCTCTTGACATTGTAGCGAAAGGTTTCTTTGGGCCCTGCGGCACAGTTTGCAGTTGGGCCTCGGACCCCGCAGACTCAGGCGTTGAAGTCGAAAGCATGTTTTTCGGTTTAAAAAGCTGCCAGTTTTCTCAGTGTGCCAAGTTAGATCAACTCAAAGACCGCTACAAGTTAGATGAGCTTAAAGGCCACGTTTCATACAAGTCCTGAAGGCCGGCTTTGACTCCAATTTTTCTATCAACGCATGCGCTTTGAACACCACCCATCACCACACACCCGCCCCACCCCTGGGTAAGTTTCATTATACTATCATTATTCTTGACAGAAGATTTTCACTCATCTTTTCAATCAATCATTCATTGGCTGCCCGCAAGCCCCGCCACCTCACACACAGAACCAGCCCCGCCCCCCATGGGCTGCACTCACTCACTGCGCCTTTGCACAGAGAGAGAGAGAGAGAAGGGAAGACCTACGGAATGAGAAGACTTTGGATACTCTATAACTATCCTTATTTTGCATCGAATTTTCGTCAAATAACGCACAAAAACAATCCTGCTCCGATCTTATAAGACGGCTTTTGTTTTCCACGCACATCTCGCCGAAAGACTTCACCGGTAATTTTCTTTCCTTTTCCGCTCACTAATTCACCTCATACACCGCTATTTTCAGAATGCTTTCACCATTGCATTATTTTCCAGTTTTAGCACTTCTTGCTTTCATTTTTCGCTTTAAAACACTATTTTACTAACATGTCCAGTGATCAGATTAAGCAAAAAAAATTGATTAGCATTTGTTGCTAATCATTATATTGTTATGGCCCCAATTTGTTATGGCGTCAATTTGTTATGACGTCACGGACAGCAAGGGATGACAGACAAAATTCTTAAACTTCAACAGATTTAATTAAACAAAAACTTCGAACTAGTCTACAATCTACCTCTACTGACCAAGATTGAAATAAAAAAAAGAGATATTTACAGTCCCTCAGTAATTGAGATGGGCTGCTATGTTGCAATGTCCTGGGACAGGAAAATGCTCCAACACAGGCTAAAATCCACAAAAAGCTTCAAAGGTCTTGAAAAGAGTCTGGTCAAATGTATCCTTCCACAATTTCTCCTTGCAATTTCTCCTACTACCCTTCCACTCTCTCAATTTTTCTCCTTATATACTCTTGTCCAGTTCTCTGAGGCATGCCCAGGACATGCCCAACCTAGCTCCAGACTGGGCTTAACAAAAAAAATTGTCAATACTGCCATCTAGTGGCTTTTTTTTTCCACATTACACCTCCATTCCAAAAGGGGAAAATTTTGACTATTAAAGGCAAAATTTTTCTTTTCAATACAAAAATGGTTAAGTAGACACTTGTGTATATATACATATAATACAATATGCTAATAAACACATGTTATATATATACACACATACTCAAACAAGGGATAAGCAATCCGCAATTACATTGTCAGTACCCTTTACATGCTTAATTTCCAAGTCAAACTCCTGTAAAATCAAACTCCAATTCAACAATCTCCGATTCTTGTTTTTCATCTTACTCAAAAACATTAACGGATTGTGGTCAGTATATACAATCATTAGCTTTTGCCCTGTACAAACATAAACCTCAAAGTGTTATGAGGATAGAACCAGAGCCAATAGCTCCTTCTCAATTGTGGAATAGTTCTTTTGGTGGCGATTGAACTTCCTGGAGAAGTATGCCACGGGATGCTCAATGTCATCAGAGTCACTTCTCTGTAAGAGCACAGATCCACAAGCTTGGTCGCAAGCATCGACCGCCATGGAGAACGGTTTGTTGAAGTCAGGAGATTTGAGCGCTGCAAGTGACAGCAGAGACTTCCAGGCGATCGGGCTTTTTGGCATGCTTCATCCCAAGTGAACTTTTACGCCTTTCTTCAGTTGGTTGGTGAGACTGAGAGCATCTCAGCAAAGTTCTTGCAGAACTTGCGGTAGTAATTCATTATTCCAAGGAAGCGCGCAAGCTTTTTTGTTGTCAGGAACTGGAAAGTCCATGATGGCTTGACTTCAGCATTTATGGGTGCCACCTTACCCCTGGCCTATGACGAGCCAAGATACGCGACAGTAGCACAACCAAAGTCACTTTGTTCAGGTTAACAGTCAGGTTAGCCTGGGTCAAGCGCTGAACAACATCTCTACATCTTTCAGATGTTCTTCCCAGGAGTCACCCCATGTGATCAGGTCGTCGATGTACGCACCCGTGTGTGGCAATCCGGCGATTGTAGACTGTATCATCCTTGGAACGTGGCTGGGGCATTTTTCATGCCAAAGGGTAGGACTTCATACTGGTATAACCCAGATGGTGTGGCAAAAGCAGAGATGCTCTTGGCCCTCTCAGTTAAAGGCACACACCAATAACCCTTCAATAAATCAATCTAGGTCAGAAACTTTGCTTGCCCTTCTCTATCGATACAATCATCAATCCTAGGTATTGGAAACACATCAGTTCTAGTTACAGAATTGACTTTGCAATAATCCGTATAGAATCTAGTACTTCCATCAGGTTTTGGAACTAGAACACAGGGTGAACTCCAATCGGAGAGTAATGAAAGGTGGAGAGTGCTTTATTGATGTTTGCATTTTCCTCTGGTGTATTAGATACAAGTCAGTCTCAAACCTATTCACTGTTGGAGAGAGACCGAGAGGAGCTCAGAGCCAGTAACAGCACCATGATACAGGAGAGAGTCCAGCTTCAGAGAGACAACACCATACTGAAGACAGAGAGAGACCAGCTACAGAGAGACTACACCATACTGAAGACAGAGAGAGACCAGCAAGAGACAAACTACACCAGACTTAACGAAGAGAGATACCAGCTACAGAGAGACTACAACATCCTCAAACAAGCTGTATTAAAGAAATTCCCTTTATTGATCAGTACTGTCCCATCAGTTCACAGAGTGAGTGATGCTACTCTGGTGATCCTCTGCAGAAGAGCATTTACTTTTTTACTTTAAATCTGTTTTCTATGTAAAGATAAGTCACTGAAAACGGTTGTCTGTTCTTCCTGTACAGCGAGAGAGGTAAAAACCTGTCCACAGGGCTGGGGAGCAGTTTGACTCAAGTGTTACTTTTCTCTACTGAAAGTAAGAGGTGTGGACAGAGAGTCGCAATGATCTGCATTAAACGGGAGCTGACCTGGTGATTATAAAGAGTAAAGAGGAACAGGTAAAGCTCTGTGTGTGAATGAATGAATGAATGAATGAATGAGGCAGTTAGTGGGTGAGTGGAGAGAAAATTTCATTGTTGCAGATCACTTTCCGTTATACAATCTGATACATGTTTAATGTTATTACTTTGAGTGAATCTCATTTATCAGTGTGGTGAGACTCATGCTGGTGCTCAGTGTGTGACAGATGCAGAATGAGTCAGTGTGGACTGTGTGTCTCTCACTGTCTCTGGAGATAAGATTGAGAGTCTTTCTGTTTCTGTGTTCAGGACTTCATCTCCACAAACTTAAGATATAAATACTACTGGATTGGACTGAGTGACACTGTAACTGCGGGTACCTGGCTCTGGGTGGATGGATCCCCTCTACAGGGAGGGTAAGAGTCCATGTTCACACAGTACTGGGCATAAATACACAAACTTAGCTTTCATCTCAAACACACACGTGATGCACATTTAAGCACATCAGCAGTATGACTGCACCTTTGCTGTCAGTCAGTCATTAGTTTCTGTGACTGCAGTGCACAAATTCATGTTTATTTGAGAGTACATACAGATACTCCGCTATTTTAGTCAATGTACTGTTCTTGTGATAGTGATGATTTGACAGTTAGTACTGTAATCGTGGATGATCCTCCTGGAAGATGCATTTTTACCATCTGATCTTTACTTCCTTACTTAGTCTGCAGTGTCAGCAGGTTTAGGAGAGTCATTCATTCAGTGAGCCTAGATCCTGTAAAACTCCTGCCCACAGCACATCCGCTTATACGCACAAATCCTCTCTTTCATCTGCAAAGCCCAATAATATCCCCACAAGAAATTGAAGACCCCAGTGCTAAAAGTACTTAAGTAACAAAATGTTCATTTTGAGAAATTGAGAAATTTGACTTGGGTGACTTTAAAAGACATTTTCCCATCCGTATGTCACTGTGTGTGAAAAAGTGACTTAAGTACTTTTAGCAGCAGGCTCTTCAATGATCAGTTTAATGTTAGGTTCCCACTATCATGATTCGCGGCACGATTGAAATCGTGGTCTTAATCGTGGAGTAAACGTGGTGATCCTATCAGATCTTATCAGATCTTGAGGTCAGTCGTGGCAATCGTGTTGATTGTAGAAAATCGTGGCGTTTGTAACGGAGCGCATGACAGTGGGAACTAAGCATAACAGACACCATTTCAGGAGTACCAGAGCACGCTGCCCAAATCTATAGTCTAACCTCTCAGCTTGTTTGACTGGAGTACAGAGACTCAGAAACTTCCTTTTATCATCACTTCTGTTGGATTTTAACTTCACTCCTCTTTTCAAAAACATTGAACATGATTTGAACCACTTACCACTTCCTGTGATTAGCAGAATTGTAGCCCTTAAAATTATTAAATTGTTAACTACATATTTGCAATCACAATGGTCCGAGCGGCATCCAGTTGGTACAGTACTCCAGTACACTTCCATAATCAACAAATTCTATTGGAAAAATAAAAGCCCTAAATTAACCTGACTGCACAGCAACAAAACAAATATTCTGGGGGCTCATCTGCTGCACATTACCAAGCAAACCACTTTCAATCAATACTAAAACAGGTGCTTCCAATCTCCCATTTTGGATTTTGCACACCAACCTCATCATAAAGAATCATCCACAATTACCTGACTGGTTCTGGAGGAACAGCTGAGCAGCTATGTTGACCCTGAAGAACCAGTGTAAGAATTAATTTTAACTCCCCGAAATCACAACTCCTGGAGTCATTTTTAACCAGGGAATTTCAAGTCCTGGAGTCAAGTTTCACTTATTAAAAAAAAAACTCCCATCATTTTAATTTGCGCCTGATGTTTTTCAATCTTTTTCATAACTAGTGGGGTTTCGTCTCCTATTAATCTTAAAAAGGTGACAAGCAGTTCAGTGTTTTTTCACATGGTCACTTATGTTTATTGTGGATCTTTGTGTTAAATCTTTGTTGCTCAGAGATTTGATCCAATTTCATTAATTCGCTCGCCAGCGGAGGACGGGCTCCCCCACTATAGCCGGGTTCCTCCTGTGGAATAATACAAAACATCTTTTGCATTCTTATCATCTTATTATCATCAGTATTATTATCAAAACATCTTTTGTATTATTATTATTTTTACTGCTTAAAAACATCTTTTATGTCAATACCCCAAAGCTTATAAACCTATTTACCCAGAATGTGTGTCTGTGTGTGAGAGGAACTGTACAGAGGACCAAGGTCAAGAGTGGCACAGGAATTCACAGTTTCTGCCAAGAAAGAAAACGCCCTAAGCGCAGTCCAAAGTGGCATCAGGTATCCCGTAACCGCCTTTCAGAGACCTGTCCAAAGTAGACTGGACAATACTATGAAGAAAGGCGGGAGCTGATTAGACTACGGTTATAGACAGATCTACAGCCAATTGATGTACAGCTAAAGGACTGAGGATTATAAGAACTGATGCCCGGGCAACGCCCGGGCAGAGCGCTCTCCAAACTGTGGCTGAGAACATCCCTCTGTTGCGGTTTGTAATTTTTACTCTTTGTCTGTTATAAATTTACTATATTTCAATCACAATCTGGTCAAGTCTTTATTTCAATTGTCTTCCACCCTTAACGAACACCACCGGGTAACAAGAGGTAATTTTTCCCCACAAATCTGGTGACCCCCGACGGGGGGGGAAGATTCTTGGGTCTGACCAGAAAACTCGGGTCAGAATTTGACAACGCCTTGACGACAACGCCAGACACTTCACAGCCGCCAAAGACAGAGGTAGGCAGAAGCTTTTTAATCTGCATAGGATAGAATACGAAGTGTCTGACGCTTGACGGAAAGGTATAAAATTATATTATTATACTTTTGTATGATTTCAGTAACAGACACAGGGTAATATTCTATACTGGTTTTCTGTGTGATTCCAATACCCAACTCTAAAGACTAGTCTAAATAAAAGTCCTAGGTGAAAAGTGAAATAAAAAGTGGATACGGGGCGTTAGTAACGGCATAAAATAAAAAAAAAAAAAAAATCCTGTAAGTAAGCCAGAGAAATACCCAAGGATATTTTAATTTGAAACGTAGGGCGACGGTGGACACGGTAGGATACAAAGGACTTAATAGGTTAGGTGGGGGGACGCCAGCCACTGAGTTCTGAACGGTCTAGAGGTCCTATACGGGAGATCCATTCAGATCGCTTTACAAGTTAATACACACGTATGTGACAAGAGTAAAGGAAGTGGAGAAGAAACTTGCAGATCACATAACAATAAAATATCCAATCAAGGACTTGGCCATTGGACTGTGCATGTAGAGATCAGGACCTGAGTGTATATTATTGTAAATACACGCTGGTGGTGGAGTGAGTGAATTGGGAATGGAGCAAGGAATGTTTTTGAGTGCTGTTGGCAGGTGCTTTAAGTGCTGAGGTGTATGTGTGGGGGTATGCTGAGCTCAGATTGTGTGTGTGTGTGAAGTCAATGTGAATGAACCGAACTCTGTGAGTGTCTGTAAACACCTGCATTGCTGGCATATTTGTTAGTTCTGTCTTTGTTAGATTGAATACAGTTGTCATTCTATTACATGAAGTGCTAATATAGATGTCCACAATAAAATTAGCATTTATTCAAGATTAATTTAAGGCGCCTGTTGATTAGCCTATATTTACAGTATTTTATGGAATTCTTAGAGTAATTGCAGGATTGGTAAAAAGTGAAGTTGGCCAGAGTAAGTGAAATTAGTTGGTCCGAGTAAGTGAAGTTGGTGTAAGTGGAGTCAGTTAAAGCAGGAGTTTAGCCATTTTAATGGCTGTGGTTGGTTAAAGTAAGTGGAATTAATTTGGATGGTAAACAGAGAGCGGGAGTTTAGCCATTTTAATGGCTGTGGAGTTGTAAAAGGACAAAGTTGGTAGAAGTGAGCAGAATAATTATTCCTTGTGAAATCAAATAAAAGTCCCTATTTCTTGATTCAATAAGCGTATGCCCTTCTTGAACGATCAGTAACTATAAACAGAGGGAAGTTTAGAGGAAGTAATAATTGAACGTCAATTACATGAACGTGATAAAGTGTTTCTAATGTGGCTAACTGAATTGCTTTTGAGATGCAGGACAAAGTCCAATATTTAAATGCTCTAATATTTGGCGGAAGTAATTCATTGCTGAGAAAACCACTACTAATATCCTCTATGAGCGTGAAGTAATTACACCATTTGAATTTGTTCAATATTTGCAAAATTGTAAAGAGCTAGAAAATATAAGCAGTTTTCTGTAAATAATTAGACTGTGTGAGATTGGTGTGCTAGAAGCATATCTCAGAAAAGAAAATGAAGGAAAAGTACAAACAAGAATAACACTGTGCGTTCAAAATTTGCCAAAGTACTGTTTAACACTGTATACAGTAAGAGACTCTGTGCCAAATTTTATTGATACAGAGGTTTCTCAAGTATTGAAAATTTTCAATTGATATTTGAAAAAGATCAGAAAAGTACCTGGAAATATAAAATATAATATGAAATTTAATGGTACATACTAGATTTATAAAAATAAAATAAAAAATCAAGTGAACTATTGTGGGATTAAAGACTGGATGGGTTTTTATATGGAGGAATGCAGAGTCAAAACAATAGAGGAATGGAGCCTTATTGACCGAAGCAGATAAGGGAGCACAGATAAGTGAAAGGTCAACATGCAGAAGTCAGAGAACAGAGAATGATGCATTGTGATTGAGCAAATGTGACTGGAAGCTTTCCTGACCGAAGAAATGCAAATGAATTAATGAAAAATCTTTTCTCCATTTCAAACAGGGACTATCAACCAGTGATTCTACATGGGAAAAAACTACGAGGGCATGATAACCTTAATCTGTTTCTTTTTAACTTCTACAGGAAAGGATCCAAGCTAGTGGAAAAACGGCAAAATTATGTTGATGAAGTTTTTGTTCATTGTTGTATGCATCTAACTCATTCAATTGAAACTTTTCCACAGAGGACTCACTGCAGAAGATAAGGAATGAAAAAAATCTGAAAGTGATTTGCTGGCCAGCTAAGATTCAGCTGCGGAGTTGTAAAATAAATTTGGGTAAATCCAATTCGGAGTATTAACACAAGACCAAATTCAAAAGGTGGACCACCATGTAATTGAAAAAGTCGACTAATAACGTGAACACATTCTAAATTTATTTTTGATTAGGCTGACAAAATCTTTTATTCTGACTAGTAGTGAGAAGGACAGGGACTTTCGAATAAAAGGTACTGACTGACTGACTGACTGACTGAGCTGACCAGATTTGGGATGATTGTTTACCTTTATGTGCTGGGAGCCCAACAGAAAATTATTACAGTTGAATGTTCAATACGTACCCATTTTTTGTGAATAATAAAAAAAAGAAATTGCATATTGTAACACAGTCTAAAGCAACTCCACCCGGTTCTGCTGAGGATATGGGGAATTGACACTATGGCTGGGGCTAATAAGCCCTGACTGTGCATCTCCTCCATGCTTTTAGCGGAACCCTAGACAGAGGCGGATTGCTCAATCATGATTAATTGAAAAAAAAAAAAAAAAAACACTTTGAAAAGATATTATTGTTACTGTCCCATTTTTGACCTGGAATACAGAGGAGTAATAATCAAATATGCTGAAAAAAAAAAAAAAAAAAAATTAAATAAAATAAAATAAAATATATATATTAATGCAAAATTGACAGGAGCTCAGTCGCAAGGATGGGCAAATTTAGTAATTATGAATTTTTAAATAAAATTAATTTATCAAGGTGGCACATGCACTGTGATTGACAAGGCAGTGTATTGCAAACAATTCCGATGAAATTGATGATTTTGTAAAACACATTCAGACCGAGGGGACAAAATACACAAGACAAAGTTCTTGAATTGGGATTTATTCGGCAGGTAAAGAAAGGATCTAAGTGAATTCCATCGACTCTTTTGCTTGATTTCGTTTTACAGATTTATTGATTTTTATAGATGTTTTAGTTTCCCCATTATATTATCTGCCAATTATCATTGTACACTACTTTGATTCAACTTTGTTTTAAATGTTCTCTATAAATAGACCTGACTTGACTAATGTTGCTGAAGAAATTTTTGTTGTTACTGTTATAATTCCTCTAAATAGTGTTAAGTGCACTTAGATTTTATTACATTATAGTTTTACTGCTTAAAAACAAAATAATATATACTTGTTAGAAATGTTAATGCTTATTTTATTCTCCGCTTCAGGCTCTGAGAAAACTGTCTGTGGGAAAGTACTGATGGGAGGGGTGCATGCACCTGGATAGGAGTTATGGACTCATGTCTGGGAAATGTCCCAACTTAGCAAGATAACAGAATTGTTTCTATCTGTACCAGGCCTTGAAACTGAGCCCCTAAGCATAAGATGTGACTCCTCCAAGCGCATCCCTAGAGCAGAAATTTTCAAAGAATAAAGTGTTTGTGTAATTTTGTGATTGATTGCTTGAAGGATGCCTGGCTAGAAGGGTATGGGTCATTCCATGAAAAAGAGAGCCAAAGTGTGACATGACTGTTCAAATTTGAAACAAAGATTTTGCACGAAGTACTGGTTCACTTTTGTTGGCGTTCCCATGAGTCAAAATGTGACACAAGTTAAATGGCAAGATCTACTGTGGGATGCAAGAGGCAAGGTGTTGAACGTTCAGCGTTGCCGATGTAACAAGGACACGAAACTAACACAAAAGTATGCAATAAAAATTTTATTTCAAAATATAACAAAGTCTCAACTTGTTCAATTAGTATAACAGAGAACAAACTTAAAACAAACCAGCAGTTTGGCAATGCCCAGTTGTGCTCTAAGGTCTGAACATGTTTGGCAGGGCTTTGATAAGTCGCTCATTGGTCATGTTCATCTGAGGACGGAACAAATGCAATATTCTGGACAAAATATAAATGAGAAGGCAGCCCATGTAAGTACACATCAGCTCTGAAAATATTTTAGAGTAGACTAGTTGCTAAATGCAAAATTTGTCATCTGGATTGTACCACATGACAAATGTTGTGAATGTAACATGAGCACGAAAAATGCTCGACTTAGCAAATGCATCACCTATCTTCACCCTACGCCCTTTTTGATATTGGAAACCGCTAATGATTCAATTTACAATGGTAAATTTACAACTAATGGTTAACAGGATGAATTTGTTGATTTCAATTCCTCAGCAGGAGCATGCAGTTAAACATTCAACACAATTCTGGGCTGAAATACAGGAACTTCACAAAAAGCAACCCTACATTTGCTGTGCAACATTTATTAAAAAAAACATAGGCTAAATTGCCTGTTTCACATTTACTAATAACTTCCATCAAAATTCTTTTTATTTAGAAAAATTTATCCTTTCTTTCGCCAAAGTGCGTTGAACGCAACATGGGCACAATAACAGCAGTGACTGGCCATGTCCCAGTTGGGTTTGCCACAACCCCCACAAAAATACACCTAACTGCCGAGTGTCACTTTCATTGAGAAAATATATGGATGAGAGGTGCCAGTAGACACGTAAACAATAGTGGTGGGACGCAATTAAAAAAAATCAATCTAATTAATTAAAGGCTTTGTAATTAACTAATCTCGATTAATCACATTTTTATCAAATACCAATTTTTGACACAATAAGCAAAGTTTTTCAATTCAAATAAATTTTGGTTGACGACTGAATCAATGAATAGACATATATGTGATCTTAAACAACAAAAATGTTTATTTTTCATCTATAATTATCAGTGCATTTTTCGTCTGTGTACTACATTCACTGATTAGTGCAAACTCCCAAGTGCAATTATAGCCTTTTTATTCAACATTTTAAGACTTGGGGTGCATTAACGCCACCTACCGGGCTAAAGTGTGTGCATCAGTGTTACCGGTGTGCCAGAAATGAGGGAACTGAGAAAGGTGCGATTAAATGCGTTATTTTTTTTTAGCGCGTTATTTTTCCTGTAATTAATTAATCCAAATTAACTTCCGCGACCAAAAACAATGCACCACTCCTTAAAACACGTGAAACGGTAGGCCAAATTATGAATCCCTATAGAAAACATACTTGTGTTGAAGATCGGTGATTTACCAAAAGATTTTAGTGATTGAACGTCACTTCATTCGAACGTAACTTTCTGGGACACAAAAATACTAATCTGCTCAGCTTCCTTCATGAGGACGATAGACTGGTTCCCGGATGAGAAGTAGGAGGTTCGACAGGAAATCCATATGTATGACCACTGTGAGACCCCAAGGGGATACAGCAGATCGGGCAGCGAGCACGGCTCGTGTTGAACGTAACTTGGAGAATATGACGCGGAAAATTTTGCTCCACAAAAAGAAGAATTTTGTAAAAACCCGTTTTCTGTGATAATATTTTGGACGGTTATGCAACAGATTAATATCAACACGTTGGTACAAAAATCTAGATAATATATTATGTTTCCTGGGTTTTCTCAGCACTGTTTCAACGTAACTTTTCAGGACACCATGAGTTACGTTCGCAACAATATTTTAAGCGCTAATTGCAGTGTTATACATCTGGATTTCCCAGTTAATTGCCGTTGTGGGTTAGTCACTTGGAATTGATGTTAAGAACAAATGCCATTTCAGCCAGACTTTTATTTAAAAATTCGTAGAATTTTACATTCAAAGTCTGAAGGCAATGAATGTCACAAATTTGAACACTTTTTATCCACAAGTTTTTCAAAGACATGCAGTTTTTTTTTATTTATCTTTTTCAGAAGACCAATTATATTGCCTCTGTTAGCTTTTTTAATATATACTCTGGCCTTCATGCATGGCATTTTCTATAGGTGGCATCCAAGTTTGTAAAACATATAGTCCTGTAAAAAATGCAGGGTCTCTGGCTCTCTATTTCATGGAATGACCCGTATAAGAATTGCTTGTTGAAATTATTCAGCAGAGACCAACCTCTGACTGCTGTGGACACAGAGTCCCTGTTTGCTCTCTCATTCTGCAGGATTTTATTGCAATAAACTGTTGATCATGTTTCTTTAAAAAAAAAAAAAAAAATGTGTTCCCATTGTTTCAAAGAAGTCCTATCTAAAAATACTGCATGTCCTGGACTCAAGGACACCCCTCTATCAAATCCTGAGATTGAATACTTTGTTGATGGTTTGGCGTCAAGAGTCGATAAAAGCAACCCATGTGTTGGATATGCTGTCTGTACCCATGAAACTGTGTTTATTGTAATTCTCTGCACACCAAACATGTTGACCTAATCAGTTTGGCTGACGCCTTTGCAGACAGAGGAGCAAGGACAACAGCCAAACACACTCTTGTGGGGCTATTACACCAATCTGAAGACTCAATTTCATGTGACCTGCTGTGAGCAGAGCATGATGCTGCTCCCCCACAAGAAAAAACGTCAATGGACATCACAAGGAACACAACACACTGATGACGAGTGGATGGGACCCAATGGTAAACCTATATTGCCAAAAAAACCTCTTCCATATTGCTGCAGATTTGGTGCATGGGCAGTGCCGTGTACCAAGAGGAGGGACCAAGGGGTTAATAGAGCAAAGTTACTATCACTTATTTACTAAAAAAAAAAAAAAAAAATTTTTCTAAGAAATGTCCAACATGACAAAGATGGGTAGTAGTACAGAAGGGGGCAATCCCTACACCCCCTGGGCCATTCCACATGTTTCATACATTTAACACCATGTGAGGGGAAGAGGTATGCGTTAGTATTGATATGACCTTTTTCTAAATGGGGTAGAAGCTGTAGATGCAATCACAGTTGCAAAAAAATCCTGAGTAGAGAAATTATTCCTAGGTGGGGAATTCCAAAGACATTGTATAGTGACAATGGGTCAGAATTTAGAATGAAATGTTGACCCACATGGGAGCAAAATTAGGAATAGGATTGAAAAAGCATTGTACATATCATTTGCAATCAGCAGGATTAGTGGAGAGAACTAATGGAACCCTGAAAGCAAAACTGGCAAAAGCCATGTACTCCACTAATTTGACCTGGGTTGAGGCCCTCCCACTGGCACTATACTCTATGCGCCAGCAACCAGCGAAGGACACTTTTCTTTCACCACATGAACTACTCACTGGAAGGCCCATGCTTGGGCCTCCGGGAGACCCTAACGTGGTCCCCACCGCAGCCTTGCTGCAAACAGATTTGTCAGATTATATGCGGGCTTTGGGCAACATGACTAAGCTTCTCTCGCCAGGTGCAAGCAGCAAATTCCACAGGAGACGAGGACAACGGCACCCCGGCCCCAGGGGTGACCACTGGCGACTGGGTCTGGTTAAAGGCACCAGGCCGTCCACGTTGGGACGAACTGATCTGGACGGGACCATTCAAGATCACTGAGGTTTCCGACCAAGCGCGGGTCGAAAAGGAGGAGATAAGACCTGGCATCATTTTGCACACTGTGCAAAAGCAAGACCGCCAGAGCGGTCACTAGAGCAGGTAAGAACTACCCTGTTGTCATTCCAGGACATCAACAAGGAAGATGGAGATGGAGAATCGAAGGAGGGTGAGGAAACGTAATGAAATGTGGCTAGGAATAAGGAAGGAGGGATTGGCTCTCCTAGTAAGATTTTCTTTACTTCTTGTAAGCGCTTTGCTATACGCTGACCGCACTCAGAAAGACGCCCACACGACACCTACACCACACCAAGAATTCACGGAAGACATGTTGATGGTAGCGGCAGTAGTAGGAGGACTAATAGCAGGAGGAGCATTCTCCAGCCTGGTCTTGCAGTACACACATCGTTGGGTCCTAACACATACATCACTGGAATACACGGACAAGACAAATTTAATTGCACATCCCAAAAGTAACATGAAAATAGCAAGTACTATAGTAATCTTGGCTTTGGTACTGGTAACAGACGCAGCTACAGTGAACTCAGACCCCTGTGGAGCCAAGGTAATTTTAAAGGTGGACCTGGACAGTGAGAACACATTTCAATTTGATTTATGTAACGTAATCAATCTGTGGTACTGACCCTCCAAATGGAGGGGGTATGAAGATATTGAGTTAGAGGAGTACCGAGATGACCCCATAGGCCTGGAGGCCGGGGGACTTGCCCCAACCTCGCCCGACGAGGCGACTATGTTACTGTACCAACAGGTGACCGGAGATGTGACAGGAAGTGACGAGTGGGTGTGTCCTCCAGAACCCTACACGCCCAACTGCCCCATTGGAAATCCCTACTGCAAACATGGACAAGGCGGAGGAGCAGGTTGGGCTTGCAGGAAGTGGGCGGAGAAGTATCGCCCAGACCTGCCTAACCTCAGAAGACAACTTCTGACTGATCCTGAATTTCAGCGAGCCTACTGCCGGGAGATTCTGGGGTTGTCTGAGGAGGAGTGTGAATGAGATTTGAGTGGATGAAGGGTATTAGCTTCGTAAATTTATGACATTAGAGTGTGCCCATGTGCTCATGTGCTAGATCCATATTCCGTGATAGTGGCTGATGAGTGCACTTCCACATATGAAGTAAAATTAAAATGCCGGAATATGCAGATTTGCTGTAGGACTAAAGGGTTTCGCTTGGAGCAGACGCTGGGCCGCAACTAGCTGCCCGACCTCCACTGGCGTCATGGCCAAGCCATGGTCATGTGGATCCCTGAGTTGTCAAGGGGTGAAGGGGGGCACCCAAGGAGGGGTCCCAGTGGTCAAGTAGAGCCCGGAGGTCAGGTTTTGCTTCGCTGCGCTAGGATGCTAATGCAATCACCCCATTGATAGCAATATGTAACGTAGGTGCTCACAGCACAAAAGGGTGAGAATGTAATCGCTTCAGCGCTTAGTGTTGCCCCCATAAAATGGGGCCAAAGGAG
Organism: Gymnothorax javanicus; assembly: GCA_029692085.1. Classification (NCBI taxonomy): domain Eukaryota; kingdom Metazoa; phylum Chordata; class Actinopteri; order Anguilliformes; family Muraenidae; genus Gymnothorax; species Gymnothorax javanicus. The sequence continues at coordinate 97,739,929 of CM056202.1, read as the reverse complement.
GGAGTTGTGGAATAATACAAAACATCTTTTGCATTCTTATCATCTTATTATCATCAGTATTATTATCAAAACATCTTTTGTATTATTATTATTTTTTACTGCTTAAAACATCTTTTATGTCAATACCCCAAAGCTTATAAACCTATTTACCCAGAATGTGTGTCTGTGTGTGAGAGGAACTGTACAGAGGACCAAGGTCAAGAGTGGCACAGGAATTCACAGTTTCTGCCAAGAAAGAAAACGCCCTAAGCGCAGTCCAAAGTGGCATCAGGTATCCCGTAACCGCCTTTCAGAGACCTGTCCAAAGTAGACTGGACAATACTATGAAGAAAGGCGGGAGCTGATTAGACTACGGTTATAGACAGATCTACAGCCAATTGATGTACAGCTAAAGGACTGAGGATTATAAGAACTGATGCCGGGCAACGCCCGGCAGAGCGCCTCTCAAACTGTGGCTGAGAACATCCCTCTGTTGCGGTTTGTAATTTTTACTTTTGTCTGTTATAAATTTACTATATTTCAATCACAATCTGGTCAAGTCTTTATTTCAATTGTCTTCCACCCTTAACGAACACCACCGGGTAACAAGAGGTAATTTTTCCCCACACTCCTGAGACTCTTCCTCCTGGGGAGTTTTTCTCGCCACTGTTTTTTTTCCCCTCATTAGATATTTTGGGGATTATGATAAGCACTGCCTGTTTCTACTCTGTAAGGCATCTTTGTGACAGTTCTTCTTTGAAAACCTGTACACATATTTAATGGAATTGAATTAAATGTTTTTGCCACAAGAGTGCCACAATCTGCTGAGATAAACTGACTGAAAAGTGTGATTAAAATTCATTAACGTTTCTTGCCTAATTATAACCTGCAGACAATTTTTTCACGTTCACCAGCTAGATAAAATTTATCTGCTGAGATCATTCATATGTTAGTTAATAAGCAGACCCTTTCTCAGTTAGTTTTATTATATATTTACCTGGCTTTGTTTGGCATCATTAGCTAGCTTTTTGACAACTCTAATGAGTACAATACAAGCATTGAGCTGCAGCACTATCTTATTGATCTGAACTAGCTCAGTTTACCTGAAGAATTCACATTCAGGACAGTTTATTTCGGCTTGGTAGGCAGTTTGCACAAAAAAGCATAAAGACCTAACATGACACCATCATAAATGGCGAGCAAGATAGGTTGACTTGGCCCACAATTCTACTAAGGCAGAAATTTACTTTTTGTAGTTATGTAGGGCAGACATTTACTGTGTAATTATAGCATTCTGAGACAGTACTTCAGTCTAAAGCCAGTCTTGTAGTGGAGCAGACCAGTAACTGCAGTACTATTTGAGTGCCCTGAAACAGCAGCTCAGTAACCTGAGACAGTCCCCTAGTGGAGCAGACCAGTAACTGCAGTACTATTTGAGTGCCCTGAAACAGTAGCTCAGTACCCTGAGACAGTCCCCTAGTGGAGCAGACCAGTAACTGCAGTACTCTTTGAGTGCCCTGAAACAGTAGCTCAGTACCCTGAGACAGTCCCCTAGTGGAGCAGGACAGTAACTGCACTGGCCCATAACAGCAGTACAGTACAGTACACAAAACGATGCAGCCCCCTCTCAGTCTCCCTCTGTACTAACTGTACCTGGTAGGTACCAGACTCTGAGGCATAATACAATGAAAGGCCCAGCATGAAGATACTGCTGAACTGCAACCCTGCTGCAGATCTGGTGTCTTTTTAGTGTTCGTGTGATAGACTGCAGAGATGCTGTCTGTCCTCAGAAGAACATGTCTGCCCTTTAGAACAGGCAGGAGTGTGTCTGTGTCGTGTACATGGCCTCACCGTTTGGTTCTCAGTCCTGGGGCTGCTCTGTGCTGCCAGACTCTCCCACTTGAAACAGGAGCCTCCATGTGCACTGACTCAATAGGTTCTTCTCCTCCACAGCCTCTGACCTCAGAAGCAGCACCTGTGTCCTCTGATCTTTACCCTCTTATGCCAGCTGGGGTTCAGCTGTAACGTGATCAGTCAGATTTGCATGGAACACAAGGACAGAAACCCCAAACACAACAATGCTGATGCTGCAATCAATAATACACTAATAACTGCTATCCTTCAAATAAACATTCCTCTGAATAGTTGTCCTGGAGATGGGTGGCCTGGCATTTCCAACATTTCTCCAGAAGAGCATCCTCAGATGTGATCGTGATGTCATCACCTCCATCTGTAGGACAGGCTCAAAGCAAGCGTGATAGAAAACTCATCCACACTAATGCTAAATACAGAAGCAGTGGGACACAATCACCTTGTCTCTTAGCATCATCATTTTAGTACATTGGTATTGTAAATAAACGTAAAGATGACCTCCTCAGGGGGTGTGGGGGGGTCCATAAAAAGATCTGCAGTGTCATACAGTGCAGTATCACAGACAGCCATAAACAGAATATGAAGGGGTCACTGCATCTCTGTAGGAAACAGTAGAGAAGTAGAGCATCTGTGTCTCATTCAGTGTCTCTGCTTCTGTTACAGATTCTGGATGAGTGGAGAGCCCAATGATCAGGACCATTTCAGAGGGACAGACTGTGTAGTTACTGCGCAGGGAGAGAGGGCATGGATGGACACAAACTGTAACTGGTCCCACCGGTTTATCTGTGAGACTGATGCTCTGCTCAGTTAAAGCATCCTTCATTCATGAGTGATGTAAAACTGAGGCATAATGGGAAAAGAAGTCTTGTACTGGAACATGTTTAACCATTTCCTTTGCTGAGCCCCTGCAAATGTCTAAACAGTTTGACCAGAGCAGAACAGTACGGCCGTGTTCGAAACCGCACACTAACGTACTACTCGCACTACCGATGACGTCAGATTTAGGGGGTAGGGTGTTCACTTTTGCGTGGGGAGTGAGTTTGTGTCCGCGAGAAGTTCCCAGATGTATACTAGATCGGGCAGATATTTTGTGGGTGCATCGTAAGCTCACTATTCATACATACGGTGAAGAGCCCAAGATGCAACGCGACGTAAACTGCCAGAAAAACTCGATGATGAATAATAGAAGAAGAAGCAACAGGAAGAGTTCGTTTGTAATGAGTAGCGTGTAGTGTGACTAGTGTGTAGTGAGTATTGTGTCTGTAGACCGTAGAGCGCGGTTTCGAACACGGCCTACCACTTGAGAGTTGGTTCATCAAAGGGCACTGAATTAGAGCACTAGAGGTGTGTATTGTGCCCTCTGTATAGGTACTGTGCCTGGAGAGAGTACATGGGCTGATGAATCATGTCCGTGTTTATTTGTACGATTGACACACACCTCCCCTCTGAACCATCTGATTATAATTAAAGCTGTAGAATGTACTTTGCTGAAGAGTTATAAGCCTCTGTGTTGTTACTCTTCAACATAAACAATCCAGATAGTTTAATAATCTAGGTGCCGGATATTTTTATTCAGTGAAATAATGTTGCACAACTCAGCTTCTTGACGGGAATTTGGATTGTGACACAAATACTGTTCCCCCATGTGTTTTTTTTTTTTAGTTGTTATTTTGGATGAAAGTAAACTGATTGCAAGCTTACTGTGGAGAATGCATGGAATATACAGTACTGCATGAAAGTTGTACACAACCTCTATTTGCTTGTTATGAATTAGTCTTAGCCATTTATTTTCTGTTTCTGGCATCAAGATTTCAGTTGAAATCTTCAGTTGAACATTAAAGCAGCAAATTATTTGATGTTTTATGCATGAATGTTAATAAATTTTCTAGATAATCACATTAATCACAAAATTTAAATTTTTATTCTTGCAAATATTTCAATAATTATTGGGACAGTTAATTATTTACCACTTTGCAATGTTGCCATTCCTTTTCACAACATTTAATAAATGTTTACAGACTGAACACACCAAGCGCATAAGTGTTTCTGGGGTAAATTTGTCCATTTTTCCTGTGAGTACATCTTAAGGTGTGCAACAGCACAGGGTCTTTGGTATTACGCTTGTGTTTCTAACTGTGCCACATATTCTGTATTGGGAATAAGTCAGGACTGCAGGTAGGCCAGTCCAGCACCTGCTCCCTCTTCTAACGCAGCCATGGCTTTGTCATGAGTGCAGAATTTGGTTTTGCATTGTCTATTAAAATATGCATGGGCGTATCTGAAAATAAGTCATCTTGAGGGCAGCGTATGTTGATCCAAAATCTCAGTGTCCTTTTCAGCAATAATGGTGCTTTCACTGAGGGGTAACGCTCGCCAAGGGCACTGAAAAAACCCCCATTCCACATCGAAGAATGACTTTCAGACTTCTTGCTGGTAAGAGTCTGAATGAAACTATTCTTCTTCAGTCCAGAGCGCACAGCATCCATTTCTTCCAAAAAACAAATAAAATGTTGTTTTTTCTGACAATAATACTCACTTTCTGTGCATTGTGATCCATTGCTGATGCTTCTGAGCCCAGAGAAGTAAATGGCCCTTCTGGAAAATTTAAAATTAAAGCTTCATTTTTTGCACAGTAAGGCTTTATCTGGCAATTGTGGATGTAATTTTGTTTTGTAGTACTTGACAAAGGTTTGCCAAAGTATGGCCAAGCCCATGTGGTCATATCCCTTATATGTAGATACAGGCCCAATGACAAGGGTGGGCTATTGGGTCAGTCGTCCCGAGAATGTGCATATGTTTCCTAACCAAGTTGTGTTACTGCTACCACTCTGAGCCTCACTTCAACCAATCAGATTGTACCTAACTGGAATTGTAAACCAATCAGATTGTACATAACTGGAATTTTTCCCTAACTTGGTTATGAAAAATAATCCGGCGTCCCAGGCCCTGGGTCAGGGGAAATTAACCCTTTTGTGCCGATGTGTCCGCCAGCGGACATGGAGCTGCAAATTTATGCACTCAGTTATATGGCACACCCGGATCAGTTATTGAATATTCATTAATTTTGAATATTAAGCCGATATTGATACTGAATATTAAGCCGAGCTCAAACACTGTTTAGAATATGAACAAGTTCAGTTCCATCCCTGTTTTTCAGAAGTTAGATGAATTAAACTCCTCAACTAAGCCTGATGTGAAAACTACTCAATATACTTGCCCATAGTATCTATCTAGCAGTTCAAAAAAAAAAATTTCTTGCGAAAGGAAAAATCCTTGTCCTCTGTAGCAAGCACTTCAGCTACAGTAAGCCAATGGTATCCCAATTAGTAGTTAAAAAAATAAGTTTTCTGAAGAAAAAATTTGGCATGTTATTGATTCTATGTAATTCTACCATCAATTATAGTCATCACATATGAAAAACCCGTAGTTCCCTACCGTGTATTTATGTGTAGATTCCTCCATCGACAAATTCAGCACTCCTTTATATCCTCCTGAGTACTGGTGTTGATAGCCAATCACTCAATTATTTACTTTGGCTCATCTGCGTAATGCACACTTATAGCTCACACTCTCTTGAAGCTTCCCCAGTAATGATGTCTTGATTGACTCGTTTCTTATCCAATGCCAGAGTGTATACACTTTCCACAGTAACTAAAAGAAGGTGATTGGACAGTCAGGAGAGTATACAAGCCTTTGCGTAAGAGCAAGGTAGGTTGTATTCTCTTAACAATGGCACAGTTGCGCAGCTGAAAATTAGGAATTTTAAAGAAAAAAAGACTTCCGAAACCGGCCTGAGGTGTTCAGTTACATTTACGGGATTTATATGAGGTACGAACATGGTTAGTGGGAATTATTCAGAATGAAACAGGACTGGGGGGTCCTTCTACCGGATACATCTGTCTCTGGAGGAGGGATTCAGTGAAGAAATGCTCCCGCTACTGCGGTTGCATTTTGCTCAATGTGGCTTTTTGTTTTAAAAAGTAATATCGTATTCAACAAAATCGAAAGCTGATGTTTTGGCTTGTTTATAATGCAGCAGCTCAAGGACTTTGGTAGACCCCCTGGTACCTTCATTGCACCATTCTGTTCAATCTAGGGTAGAACACTGCCTGATTTTCCTGATCATGGAATGTCTGTTCTGTTATAATGGGGTATGTTTCAGATATTATTGAGTTAGTGAGTTATACTTGTTCCTTATAAGGTGTGGAAAGTGTTTATGTAAGGTTGCGAGCTGAGAAGTGGGAACTGCTGGCTCTTCATTGCAGGATGAATGTTCTGACCATTATATAAGCAGTTCCTTTAATGAGTATGTGTGCTGGCCTGTGGGACTCTGAAGAAAAATGAACAAAATTCTAAACTTCATCATGCAGAAAAGGTGTTTTGTGTTTGGAGAGGTTACTGGTGACCACTGATGTCCAACTGCACCTACATTGATAGACTCATGCTAAATTCACCAGAAAATCTTCATTCATATTGAATTTCATGCGTCAAAAGTTGAGTTGTGTTAAATATATGATTGTTTTTCTATTTGACAGAGCGCTATTTTGAGGGATCTTTTACTTTGGGGAGCCGCCTGGATAGCTGTCTTATTGGGCTCCTAGAGAGTAGGTAATTTAGAATTTAATGCTCAAATGGGTTATATTTGTGGTCAAGGAGTTTATGATCCCAGAAATGTATAGTATAACCCTCAGCCATTTTTCAATTCTCAGTATTATTTTTTTACAACTTCAATGCTGAATTTTCATGAAGATTTTTTTTTGTTTGTAGCCCTTTTTCTCGACCAAAATGATGAAAATAAACTGAAATACAATAGAATTCTAAATGATTAAAGTGTCTTGACTCAGTTGAACCATTCCATTCCTCTCTGTGAAGCTGCAATCTTGAATTATAAAGCCTTAAATAAGGTAACACATAAATAGCCAGATTTAGCTTCTGCCCAATAGGGTTAAAACATCTGCTAAAATAATTGGTCAGAATTTGCTTTTTTGTTAAAAAAAATTTTAAGTTTAGTGTCACATCTAATGCTTGTGCTTTTTATCTCCTAAATTTTCCTTTACATGGTCATCATAAACATTTTAACTTTTCGTCCAAGCAAAAATGGTTTGAACCATTACACTGCATAAATTCAAAATTTCTTTTGGCAAACCCCGCTGCCCTCTTGCGAGGAATATTTGCCACGGGTGTGGAGGGAGGACCCTCTCTGCTCACCCATGGCAAATTGTCTCCCCTCCTCTTGTGAGAGGATGCTGTCAAAATTGCCGCCAAAAATCAGGAGCACAGAAAAGACAGGAGAAAAAAGAAAATGAAAAGAGAGATGCAAGGGATTCCATGACCAAATTTTTAAAAGGATGTGAAGTGGACTAAGTGATTAAGTGACCATCGAGGATTATCTACTGCAAGGTAAGACAGTTTAGCACACAGCACAGCCACTGATGACCAGATTTCAGCCTAGTTTAACCTTTTCCTCCCGAGACTTGCCATCGGAGTTAATATAAGCCATGCTCTCACCTTGCTTGAGAGAGCATTACTTCTCCAAGTCCGTTTGTATTTATGTGTCCTAATAAGCAACTAAATGTTAATTTGTACAGTTGTGAGGATCAATCTGTGGAATTACTGACTATTTCCCCTCAGCTGGCATTATTGTTCATTGCAATAGTTATCAAGCATTTATCTATCCACATTAATAGTGACATGAAACGTAAATGTCTTTTGAAGCTTATAAACTCCTGTTGGCCACAAAACTGTAATTTTTGTAGGGACAATGTCTGATCGACTCCGATTCGCCAAAGACAACACTTAAAAATATGGTTTTGCCGACTCAGGTCCGCGTGTTAAGTTTGCTGCGAGCAAAAATTAAACTGTATAGAACCAGTGGCACTACTGCAATGTAGATTAACTCTCAACCGGTTTCCAATTAAGAATTGGACAAGTAATTGAATTAATTTACTGAGCAAGTAGGCTAACTTTTAGCTGCATAGGCAATAATGATTCCGATATTCAGCCTTGCGTCAAAAAAGGAAAAAGGCTAGAAAGATTGCATTGACGACCACTAACTGAAATTTCTTGAAAATTCTTCTTGAAGTAGAATGTTATGTAGTAAATACTGAAGATGGTATTTATAAGATTTCATTTCTAATTAATTATTTTGATAATTGCGATACAATCTCATGTTGTAGCCTTCCTACAACATTCACAGAAATTGGACTTTTTTTTATCAATAGTAATAATAAAAATATGATAATAGTGCAATAACACTATTATTTGCCAATTTCGCTCAATACTACTGTGCCTATAAGTCACTGGGCATATGTTAGACAACCAGTATTTGTTTCAAATATTTATTTTGGTATTTCATTTTGGTGACATGACGATGTGAGGTAACGCTCAGGAACCAGTCGCGAGAACCAAGCAATGCAGCAGATGTGATTTTATTGAGCGAGGGGGAAAAGCCCCGCAGGGCAGAAGGCAACAGTACAAAGTCCACAATCCAAAAATCACAATCCAAAAGGGCAGAACCCGAGTCGTAAACCAGGGCAGCGATCACAGTACTCGTGGTCGGGCAGAAAAAGGGTTCGATAATCAGATGCAGACAAAATACCAAAACAGAGCCAAAAATCGTAAATCGAGGACGGTCCAGTCAGAATAGAATCACAAAGAGTATGAGGCGAAAACAAGAGTAGCACAAGGGAAACGTTCTGACGGGGAACTGCTGTGAGAAGACTGCTTAAATACACACAAGGGAAGTCACATGCTATGATTAGGGACAGGTGAAATGGATCAGACTAATTACGAAGGAGCAAACACGAGGGAGAACCTAACCACATGAAATAGGCAAAAGCCAAAACGCGGACAGGGATCACGAGACAGCCTATTGACAAAACACACAGCTCCGGTTAGGGAGATCTAACGTGCACAGATAATGAGAGGCAGAGCAGAGTTGAGCAGGTGCGGAGGATCCGCTGAAACGCAGCAAAGAAGATTAGGTGAAGGCAAGAGGCGGAGACTAGAACAGGGCAAGTGCTGAGAGCTTGTTAATCAATTAGTAAGGTGCAGATATACAATCCCTAGTGCTCGTTAGTAAGTTAGTATTATATACAATGTTAGTTCTGGTTAGTATCATAAACAAAATAACAAACTGTTAGTACTTGTGAGTAAAATAGAAAAGCAAGGTGAAGGAAGCAAACGAGATTAGAAGGAACTATGAAAACCCAGAAACCATGAAATCACCTGAAAGCGTGGCACACAATACAAGGGGAAAATAAGCTGTCACATAACACAAGACCAGACAGGGGAGACAAAGTGCAATGCAGGGCATGAGCAAAAACATGGACCGGAATAATAACAGAAATGTGGATACTGGCAGGAACATGGTAATAACAAAAACATGGCATGGATCAAGACTAAACAAAACATGAGCAGAACAGAACAGGACATGGCAGAATCATAACAGACGATGCCAAATACCTAACTAACATCTTCTTATAATACAAACATGACTCAAGGCTGGTTGACAGAGCAGTTTCCAAAGCCAGCGAGCTGGCAAGCTGGATAAGGATAGACTAAAGAACTGTGCCTGTGAATATTTATGGTAATATGAAGACTGTAGTCATGCAGTGAGAAGAAAGACTTTGCTGTTTTTTCTCATCTGTTTCATCAGTCAGCTAGAAATGAAAGAGGCTGTGAAAGGGTGATCGGTGCTCAGAGTGCCTGAAGAAGACTCACGTGAGCGTGAGTAACTATGCCAGCTTCACAACGGGCTGGAAATGAACCAGCGAGCTCCACATGGGCTGGGCGCGAACCTGTGACCCCCCTGGCTCTGGCGTGGCAGCACCGCCTACTGCCCCATCATGGCGCCCCCACTCCATTACAATACTTTAACTCTCATATAAATAACTATAAAAAAAGAAACGCTAATCTTGATGATCCAGTCTGACCCTCCCTGTTGACTCGTTCTGGAGGTCCCTGACAGCACCTGACCCTCAGCTTATTTTTATGTGCTAATTTATTTTTATTTATTTATTTACCTTTTCCTTTCTGAAGGCTCAGTTTCCCTATAGCTCATCCCAAACACCATTTTTTTTCTTTCCTTTCCCCTCTTCCCCCTATAGAGGAATATAAACACACACATACACACAAACCACTCAGGCTTCACACATATACACTTTCCTATAACATCAACTCTCATCTGTGTTCCAACAAGATTTCGGTTACTGGCCTGTACTCTTTGTTCTTGTCTTCGTTGTCAATGTTTGGTTTTGTCTTGAAATATAAAAAAATTTAGAAAAAGTTTGGAAAAAATTCCAGAAATGTACAAACTGATTGGCCTACAGCTCCAGTTAGGTACAATCTGATCAGCGGAAGTGTGGCTCAGAGCAGAAACGGTATCACGACTTGGTTGGGAAAAATAAGCACGCCGCCCCTGCATCTTTTCCAGGGACGGGCCAGGTAGGCTTGGATAGCATTTTTCCCTTAATAAATGAAATCATCATTTAAAAACTGCATTTTCTCTTTACTCCGGCTGTCTTTGTCTTATATTAAAATTTGTTTGATGATCTGAAACATTTAAGTGTGATAAATATGCAAAAAATCAGGAAGAAGGCAAATACTTTTTCACAGCACTGTATACTAATATAACAATGAAAAATAGTAAAGACGCAAATATACATAATAAACATGAAAAATAATAAACAAAATAACTCAATACCCGGAGAGATATCACACTGTCTTTGACAGAGCTCAGGAACCAGGGCTGGCGGAATGAGTTATGGAGGAAATACTGATCTAAATCTTAACAGAGAATTTTGTGATGTAATGCTTGGCTTGCATGTAATTACACATTAGAATATAATTACACCTAAATTAACAAATAAAAAAATCAACTTTGGGTGGAGTTGGTTGCCCCGCTTCCTTAGCATAGCAAACCATTTTAAGAGACATTAAATTACATTCAAGGCCCTCCGCTGATATTTTTGCCCTAAGTGACCTTTTCTACTCCCAACCATTTTACACAGCTGGATAGTTTGCAAAAATAATTTGTGTTTAACCTTTTAAATGCATTTTTGAAAACATTTAAACAAATTTAAATTGTTCTTAAAGTCAGCTGCTTTTAGTTACCAGTCGGTTAAGTTATTCAGAAGTGTACATAACACATGCGCTCATTGACTTGGGCAATTATGTTAATTCTCTGTCATTTCAATTGCGTTTTCCCACTTCAGGAGGATACATTTGTGTTCAAAAGTCTGCATATCTTAGCTGAATTTATGAAATGTTGCCATTTATTTTGAAAATATGACTCATCATGCAAAAAAATGCGTCTCGTATTTAAAGCTATAGTGCGTAACTTCTGCATGTCCGTAAATGTCCGTTTCACCCGAGCCACTACTAGCAGAGATGACACAATGATTAAGCCAATCGGCTCCTCTAACATCTCACAGTATTTTTCAGTATTTGGTGTTTTGTATTGCGTGTTGACCGGCGACATTCCCGCGCTGGCGCACAGGAAATGACGCGTTTTACCTCACAACAAGAAGGGAGGGGGAGCGGAGAGTCTCCTAGTAAGAGGCAGGGCGCTGCTAGAAAGAGAAAGCAACATGGCAGAGACCCCAAAGAGGTGGTCGAGACACGGTTCAGAAGTGGATCCTGCCACAAAGAAAAAGCCTGGTTGTTCGGCTGAAGGACTGTTAGCGAAGAAGGAAAGTGACCGACGGAGAAGACAAACACGGATTGGTATTGGTGTGGCTTTTCCTCGGTGGAGAGCCCTGAAGGAAGACATTGGGCTGAGGACAGAGACGGATGTTGCCTTGCTGCGGTTGGATAAGTAAGTGGCTTGGTTTATAAGACATTATGAGTAGGATTTCTCACTTTCTGCAATTAGTGGGACTGTCATGGTTACTTTCCTACTTTGTGTGCAACATTTTGTTTTTCATCAACGAGCAGCTACTGGAGACTGACAGACGACAAATAACTTCTGCTGACTACCACTGGGTCTTTCCATCCACTAACCTGTCAGCTACAAATTAGCAGGCACCTTGTCTCCCGTTTGAAATAAGCTAACTAAACATCCTATTTTGCGTTTCTGTTGCAGAAAAAATCATACATTAATTACCTTTTCCGAAGAGTCCATCTTTTTGTCACCGGCTGTCCTTCTTAAACAGAATAAAAATGTTGTGGAATCGCGTCACACGGTGGCGGAGGGGTAGCGGTGGGGAGTGGGGGGCATAGTGGGGGGGTGGGACGGCGTACACGTGGGCATGCGTCATATGGAAGTGCCGGCTGTATTGTTGTAATAACGCAGAATTCCTCTAGGGGGCGACAGAAGTTACGCACTGTAGCTTTTAAGGATAGTGATCATTTGAGGTCATTTATCATCACATGGGTGTTTGGCTCCTGTAACTGAAATTACCCAAATGGCCCTGATCATAAGTTGACTTACTCTTTAATGCTTGACCTTGTTATATACTGTAGACACAACGTGACACGCTCAGGTTTGAATAGCTATTAAGGTTTCCACACCTGTGGCTTTTTAAACTGCAAGTATTGTCTGTGTATCGTCATTGAGTTTGTTAGCTCCCGAGTAAATGCACTGATCTGGCTGGACACTGAGCCATTGGGAGCGGAAAAAAATTCTCTAAGGACCTTTGTAACAAGGAAGTTCAACTTTTTAAAGATGGGAAAGGATAGTAAAAGATATCCAAAGACCTGAAAATGCCAGTCAGTACTGTTCTGTCTGTGATTAAGAGGTGAGTCATTCCACGCCAAACTGAACAGGGCTCCCGGCCTCAGTGCCCTGAAGACTCACTGAAAATTCACTGGCAGCAATTCAGTGAACTTAGTGCTTCATTTATTCACTAATTATGGTCTCCCCAAAATCTATTACCCACAGTCCTTCAGTGCCTGGGACTTAGAAGGATGGTGTGACTCATTAGGGTGCTTGAAGATACTGCGGGGTTTTCCAGCCAGACTTGATATCCAGTTGCTACATAAGAAATTGGTACATAATCCAAAATATCGTTGCCAAGAGACAAGAATACCTGTATTTTTTGTGGAAACTTTTGTTTGTGCCAGGTTCAGCAATCAGTTCCACAATCCCTGTACTGATGCTTCGTTGCATTCATTCTCTCCTTAAACATTAGAGCCTGGTCTGGAAAATTGAGCAATATTACCATAACTGCACCACAGAAGACCATCAAGATTTTCAGAATAATCATTAAACAAGGTCTAGACCCTTTTTTGCTTGCATTGGACACACACACACACACACACACACACACACACTTTGCATAGCCAATAAAACCTGTGCCCCTCCGGCCCCAGATACAGATACCTGACAATAAAACCATACAGGCAACAGCAGGTTTAATCCCAGCCTCCATCGGGCTCCGGAAGTCATGGAGCTTTTTGACCATATCATGCACCAGTGGGGGGAGACTGGGGTCCCGATGAGCCATGGGGACCAATGAGCCATATCACTATTTTGCGATCAATCGATGACAGAGCTGCTTAAAATTGGCAAAATATTTGACCATTGACTGATGAGTCATGGGGATAAATGAGCCATATCACTATTTTGCCTATTTTAAACACCTTTGGCATCGATTGATCACAAAATAGTGATATGGCTCATTGGTCCCCATGGCTCATCGGACCCCAGTCTCCCCTACTATTAAGAGTCACAGTCCTTTCATCATTTTGTATGTCATTGTCAGCATTTCTCACTTGGGGTTCCATAGCTTCATTGTCTCCATGAAAAATGAATTGGATTTAGGAAATTGGCGAAAATACGATCCATGACCAATATTGTCGCCCAAGATGGTATATGTTTTGTTCAGTGAGATAAAAAATGCATCACCTTACGACAATGTGAAAAAAAAATCACTTTGTGTTCATAAAATGCAAACAATGCTTACAATGTGCTATCATTAGCAACTAGACAGTCGGTCGCCCGCTGGTCAACGTGTATCCCCAGACCCCAAAAGCAATCTTTCCCAAAATCTAGAGGCTCTGTGACCATACCACACAAATGGCCCATGGCAAATATGAACCTAATCGGTTGAAATTTTTGGCCAGTAGGGTTTTTCACAAGCAGGGGCAGACTGGGGCAAAAAAGTGGCCTGGGAATTTGTACCCGACCGGCCCACTCTCTAGGGGGCGGGGGTGGGGAGGTACTGGCTGGCCGAAAAAAACTGATGTTATTTGACAAAAAAGAATGCATTTTGACATCAAATTGGACTGTATTTCCCATAAAACATTGATATTATTAGTTTTTGAGTTTATGTAACACCAATTAGCCTACAACAACATAATTTTAGTGTATATCTGTAAGGCCCCAGAAAATCTGCTTATGTCCATGTACAGGTGTGCATTTTAGAAGATAAATACCACACTATGCTAGGTTCTATTTATATATGGCTAGTTCTTTGAGTATTTCTGATTGTATTTTCAGAAATTTTTTTGTTGGGGGGTTATTCTCCATTAATCTAATTTTCTGCATTTTTTTTAACAGAAGTGAGAGTTTTCTACTGGCCGCTTTCTGGTTGTCTGATATAATGGCTGCATTCGAGCGGGTCTGCAAGTAAGCCAGCTGCATGAGATTCCCGAAAAATTATGCGAGAATCTTGCCGAAGTTGCGCGATAAGCCCTCCAAACCCTGCGATAGTTGCAGGATCTTGCAGAAAATCGTTCGAGCGCCCCGGCTGCGTGACCTTTGACAGGAAATATGTAACAAAGGCGCGATCAAAAGTCTGCGCATCTCCGCAGACCCTGGAGAGGTGCTGCTCTCGGCTGCAGAGGTTATAAGTGAACAAAGAGAACGGCACAGGGCAAGAGAGGATTCGCGTTGGTGACAGGTGATAAGTGCTGCTGATAGCACTACCTGATGGAAGAACAAATGTAGTGCAGTACTTAACTCAGATTTTTGTTTGTCCTTATACCTGTTTGCCCACGCTATAGTGTATTTTCCATTGTGTAGGAAAATACGTTGAGAATGAAGGAAGAGAGTTATGTTGTTAAATCAATATTTCAAATGTTACAATGTAATTGATTGAAACTTGAATAAGAACACTTCAGATGTCGTTAGATCTGACTTGTTGCCAATATCACATGGCTATAAATGCGCTTGGAAATGTAACAACCCCACTTTGACATCTTACTTCAATGAGATTGACGCTTGATATTAGTAAGTTAAACCTATTGAAGAATTGACTAAAGTATGCATGAGTGAACATCCAGGTCCTTGTTTTCATGGTTTATTTTCTTCAGTTGTGTGCATTATTATTTAATTCATATCTACCCCTGGCAAATATTCCCATATGTTACATACTGCTTTGCTCTCCATCTTTTTGTACATCTTCCAAGTTTATTCAAGAATAACCTCAATGGTGATATATAATAAAGACTCTCATAATCAGACGGGATGCTTCTCCTGTCAATGCTTGTTTATGTAGACAATTTCATTGTAGACAATTTCATTCTCTATGAAAGTCAATGACATTATGGTGATGTGTTCACTGGAATAAAACTCAAGAAGCTGGACAGCATGCCATTTTCAGCATTGTCTCACAAAGTTGTCGGCGTATGATTTCATACTCGCATCCTGTCTTAAAATATTCAGTTGTCAATTAAAAATTCTCTGCCTTCCTTAACTACCCCGAGTAACTGTCAAGTCTTTTAAAGATGTAAAACACTTTTTGTGGTTGATTCATCCATGCTGACATTATGTTGCTTGGCTGAAACAATGATGCATCAGTCTGCATGTTATTCAAATTCTATTTTTGTTTTTCTTTTGCCTACTCACTGCACTTGCTATGTTTGGCCCTTTATTCTTTAAACCTTGATTTTAGGGAGAGGCAGATGCTGATGTGAAGTCATTGACTTTTGTGATATTCATCTACTCTCGTAAATGTCTGTCCATTTAACTGAGAGGGGCCTTAGTGCAGGGTAGACGGGACACAAATGTTTATTGGAGGGATATTGAGTAAGAGGATAACCAAAAATCTTGGCAGTATCATTAAGATGAACAAATAATTGGCACAGACTGACAAATGTCACCTCATTCTTGAATTATTCATACAATCTCACAATATTCTGCATCCTACAAAAACACAGATGAAAGAGGATTAAAAGGTGGTCATTGATTATTTCTGCTAGTTGAAATACACAAAGCTTGCAGTCATGTTCCCCTCCCATCTGCAATATGCATTAGTTTTACATCATTGTCTCCATAGGAGGGTCATTTAAGTTCTGTAATTTGGGTGCAAAATGTACAATATCTTTCTTGAGTAAATGATCATCTTCAGATTGCCCCATGCCAAACGGTTACATATCTTGGAGGTTTTCGTTGCACACATCAACTTCATGGTTAAAGTAGTAACTTAGGAGGTCACAGGAGGCCCTGGTAATGAAAAACTCCCTTGTGAACCATGGAAAAAGACTTGAGTGAACACAAAACTGGAGTTCAGTTTGGTTTAGTTTATTTGGGTCCCCATAAACCATTACCCAGGGCAACAACATCTCTGCCTGGGGTCCCCACTTAACAGAAGATACATACAGCCCAAGAAATCAAGATAAAATAAAAACAATTTTCCACAGCATGGAAAAAAAAAAAACCCAAACAACAAAAAAAAAAAAACAAAGCTTTGTAAAAATCATGAAGACATAAAACACAAAGTGGCATCTCTAATTAGATCATAAAGAGGCTACCTTCTATATCATACCTCAGCCACCTTCCTTCTGGTGATTGAAAACATTTTGCATATAATATCCAACACCATACCATTTACAACACTAACATTTATTCACATTTAATTCCCTTAACGATTGAGAACTATGCAGATGTCCTCTCCTCTGGTTTTTAAAACTGGGGATCCCAGTGCATTTTATTGTAAAGGTACAGAGTTCACTCAATTTATCATGTGGGGCAAAAGAATACCAATGGCTTGAGTGTAGAAAAGGAAAATACAGAGCAGCAAAGAGCCTATGGAAGCTGAAGGACACTGAAGTGTTGGTTTATCATCAGACCCTGGCACATTTTCAAGCTTAAGTGTCTGCAGTGGAGGAAAGCAGGCAAACTGGCTCATTTTATTGGGCAAGAGGTACATGTAATGAAGAATTAGGCAAAATGTATTTGTTTCAGGTCTCTGTATGTAACTCACTTAATATAACAGCTCCATTTAAAATGGGAAGCAAGAGTACAGCTTCATTGGTAAGATGGTCTCCCTTCATTGCAGTTAACTTTGAAGGCCATGTTCTAATAAACGTTTCAATCCAGTATTTCCTTGGGAATCAGCAGATGGCACCTGAAAAACAGAGCACAGGGTAATACATCACTTAAGGGTACTGACTGGGGCTTTGGTAACACCTGGAGGCAGGAGAAAGGTATATAAACATCAAAAAAGTGATAATATTGTCAAAATGGCAGCACAAAGAAAAATCAAGTTGAGTGATGGTATCAATTCTGTTGAAATGCTTGTGTCAGGGACATATTTCAAAGACTCCAATCAGGTAAGTACAATCAATAAAACACTTGAGTTTTTATACCATCTACAGCATAGTGGTACCCACAAACTGTTGTCATATTTCTACATTTGAGACCAATACTGAGGAACAATTGTTACTTGTACACTATTATTAACTGCAATGAAAACTGCATTTTGCAGACTCATCATTTGCAGGGGACCTTTTCACAAATGCGTGGCAAATGTTCATGGAGGCCCCAAAAGAGTAAGTACTTAACAATGCCAACAAAGTAGGAACAGCATGTACATGTGTTGGCACGAGTTTCCAAATGGATGCTTGTAATTGAGCAACTTGTGTGCATTGTCACCAACAGGTGCAGAGACTGTACCAGCAGGTTCAGCTCCAAACATCACACTGCCCCAACAAACATATTATATTCACATTATCTATTACTCTTGCTGTCATGTATTCTTTTCTTGCCAGTCTGAAACCAAGAACCCAAGCTAACTTGGGACCATGCTAACTTGGAAATATCTCAGGGTAAAGAAAGCATTTTATGACAAACTTGGACTGTACGTCATAATAAAATTTTACTTGTATACTGACTATTACACGACACAACCGTACGTTCAGGATGCAACCTGTAGGTGGCACCAATGTATAAACGTCAAACAGACAGCGCATGGAATTTACCTAATATTTACAAAAAATACTGCGACTCCCGAGCCACCAGCAGCTTCCGATCTAACCATTTATTGCCTTCATTTGACAAATGCGATACAAGTACTTTTTTTTGCGAACACGTAACTTCTCTGGCATTCACAAAATATGGAAGAAACAGAAATAGGCCAGGGCGGACCTACGCAACTTCCGCTTTAGTTCCCCTTGGCGACACAGTCATGTGCCTGGATACCTTGAAAACAAACCACAAAAATGGCTGGTCACATCTAAACCAGCCGTCAGTTGGACAAAATTGCCGGCGAAGTTACGCTGAGATGACAAGTCTTACGCCTTATGGGCCTTTCACATTGATCGCGGCAGCGGCTGCGTTCTGTAACCCATTATTGTCAATGACTTGCGCGCGGCAACAAGGGTTTCTCGCTGCGCCGAAGTTTCTCCCCTCTTAGTGGCACTCACGATTCTGTGCGGTCGTCAGCAATTATTCAGTCAATGCGCACTGAAGAAATTCACTCGCGAATTTAAGTCATTGTGCATCAAGTTAATCAGTTTCACGTGCATTACGGTGGATTTCCCCACTAATGACACGGAAATCGATTATGACTCTGGAATTCTCAGGCTTGTCTTTACCGAGGGATTGAAAGCAATGGAATTGCATAAAACGTTTCAAATGGTCTTATTTCATTTAAACAATTCAAACGATCATGAAACACATGCTTTATATCCAATCCCTGAGTAAAGAGAAGCACGGGAAGTCCGGAGTCATAATCGCTTTCCATCTTACTTGTGATGAGGTGCACCTTTATGCAAGTGAAACGGAAACTTCAGTGCACAAAGATTTTAATTCCGCGTGAGAATCTCATTAAGCATTCAATGAATAATTGGGGACTACGGTGAATAAGCCTCAGTAATGCACTGCGGTCAAGCCAGCCTCCACTCCGGAAAACACGGTCAAGCCAGCCCTCAAACATTTAAGTGATGTGCGAATAAACGCGGCATTATGGTAACAGCGCGTCTAGACTGATTTCAAATTTTCAAAATTGAAGCTGGCAAAAAAAAAAAAAAAAAAAAATGCGTTATGTCAATCAGAAATCAGTTAATTTAGAAAGAAATAGAAACTGCATTAATGACTGCAATGAAAAGAATAAATACGAAACTGAATAATTAATTCAAAATTAATACTAATTTAAAAAACAAGATTAAGATGATCAGGTAATATTCTGAGGAAGCATTTCAGAAGTAAAACGCCCTTTGAAATATCATGTATTTTTTTTTTCCCAGATTTGCTCGAATTTCACACTAGAATTAAAAATTTTGTGTTGCCACAGAATACTTTCTCTGCAGCATCAGAGTAAACCACTTCACAGAGTCACGCAGAGAATATCATGACATTCTGATGTGACATTTCAAAATTATATTTCTCTAAAATATCATACATTTTTGTTGTGGTCCTCTAATTTCAGATTAGAATTAAAGGAAACTCCCCACTGCCACGGACTGATTTCACTAATGCATGATAGAACACCACAGAAGTCAGTACATTCTGATGTGATATTTCAAAATAAAAGCCCGCAAAACATCATAAATATCTTGTTTTCCCTCCAAATTTGGATTAGAGTGAAAAGAAAATTCCATGTTGCCACAGAGTGATTTCACTACAGCGTGATAGAACAGTATCATAGAGTGTCACTCAGAGGATATCAAGGTATTCTGATATGGCATTTTGAAATAAAAGGCCTCTGAAAGATCATGTAGTTTTTGCTGTGTTCAGTGGAAATTCAGATGAGAATTAATTGAAAACTCCCTGTTGTCACAGACTGATTTCACTACAGCGTGAAAGTACAGTACTTCACAATGTATCTCAGCGGATATCAGGAGATTCTGATGTGGCATTTCAAAATGAAAGCCCTTTGAAATAGATTATAATTTTACCTATGTTGAGTGGAAATTCAGATTAGAATTAAGTGAAAACTCCCTGTTGTCACAGGCTGATTTCACTACAGCATGATACTACAGTACTTCACAGTGTCACTCAGTGGATATCAGGACATTCTGATGTGGCATTTCAAAATTAAAGCCCTTTGAAATAGCTTGTAATTTTGCCTATGTTGAGAGGAAATTCAGATTGGAATTAAGCGAAAACTCCCTATTGTCACAGACTAATTTCACTACAGCATGACCATACAGTACCTCACAGTGTCACTCAGCGGATATCAGGACATTCTGATGTGGCATTTCAAAATTAAAGCCCTCTGAAATATCATGTATTTTTTGCTATGTTCAGTGGAAATTCAGATTAGAATTAAGTGAAAACTCCCTGTTGTCACACACTGATTTTACTACAGCATGATAGTACCATACCTCATAATGTCACTCAGCGGATATCAGGACATTCTGATGTGGCATTTCAAAATTAAAGCCCTTTGAAATAGATTATAATTTTACCTATGTTGAGTGGAAATTCAGATTAGAATTAAATTTTTTATGAAAACTCCCCTGTTGTCACAGACTGATTTCACTACAGCATGATACAACAGTACTTCACAGTGTCACTCAGCGGATATCAGGACATTCTGATGTGGCATTTCAAAATTAAAGCCCTTTGAAATAGATTGTAATTTTGCCTATGTTGAGAGGAAATTCAGATTGGAATTAAGCTTAAAAACTCCCTGTTGTCACAGATTCTGGACATTCTGTGGCTAATTTCACTACAGCATGACAGTACAGTACCTCACAGTGTCACTCAGCGGATATCAGGACATTCTGATGTGGCATTTCAAAATTAAAGCCCTCTGAAATATCATGTATTTTTTGCTATGTACAGTGGAAATTCAGATTAGAATTAAGTGAAAACTCCCTGTTGTCACAGAATGATTTCACTACAGCATGATACTACAGTACCTCACAGTGTCACTCAGCGAATATCAGGACATTCTGATGTGGCATTTCAAAATTAAAGCCCTTTGAAATATCATGTAATTTTACCTATGTTGAGTGGAAATTCAGATTGGAATTAAGTGAAAACTCCCTGTTGTCACACACTGATTTTACTACAGCATGATAGTACAGTACCTCATAATGTCACTCAGCGGATATCAGGACATTCTGATATGGCATTTCAAAATTAAAGCCCTCTGAAATATCATGTATTTTTTCCCTGCTGTGTTTTACTACAGTGGAAATTCAGATTAGAATTAAGTGAAAATTTCAGATTACAGTACCTCAATTTCTGATGTGGCATTTCAAAATTAAAGCCCTTTGAAATATCATGTATTTTTTGCTATGTTCAGTGGAAATTCAGATTAGACTCTGTTGTCACAGAATGATTTCACTACAGCATGATACTACAGTACCTCACAGTGTCACTGGGCTGGGCTACTGCCCCATATGACATTCACAAAGCTCCACTCCCAAAACACACGAGCCGCCGCAATTTTTGCATTTAAATCTTCTCCATTCATTATCTCCCCCCCCCCGCAGGTGCAATCACTTTCTCCCCATCAATCCAATTACTAATTACAGTATTATCACAAGTTGTGATATAGCCGAATAGCCTATTTAGAAAAATAAATGCGAGATCCTTGCGGGTTACGCCAGCTTAAATGACGCCCTTGTTTCCGCTATAGCACCGTCCTTAACAGTACAAAACACTTAAGTTACTAATACAAGAAAGCGCAGTAATTTAAATGGAGCATCTCTTGTAGTGCACGTTTGCTATTACAACAAGTGAACGCTGCCGGTAGCTCAACCGCCGGATCAATAAACACCCATAAAATGACAATTGGGCACAAGTAAATAAAATCAACGCTAACCATCGACAGCCATTACCCTAAGGACCTTAACTAATGTATTGTCACAAGTTGTGATATAATATTTAGAATAATAAATGCGTAGATCCGTTACGCCAGCTTAAATGACGGTTGTTTCCACTGTAGCGCCGTCCTTAACAGCACAAAACACTTAACGTTACTAATACAAGGAAGCACAATAATTTAAACAGAGCAATACAGACAGACTAATTAACGTACTTATAACATTAAAGGTGCTTCGGTGACATTTAGACACCTGCAAGAATAAATGACAAAAATCGGAGGCAATTTTATCCTGATAAAAATAATTTATAACTTAATAAATAATATTAAGTTATAAAACTGCAATCCAAATGTTTTATTTTCATAAGCTGCACAATAACGGAATAAAATGGCAATAAGAAAGAAGAGGTTCCTCATTATGTTAAATAGTGGTTGGAAACCCCCCCAGGCTCACAGAAATGATTTAACCCTACTGCTCAGGAGCCAATGGGAACTTAGGACTCTCAGCCGTTCAAACTGGACAAGTGGCCAAAGGGCTCACAATCACGTGAAATTAACGCGTCGACAACGCGTTGTTAACGTGTTCTCTACGTGTTGTTTACGTGTTGTCTATGTGTTATCAACACCTTAACAACACATTAACAACGCGTGAAAAATTGACGCGTTGTCTACGTGTTGTTAACGTGTTGTCTACGTGTTGCCTACGTGTTGTCAACGTGTTGTTAACGTGTTGTTTACGTGTTAGAATTCACGTGTATTTGACCTGGATGGCGTTCCATACGAACGCACCCAATATCCTGGGCACATTTCATCAGCCAATGAGACCGCGTGTGAAAGGTCATGGAATGAGAGTCTGGGGAGAGCTAATAGAGAGGAAAGTTGTGGCCAGTTGTATGAAGGTATTATTGGTGAAAAAGGTTTGAGCACCTGTAATAGTGGAATTTGTAGTTGTGTACAGCGATTTGTATGTGTATCAGTAAATTTGAGGTCACATACTCTATGAGTTGTGTACTTGTAGATTTTTTTTCTCTGAACAAATACAACACAACACTTACAGATTCACAAATTCTTAATTACAGGTGCACAAATCCTATTTTACAAGTCACAGATTAAAAAACTGACACACTCACATTTTTGCTCCTATTGTTGCAGTATATTTGGTGCAAAACATATTTGTGCACCTGTATAAAACAATGTGAAGTTGTGGACAAAATTTGAATATGTGCAAATCTGAATGTGAATTTGTGCGATAAAAGTTCAATGTATGTGAAATAATTTCTCACGAAAATATTTGCGTTCTTTTAAAACACAAATACAAATCGATAACTACAACTACTCGAATCTTCCCCACGAGTCACTGATTCTGTTTCCTACAAGTCACAGATTGTGTTTCCTACGAGTCGCAGATTCTGTTTCCTACAAGTTTCAAATCGCGCCCCGTCCACTGAGATGTGTGGTGCAAAACTATCTGTGCATTCAGTCTATGGAGAAAAAGGCGGGTGCTGATCTGAGATCGACTGATTCCACAGCCAATCAGAGGAGATCTGCTTTCGTCTCACAGCCAATCAAAGGAGAGGGGCTTTTGTCTACATTGCGGAGTGAAAGGAGAATTCCCGTAGGTGCAGTCGATTCAGCACATACACTGTATTATTAAACTAACAGCAGCAGAGACAGCAATTTAGGCAACATTCAAGGTAGGTTGAATTTGAACCACATTAATAAATTCACTCCGACGCGAAGCTGAAAATACTGTCACTTTTTCTCTATTTTGCTAACGCTAACTCTCCTCCCTGCCACGTGCATTTATTTTCAATGAAGTCGCTGAGAAATCAATCCGTAGTGCGGTGGATTATCATATACTATTATTAATCGCTGATTTCCGGATTGCCGTGTTATTGGCCGAGGGCTAATACCGCGACCCAAAGGCCAATAACTAGGTAATGCGAAAATAAGCAATTTATAATATTTTTATTAATTGGTTAAGTATGTTGTGCTATTATGACAATATTATGACTATGACTTCTGAAGTAGTAAATGCTAGGTCCGCGACTGTCGTCTGCTTCTTTGAAGAGAGTGAGTGCCGCAGTTACCGCGACCAAAAGGCCAATAACAAGGCAATACGGAAATCAGCGATTAATTACGTATAGGCCTAGTATATGATAATCCACCGCACCACGGATTGATTTCTCAACGACTTCATTGAAAACAAATGCACGCGGCAGGGAGGAGGGTTAGCTGACAAGACATGATGTGATTATGGAATAATTAAATGACATACCCACTGAATGATGCTTGATAGCTTGATTCACTTGTTCACGGCCACTTCAATTGCATCTGTTAACCCTTTGGTTACGATCCACTCATAAAAGAGATCATTTTGTGCCGAGGTTAGGAGGTGAAAGGGTTGATTATTAAAAAAAACGCCTTGGCATACTGGTAAAACCCTGTCTAAACTTTTAATTTAATGTGACGAATCCAATTTTTTTTTTTTTTTAATATAAATTTGCCATCTCTAATCCCACCCGAATCTGGAATGCCCAATTGGTGAACTATGTACAAGGCTTGCTCGTATGCGACCCCTTGCTGCCAATTCAGGAGAATGTAGACAGTTCGCGGCTCTCCTCCGAAGCACGCGCCTGTCAACCACCGCTTCTTACACACTCATTGGTTGAATCTTCGCCAGTTCAGAACGAGGGCGGAGGATACCCGGACATGACCAGGCTTAGAATCTTCCTGACGAGCGCCCGTCTGGCCAACAGGAGGCGCTTGAGCAACGAACAAGGCAACTATTGTAATCCCTTCCCGGCAGTCCCTTCCCAATTTGCAACCCTGTAGCGCTATAGCCAATTGTGCGCTACTCTGAAAAAGCTGCCGACCACTGCCGGCTGGTACGAAGCGGGGCTCGAACCCGCGACGTGATAGTCACTTCTGCTTCGCAACGCGATGCTTTACCGAGTGAGTTATCCGGCAGCTCGACGAATCCAATTTTAACCCTCGCATTCCCGGGCGCAAAAGACTTGAATTTTGCAAAATTCAAAGTGTCCGTGCTCACTGGAGCATGAAGCGTAAACCAAGATACTGGTATCATTCGAAGCAGAATGACCCCCTCAACCAAGGTTTACGCCCACATTTACAGAACTATTATCTATGTTAATTTTATGATGATTTTTCCGAGAGTATCATTTTTTCTGATACACCCTGTATATTAGTCCAACCTTAGCATGTCGATTGCAACTCTCAGTTTTTAGAGTCTCAAAACCTTTCATATTTGAATACTTTTGGAGCAATCAACCACATGATTGCACTTAACAAAGCAGTAACACTTCCCACACATTAATTCAATCAGGAGCCTTGTGTTCACTGATTTTTTTTAAAGTCTCATTCATTTTCAGCATGGACTATCAAAAGTATTTAAAGATGGACGGTTTGTCTCAACTTTCTCCCACTATACAAAAATAGTGCCAAAATATCCTGGATACTGACACAGCCATCATGTACTGGTGACAACATTTGAAGTCAGAGACGGCGTAGTAATGATCAGTTCCTGAACCACGGTATCAAGATCACGCCCAAACACCTGCCAGACTCAGTCGTAAACACTTCCCCTGATCTTTTCATGAAGCTTACTTGGCTGGGGTTTGTTGTGTCCTGTATAAGGATGTTCTTACTACTACTGCCCCTAGAGGGCGCCTGTACAGTATATAAAGGCATTCCGCCTCGAGGAGGCCGCCATTGTATGCAGCGCATCATTAAAGCAGGCTGCGGCCACACATGTTAGCTACCACAGTCTCCCTCATTCATTGCTACGTCTCGGTCGACCACGACACTACAGGGTTGTTCCAACATTAGTGGTCTTGCTGCTTATTGTGCACAGGCCAAAGACCTGTTTTACAATGATTGATGGCTTGTTATTGGATTTGCTAGTTTGCATTTTTTTTTCCCAAGCAGACTTGCATGCGGTTGAATGACCATTGCTGCTTTCCTTATTTTCCTTTCTTTATCAGTAAATTGCTCAGCTTTCGTGCTGATGTCCAATCCTCCAGCATGCTTCAATAAACTTGTGCCAGTTACAATCTACTACCGAGGAGGAAAATACTCTGACCATGGTTAAGTACCAGATAAAACCCTACTCCAAAAAATTCAAAGCAACCCTTTATAAGAAGGTTAGTAAATAGACCCCTATTATCATGTTTTTACTTTAGTTCTAACTTGCTAGTTTACAATGGTGAACTGTTACTCCAACCTGTTGATTAACTAGCTTGCAAGGTAGCTAACTACCTCGATAGCAGGCGACTCCATTTCAGATTCTAGCTAGATTAGCTGGAGTGGGTACGGAGCCGGCGCAAATCCGGGGTGGAGGTGCTTCCTATCTGAATCATTTTGGCTGCTTTCCAACATTCACAATGGCTGCGTAATGGGTCCAAAATCCTACTTATAATCAGATTGACAGCTTAGTCAGATTCAAAATGTCTCATGTAACCACCTTAGCTGATCCGATTCACCCAGATCGGTTTAAATTTTCGATCGGATTGAAAGAGGTAGTCTACGCCGATTGATAATCAGCTTGATGCCGCATATCAACGGCTGAACAGAGTGGATTCAGTTGATGGATTGGATTATTCGTTCTGCGCATGCGCTCCCTAGTACGTAGTAGTCATGTAATGACGTATTGACGTTCGCGTTCAGGTAGTGGGACCTTTTGCGCATGTCAAAGAAACTGTAATTGGTCTCAGCTGGGGCCATGTATATGCGGATTGAACGTGGATCGCTTTCCTTCGTTCATGTATACAGATCGAATCAGATTCATTTAATCAGTTTGATTTCAATCAGATTGAGGAAAACAATCCATGTAAACGCAGCCAATGAGAAGTTGTGAAAACCAATTATCTAGCAAGCTTGTTAAGCAAGATTTTATAACAGTTCTATTTCGTACGTGCTCCGCCCTCTAACGGGCTTCGCTATTGGTTTACCCCTCCGAGGCCCTGCCTCGGTGCCTGAGAAAGAAAATTGAACTCACCTGCTCCGTAGGAGGGGGTAGCATACTCACCTCCTATAAAGCCTCAGTGCTGCCAATGCTCGTCTCCCTTTTTCACTCAGCTTGAGAGAATCTTTGAACTCGCGTGTATTGTCACTTCTTGTGTCGCGAAAAATGGAAAAGTTTTGTCAGCAGTGGAGTGGGGTTGCGTTATGTTACCCGCGGGGGTAGCACACGTACGAACTTGGAGACTAAACCAAAAATTAATACCCTATCTTTACACAATAATGGTTTGATTCGGAACGAATCTGTCAGTTCAGGGCATTCGTCTCTTCCTGGTGTGTTACCATTGAGGAAATGTTCATGAATTCAGACTGATAACCAGCATGTGGCTAACACTTCTAGCTGGTTTGGTCCCAGCAGAGTGTTTGGTACGCATCAACATGCTCCTTCTTCTGGGGTATGCGGAAGGGGAGCTGTCAGCCACGCGACATCTCGGAGTCAAGGGGCGGAGTGTCGTCGCATGCATGACGTTGGTACCTGCATGCATGAACCTGTGGAGAAGAGCTTCACCCGTTTGACCCCACAGACCGATGTATCTTCGGATGCTAATATTTCTGAAATTAAACGGCAAAAAAGGCTGTCGTTTAACGCAGAAACAGATGTGCCCCCGCCGACCCTGGTGAGCGAGTCACCAGGTACTGTGCTTGGGGAGGCAGCGGAAACATTGCTGCTGTTATCCTCTCAGCCCTTTCGGATAGGGCCCCCCGGTCGACCCCTCCTTCAGGGGGAGTTGCGTCCCGGGAGGGCCCAGACTATTGAAGACCATAGAACTAACTACTTCGCCACTCACAAACCATTATCGTTCCCGGGTGAGATTGTGCGCCCCCCTCCCCAGCTGGCTGGACAGAGCACTGCGGAAGGGATACGCATTGCAGTTTCATCGCCGTCCTCCTCAATTCAGAGGCATTATGCGAACGAAGCTCCCCAATTCCGCCGAGAGGGCGGTTTTGAGGGAAGAGGTGGATTTGCCTCTGAAAAAAGGGGCCGTAGTGCCGGTTCCCCAATCAGAAGCTCAAGCGGGGTTTTATTCCCCGTATTTTCTGATTCCCAAGAAATCAGGAGGCCTGAGACCCATTCTGGATCTTCGCGAGCTGAATATGCATATTGCGCGCAGACCATTCCGGATGCTAACAGTGAGGTCTCTGCTGGAATGTGTCAGGCCGGGGGACTGGATGACGTCAATAGACTTGACGGACGCTTATTTTCATGTCCCAATTTTGCCGCGTCATCAAAAATTCCTACGCTTCGCACTGGAGGATCAGAGCTTCCAGTTTTGCCGCCTCCCATTTGGATATTCCCTGGCGCCTCGAACATTCTCCAAATGTGTGGAGACAGCGTTGGCGCCGCTCCGGCGGAAAGGGATACGGATCCTGACCTATCTGGATGATTGGCTGATCCTGGCCCCCTCCAGGCAGATGGCAGTTACCCACACTATGTTAGTAAAGCAGCATATTGCTCAGCTGGGCTTTGCCATCAACTACGACAAAAGCACCCTGCAGCCCAGTCAGACGGCACTGTATCTAGGGCTTCGATTGGACAGCCGATCTATGATTGCACGACTGTCAGTGGACAGCACAGAGGCGATCCTGTCTCAGGCCCAAAGGATACGAGACGCGGTCTCAGTGCCGGCGATAGCAGTCATGTCATTACTGGGGATGATGTCGGCTGCCCAGTCAGTAGTCCGCCTGGGGCTGCTGCACATGAGGGATCTTCAGCGCTGGTTCATCCGCCTCCGGCTGGACCCAAGGCGGGACCAACAGCGCATGCTCTGCATACCAATGCAAGCTCGACGAACATTGGTGTTCTGGGTCTCACCCTGCCGGCTCTGCGAGGGGGTTCGGATGGGGTGTGTGTCACACTACACCCACATATTCGTAGATGCCTCCCTCACAGGATGGGGTGGGGCTTGCGGCCCCGCCTCTGTCGCAGGTATATGGCAGGGGCCTCAGCATCATATCAACCTACTGGAACTCATGGCAGTTCAGAAGGTGTTGCATCATTTCGCCCCACAGTTGGAAGGGAGGCACGTCCTGGTGAGATCGGACAACACAACAGCAGCGGCCTATCTCAACAGGCAGGGGGGTGTCAGGTCACCAGCCCTGCACAAGATGGCCGCTTCCATTCTAACCTGGGCGGGTCGCCATCTCTGCTCCCTGAGAGCCCGACACGTTCCTGGCATCCTCAACACTCGGGCGGATGCGCTATCCAGGGGAGCCCTGCCCAAGGAGGATTGGAGCCTCCCCCCGGAGATGGCCGAGCAGATCTGGAAACTGTTCGGTCGACCAGTGGTGGATCTATTTGCGAGCAGGGAGAACACTTTGTGCCCCCTTTGGTTCTCTCTGAGGCCTACCGACAATCCTCCCCTGGGGGTGGATGCGCTGGCCCATCTAGTCTGGCCAGCAGGTCTGCTGTATGCGTTCCCGCCCCGGCGGCTGCTGATGCCACTGCTCCACAGAGTGCGGGAGCAGCAGCTATCCAAAATTATTGTGGCACCAATGAATCCGGGCGCCAGGTGGTTCCCGGATCTCATTCAGCTGGTGGTGGCAGGCCCGCTGAGGATTTCGGACCTTCCCTCAGCCAGGACTCAGATGCCGTGGGCCACTCTCGCCAGCCCCCTCATGGCTTGGAAATTTAAAGGGTGAGACTGAGCGAATTGGGCCTGCCAGAGTCAGTAGTGTCCACAATCCAGGGCGCACGTGCCCCGACCACATCCAAAGCTTATGAGGCCCGTTGGCGGATTTTTGTGGACTGGTGTCAGGCGAGAAGACTGGAACCGCGCTCATGCCCCCTTCAAGGGGTGCTGGATTTCCTTCAGGGCCTCTTCGAGGGGGGCCGCGCAGCATCCACTCTGGGGGTGTTTGCTGCAGCGATCGCAGCCGGACATGATGGGTTTGACCGCTTCACAGCCAGAAGTCCCCCCCTGGTAAAACGGTTTTTGAAGGGAGTCCGCAGCCTAAGACCCCCTGTGCAGCACGTAATCCCTCAATGGGACCTGCAAACAGTTTTGGATGGTCTGACAGGGCCGCCGTTTGAACCCCTGGACCAGGCAGGCCTGCATATGTTATCTATCAAGACTGCCCTCCTTTTGGCCTTGGCGTCAGCTAGGAGGGTGAGCGAGCTGGGGACTTTCTCTGTGCACCCATCTTGCTTGACCCTGAGTGAGGACTAAGGGTCAGTGGAGCTGCATCCTAACCCGGCCTTTCGGCCAAAGGTCATCACCACAGGTTTCAGATCTTTGGTCCTCCGACTGCAGGCCTTCTGTCCACCGCCTCATGCCACCAGCGACCAGGAACGGATGCACAAGCTGTGCCCAGTGCGCGCGCTCAGTCTGTACCTGGAGCGCACAGCAAGTATCAGTAGGGTAGATCAACTGTTTGTTTGCTATGGTGGGCGGGCTCAGGGGGCCCCTCTGTCAGCACAACGCCTTGCCCACTGGATTTATGACGCTATCTGCAGAGCCTATTCAGCAGTGGGTCTCATTGCCCCAGCAGGTCTGACCGCGCATTCGACCCTGGGCATTGCATCCCCTTCAGCGCTATAAAAGGGCGTATCTGTAGAGGAAATTTGCAGGGTGGCGTCTTGGTCGTCTGCCTCGACCTTTGCGCAGTCATATCTCAGGGATATGACAGCTAGCATGGTTGCACATTCGGTATTGGGAACCTTATCGACAGGGTCCCTGTCCAACACTGGATAGTGTTTTTCCACAGCTTGAGGCGGTGCGCTCTGGGTGCGCTCCGCCCAGAGGTGTGGGGGGCTTGTCAAGGTGAATGGACAGCTAATGGAAGAGGCCCTATCAGTGGGGCCCCCTTCCAAGGCCAACTTGTGTGTGGTTTTGTACCATGACCTGGGACGGGGTATGCAGTCTGGCGGTGCTCGCCCCAGTATATGGTAGGGCTTCTCTAGGTTTCTGATGGAGCTCTGTGGTTGGGGCCACCTGGGAGTACATTTATCCCTAACGGCCTTCGCCTTAGGCGTAAACCAACAGCGAAGCCCGTTAGAGGGCAGAGCACGTACGAAATAGAACTACTGGTTACCTGGATGTAACTCCAGTTCTATGAGTACGTGCGTAGCCCTCTAAAACCTGCCCAGCTGGCCCCGAGTGTGAGATGCTGAGTTTCAAAGGGAGATGAGCATTGGCAGGGTTAGATCTAGGGCGCTTAGGCATTGCCGCAGGAATTTTATTCTGACGATCTCATTTTTTTTACTGCTTGGGCCCCTCTAGAATTATCTAGCGGGGTTCCATTAAATTAGTGTTATAATTCAATTTTATTTTATCGTTGTGAATGATTATAAATAGGCCTGAATGGGAACCTCTAAAAGGAAACGAACTGCAAAAATGATCAATATTTTCTACTTCCTTATTGTGGATTGCCTTCGTTTTTGTCGCTCGACCTACTCGAGAACGAGGTCGAGTGAAGGTAGTGCAACGTGGACATGCTTACTTCTGGGCATGCCAGTAGTTGTCACCATTAGTTTTTGAGCAAAAATTTCTGATTTGATTATACCGTATTGTTCTGAATATAAGACGATGTTTTTTCCCCGGAAATCCTTTAGAAAAAGTGGGGTCGTCTTATTTTCGACTAGGCTTTTAACAGTCAAAATGTACAACTCATTTTATAGTCCATAGTCAATATACGTTCACAACAATAGATGGCGCCTAACAGCCTGCCTTGTTTTTATTGTTTTTTTGTCAATATCTTTTATCAGTATTATCTTTTTTGTTTATTATTCTTTTGTGATTAAAACAAGTTTTTTTTTCATCAAAACCCTCATCTTTCCAAAAATCTGTCTTGATGTTCGATATCCAGGATCTCTTTTATATTCGAACTCCAATTTTGATGACTCATTTTAATTTCATAATTTGTGATACAGCCTGAGTTTACTGATTTACATAATGTTTATTTACATTTTTCATTTACATTTATCTCTTTGTTGACTTTTGTTAATTTTTTATGATTTGTTACCTTATTGATAATTTTTACCTCACTGTTATGATAGAACTTTAATATGATATTAAATCAATTACCCCACATTATTTTGGGTAGGTGGGCCCTTGGGCCCACCTGAAAAAAATCCTAGATCTAACCCTGCATTGGCAGCACTGAGGCTTTATAGGAGGTGAGTATGCTACCCCCTCCTACGGAGCAGGTGAGTTCAATTTTCTTTCTCAGGCACTGATAGGATAATAAACCAATTGTACCCGTTAGAGGGCTACATATTCACAGAACTGATTACATCTAGGTAACCAGTAGTTACCATTAGTTAGCAAAAATCAATACTAAAAAGTTCTTTACTCTGACCTTAGTATAATGTACAACCAGCAATACATATCTGTTATGATTCTGCCTCATGCGTGTTGTCTTTGTGCTTATTTCTTGTGCTTTCCTTTTGTTTTATTTTTCAGCTTTCATTCCTGTCTGATGTTTTCTCTCTTTGCCCGAACTCCAGTGATGTCGTTTCAACCTATGTTGTCTAATCACGTTTCCTCATTGGGATCTTTCATTACTTCCACCTGTGCTTGATTCTGGGTCTCGCTAAACTCTGAGTGAATGCGTTGTCTGATAGGATAATTGCTAACCTAAAACCAGCGCTTATTTGAGGGTGATTGTAAATATTTCGTCACGTAGTATTAGCCTAATTAACTCATTAGCGAAAGTCGCGAGTCTTTTAGTAATTCCTGCCTAAGCTTTCCTGATTAACTTTTAAACCTATGTTTCCTTTGCTTTTCTTGTAGTGCTTCTTACTCGTCACGTTTAGATTACCTTAATCTAAACTCTAGTTTGATTGTCTTAGAGTCTTGTCTCGAGTCATTATTGTTAACCCGGTCCTCGTTAATTTGTTTTATCCCATGTGTTTCTGTTTCCTTTCGAGATTGCTTTCCGAGTCCCCGCCTCCTCTCGCGGCTATTTCTGTGGGCAAAGTGGGAAGAGACATCAGACGGAACTTTGTTAGAATCTGCTCTGCGTGGTGAGATCGCAGCTCCTTGTACCTTCCGAGTATTTCCTGTGTATGATTCCCGAGTCTTGTATTTTGCTGCGACCACGTCTTGTCTGCCCCTTGTTTAAGTCTCCCAGTGTGTCCGTCAGTCTAGTTAGGTCCAGTTTTTGTTTTTCTAGTTTATCCACTCTTGGAGTGTGTACTTCTGTTTCCCCCTGCCTTGGGTAGTGTACCTTAGTTTTTCCCATTAGTTCAATGCATGTGCACGGTGTTTTGTTTCTGGCCTTTGTGTCCATTTTCTCCTTTAGTGTTTGGTGTTCAATAAACACTGCTGGATCCTGCATCTGGTGTTCCCCTGACCTCTTCTTAACACATATCACTTTCCAATATTAGATTGCTGCTAACAGTACATTACACCATGTTCAGAGTAAAGAGTTTTTTTTACCATCAATTTCTGACCTGTCACAAAATCTTCCTTAACTAGTAAACTTGCAAGCAGACTGGTTTTATTTCCCAACAATACAATATCCGCTAACAGGACATCATGTTACGTTCAGAGCAAATACCTTTTTACTGGCGAATTTTGTTGGATTTTCAAAATTACAATGGGTTATATTCTCTTGTACTAGTACTGTGCAACAACATTTAAAGTAAAAGACAACTTTCTCACAAAATTAATGTTGAATAAAATAATTAGCCATCTCAAGTCTAGATATTATGACTTGACTTTTTATCCTCTTATTTAGTAAAATTGTACAATTCTTTGTAGCGAGACACTGGAAAACAAGGCGCAGACTAGGCGAGAGGACAGCTCAAAAACGGCCCAGGGGGCGGTAATTTTATTTCTATTAACGCCAACACAAACAGCGTAAATAATACCGCGCACGTTAAATGTATTACTAAATGGTTGGGAGTGTCATTGGTTCAGAAGCCAGGTTGCGTGTCTGAATCCAGTGCGGTTGGTCTTTGCACAAACCCCCGGTCTCTCCAACATTGGAAACCTGAGGGAAAAAACACATAGGCACATACATTCAAGTTTTACATCCGCACTCCTCGCCCACCTCCTGACAACTGCCTGCTTCCCTCTTTTAAGCCGCAGTTGGCTCTGATTAGTATGAGGCACAGCTGTGTCTCCTCTCGCCCCTCTTTCCCAGGCCCGCCTAGCCTTATGACTCGCAGCTGGTGGGAACTGTCCTGCTGTCTGTGAGTCTAGGGTGTGCTGTGTGGGCGTCGGCTCCCTGGCCGCTGTCCCAGGTGCTGAAGTTCGCTCTGCACCGGTAGCGAGGGGGAGGAGAATCGGCCATTGCGGGCGTGCTGACGTAGTCGAGTTTGCCACAGCTTCAAATAACAGGAATGTAACCTAACAATAATAAAAAGAAAAAGGTTGCTATCTTTCCACCCCTCAAAATGGTTTAGCCAATGAAAGGCCAAGGAACTCTTCGGGAGTCACGTGACAGTGACATGAATGATCATAGCTAAACCAAAGTCTATATAGTGCTCTCCCTCTCTTTCTTTGTTGGTTGTCTGGCAGCAGATTTATTTATAATCCCTTTTTTTCTCTCATTGTTAGTTTATTTTTTACAAAGTAAACACAAATGAAATGTCAGTTGTCATTCATGTTCATTATTTTGAGTGGATATTTACATTAGTGCAGGTATTACCATTACTGGAAAAAGGATTTCACTCCTACTATTCTGGGATTGGGGAAGTTAGCCACAGATTGAATGATTGCACACTGCTGTCATGTTTCAGAAACTAAATCACCATGTGCAGATCCACTGTCGAGGCCGTTGGCACAAACACAGAGACAGAGCTTAAGAGGAACAAACAGTTGGGGGTCAGGAGCAGACCAAGTCAGTTGAGGAGTAAATTGGATCGAAGGGGATGTAGAAGCCGTAGTTCGGGATAGGTCAGTACCGAGAAGCAATCGGGGACAAGTCACGCAGGATAGTGCTCACTCCAAGGCTTGGGGGGAATGGCAGACTCACCACTCTAAAGAAGGACATCCGTAATAAAATGGTTACTTTGATTTCAACTAGACTTTTGTCGGACACGGAAGGAATAGAGAGCTTTAAAATTGAACAGGTTTAGAACACAGTGTAGAGAAAATAATCCAGTTGGGAATAAACATGCACCAGGAGTTTAAATAATTCACCACAGACAATCTGAAAAAGGGAACAAATGGGGGTGATAGCAGAGGAGGGAAGGAGAGACAAGACACACATACATACTACATACACTATTTATGCCAGCATTTCTTGTGGGTATGAGCTAGATATCAGCAAAATATCTGTGATCGCTTCTGGACAAGGCAATGTGCTCCACAGTCATAGCACAACCCTAATGCACGCACAATCATAAAAAACTGTATAAGTAAAAATTAGAAGGAAAATATGCTCATTTGGGACTGCAGTGTGGCTCATGGGTTTACTTGTTTGCATGCAAGGTAGAGCACAGCCATGCACTGCACAGTCATGGAAGTATGAATACAACATGGGGTGGTTGTGCAAGGGCGCTGAGCATTCCCATAGCGTCAGGTGGAGAATATTGGACGGAACTACTTCCACCTGAGCAGATACAAAAGGTTATCCCGCTGAGCGCCCCTTCTGTTGTTTTAATCACAGCTAATTCATGTACAAAGCATGGCGATGTAATATTTGAAAATTATCACCATAACCTGGAACATTACGGTTAAGGATAGCACCTGACAGGGGTGAAACTGATGCAGAACCCCCTGATTACCTTGCAACCATAGACTGTATAACGCAGCACCCTGGTCTGAAAAATGAAGCCCATACGGAAGTACCGTAAAATGGCATTCTATTTAATGGCCAGCAGATGGTGATGTTGGTGGTTGCAGAAAGAAGTTCAATGCTATAGAAGTCTATGAGAAAATGACCCTACTTTCCCACCTGATTTTTCATTTAAAGAATGATTTTTCGCATTATTTTATGGTAGCTATAGCAAGTTTCAAGTCTCCTTCGATATATCATGATGTTCATTTTTGTAAATTATGGTCCTATATAGACTAGAATAAAGGATAAAGCCAGAATATGCGTTAGGGGCGTGGCTATCCTCTGGTCCTTGTCCGATACGGTCAGATCCAGAGCCACGGTCCTCACCGGATCTTCAATACATGCACTCGTCCAATAGAAATCACATCCGGTTTCAAAATGACAACATGGCGCAATTCAAATTGCCAAAATCTAGGCTTCCTGTATGGTATGCTGAAACCAATGGGTGACGTCACGGTAGCTTCGTCCATCTTTTTATACAGTCTATGCTCGCAACTCACAAAAACTAAGGAAAATATCACAATGCGCATGCTGTGGCATAACGTTTGCTGCAGTGCGTTGGAGTCAGTCAAAGTGCTGAATTAGAGTGGTGTTTAGCATTTGGAGCTTAAATGGACCAAATATGACCAGTGATTGCAGAATGCTTCTTAATGACGAAAAATTCAAAACTGAGTTCTCGACTCCATCGTATTGACGACATTTTTAGCTTTGCAATGGTGCTTAGACCAATCACCTTCCAGGATGGGGGAGGTCACAACTTCTAGCATAGCAAAAGGCTAATTTGTTTACAGTTTTCAACGGCTGCTAATATTATAACGAATACCATATATGAAAAGCGGAGATTCCGTGCATTATTTTAGTATATAGATTATGGGGATTCCCCAGCATAAACTTGGCCTAATTTATCGATGAAATTGATTCATTTACGGCTTTGTTTCAGATAATTTTTCTATTATGAAGTGAAATACTGTTTAAAAATAGCCCATTTTCTGCCCATTGTTGATGATTTCTCACCAGGTAAATGTGCCAGGCAGAATTTTCACATTATAAAGTGGCTGAAAACAGACAAAACTATTTTTGAAAATTTATGCCCTCGGGCACATATTTGGCATTTGCTGGAAATGCATAGGCATGACTCAAGACTCATTTTGCCATCACAGGTCACAAATGATTTGCCACTGAGCGATTGGGCGATCTGAATTTTGGTGGGTGTGGTCAGCAGAGCAGTGAGCTGAGTATCGTGCAGTATGATTGGCTGGGAGTCAGCACCTTGGAGTAGTTGACTGACTGTCCAATCAGAACTAAGCAAGCAGCTTTTGCTGTTATGATCTGTGCTCTGCCCGTTCTGGTTTTATGTTTATTTCTACTCGGTTTGTTTAGTTCATGCGCATTGTTTTCCCCTGTGATGTCTTGTGTTTCTGTGTTCTTTGACAGTGCACGCCCCCTGTCTGCGAGCTGTCACATTTTGAGTGATTTCGGAAGTTTCCGGCATTTCAAAAGTTCCTTCATGCCTCGTTTACTTCCTTCAACACTAATTATTAATCAAGTACTAATCACACTAACTCTGCATGTTTTGTCTAGTTTATTGACTAACCCTCACTTATATACTAATCCTGTCACTAATATACTAACTTGCACATTTGGGTAATATTCTGCACAGACCACTAACTCTACAAATTGATTCTCTCCACTTTCCACACTAATCTGTAACTCTGCCCTCTTTACTCTCCCAGTGCTTTTGCCCTTGTGTCTGCAGATACTTGCAACTATCTCTGATACTAATCTGTTTCTCCCATCTCTCCCCACTTAGGCACTCCTTGAATGGAGCCGTTGTTGTTTAATGTTGTCTTGTGAAAACTCGTCTTTGTCACTGTTTCCCATTTTGTATCGTTTAATTACCTCTTGTGTCTCCCCCTCTCAGTTAATGTTTAGATTATTCCTCACACCTGGTGCCCCGCCCAGCTCGTTGATTGATTGATTGATTTGTTTTTATTTCGGCATGATTGTATACTCATTTCATGACAATTTCAATACAACATGTATCATAACCGAAAGGGTCGCGGGAGAAGCGAGATCGCTTGTCAAAGTCCCGCCCCCAACTTCCAGAAAAACAGTTTGATTATGGTTAAGATATCATAGAGATTCATAAATCACAACAGAGCTGAGCGCCCATTTACACTACGATTTAAGCGCTACAAAATAAGATAATAAAGAGTTGTGAACATCATGAAGAGTTTTAATCGCAATATAGCTGAGTGTCTATGCAAGTTTAGATTTGAGAGTCACTCTTGATTTAATCCATTAGACTTGGTCCAGAGAAACCTGAACTCCTTTCTTCATCAGTTGGTTTGTTCCTAGTGATTTGGAATAGGTGGAAGGTGCAATAATAACGGATCTTTGCATGGATCTCTTAGTTAGTCATCATCTCCGTCGACTTGGTTCACCCTTGCCTTGTCGGATTTAATGACCCCTCGCAGTATATTTAGTCCGTCCTTGCCTTTCTTGACGTCAAATCCAATTTTATTGAGCTTTATGTCGAGGATAACCATGCTTTTCAAAGTTTTCTTTATCCTCTGGTCGATCAAAAACAGACCGAGCCCCAGTGATAGCAGGCCCGCTATCATAAATCCAACTAGATAGACGTCCTCTAAATCCTCGATGTCCAGGACTGCCAAACACAGCGAACGCCACTTTCCCCATGCATCCATGGTGTAACCAGCCGGGAATGTCCCATCCGGGCATTTCGGTTCTCCAGAACCTGTCCGCCTCGTGGAAATAATTTTGTCAATTGCATTTAACGACCAGTTCATAAGGTCCATGTTGGTTACAGCTGTCTGTAGTAATGTGCTTGTGACGGTTTCTTTAGACAGGTGGCCTGGTGTGTTCAGCAGATGCAATGGAACAGATTTAACAATAGCAGTCCACATATTTAGTCTAAACAACCCCTATTGTTTTGCCCGTTATGGTTCCGTTTAGTTTATCCAATGTCATTTTGTTGGATAAGTTTATAGTTGTTCAAACATGCACATTTCAAAAGATACTTAAAGACCTTCAAACTGTCTGCCATTCTAATACCGTCTTCAAGTATATTCCATGCACTGACTCCAGCCACAGATAAGGAGTGCTCGCTCCGAGTCGACTTGACCCTTCTCTTCTGCAACAACATTCTGCCTCTTAGATCATGGGTACATTCACGTTCCAAAAATAGGCATTGTATATTTCTAGGCAATTCTTTGTGGTATCCTAAATATACAATTTGCAAGGAGTTGAATTTTATTATATCCTGTAATTTAAGAAACCTTGCCTTAATAAACAAATTGTTTGTATGAGTTCCATAAGGAGCGTAATGAATAATTCTAAGGGCCTTTTTTTGGAGTTTAAACAATGATTCTATTGTATTATTATAAGTGTGTCCCCATACTTCAGCGCAGTAATGTAAGTGGGTGCTATGAGTGCTGAATAGATTATTTTAAGAGACTTGTGTTTTAATAATTTCTGCATTTTCCAGAGAATAGACACGCTTTTAGCTAACTTTCTTTGAACCAAGTTTACATGCGGTTTCCAGCTCAAGAGATTATCTAACATAACTCCCATGACTTTATATTCGTTTACCCTTTCAATGCTGGTACCATTTACCTTTAAGTCTATGTCATCCTTCAGGCCTTTTTTTTTCAAAAACATCATAAATTTGGTCTTTGAAAGATTTAGTGATAATTTGTTTACATTAAACCACGTGTGAAGTTTAGACATTTCGTTATTAGCCAATTTTACCAATTTTTTAAGATCGACACCTGAGCAAAAATAGTCGTGTCATCTGCGAATAAAATTAGTTTTAGGATATCGGACACCTTAACAATGTCATTTATGTAAATTATGAACAACTTAGGACCTATGACTGAGCCCTGAGGAATTCCACAGGTAATGTCCAAGCAATTTGATTTGCTATTGCCCATCTGCACAAATTAAGTCCTACTTGTTAAGTAATTTTTGATCCATTTTAATGCGGTCCCTCTTATTCCATATTTGTAAAGTTTTTCAATCAGTATATCGTGATTTATAGTGTCGAATGCTTTCTTCAGATCAATAAATATGCCCATAGAATATAAGTTTGAATCTAGTGAATCCTTAATCATTTCAATAAATTCCGTTAGGGCTAGTGCTGTCAAATGCTTTTTTCCTGAACCCATACTGACTGTCACACAGTATTTTGTGTTTATCAATGTGCTTGTCCAATCTGTCATTGAAGAGCTTTTCTAGGACCTTTTGAGCATTGAGGTAAAATCGAGACAGGACGATAGTTTGAGAAATCATATTTATCCCCCACTTTTGTAGAGAGGGATAACTTTCGCTATCTTCATTTTATCTGGAAACACTCCATTGGAGAAGGATAGATTGCATATATGCGTAAGTGGAGTTACAGTTGCGTTAGTTAGTGCTTTCAGTAATTTCATGTCTAATTGGTTTGCATCAACTGATGTCTTAGCTGTACAATTTTTCAGAATTGTTCTGATTTCAGATACGGTAACAGGAGTTAATGTCATTATGTCTTGGATTTCCTCATCCTTATTAAGGTAGTCCCATCTCAGGTGTGAGGATTTAATACCCTTTGCTAGTTCTGGCCCAACATTCACAAAATAACTGTTAAAATTCTCCACGACCAATTCCATGTTCTCCACCTTTTTGCCATTTATGTTAAAGAAGGCAGGGTACTCCCTCTTCATAGTCCTCCCAGAGACGTTCCTGATTATATTCCAGAGATTTCTGGTATAATGTTTATTTTCTAATAAAAGCTTTTCATAATACTCTCTTTTATGTTTCCTTAGTAAATATGTCACTTTGTTTCTGTAATTTTTGTACCTAATTTCTGCTTTCTCAGTTCTTTCCCTCAGAAACTGCTTATACAGTATATTTTTTTTTTCTTACACGATTCGCCAGTGCTTTCAAACCCAAGGCCTTCTCTCTTTGTTTTGCTTCAGTTTGTTCATTGTTTTGGCTAGACAGTGTTTATCATACAGGGAGTTTACTGTCCATAGAAAAGCCTCATAGGCTTTATTTGGATCTTGTTCTGTTAGTACATTTTCCCAACTTTGGTTCAACAGATCTAATTCTAGTTTCTTTAGCCTTTTTTCGCTTTTAATTCTGATTTCTGTGTGTTCCAGGGTTTTCAATCTAGCCTGGTCCCTTATATCTAATTTGCAGTTACAAATAGCAAAAACTGGTAGATGATCAGTATTGTCACTTATCATGATGCCACTTAATATTTCAGAATCTAGTACATTAGTATACACATTATCTATCAAGGTGGCACTGTGTCTAGTAATCCTGCCTGGTCTTGTGATTAATGGTTGCATACCCATGGCATACATGGTGTTAATATAATCCTCTATTATTGAGCTATTATTTGGATTTATCAAGTCAATATTAAAGTCCCCACATATAAAAACATTTTTCTGGTTCATATTGGCGAGTAATTCACCCATACATTTACTAAAAACATCAATTTGCGAATCCGGTGCTCTGTACACACAACAAATAACCGTATTTTTACCTTTCAACCTAGGAATCTCAATTGTAAGGCATTCCATTACATTTTCCACAACATTTGATTTGCATTCCAGTACCTGGAAGTTTATGGCCTCATCAATAAATTGTCCAACACCCCCACCAGCCTTATTCAGTCTGCTCTTACACACGAAGTTGTAACCCTCCATGTAGAAGTCCTTGTCCTTTTCTTCTTTAATCCAAGTTTCCGATATTGCGATGATGTTGAACGAATTAGCAAATGACAGAAGGTATTCCTTTATTTGGTCAAAGTTTGCATATAGACTCCTACTATTAAAGTGAATAATGGACAAACTCCCTTCCATTTTAATGCTCTTGTTAAATTTGTCCACAGTAAAGTATCCACATGCATTTGTTTCGTTGTAGAAAAACTGGTTATCCGGATCAATTTCCTCAGTAGGGTCTATTCCTGAATGATAATAACTTGTTGTTAAAAAGCCAGCTTCCTGATCTACAGTTTGGTTCATCAGATAACTGCTCATAGAGATTTGTCAAGGATTTTAACCTGCCTCAGTGGTCAAAACTCTCCAGATCCCGCATCATCTTGATCAGCACCGGTCTGGTAGTTTCCGGTGAAGACCCATTTGGTTTGATGAAAATTCTGCAGTTAGCCGACCAAGTGCTGTGTATCTTACCCGCTTTCTTTAGTTGACGAGCTTTCCATGCGATGGTTGCATTGTGCTTGGTGAGGTTTACATTTATGAAAACATTGGATCCTTTGAGATTTTTCCCTTGCTTCAACAGAGAGATTTTGTGCTTGTTGCTTGTAAGTCGAAGCAGCACAGCCCGTGCTGCACTCCGGTCTCCTCTTACACCCCTTCTCGGTGGCAGATAACATGAATCCACATCGCCGGGGTTCAGAGAAATACTTTTTGACCGAAGGAATTCCATCACCTGCATTTCCACAGATTTATTCTCCTCCTCGCCTCCTTCGTCGTCATCCGCTGTTGCCCTGGCATAACTCCTGGGTTTGATTTTGAGCCCTGTCAGGATTACATCATTACGTTTCTCTTGTTGTTCCAGCTCCTCCAGTTTGATTGATAAAGAATTAATTAGTGTGTCTTTCTTGGCAATCTCTTTTCTGAGATCACAGTTTTCCTTCAAAAGCTGGTCCAACTGCTCCTTCATACCTTCCCTCCACTCCCTCATTTCACTTCTCATTTCTTCGAGGGTCTCCATAATTGATGCAAGATCAATTAATTTCGTTACCACCCTTGTGTATATATAATCACTCACTTCTGCTTAGCTCTTGTCAGACTGTAGATTTTTCTCTGTGCCAGTGATCTGTTTGTGATTCTATGATGCCCTTCTGTCCACTACTAAATTCTTTTTGTGCCTGCCTGGATTTGTTTGCTCCTGATTACGACCCATTTTCTGCCCAACCACGTTAACTGTGTATTCCTGCCCTGGCTTTTGTTATTCGGATTACGGACACTCAACTCTCCCACTGCCTCACGATTTGGTACTGTTGCCTGTGCTTTTTGGTTTTTGAACCCCTGCCTGTCCTTGGACTTTGTTTTTTGGATTGCCCTTTTGTACCGTCACTGTGTTTACCTGGCTTTGGACTCGGACTGAATAAAGACCACAATTTTTGCACTTTTGAACCACTTGCAGTTGGTTCCTTTTACCAGACATAACACTAGCTCCACTTTGTTATAGCCATCATCTGCTGTTTCATTCAGGAAAAAAACATTGGCTGTATTTTTGTTGAAAGTTTTGGTACATGAGTGAAATATTGATGCTTTCATGTTCTCCCCATATTTGTGTGATTTTCTCTGGGGAGCTCTGGTATCCCCCACCCTGAAAAACATGCTCGATTGCAGGGCTATTCAACGTTATCCTGCAAGGGCTGGTGTGGGGGCAGGCTTTCATTCCAACCAAGCACTTAGACACCTGATACTGCTAATCAAGCTCATTAGCAAAGACTTTTGGGGTTTATTAGTGGTGTTAGGTGTGTAAGTGCTTGGCTGGAATGAAAGCCTGCACCCAC
Source organism: Gymnothorax javanicus (assembly GCA_029692085.1). Lineage (NCBI taxonomy): Eukaryota > Metazoa > Chordata > Actinopteri > Anguilliformes > Muraenidae > Gymnothorax > Gymnothorax javanicus. Next base: position 97,696,813 of record CM056202.1, on the reverse strand, counting down.
ACCAGCCCTTTCTGGACACGGTTGAATAGCCCTGCTCTATTGGAACACTCCTGCAATTGCTCCTGACCAAACCTGTGTGCAAGTCTCTGGCTGTAGAGCCGAGGTTGGTCCCCCGACACTGTGCTGTTGCTGCCCACTGCTCCTAAGTTACTAGGATTGGTCAAATGCAGCGGACAAATTGAAGAGCCTTGTGCTAAAAGTACTTAAGTCACATTTTCACACATTGTGAGGTAAGGATGAGAGAACTTCTTTTATAGTAACTGTTAGGGCCAACCCGGTCAGCCCTTACCAACTTAATGCTGTCAGACCAGAACCTGTGCTCAACAATAGCCTGTTAGCAGATTTGCTATTAACAGAAGGGGATATTGCATTGTGGGAGAAATGGAGAGCAGTAAGCTCCCCAGATATTGAATTGACAGAGGAGGAGCCTTCAACTACGAATAAACAGGTGTGAAAGACAAAGCTGAATAAACAACAAAGGAAAAGTAAGCAGCTCTGCCAAGCCACATTACACCAGCGATTGATGAATTTGGAAGGACAACTCATGAAACTTGAAGTGGTAGAGTATAACAAACAGGCGCCCTGTAGGCCAAAGAGTCAAGACCTCACTAGTACAACAGAGGATGCAGTCCTCGATGCGAAGGGGAGGGTGTGCGGTTCGCTGGGACGGAATCCACTGCTAAAATGTTCCATTCAACAGCCGTTCAATATCTTGTGTGAGTTCAAAAATATAGTGGAGCAAGTGCCTCCAGAGGATGAGGGGCCCACCTGGTGGAAACCACAAAGTCGAAAAATAAATAAAAAGAGGAAGTAACACATTGTGGTCGACCTCAGCTACTTAAAGGGATAGTTCACTTTTTTTGAAGCGGGGTTGTATGAGCTACAAATTGCCACTACTTACATTAGATGCAGTAGAAAGCTCTCTGATCTCCCCCAGGTAGCTGCACCAGCGCATAGTGCTGGGTGGAGATTTAGGCAATACACTGTTGTGAAGGGTTCCAAAGTAACAGCGTATGTTCGCGGCCTAAAAGAGGTCCTACCTGAAAATAAGACACCACTTTAATTGTACGCTATATTACAACAATTTATAGCGCTTCAGCTGCTTGGAAAAAAACACAGTTGCTCTTGAGCTAACCAACTGACGTATTCCTCTGCACGGACATATTGGAGTAAACTGCGTGCTGTAGCGATCAGCTGTTTGGGTCACAGTAACTGCGGTTGCGAAGTCGAATGGTCCTTAAACTTGTGCAAACATTTCGAAAATGGTCTGTGTGTGTTGCTTTCCTGGATGTGAAAGCAAAGCTGTATCCTGGTGCACTTACAGCTTCCACTGCATTCCTTTGCGGGATATTGGACTTCGGCAGCTGTTGCTAGTTGCACTCAACATGGATAATGATATGCCACCCGTACCCCTAAAAGAGCTCTGTGTTTGCAGCATTCATTTTTCCAAAGAGGATTTCGTGAGGGCACATTCAGGGAAATCTCAACGTTGCACGCTGAAGAGCTCTGCTGTACCCATGCATCAGGTAAGAGAGTGAAACACCGGTGAAAAAGTCTAATGTAACATTGCAGCACAAATTGATATCAGACAGGGCTTACGCAGCCATATACTGAGTATCTGCTGTGCTGGTTATAATAGGGAATTTTTTTAAAATTTGAGATGTAATTCCATGCCATTGAAATGCTGTCTCTGCCACAAACCGCAAAGAGTCTGACCCAAACAGCTGATTGCTACAGCGCACAGTTTACTCCGATGGAATACGTCAGTTGGTTAGTTCAAGAGCGACTGTGTTTTTTCCGAGCAGCTGAAGTGCTGTAAATTTTTGTAATATAGCGTACAACTAAAGTGGTGTATTATTTTCAGGTAGGACCTCTCTTAGGCCGCGAAAATACCCTTTTACTCTGGGACCATTCACAACAGTGTATCGCCTAAATCTCCACCCAGCACTATGCGCTGGTGCGGCTACCTGGGGGAGATGAGAGAGCTTTCTACTGCATCTAATGACCTGAGATCTTTGAAGCAATGCCCCGGAAAAAAACATGCTTGGAGACTGGAAGATCTAGTTTCGTTATAACACGGACACATTGGGCTAACAATAGCAAGTGCAGATTTACCCTCGAACAGTTTTTTATTTCAAAACATCAAAGGTAAGGTTTTTTTTTTTTCATCTCTGTAGACTGTAAAGTGTATGCCTGCTGTTCTTTGAGTGTGGTGTCGGTTTAAAATGACAAGGCTTATATCATTGGATTCTGTGGGCTTTCCTCTTTCATTTGAGGTATCGTTTGTATGCATAGCACAAATTCAGTAGAAATGCAAGTGACTCAGCGCTGATATGATTTCATCCTGTTTTGCTCCATGCTTATTTACTTGCTTGGTGCTTGAATTGTTTTTAGTTGAGGTAAAAATGGTGAACATTATTTCTTCGCGTAAAGTGGATAAGCCTGATGGGCCATTCCGCGTTACATGTGTTACAGTTCGGACACACATTTTGATGATAAATATGACTACAATTTTTTATTGCTTGGAGTTTCCGTCTTGTTTAAACATTGTTTGTGGTCCTGGGTCACTACTCTTTCATGGAAAGTAAGAAAAATTTCCCTCTCTTTGCCAACTTTTTTGCTGCAGCCTCATTTTCAGCTTTACGTGTGTTACATTCAGAGAAAAATGAAACGTCACTTTTTTCAAACCCTCAAAAGTCTGTGAAGTGGTGCCACTGAGTGCATTTCTTAGTTATGATTTGAATACCCCATATATCAAGTTTTCATATCAGGTATTGCTGAGGATTTTAGAAATACCGAAATCTTTTAACGGGGGAATTCGGGCATTACGTGCGTTACGAAAAAAAGTTACGTGCATTACGCGTCCGAACTGGGTATGAAGAAATCATTTTCTGGAGCATTTTATGAACATCGAGTGATTTGTTTTTCTTTGAAATAAATATTTTTCACAAAATGAAGTGGTTCAGGAGTCCTTTTTTTTGATGGGTTCAGATAGGAAGCCATTTATACCAAGAAAACTGCAAGAAGCCATTCTTGCCGAGACCAGTTCTGTTGTGAAACCTTGTTGTTTTTCTGCAAGAAGCCATTCTTGCTGAGACCAATTTCTGTTCTGAATCTGAAACCATGTTGTTTTTGAGCAATTTCTTGACACAACTGACAGTGACAGGGCCACCAAGTCTTCTATAAAGGAATAGAGTGGAAAAAGCCCTAGCAGACCTATGTCCTCCATGTAACACAGAGGACCGATTCTCAGGATCACTCACTTTTATTCAGACAAGTAAGTTTTTTTTATTTTTTATTAACCTTTATTTAACCAGATAAAACCCATTGAGATCAAGATCTCTTTCACATGGGTGACCTGGCCAAGAGGTCAGCAGCACTCATCATGAAAAACATTAAAAGTGAAAATATACAATAGTTAGAATACACATTTTTTATGAGTGCAAAGTGTCTTGCAATAAAGTGCAGAAACTTTTAACATAAATAACAAGGCAGGAACACAGGCACTGTTCAGTGGTCTCACGCTGTTTGTCCATCAGCATGGACCCGAAGGATCCAAGTGAAATGAGCTCCAAGTGAGTTTCGCTCTTTACCGAATTTCCAATTTCTGTTCATGATTCTCACTTCAATTTAAGATATTTGAAGTTTGTATTTACCCAGGGCTTTACAGTGTGACAGTTTTGCTCGCATTTGCGATAAAAGGAAAATTATGCGCGTATATAAATTTGAAAACACTTGCACACGTGTGAAAGGTTGCATAATCGCTGTTGATCTGCCCCTAAAAAAAAACTACATTTCCCCAACAAGAGCGCGCCGCACCGTCAAAGACGGTATGAGGCAGATTTGAATTGCTCGTTCATCCGCCAAACTGACATTATATCAATTAGGTTCCTGTAAACGGCTTCAGTTTATGCAGGTCGTCACTTATTTCCCCAGCCCCATACCAACACCCAACCCCTAACCCAAGCTTAAGCCCTGAACTCTACCTTAACCCAAATTGTAATCTTTTCTAGATGTTTTGAAAAAGCTGGAACCACCAGTTCTAGTAGGTATGGTTGGAGCAGGTGGCAAGGAAGACATTTTTTATGAATTCAATACTGTTGTATAAATCAAATTTCAACATGCACACAAGCAAAAAGCAGGAAAGAAATCACAAAGATTGTCACTCTTTTCTGTGAAAAATGACCTTTAAATTTTCGTAACGCACGTAATGTTACGTGCGTTACACATCTTTCAGGCAAATTTCCATTGGGAAAATATGAAAATCTCAGTGATTTCTTTGGTTTATTTTTTTGTTCACCCATTCTACCTTTGCATATGAGAAATGCAGGCCAAATATGATCAATTGCACTGGCGCCGGAAAGGGGGGGGGCCAGGGGGCCATTGGCCCCCCCACTTTTACCCTCCTCCCACTTTCTTTACAAGCAAAAACAGTTTAGGAGGTCTATTGTCATGCTGTCTTCAATGGGCATCATTTAGACACAGCGCTTCTCTGCTCATTGGCATAACAACAGGGGGCGCAGCGAGTGCAACGGCATTAGGACTCAATGGTGGGGGGCGGCATGATAGGCTCTCTCGCAACAGTGTCGAATCGTGAACATTGTCATCATAGGTCTGACAAAACTAATGGTCATGAATGACTCAAGTCCTGCAATTGATATAGTAATGATCAAGAGCTGCTACTGGATATTTATACCACTGTAACTGCATTCATTTCTCAGTCATGGTGCTGGCAAGTCGATGTCATCACGGTACATTACTCATCATTTTAATTGAACATAAGACGTTATAACATAAAACAATTTAGATTTCTTTTTGGAAAATGCTTAATAAAACAAACAATGATAATTTTATTTTGCTGTTGATATCGTCATTGAGACAGCAAGTGTTTCTGGGTAATGGCCACGAGTGTGCGCGCAGATCAGCTGTTTTTACGATGTCCACTCGCTTGCTAATTATTGTTCCCACAGCTCCTTGCTGTTCACAAAATTTCAGATCATCCCAATAAAGCTTATGTTAATGTGTCGTTCATTGGCTCATTATGCCTTATTGTTCTTGATGATGACCATTATAAAGATAATAATTTTAAGATGATAATGTTAAGAAAGAAATAGGAAACTTTACATTATAGAATGAAATAGTGTAGTAACCCTTAAGTGTGTTTTACGTAGGTCTATAACAAGTAGAGGAGCGTTATTTTCTTTTAGTCTACCAGCTTGTAATTTATAAAGTTGCAGTATCATAAACTCGTTAATCCGTGTAGGAAAAACCCATGTGTAACTGTGTGCCATTATAATTTTCATATAATAGTGTGTGTAGAATCCTCTGATGCCAAAAGCGTGATTGATTTTGCAGTGGTTTTAATAATGAGTTCTACTTAATGAATATTTTTATGTGCATGTACTATGCGATTTAAACTCTGGCTGATCCTGCCTACCCAGCCACGAACCTCACTCTGCGTTAATTCATGATGTACATTGAAACGAAAAGTCCAAAGCATTAGTTTTAAAGAAGATGTGATGCATTTGGGGCATGTGTGTCAGGGTTAACAGGAATAAGCCAAACGTCTTTTTATTTTTTATACCGTAAGTGTTGCAAAATAGGGGCACGGATGAGCTGCACGGAATAGAGGCACTGTGAATGAGCTGAACACACAACACGGCACTTTTTGGCCCCCCCACTTCTTAAGTGAATCCGGCGCCCCTGATCAATTGTTTGTTCTACATACATAAAAGGGTCATTTTTGTTACGTGTGTTCCACAGACAACTCCCTAAATCTTCATCGGAAATTTTTCAAAAATCGTCAGTAAGTCGGACATTGAGCAATTGTCATTGATTAAAATATGCCTCTATTCAGTAAAAGACTGTGTGACTCTGTATTTTTTGTGTTGGAAATGATAAAAAAGTGAGAAAAAATAGATCATTGTTTTTGCCTTTTTTTCTAATCTTGAAAGCGGCTTATATTTGATGATGTGGCACGGATGGCGCACGTGATGAATCAAACTAAAGTTATAATTTCCTACTGGTTTAGATGTCTAAGTTTCCAAAAAAATGTATCCCATTGACAGAATTCAAAATTTTATTTTTCTGACCCAGGACCACTTTGGCTGGAATGGCCCTGATGAGGATGCTGTGATTAGGAAACATGCTGTATTTATTGTGCGTAATAACCGCCCCCGGTACTGGTTAAATGGAATATGCAAAAACTATTGATAGAAATGGTTGCCTTGGTAAATGGTAAAGAGAGACAGAATGGGTGTGAAAGAGAGAGAGAGTGAATATTTGCATGCCTTATGACAGACTATAAACCAAATATCTGAATTTTCGCACTTCCCTTTTCCACTTCTAGTTCTGCCGCACATCTCATTTCCTCTCTTGCCCTGTGGTTCAGACTTAAGCCGCATTTGCTCTAATGGGTGAGACTGTACTGTATTCCTCAGTAACGTTCAAGAAGGACTTGAGACGGGAGACGCCAGGTGAGTTTGTTTCCTGAACATCAATTATGTTCTAGTAATGTTGCAAATGTTGGATTTTTTTTTTGTTATTTTGATTTGTTGCTCCAAGCTTGTGATTTCTTTTTATTTTTCAGTACTTTCGTTTTCCCATCATCATGATTCACGTTTTCCTATCGAAGTTATGTTGGTAGTTGTCGGTAGTCATGATGAAATTCAATGGAATTAGTCTTTACTTCTTGCCTTGCTTGACTAAAGATTTTATTTGACACAACCACCTACAGTTGGATCCAAGGATGGTTTGGGTAAATGTTTCCTCCACTTACATTTCTTGTGAATTCTACATTCTTCATGATGTGTCACAATATCACAATAACCAGAAGCCATAAGCACTTTTCTTGCATCCTACGCACTATCTGTATTTGGTGGTGTCAGGCCAAAAATGGTAGTACAGGCAGTTGGAAACAACATTCTTACTCTAAAGGTTTTAAAATGTTTTTCATTGATTTATGAAGATTGATATAGAGGGTATTGGCTGTACTTCAGGGCACATGGAACATTATAGGATAAGACCTTCAATAGTGGATGGCCATTTGTCTTTATTCTGTTGTGAAAGTAAGCAATGTTCATATAGTAGCATTTAGTATATGCCCTGGCAGCACGGTGGTGCAGTGGGCAGCTGTGACAGTCCAGAGCAGGAATCAGGGGCAGAGGCAGTGTAGAATCCAGCAGGTAGTTTATTGATAGCTTATACAGCAGTGAAGGGGATGGGCCCCCTGTGGAAGAGGCAGGAATGGAGCCCCGGATAATGACAGCACAGTTCAGTACAGATATAACAGGCAAAGCTGAGCTGTCAATCACTGGCCAGTCGCTTCTGGCATTACAGCCAGTTGGTGAGCAGACTTCAGCAGCACTGAACTGTCCCACAGGAGGATGGAGTATTTTGAGGGTAACTTGGTTCCAATCCTGATGACTGTAGAAGGATTGGGTGCTTTTTTCCTCACAAACTGGACTGAGGAACTCACTCGGAAGAGATAATAAGAATGCAGTTCACTCACCTCTCAATCTGGCTGTGAAAGCTGCGCCAACCTCAGCATGAAGATTGTCGAGTTGGAGCGACGGATCTCCACTCTATCCCAAATCCAGGAAGCTGAGTGGCATTTGGACACATTTACTCTTGGTTTGGCACAAGCTCTGCCCACCAATACGGCAGAGGTGGAAGTTACCGCCGACGGCAGCACAGCTCTGGCTAATGCCGCTGTTTCAGCGGCTGAAACCGTGTCAGCTACCGCTAATGTTCATGCTCCAGTGACAGCCGCTGAGGAGTCATGGCTGCGGCTCGGGGCGAAACCTAAAGCTCCGATAAACTGCACTCCATTACACCCGGAGCCCTGGGTTAAAGATGGCATTCGTGGAAAGAGAGGCTAACCGCTGTCAAGTTCCCCCGAAACTTGTGACATCTTGCTGCAGAATCGTTATGAGATCCTCAAGAAGGAGGAGCTTCCCTCCCTGAACCAAAACCAGCGAGCACCAGCGCCTCGTATGGGCTCACGGCAACCCAGCTGCTCTCCTCAACATACACCCGGGGGACTCTCTCGCCCGAGCCCTCGCCGTTCTCTCCTGAACGTCACCCCAGCTCCGCGAGATGCTACTACTGCCCCTTCCGCTGCCTGTCCTCCATCAACGGCTCCATTTTCCTGAGGTCAGACGGCTTTACAATCGCCTTCTTTTCCTACAACCCTTGTGATCGGGGACTCAATTATAAGGTACCTCAGTAGAAGAGCAGCTCAAATGCACTGTTTTCCAGGAGCTAAGATTCAAGACCTGCTGGACAAAATCCCCGGTCTCCTGGAAAAAAATCCTGCTTCGCGGAATATAATCATTCACGTCGGTTGCAATGATGTTTCAGACCGCACCTCGGAAGTATTAAAAAGGGACTTTAGCAGGCTCCTAGATTCGCTGAATGGCTGTGGCAGATGCATTGTTATCTCCGGTCCCATCCCCTCACTGGGCAGAGGCATTGCTCGATTAAGCCGACTTCTCAGCCTTCACACATGGCTCCAATCTGCCTGTTTTGCAAGTGGCACTGTTTTATTGATAATTTTATCTTTTTTTGGAATCGTCTGTTCTTTTATTTAAGGGATGGCACCCATCCTAGTAGGCTGGGTGCACATATTCTGACACATAACGTATTTTAGACAGTTTTTAATGCTCCTACATGCTGACTATGCCAGGCAGCACACAACCTACAGTTTGCCAATCAGGTCATTTCCGGTCCTCAATATCCGGCCGACTTCTACCTGGTACCGCAATCTGCACTTTAACAATAACACAGATTTACTAGTTCCCTCTTGTGTCGGGAAGTAATCAGTGCCCTTATCGCCAGCGATATGTCAGCGGCCACATACTATGCCTAATCAATTCGGTTCTTTAGGCTGCTTTTCTGTTAATCATCCTAACCTTGTGTCTGCTCGCAACTATGCTGTTGCTTATACCTCGCCAATCATAAAATGTGATTCTCTCCCAAGAATTCTTAGATCATGTGACAGGTCAAGTGGGATACCCTTTAGCAACTTGATATATGTGCCCTTGACTGAGGGTAACTTTGTTACATCAGCAGATACTGCACTTTCAATTTTAGATTATCCACCTGTTTTTAAATCTAGAGATGGGCTTGGACTGCTACACCTGAATGTTAGAAGTTTGGCCTCTAAAATGGACTTTGTCAATATTTTGATTCAACGGACAGATCCTGATATTTTTGTCATCACCGAGTCGTGGTTAAAAAAAATCTTAGATTCTGATGTACATCTCGGGGGATATAACATTTTCAGGGCAGATAGAAGTGGGAAAGGAAGTGGTGTATCCATTTATGTTAAAACATGTTTTCCTGTATCTGTTCTGATTTCATCCTCTGTCCCCAAACAATATGAATGTTTAGCTCTGTCTGTTAATCTTGGGGTAAACAATCAGGTAATGGTTTTGGTGGCATATAGACCTCCTTTAGCCCTTCCCTGTGCTATTGACAATCTAGCTGACATATTTTCCACTTCCGCAGCAACAGAATTGCTAATTATAGGGGATTTTATTCTTGATTGGGAAAAACCCAGTGTCTGACTGCTTCTAGCACTTGTGTACTAATCTGAATTTGACGCAGTAAATTACTGAACCGACACGCCTGAATGCATTAAATATCTCCAAATCTTCTCTGATTGACATTATTCTGACTAATATGCCTCAGAGATATTCATCTAGCGGTGTTTTCCCTCAAGATTTTAGTGATCACTGCCCCATTGCTTGTATAAGGAATGTGAAACTGCGTAGGTCGAAGCCGCATGTCATTCTTAAGAGAAATTTTCGAAACTTTGATAATCAGGGGTTTCTGTATGATTTAAATTTATGTAACTTAAACAGGGTGTTCAGTATTTATAATCCAGATCTGGCCCTGGCATATTTCTCCAATGCCTTTAAAACCATTGCTGACAAATACGCTCTTGTTAGGAGCCTACGGATTAAGGACAGATGTACTGTATGGTTTTCCCATGAATTATCTGAAGCTTTGAATAAGAGGAATGTAGCATGGGCTAAAGCTAGAAAAACCGGGACTCCCTCTGACTGGAATCTGTTCAGGCTGTTGCTGAATAAGTGCACTACTATGATAAGGAAAGCTAAATCAGCTTAATTCATTATTTATGAGTGCTGGAAACCACGCTAAATTTTGGAAAACAATAAAAATGATGAAGAACTAGAGGGTGTGTCCGGTAGGCCACATCACCCCGCCCGATCTTCACGAAAATCGAATCATTTCTTCCCTTCCACCAAAGGATTGTCCCTACCAAATTTGAAGAGAATCCGTCCAGAATTATGGCCTGTAGAGTGCAAACAGTCACACACACACACACACACACACACACACACACAAATAAATAAACGCGACAACTTCATACACCCTTCTGCAACTTTCGTTGTGGGCGGGGTGAATAACTGCGCCCCAGCACTTCCTCCACAGATAAGGTCTGCCTCTGGTCCCATAAGTGACAAGAAGGAAATTTGTAATGCCTTCAATGACTAATTCATTAGCGCAGGTCATCAATTTGATAGAATGAATCCAATTCTGGTGAATACTATGAATATGTTGGGTCAGCATAAGCAAAATGATATTTACCAGTCAACAACAGCGCTTCAAATGATTTGAAACATTGTAGTTTCTCTTTCAGTATTATCTCCAAATTGGAAATCATTGATGCTCTTCAAAGAATTGACCCAATAAAGTCTGCTGGAGCTGATCTTTTGGACCCTGGACTGTTGAGGTTAGCTGCTCCAGTTATAGCTCGGCCTTTAACACATTTATTTAATCTTTCTCTTAGCTTGGGAATTGTACCTAAGATCTGAAAATCTGCACTTGTGATTCCTCTGCATGAGGCCGGTGATGTTAGTGATCTTAATAATTATCGCCCAATTTCCAGCTGCCTTGTTTAGCCAAGGTTCTTGAATCCTTGGTTAATCACTACCTATGTTTGTTTTTAAATAGAAATGGCATTTTTAGTACTTTTCAGTCTGGTTTTAGAGCTGGTCACAGTACTATTTCAGCACCATCCCTTGTTGTAAATAATGTTGTTTGTGCCCTTTATGGGGGGCAACACTGTGCTGCCCTTTTGTTGATCTATCCAAGGCCTTTGATTCAGTTGATCATGCTCTCTTAGTGGATAGACTAGCCACTGCAGGCCAAGACCAGAATGCTTGCAATTGGTTCTCAAGTTATCTTTCAAATAGAACACAACATATTGTGGCAGACTTTACGCAATCAACTCTTCTGCAGGTCACTAAAGGGGTACCGCAGGGCTCGATATTCGGACCTCTGCTTTTTACCTTGTATATTAAAAACATGTTCAGTTTTGATAATGGCTGTAAAGTGCACTTTTATGCTGATGATACAGTGCTGTATAATTCTGCTCCCTCAGTAGATGAGGCATTATCTGCCTTACAGAAAGCCTTTGATTCCTTTCAGCACTCTCTTCTAGCACTTAAACTAATTTTAAATGTAGCAATAACAAAATATATGCTTTTCTCTATATCTCGTTCATTGAGGGAATGTACATTTAAAAGCTGTCTTTTAAAATACACCTTGCTGAACTAACAAAAAAGTGAAGACAAAATTGGGTTCTTTTACAAAAACAGAACATGTTTTTCTAGTGATGATAGGAAGCTTTTAGTTCAATCCACCTTTTTATCAGTACTTGATTATGGTGACATTATCTATATGCATGCTGCCCAAACCACCTGAAAAAAGCTTGATTCAGTCTATCATGCAGCTCTTCATTTTATTACTGGGGATCATTTCAGAACTCGTCTTTGTTTGCTGTATAAAGCTGTGGGTTGGTCATCCTTAGCCACTAGGAGAATGCACCATTTGTTGACTTTTATTTATAAAGCACTCCTGCATTGATTACTGAATTATCTTACTTCTCTTATCACTTGGCGTTCAAGTCTTTACCAGGCAAGGTCTCAGGACTGGTTGAGTCCTTGAGATCCCCCGAGTAAAAACTGAGCTGGAAAAACTGCTTTTTGCTACTGTACTCCTAGGGCCTGGAACAGGTTCCAAGAAACTTCAAAACTGGATAAATCAATTTCCTTGGAGAAATTCATCAAAAGTGTTGAAGGATCTGGAGGTTGTGGTTTGCTTATGCTTTGGATAATGTTGCCTTAACTTTCTTATTGATACATATTGAATGTATTATTGTATGATGATTTTTTTTTTAATGATCTCTAATGTGTGTTGTATTGTAAACAGGGCACCATTGCAAATGAGACCTAGGTCTCAATATGTCTTCCTGTATAAATAAAGGATTCAATCAATCAATCAATCAATCAGGTCCAATCCTGGACCCTGCTTCGGCTTGGGAGCTTGTTTTCATAAACTGGAACTGATAAAATGACTAGAGCTGGGTCAACTGGAACACGGTCCCAATCCTGGACCCTGATTCAAACTAAGTTACAAGAATGGTTTTGAGGAAGTGCTGCCATTCACTTACAATTTGAATTTAACAAAGACAAAGCGTTTACAAGAGTAATACTAACTTGTTCTAAGCACAGAAAGCACATTACAATTCAGCGACTTGCAACAATGAGCAGAGGCTGTCACCTGGCTATCAAAAGATAACAAGATGCAGCTGGGGATGGGGAGATGCACACAACGTACCCCAATAAGACAAGACTTATACCTAATAGACGCAAGTTGCTGAATCAGAGGAGACACGAAAGGAATTCACAAAATGGTTGTGACGGGTAGTATTGCAAGAAGAAGGTTGTGGGTGAGAATCTAGCCTGGGGCCTTTCTGTGTGGAGTTTGCATGTTCTCCCCGGGTTTGAGTGGGTTTCCTCACGGTACTCCAGTTTCCTCTCACAGTCCAAAGACGTGCATGTCAGGCTGATTAGAGACTCTAAATTGTCCAAATGTGTGAATGGTGTGTGAATGTTCTCTGTTGAAGAGCTGAATATGAGAAAAATGTGAAAATGCTGAGCATCAGGTAACATGCCCCGTAGGTTTGAATGTCATGTTATGTTAAACATAATGCTTAGCAGTGTTACCTCTCCACCTAACAATAGGGACTTTAAAGGAAAAGTTCACCCAAAAATGAAAATTCACTCATCATCTACTCACCCCAAGGCTTATCGAAGGGTCCATGAATTTCTTTGTAACTCCAAAAGTGTTTTGAGCAATAAAGAAAAACAGCATTGAAGACAAATCCAAATCAACTGAAGTAATTGGAGACCACTTTTTCAAGCGTAAAAAACAACATTAAAAAAACCACAAAATGCCTCCATACTGCTCGTGCGGCGTAATCCAAGAGTCCGTAAGCCCAGACATTCAAATTTGACTCGTAAAGACATCTTTTCACGATATTTTTAGCCTTAGTGTCCATTGTAGCCACTTAGCTGGGAGCCTTGTTCATTTTCATAGAAAATGAGCCATGTAGAGAGGCTCTGAACGCTACATGACATTAACCCCATCTTGAAGGATGCACGGCCCTACAATGGACATTGACATTCGACTTGATCTTTCTGGATATCCTGTTTTGGATTACGATGTATCTCTGTGGACAATGGCAAGATCCAACAAAGGAGGCTAATGATCCATATATTTTCTGATGTTTGGTCAATTCTGGTGCTGGAACGGGATTAGGCTTAGCAGCTGCTGTGACTGAACAGTCAACATAACTTACCAGTATGTGGTTTTGGAAACTGGAGATTAGAATTTGTAAAGGTGCAGCCTATGGTGCTGTTAGTGTTTGGTCAATTTTCCGGGTCTGTTTTCCACCGAAAAGGGGCATGCATGATGACCGCTATGTAGGGTACAACATGTTGGAGTGATGCTCTGGTCCAGTCGTTCATCACAACAACAGCTAGCTACCTCAGTGTCTGAGTGCTCTCCATCTGTGCAGCATGGCAGGTTTTCCTCAGCAGTCATGATCTCATCAGGGTCAGGGGCCGCTTCTGCCCTGCATTGTTTACAGCACTGTTATGCCGGCCAATGGCCATGATGCTTATACTGGTAATCAGTTAATGTGTGGAACTACTGTTTATGAGAGACTTGTTGCTCACTCGTTCTATCTGCACAACAGCCTGCTCCTACTTGTTCATATCATCTACCGCTAGGCTTACATGCTCCTCGACTCTGGGGGGCTACGGACCTCGCAGCTGATTCTGAAATGCAGTTAGCACATTCAGTGATGCAGTCCCTAACGTTCTGTAAAACTAATAGGCCTATAATTTTAACATCGTCATTCATTGTGCTCATTGTTTTGTCAGTGCATTGTTCCAGCATAAAAGTGCTTTTCTCTCCGGCTTTGCAGTTAGCATTAGCATTGCACTTGTTGCATACTGTCGCGTTAGTTAATGCTATCTTTAAGCTTTAGGAACCAGCAGCAAATACTTTTATGAGGGTTGTCCATGCTCAGAAGCTATTCGTTGCTTTTTAAAAGCTTGACGGGAACCCTGCACTTACCTTCTTGACTATAAAGAATGAACAAATCACGAATATCTCACTTCTTAAGGGGGGGGGGTGGACCGTCCATGATGAAGCCGGCACAGATGAGTCGTCGGGCAAGAAGCAGATGTTGCTTGACACATGCGTATAAGATGGGGGGTGGGGGGTGTTAATCTCTTGGCAGGGATGTGTAGTTTAGATTAGAAGTTTGTACTTTACGGGTGTTTTTTTTTTTGGTGGGGGTGTCAACATTGGGGATGTCCGTTCCTTGCGACCCCCCCGCTTCCTACGCACATGCTCAGATGCCAAAGCCCGAATAGGTTTGAGATATTTCAAGGCAACAAAGAGTAACTATTCTGTTATATCGCACATGTATTTTTTAGTGCTTTTCTCCCTTTTCTTCTTTTTTTGGCTGTAGTCATCCCCAGCACTCATTTCTGAAGTCGTACTTTTGATTCAGAAGAGTGCACACTGCTTCCTCTCTCCTCCATAGCGCTGAATGTCTGCCCACTGCATGAGTGTAGGAGGATACTTCATAGTGGACTCAGTGCTCTCTTTCATGGGCGATTTAGTTTTAATTCAACATCTGCTGGGCTGGAGCCCTCAGTGCCGATACTGTGGAGTCAATCAACCCGACACTCCGCACTCTGCTCCTGTGTTTATTTTCATAGATCACATTATTCAATTATTGACTTCAGTTGAGGTGAATCCAATGATTTACCCATGTTGGACAAGTGATGTCATTTGTCCAAGGTTCATAAATCATCGGATTCGGCAATAACTGAAGTCAATAACTGTTTTATTTTTGTGACCCTACTTGAAAGTATAAAAGAAATGATCTTCACTGTCCGTGTGGGGAGTCATCTGAGAAGGGCGACACCTCTAACGTAAAGCTCCTCACGGGGATGAAGCAACACAAAATACTGACACTGTCAGGAGCTCCTGTAGCGAAGCCGAATCTGTTTTTAGCTCGAGGTCGTCGGATTGTTATATTTACCTCTCGTGCACTTTTGCATGGTGAATATCACTGTTTACTGTGAACGGCAGAGTTTGCCTCAACCAACCAGGAGAGAGTTAATCCTTATGACATATAATAAATAGCATAAGCACATAGCATTCAGCACTTATGCTTCAGTATATCACTTAAAGCTTAAAAGAACAGAGCAGCTCCATAGTGGTTTTGTGCCATAAGGTACAGCCATGGGCCGTCTTAAATAGTTAATTTTTGTGCACTCAGTTCAATTTGATTCAAACAGGGCATGATGATGAATGTTTGGAGCACACTGCTACATATGTTTTTGGGCCTGTTTTTGATCCCCCATCGGGCGACAGCCCAAAAAAGTGATTATGTTGTTACGCAATCTGTCTGTCCATCCATCTGTCTGTGCGTATCAGGTGGTATTGGCTTGTGAAATCACCTTCTACTGTTTTTATAGGACATTCCTTAAACATATGCTGCAAATAGACTGATGATACGCAGACTGCAGTCTCGACTCTGGCAGGGGATGTTGAAGTCTTCGAGTGCTCTTGCTCTGTATGAGCTACACTGCCAGTAAAAAGTTTGGAAATACCCACATTTTTCTTTCTTTCTTAAATTAATCTAATTTAATTTAATTAATTAAAAATGCACTGCATCACAAGATCTTATACAATCCACTAGGACTGCATGTTGCTTCTGTCAGTTAGCTTGCTTACCAAGCTAGCCAGCACGTTAAAAAAATAAAATTATTAGTGATTCAGTCAAAGTCTGATAAGGCCTCGATTTCACCAATAGTTATGGTAGCGATGTTTGCATTATCTTTCTGGCTCAGTTGAAGTGTACTGCACTAACATGATTTGCATACACCTTTATTTGACGTCTGCAGTGGCCAGCTAGCCAGCTGCAGAGCTATATGAAAACCACGGTGTTCAGCAGCCCGTTTTTTAATGTAGTTCTGTTGCTTGGTAGGTGGCTACTGCAGACGTCAAGTTACACTGGCCGCTTCGCTTCGTCCTGTGCAATCTAGTAAGACTGGATGTGGATGTTGCTTGTTTCTCAGGGGCTACAGCAGGTTTATATAAAGGTAAAACATGATTCAATAATATTCAGAGCAACATATCAGTGGTGATATGTGAGACTCAAAAAATGTTTGCTTGATTTTATTTGTGTTGCCCGCTCAGTTTGGGACAGTAATTTTTGGTGCGCAGAATGTGTACTGTAGCCAACGTTTCTGTTGACTGATGAAATGAAGAATTAATAATTGCCAAGAGGTAGAGATGCAGTTTTGGTCAGTGATCTTGACTTTACTAAGGAGATGTGCTGGAGACAGGTTTCACTGAGGGTCATGGACGTCTGTCATCATGCAGCACGCAGCACTTAACACATCCATAAAAAATCAAGTGGGTACATCATACTTTCACATAGTTTTACCCTGTTTTGGATCACAGTAACTAAATTCACTGAAGCAGTATTTTTTTTTTTTTTTTTTTTTGTTTAATGACAACGTATTTCGTTGGCCTGCTGATAAAACCTCGTATCTTCAAAATGATAAACTTTACAGGAAAATAAAAAATAAATATATATTTTAAAAAAATTATATATATATATATATATATAAATATAAATATAATTAAAAATATAAATAAAATAAAAATGTTTAATTTTGCATGTAAGAATAGTGGACATACGAGTTTTTGTTTCTTATCAATTTGGAGATAAAAGGTTTTATCAGCAGGCCGACGATTTATTGTTTTATGCGTCAGAGACATGATCATTTGACAGATTATGTAGAACTTTAAAAAATTCAGAAGTTTGCCATGTCAGAGTTTTTCCAGTATAAAACAAAGTCAGGTTTAACATCAGGAGTGAATATCGGTTCAATAACAACAATGTTTCTCGACAGCAGCATCAAGCATGTCTGTCACAGCTGTGAGGAAGAGTGATAAAGAATAAATAAACTTATGTTCATAAAACAGTAAATGGAATGTGTTGTTTTTGCACCGCTAAATCAATGATGTCCCACTGACACCAGGTGATTGCCTTTGCTTGGTGGTCACGAGACTGTATAGTGCAGGACATTGTTATTGTTGTATGCTGGCTGATACACTATATAGCTGCCAATATGTGGAGAAGCACGAGGTATCCGGAGTATTCCGGAGCAGAATGTACAAAACAAGTATATAATTTCAAACACGGCTGTAGTTACCTTATAGAACACTGCATCCACTTGAAATTTTTTAAAAAACAACAAAAATGCTCCAAAGATGTTCCTTCAATGTACAAAAATGTAGTATTTTATAAAATGCTTAATTAATGTCCAAATAGTAATAGCGAGTGCCTAAGTGTCTCAACTAAAGTAAGCAAAATCACAGAGGCTCAGTGTACACCTTTCTCTTGAGCGTATATCAGAGCCCCAACAAAGGATAGCCGTATTGATACTGATATGATTCGGCCTCTATTATTGCATCGCCGCTGTTCATGCCTACATGCAGCTGTCTCATGCATATGTTTAAATACTCTCCGAAGAATCAGTTAAAGATCTTGTATGAGGTTGCAATTACTTGAGAAAACGATGCATTTTACATCAGTGCTTAGCATGGACTAAAACAATAGTCACCCTTCTTAGTTACTGTTAGTCTCCTCTGCATTGAGCACAGGATGGAGAATAGAAACACACTTCTAACTCTTACCCTCCTTATAGTGAGATAACAGGACCCTCACAGGATCAGCCACTAAAGCAGTAGCCAATCCCTGGTATTTAGAAACTAGAACATACACAGTTTGTAGAACTAATGTTAAATCAAAAATAATCATCTTTTCTCCTTGTGCCAGAATGTGCATTTTTTTTTCCTTTTTGACATCCTTCTTCCCATTTATTTGCCTCACATGAGATCACATGCCTCATATAATGATCACATGAGATTGATTGAAAATAAAAGGACTGTATCCCCATCCTCACAGTCACTCAGGATGAAGACGTGACCTATGCTGAGGTCAGATCCTCCAACCGCACCTCCTCCGACACAGTGTGCCCGAGTGCTGCAGCAGGTCAGTCTCTGAATTCTCTCCTGAGTCTCATGAGTTACGTTGGGGAAAATAATTATGCAAAATATTTCCATCAAGGACAAGACAAGTGGCAGAATCTGTCATTATGGACATTTATTCTCTGGACATGTTTGACCTTCAAATACATAAGATTCAGCTGATTTCACCCGTTAGTTCTGTCTCCTGGCTAAAATATTGTGCTCATGGGTAAATCCTGCGGGTTTGAGTGAGCACTGGAGATACATTTGCTCTCTGAATCTGGATTTTACATCACTGACTGTGTGTTTACTTGTGATATTAATGGGGAAAAAAGAAACCAGTTATTCACTGATTTATGAATGAGTGAGGTAATTGTCTGAGGGTTTAAAAGTTGTAGAAAAGGGTTAATCACATTGGATCTGACGAAAGTAAGACATTTTGACGCTCTAGATATAGGATATGTAAACAATATGAAAACAGCTTCAGAGTGAGCAAAAATTTATCTCTGTGAAGGTCAAACATGTAAGAACAGCATGTCAAAATTTGGCCATTGATTTGAAGGTTAGCATCTTTCTGAGAGAGGGAGACACCAGGCGCGAGACGTAAATCCAAAATAAAGGGGTTTCATTAAATAACACACAAATAAAACACGGCACGAGAGCCAACAAAAAGCTTCACTCAAGGAGCTGAAAATTTTAACAGAAATGACTAAATTGGGGAACATATAGAGGTACAAAGGCCAACGAAAAACTACATTCAAAGTGCTGATAAAAATGGAGAGAATAACAAAGCTAATAATAAAATGGCGAGGACTAGACACAGAGACTATGGCAAAGAACGAGAACTAAAAAAGCACTGAACACCACATGGGCGAAACAAGGATCCGTCTGCCAGATTGGAGATCCACCTCAGAATATATGGGCTCGGGGCAGGATCAGGGAAACAAGGAACCCCTGGGCAAAACGAGAGGGGCAAGGCACAGAAGCATGAGACATGGGACAAGCACTGAACAACACAAGCAGTAAGACTTAATGAGCCCATTAAGAGAACGGGCGAGTTCAGCTTCAGGACCAATGTAAGAAGCAGCAGAGAAGGAAGGGTGAGAATGTGAACAGAAAACCAAACGAGATCTATAAAATAGCAAATGTGGGAAATTATGCCAATCGATACCCTATCTAACTTAGTAAGGATTAGTGTGTCCCTGTCTAAAGAAACACCTCCCGTGTGAGTTAGTAAATGTTAGTAATGAGTAAAAACAATCAAGAGGCAATCAAGCTTAGAACAGCCCCAGATTCAGAACAGCTGTGAAGGACGTGGAAACACCACCAGCCAAACCAAAGCAATGAAAGGTGCAGCACGCAGGAACAAAACATGGCATGGAACACGGACTGGAGAGGTGGATCCCAACTGGCCGACCGGACCGGGGCTAGAAAATAGAAACACACCTGAATAAACAAGGACACATGGAAAGAGTTATGGGCATAGCTATGGCAGAAACGTGGCAGGAACTAAACATGCACTAGACAGGCAGACAAACGGCACAAAAACACAACAGCGAGATGGCTGAAAAACCATAGAGAACTGAAGGGTAAGGATTGCTACAAAAATAAGGTAGACACAGACAGATGCTATTAAAAATTAAAATTCAACCTCTTTTATGAAACCAAATTTAACACAGGGACAGCAGGAGTGAGAAAATCAGGATCATCTGTACTCTGATGAGAGGGAGGGGTCCCTCCCCATTCACTCCACTCCTACAATCCATACCTCCACTCCCCACCTCCATACCTCTGTTCCCCCACCTCCATACCTCCGCTCCCCACCTCCATACCTCCACTGCACGCATCCATACCTCTGCTCCCCACCTCCATACCTCCACTCTTCCTCTACCACTCCTCTCCCCACCTCCATACCTCCACTCCCTACCTCTATACCTCCCCTCCTCACCTCCATACCTCCACTCCCTACCTCCACACCTCCACTCCCCACCTCCATACCTCCTCTCCCGAACTCCATACCTCCACTCCCCACCTCCATACCTCCGCTGCACGCATCCATACCTCTGCTCCCCATGTCCATACCTCCACTTTTCCAGTACCACTCCTCTCCCCACCTCCATACCTCCACTCCCCACATCCATACCTCAGCTCCCCATCTCCATACTTCCGCTCCCCACCTCCATACCTCTGCTTCCCACCTCCATACTTCCGCTCCCCACCTCCTTACCTCCGGTCCCTACCTCCATACCTCTGCTCCCCACCTCCATACCTCTGCTCCCCACATCCATACCTCCGCTTCCCACGTTCATACCTCCACTCTTCCACTACCACTCCACTCCCCACCTCCATACCTCCACTCCCCACCTCCATACCTCTACCCCACCTCCATACCTCCACTACCCACATCCATACCTCCGCTTCCCACGTCCAACCTCTACTCTTCCACTACCACTCCTCTCCCAACCTCCACATCTCTGCTCTCCACCTCCATACCTCTGCTCCCCACCTCCATACCTCCACTCCCTACCTCCACACCTCCACTCCCTACCTCCATGCCTCCACTCCCCACCTCCATACTTCCACTCCCCACCTCCTTACCTCAGTTTTTCCACTACCACTTCACTCCCCACCTCCATACCTCTGTTCTTCCACTACCACTCCACTCCCCATCTCTATACCTCTGTTCTTCCACTACCATTCCACTCCCCACCTCCATACCTCCACTCCCCACCTCCATGCCTCCCCTCCCTACCTCCATACCTCCTGTCCTCTATGCTTCCACTCCCTACCTGTGTACCTCCACTCTCCACCTCCATACCTCCTCTCCCCACCTATATACCTCCACTGGGGGGGCATGGCTCAGGAGGTGGAGCGGCTAGGCTAAGAATCGGAGGGTTTCTGGCTCGATCCCCGGCTCCTCCAGAGAATGTGTCAAAGTGTCCTTGTGCAAGACGCTGAACCCCACACTGCTCCTGATGTGCAGGTTGGCGCCTTGCACGGCAGCCTCCGCCATCAGGGTGAATGAGAGGCATAATTGTAAAGTGCTTTGTGTCATCGCACTAGAAAGGCGCTATATAAATGCAGTCCATTTACCATCACTCTTCCACTACCACTCCCAGCTCCATACCTCCATACCCCACCTCCATACCTCCACTCTTTCACTACCACTCCACTCCCCACCTCCATACCTCCGTTCTTCCACTACCACTCCTCTCCCCACCTCAACACCTTCACTTTCCACCTCCATAACTCCACTCCCCACCTCCACGCCTTCACTCCCTACCTCCATACCTCTACTCCCTACCCCCATACCTCTACCCCCCACCTCCATACCTCCACTCCCCACCTTCATACCTCCCATCTTCCACTACTACTCCACTCCCCACCTCCATGCCTCCACTCCCCACCTCCATACCTCCACTCCCCAACTCCATACCTGTTTTTTCACTTCCACTCCACTCCCCACCTCCATACCTCTGCTCTTCCACTACCACTCCTCTCCCCACCTCCATGCCTCCACTCCCCACCTCCATACTGCCACTCCCCACCTCCTTACCTTAGTTTTTCCACTACCACTCTACTCCCCTTTTCCATACCTCTGTTCTTCCACCTCCATACCTCCACTCCCCACCTCCATGCCTCCACTCCCCACCTCCATACTGCCACTCGCCATCTCCTTACCTCAGTTTTTCCACTACCACTTCACTCCCCACCTCCATACCTCTGCTCTTCCACTACCACTCCACTCCCCATCTCCATACCTCTGTTCTTCCACCACCACTCCACTCCCCACCTCCATGCCTCCCCTCCCTACCTCCATACTTCCTGTCCTCACCTCTATGCCTCCACTCCCCACCTCCATGCCTCCACTCTCCACCTCCATACCTCCTCTCCCTAACTCGTCACCTCCACTCCCCACCTCCATACCTCCACTCCCCACATCCATACCTCAGCTCCCCATCTCCATACTTCCACTCCCCACCTCCATACCTCTGGTCCCCACTTCCATACCTCCACTCCCCACCTCCATACCTCTGCTTCCCACCTCTATACTTCCGCTGCCCACCTCCTTACCTCCGGTCCCTACCTCCATACCTCTGCTCCCCACCTCCATACCTCTGCTCCCCACCTCCATACCTCCGCTCCCACCTCCATTCCTCCGCTCCCCACATCCATACCTCTGCTTCCCATGTCCATACCTCCACTCTTCCACTATCACTCCTCTCCCCACCTCCATACCTCCACTCCCCACATCCATACCTCCACTCTCCACCTCCATACCTCCACTCCCCACATCCATACCTCCACTTCCCACGTCCATACCTCCACTCTTCCACTACCACTCCTCTCCCCACCTCCATACCTCCACTCCCCACCTCCATACCTCTACTCCTCACCTCCATACCTCCACTCCCCACCTCCATACCTCCGCTAACCACCTCCATACCTCCGCTCCCCACATCCATACCTCTGCTCCCCATATCCATATCTCCACTCTTCCACTACCACTCCTCTCCCCACCTCCATACCTCCACTCCCCACATCCATACCTCCACTCTCCCACTTCCATACCTCCGCTCCCCACATCCATACCTCCGCTTCCCACGTCCATACCTCCACTCTTCCACTACCACCCTCCCCCCCACCTCCATACCTCCCCCCCACCTCCATACCTCTACTCCTCACCTCCATACCTCCACTCCCCCCCACCTCCATACCTCCGCTCCCCACATCCATACCTCTGCTCCCCATATCCATATCTCCACTCTTCCACTACCAGTCCTCTCCCCACCTCTATCGCGCCACTCCCCACCTCCATGCCTCCACTTCCCACCTCCGTAACTCCACTCCCCACCTTCATACCTCCTCCCCCCATCTCCATACCTCCACTCTTCCACTACCACTCCTCTTCCCACCTTCATACCTCCACTCCCCACCTCCATACCTCCACTCCCAACCTCCATGCCTCCACTTCCCACCTCCGTAACTCCACTCCCCACCTTCATACCTCCACTCTTCCACTACCACTCCTCTCCCCACCTCCATGCCTCCTCTCCCCACCTCCATACCTCCACTGTTCCACTACCACTCCTCTCCCCACCTCCATGCCTCCTCTCCCCACCTCCATACCTCCACTCTTCCACTGTCACTCCTCTCCCCACCTCCATACCTCCACTCCTGACCACCATGCCTCCACTCCCCACCTCCATACCTCAGTTTTATCACTATCACTCCACTCCCCACCTCCATACATACACTCTTCAACTACCACTCCTCTCCCCACCTCCATACCTCCACTCTTCCACTGTCACTCCTCTCCCTACCTCCATACCTCCACTCCTGACCACCATGCCTCCACTCCCCACCTCCATACCTCAGTTTTTCACTACCACTCCACTCCCCACCTCCATACCTCCGCTCTTCCACTACCACTCCTCTCCCCACCTCCATACGTCCACTCTTCAACTACCACTCCTCTCCCCACCTCCATACCTCCACTCTTCCACTACCATGCCTCCACTCCCCACCTCCATACCTCCACTCTTTCACTACCACTCCTTTCCCCACCTCCATGCCTCCATTCCCACCTCCATACCTCCAATCCCCACCTCCATGCCTCCACTGTTCCACTACCACTCCTCTCCCCACCTCCATATCTCCACTCCCAACCTCCATGCCTCCACTCCCCACCTCCATACCTCCACTCCCCACCTCCATACCTGTTTTTTCACTACCACTCCACTCCCCACCTCTATACCTCTGTTCTTCCACTACCACTCCTCTCCTCACCTCCAAGCCTCCACTCCCCACCTCCATACCTCTGCTCCCCACCTCCATACCTCCGCTTCACACCTCCATACGTCTGCTCCCCACCTCCATACCTCCGCTCTCCACCTCCATTCCTCTGCTCCCCATCTCCATACCTCCACTCCCTACCTCCACACCTCCACTCCCTACCTCCATGCCTCCACTCCCCACCTCCATACTGCCACTCCCCACCTCCTTACCTCAGTTTTTCCACTACCACTCCACTCCCCATCTCCATACCTCTGTTCTTCCACTATCACTCCACTCCCCATCTCCATACCTCCACTTCCCACCTCCATGCCTCCACTCCCCACCTCCATACCTCTGCTCCCCACCTCCATACCTCCGCTCCACACCTCCATTCCTCCGCTCCCCACATCCATACCTCTGCTTCCCATGTCCATACCTCCACTCTTCCACTATCACTCCTCTCCCCACCTCCATACCTCCACTCCCCACATCCATACCTCCACTCTCCACCTCCATACCTCCCCCTCACATCCATACCTCCGCTTCCCACGTCCATACCTCCACTCTTCCACTACCACTCCTCTCCCCACCTCCATACCTCCACTCCCCACCTCCATACCTCTACTCCTCACCTCCATACCTCCACTCCCCACCTCCATACCTCCTCTAACCACCTCCATACCTCCGCTCCCACATCCATACCTCCGCTTCCCACGTCCATACCTCCACTCTTCCACTACCACTCCTCTCCCCACCTCCATACCTCCACTCCCCACCTCCATACCTCTACTCCTCACCTCCATACCTCTACTCCCCACCTCCATACCTCCGCTCCCCACATCCATACCTCTGCTCCCCATATCCATATCTCCACTCTTCCACTACCAGTCCTCTCCCCACCTCTATAGCGCCACTCCCCACCTCCATGCCTCCACTTCCCACCTCCGTAACTCCACTCCCCACCTTCATACCTCCTCCCCCATCTCCATACCTCCACTCTTCCACTACCACTCCTCTTCCCACCTTCATACCTCCACTCCCCCCACCTCCATACCTCCACTCCCCAACCTCCATGCCTCCACTTCCCACCTCCGTAACTCCACTCCCCACCTTCATACCTCCACTCTTCCACTACCACTCCTCTCCCCACCTCCATGCCTCCTCTCCCCACCTCCATACCTCCACTGTTCCACTACCACTCCTCCCCACCTCCATGCCTCCTCTCCCCACCTCCATACCTCCACTCTTCCACTGTCACTCCTCTCCCCACCTCCATACCTCCACTCCTGACCACCATGCCTCCACTCCCCACCTCCATACCTCAGTTTTTTCACTATCACTCCACTCCCCACCTCCATACGTCCACTCTTCAACTACCACTCCTCTCCCCACCTCCATACCTCCACTCTTCCACTGTCACTCCTCTCCCTACCTCCATACCTCCACTCCTGACCACCATGCCTCCACTCCCCACCTCCATACCTCAGTTTTTTCACTACCACTCCACTCCCCACCTCCATACCTCCGCTCTTCCACTACCACTCCTCTCCCCACCTCCATACGTCCACTCTTCAACTACCACTCCTCTCCCCACCTCCATACCTCCACTCTTCCACTACCATGCCTCCACTCCCCACCTCCATACCTCCACTCTTTCACTACCACTCCTTTCCCCCCACCTCCATGCCTCCATTCCCACCTCCATACCTCCAATCCCCACCTCCATGCCTCCACTGTTCCACTACCACTCCTCTCCCCACCTCCATATCTCCACTCCCGACCTCCATGCCTCCACTCCCCACCTCCATACCTCCCCTCCCCACCTCCATACCTGTTTTTTCACTACCACTCCACTCCCCACCTCTATACCTCTGTTCTTCCACTACCACTCCTCTCCCCTCACCTCCATGCCTCCACTCCCCACCTCCATACCTCTGCTCCCCACCTCCATACCTCCGCTCCACACCTCCATACCTCTGCTCCCCACCTCCATACCTCCGCTCTCCACCTCCATACCTCTGCTCCCCACCTCCATACCTCCACTCCCCTACCTCCACCTCCACTCCCCACCTCCATGCCTCCACTCCCCACCTCCATACTGCCACTCCCCACCTCCTTACCTCAGTTTTTCCACTACCACTCCACTCCCCATCTCCATACCTCTGTTCTTCCACTATCACTCCACTCCCCATCTCCATACCTCCACTTCCCACCTCCATGCCTCCACTCCCCACCTCCATACCTCCTCTCCCCACCTATATACCTCCACTGGGGGGGCATGGCTCAGGAGGTGGAGCGGCTAGGCTAAGAATCGGAGGGTTTCTGGCTCGATCCCCGGCTCCTCCAGAGAATGTGTCAAAGTGTCCTTGTGCAAGACGCTGAACCCCACACTGCTCCTGATGTGCAGGTTGGCGCCTTGCACGGCAGCCTCCGCCATCAGGGTGAATGAGAGGCATAATTGTAAAGTGCTTTGTGTCATCTCACTAGAAAGGCGCTATATAAATGCAGTCCATTTACCATTACTCTTCCACTACCACTCTACTCCCAGCTCCATACCTCCATACCCCACCTCCATACCTCCACTCTTTCACTACCACTCCACTCCCCACCTCCATACCTCCGTTCTTCCACTACCACTCCTCTCCCCACCTCAACAATTTCACTTTCCACCTCCATAACTCCACTCCCTACCTCCATGCCTCCACTCCCCACCTCCATACTGCCACTCCCCACCTCCTTACCTCAGTTTTTCCACTACCACTCCACTCCCCACCTCCATACCTCTGTTCTTCCACTACCCCCACCCCCATCTCCATACCTCTGTTCTTCCACCATCCTCCACTCCCCATCTCCATACCTCCACTCCCCACCTCCATACCTCCACCCCCACCTCCATACCTCCACTCTCCACCTCCATACCTCCTCTCCCCACCCCCTATATATGTCCACTGGGGTGGCATGGCTCAGTAGGTAGAGCGGCTAGGCTAAGAATCGGAGGGTTCCTGGCTCGATCCCCGGCTCCTCCAGAGAATGTGTTGAAGTGTCCTTGTGCAAGAAGCTGAACCCCACACTGCTCCTGATGTGCAGGTTGGCGCCTTGCATGGCAGCCTCCGCCATCAGGGTGAATGAGAGGCATAATTGTAAAGTGCTTTGTGTCATCTCACTAGAAAGGCGCTATATAAATGCAGTCCATTTACCATCACTCTTCCACTACCACTCTACTCCCCAGCTCCATACCTCCATACCCCCCACCTCCATACCTCCACTCTTCCACTACCACTCCACTCCCTACCTCCATACCTCCGTTCTTCCACTACCCTCCCCACCTCAATACCTTCACTTCCCACCTCCATACCTCCACTCCCCACCTCCATGCCTTCACTCCCTACCTCCATACCTCCACTCCCCACCACACCTCCACTCCCTATTCCCATACCTACACTCCCCACCTCCATACCTCCCATCTTCCCCCACTACTACTCCACTCCCCACCTCCATGCCTCCACTCCCCACCTCCATACCTCCACTCCCCAACTCCATACCTGTTTTTTCACTACCACTCCACTCCCCACCTCCATAGCTCTGTTCTTCCACTACCATTCCTCTCCTCACCTCTATGCCTCCACTCCCCACCTCTATTCCTCCACTCTTCCACTACCACTCATCTCCCCACCTCCATACCTCCAGTCCCCACTTCCATGCCTCCACTCCCCACCTCCATACCTCAGTTTTTTCACTACCACTCCCCCCCACCTCCATACCTCCGCTCTTCCACTACCACTCCTCTCCCCACCTCCATACGTCCACTCTTCAACTACCACTCCTCTCCCCACCTCCATACCTCCACTCTTCTACTACCATGCCTCCACTCCCCACCTCCATACCTCCACTCTTTCACTACCACTCCTTTCCCCACCTCCATGCCTCCATTCCCACCTCCATACCTCTACTCCCCACCTCCATGCCTCCACTGTTCCACTACCACTCCTCTCCCCACCTCCATATCTCCACTCCTGACCTCCATGCCTCCACTTCCCACCTCCATACCTCCACTTCCCACCTCCATACCTGTTTTTTCACTACCACTCCACTCCCCACCTCTATACCTCTGTTCTTCCACTACCACTCCTCTCCCCACCTCCATGCCTCCACTCCCCACCTCCATACCTCTGCTCCCAACCTCCATACCTCCGCTTCACACCTCCATACCTCTGCTCCCCACCTCCATACCTCCGCTCTCCACCTCCATTCCTCTGCTCCCCACCTCCATACCTCCACTCCCTACCTCCACACCTCCACTCCCTACCTCCACGCCTCCACTCCCCACCTCCATGCCTCCACTCCCCACCTCCATACTGCCACTCCCCACCTCCTTACCTCAAGTTTTCCACTACCACTCCACTCCCCACCTCCATACCTCTGTTCTTCCACTACCACTCCACTCCCCATCTCCATACCTCTGTTCTTCCACTATCACTCCACTCCCCATCTCCATACCTCCACTCCCCACCTCCATGCCTCCACTCCCCACCTCCATACCTCCACTCTCCACCTCCATACCTCCTCTCCCCACCTATATATGTACACTGGGGTGGCATGGCTCAGTAGGTAGAGCGGCTAGGCTAAGAATCGGAGGGTTCCTGGCTCGATCCCCGGCTCCTCCAGAGAATGTGTTGAAGTGTCCTTGTGCAAGAAGCTGAACCCCACACTGCTCCTGATGTGCAGGTTGGCGCCTTGCACGGCAGCCTCCGCCATCAGGGTGAATGAGAGGCATAACTGTAAAGTACTTTGTGTCATCTCACTAGAAAGGCGCTATATAAATGCAGTCCATTTACCATCACTCTTCCACTTCCACGCTACTCCCAGCTCCATACCTCCATACCCCACCTCCATACCTCCACTCTTCCACTACCACTCCACTCCCTACCTCCATTCTTCCACTACCACTCCTCTCCCCACCTCAATACCTTCACTTCCCACCTCCATACCTCCACTCCCCACCTCCATGCCTTCACTCCCCACCTCCATACCTCCACTCCCCACCACACCTCCACTCCCTATTCCCATACCTACACTCCCCACCTCCATACCTCCCATCTTCCACTACTACTCCACTCCCCACCTCCATGCCTCCACTCCCCACCTCCATACCTCCACTCCCCAACTCCATACCTGTTTTTTCACTGCCACTCCACTCCCCACCTCCATATCTCTGTTCTTCCACTACCACTCCTCTCCTCACCTCTATGCCTCCACTCCTCACCTCTATTCCTCCACTCTTCCACTACCACTCATCTCCCCACCTCCATACCTACACTCCCCACTTCCATGCCTCCACTCCCCACCTCCATACTGCCACTCCCCACCTCCTTACCTCAGTTTTTCCACTACCACTCCACTCCCCACCTCCATACCTCCACTCATCCACTGCCATTCTACTCCCCACCTCCATACCTCTAATCCCTCCCATTACCACTCCTCTCCACACTTTGTTTCCAATACATCAGGTGATCTGACCTGTTCTTTATGATTGATTATATAATTGAATTTAAATCAATGTCAAAGATTTGAAATGCCTGTAAACGGTTTTGAATAAGGCTGATTGAAATGCCCCAACTGTTTGTCCAAATTAATGATTGCCATCTCACCATAACGAGCATTACCTGAAAGTTTGGAGTGTTTCTGGAGTGAGTGTATTGTTAAACAAGAAAAATGATAGAGAAGAAGTCAGTACTAATAATTGTAATAAATGGATATTCTGTGCCAAGCCATTGTTCAGTTCTGGCTGTGCCACTGGGCTAGGCTTGATCCTTTCTGCAGCCCTGACCATCCTGATGCCTACTTGTGCAAGTGTTGGTCTTTTCTATGTCTTATGACCAATGTAATGAGGCTCTCTCAGAAGCTGGCAAACTCCAGTGGTTACTGGTGGTATCACAGGTAATTTAGCCACAGATGACATTAAGTTTAGCCTTCAAAGTACGTTCAAAACTCTGTCTTGACTGTGGCAAATTTATTCATATTCGAAATTACTTTTACATAAAAAATTTATTTTCACTGCGGTAATTACTCTATACTGACCATGTTTTTCCCCGAGAGGCTGAAATGCAAATAAAAATCCAAAATGTATTTTATCCCTATTCATCTTTTCCTGTTTGGGTGCCCAGTGTGTAAACTCTGCTGCCACAAAGCCCCATAGTGAAATACTGCAGCTTCCATGAACTGGTATCTAGTACAACTGAGCAGCTTAGTTTGGATTTTATGGACAGGTTCGGTGCAAGCTATGTCCAGTATTTCATACCTCACAATCCCAAAAATTGCATGGTTTTTTTTTTTTTTGGTCAATCATGTATATTGTATTTGGTCTCAGTTGCACTTCTGTATTATTGGTCAATATCCTGTCCAAATATTTATGGACTTGGATGTTTGGATTAATGTCCAATATTCCCAGTTGAATTTGGATTTTTCCAGGCATTAAGTATTTGAATACAGAGGTAATCTGACTGCTGATCTGGGTTAGTGTAATGTGACATCGATGAGCAAGAGTGCTGTCCTTATTCGCATATAAATCCTTTTGCATCCTTAATAAACAATATGAGTTGGATCTTCACCAAAATTTAAGCACTTCCTCCTTTGCACAATTTCAATCAATGCACAAAATTTAATTGACATCCATCCCAGACTTCAGTCATATCCTGTTAAATGATGAACAAACAGACAAATTACACATGGTAATGAGAACATGTAACCTTGCTGGCGGAGGTAATATAAACTAGGCAGTGCTGACAGGTTCATCAGCAGCACTGACAATAATTGCTGTCATAATTGTTCAAGAGGAGTTTAATAGTTTTACTCTGCTTGTGACCACAGAGGGAAGTGTAG
This sequence comes from Gymnothorax javanicus, assembly GCA_029692085.1. Taxonomy (NCBI): domain Eukaryota; kingdom Metazoa; phylum Chordata; class Actinopteri; order Anguilliformes; family Muraenidae; genus Gymnothorax; species Gymnothorax javanicus. The sequence goes on along the minus strand of CM056202.1, from coordinate 97,665,715 downwards.
GGAGCTCACATCCCTACAGACTGGCTGCAGTGTGTCTGGGGCTGCTGTGTGCTCTCTTACTGACTGCCACATTAGTCCTGTGTGTCCTCTGTGAGTATCACACACTGTCTCTGTCTCTTTATTACTGTGTTTCTCAGCTAAAATGCACTTTTAAATGTGGTTTTATCTTCTTGTAGTTTTGTTATTCTACACCCATTCAGTGCTCTCACTAATACACCTCATACTAATGTGACTGATATAAATGTTAATAAGAGCAGAACCAAACTCTTAATATTATAAGCAATACATTACTTACATAGTCCAACTAACAAAAAAACTGTTCCCAAGCCACTAAAACTGGAAAGAAAAAATCATCTCTGGTTTTCAAAGCACAAGTTGACATTTCAGAAAGTACTTTAACACTTGTTTCCCACTTTGCGCACCTTTCTTCATTCACAACTAACTTCAATGAAATGCTTTGCTTAATGCCTCGAGTTTCCGTGGCCTGAGATCATTACTGTGGTCTGTATCATATTTAAGAGTAATGAAAGCTGCAGAGTGCTTTATTGATGATCGCATTTTCTCCTGGTGTATTAGATACAAGTCGGTCTCAAACCTACTCACTGTTGGAGAGAGACCGAGAGGAGCTCAGAGCCAGTAAAAGCACCATGATACAGGAGAGAGACCAGCTACAGAGAGACAACACCATACTGAAGACAGAGAGAGACCAGCTAGAGACAAACTACACCAGACTGAAGACAGAGAGAGACCAGCTACAGAGAAACTATACCATACTGAAAAAAGAGAGAGACCAGCTAGAGACAAACTACATCAGACTTAATGAAGAGAGAAACCGGCAAGAGACAAACTACACCAGACTGAAGACAGAGAGCCACCAGCTACAGAGAGACTACACCATCTTCAAACAAGCTGTTTTAAGTAAATTCCCCTTTACTGATCAGTACTGTCCCATCAGTTCACAGAGTGAGTGGTGAGACTATGGTGATCCTCTGCAGAGGAGCATTTACTCTTTTACTTTAAATCAGTGGCGGATCTAGGATTTTTCTCAGTAAGGGGCCATCAAGGGGCCATATTTTTCACAGAGGGGCCAAGCATTTGTCCAACATTCATGCACACAGTCACATTTATGATAAGGTGCATATATATCTCACCAGTCATACCTTTTTCAAACACTTCAATTAAAAAAGTGTAGACAGTGCAACTCATTTTCAATTTTACATTTGAGCATGAGCAACTCCAACGGAAATGCAATAATATTCAAATCCATTAAGCTGAAACCATGTTGTCTAACTATCAGACCACAACTATTTAATTAAAAATTAAGAAAAGGACTTGAAACCTTGAAATATCAAGGTGAGCTCTGGTTGAGGAGAGGTGCAAGAATTCAAGTATTCAGGATACTGAAATTATCCTTCACTCAGCAGTGTCCAAATTTTTTTTCACTTAACATATAGCCAATGATATTGTAAATCCTATGTATTTAATGTAATATTGAAATACTACATATCATGACTAAACACAACATGAGATTACACAATGTGCAAGTAGTCTGATCTTCAGTGAGACAGAGATCCAGATAAATCTCAAGGCAATGCCTACATTCATACAAACTTTGCTGTGGTCAAGTAAGGTGGATCTGCACTTTGATTTCTACATTGTTCCTTTAATTTAGGAAACGTTCATTTCCTGTTTTCACTATTTTTATTCACAATAGTCAAAAACAGAGGTAAAATATTGAGTGCACATTGACTAAAATGTGGTGGAGATTCTCACAATAGCACTTCATTACAATTTCTACTAAACTGGTACAAACAAGTGTGTTATGAGTTTTAACATTCAAGTTCAGCTAATTGCATAAGTTGTTCTTCAAGCAGAAAATGTGCAAACATTTAGCGCCAATGTCAATTGGGATTTAACAGTGTGACCATAATTTATCTTCTGTGCCTTTTCATATCAATATCAGAAATATTTCAGAGTTACTGCTGTTGCTGTGTCTAGATGATGTTTTGCAGGGCTCTCAACTCTCACGCATTCTGCGTGAGATTTAGTGCTTCATTCACGTTCTCGTGCTGTAGTCAGCAATTATTCAATCAGCGTAATGCGTGTGTTTCACGATCGTTCAAATTGTTTAAATGAAATAATACAATTTGAAACATTTTTATGCAATTCAATTGCTTCCAACCCCTGAGTGAAGAAAAGCGTGAGAAGTCCGGAATCATAACTGATTTCCATATTACTAGTGGTGAAATCCACCGTAAAGGCCCATTCAGACCGGGGCAAAGCGAAAGAGCGGCACGGATTTGCGAAATATTCGCTGCACGAAAATTCCGCGTGAAACCATGCGCACAGGACTCGGTGTGAAATTCCGCATTTTGCGTTCCAATTTCGCACAACAGACAAACAAATCTGGGGAAATATTTAATCAAATTGGACCGTGAGAGCAGCAGCAGCGACGATGACATTTTTTATATGTATCTAAACGATAACTTCAGCCTCACATCTACTTCTGCGTGACAGATGGTCATCTCCGTAGCCACCGAGCCTTTTCATTATTGATGTCCAGAGCTAGTCTTTCAGCTCGTTGTTCAAGTTATCATCCCGCCTCTAGTCATAGGGGACAGGATGCTGGAGAACAATATAGATGAGACGCTCTCCTTTGTTTGTCACCGTACTATGCTATGTACTGAGTTTGTATCTAGTTTATGTGACTCTGCGGTTTGAGGTTTGAATGCTGTAACGTGAATAGAATGAAAGCATTTAATTGGCTAAAAGTCTAGTTTCGCAGACGGTTTTTCTGCCGCACGAAACTCCCGCCTTGGTGCGCAAGCTCACATTAGAACCCATGAAATAAGCTCCGATAAATATCCACGCAAATAATCCGCAAGGAAATTCGCGCTTGGTGTGAATGGGCCTTGAGACTGACCCTTTCTTTTCATACTGAACTGCTAACAAACATTATGGTTAAAAGGAAACTATTGTCATCATGCTAAAAAATGAAATAATGTCAATCGATAGTTTTTAATGTATTGAAGGAACGTACAAAATTTCAGTGCTATCCGATAGCATTTTGTATAGTTTTGAGCCAATTAATTAGTAAATTTTTGATACTCTCATGGGCGCAGCCATTTCGTCCAGTCACATGACCGATCGCAACGGAAGTGACGTCAGTTGTGCGTATTGACAGTAGTAATCTCCGCTTTGTACCCACTCATCTAAATAGAATAACAATATATAGTTATTCTACATAGATCAGTGTTTGTACCTCGTGTACGTTTGGTTTCCTTTGTCCATCATTTCATCGTGAAATGCCGTATTGTATTGCTAAACACTGCACTGTTTCGGATAGAAACAATCCGCGAAATGCTAGATTTCACAAGTTGCCAGCTGGCAAGAAAAGGAAGCGTCTACGGATTCAGTGGGTTGCGAAATGTGCACGTCCTGAACCAAAAGATCAACAGGTCCGTGTGTGTACTGAACACTTCACGTACCTGGAGGACTACTCGAATAATCTGATAAAGCATTCCATGGGTTTCGCAAGTAAACTGATACTGAATGACGTTGCAGCAACAAGCCTACTTTACTAGGACCTACTGCATATTAAGGTCAAGGCTTGTACCTTGCTCCATGATTGTGGATGTGTTAACAGGCTAGTGATGGGCAAAAATGACCGAACCATTCTTTTTTAACGACTCGTTTTAGTGTCTGATATGTACCGGATCAGCCTGTCAAATGTTCGAGTGCTGAAGTGAATCCCCAACTTCTCCCACTAGTTAGACTCTCCCACCCGTACTGCTCACCGGCTGCTACGGTACGGTACTGCAGTCACTTGAAAATGCGGAAAAACGAACGAACGAGCGGGGATCAGACGAGGGCTGCATCGCAATTTGCTAAAATTAAGGGAGAATCCTATTTCACCCCTTGGCCCTACCACTTCACCCTACCCCTTTGTTTTGCGCGTTCATGTGTGTTTTCATGGGTAAGATAAGTCTCCACAGTATCGCGCGAATTATGGGCAAGATGGCTACCAACGCCACAGAGGCACTGAAAGAAATGCATACATGTAAATAATTCCTTGGTAAATAAAATATGAAAACCACTGAATCACCTTAGTTCGGTTTGCGTTTTAATATTTTATGGAATGTATGTTCGTAAATAAAAATCGCTAGTGGTGTACATGTGTCTGCTTATGTCTCTAGCTAAATAGCTAAAGTTGGCATTATTATGAGGCTGATTTTTGCTTGACAGTGCTGCATTTTAAGACGCCCAAAATGTAACTTATGTTCAGCAGCGAAGTTGCTGCACGTTACCGCTCCCCCAGTATCAGTGCACACTGGCAGGTAAGAGCACGGATCTCTGGAACATAGCAGCATTTGTCAGTCGCCAAGCCTTGATCATTTTTATTTAATGACTAACGGTCGATTAATAGCATAAAACGCGTGAGTTGCGAACGCAGCGTTCATGCTATTTCCATCTGTCAGGGAAATAATGTCATCATTGCCAAAGTTGGGAGGCAGAGCAGAAAAATCGCGCCTAAATAAAATCTTGGCTGTTTTCAGCCTGATTCACGTATCCTTTCATGCCCTACAAAATTAACATGCCTGTTATTAGAATAATCTGGGTTTGCAGCCTTTATAAAGCTATATCATTTGTTTCTCTGAACAAGTTTCTTTGACATTCCAGTGTTCTGTCATTGCTGGGACTCCAGAGAATTCCCGACAGCTCATTAGGTTCCGTGCATACATACATTGCATGTGTAGCTACTGTCTTCTGTTTCATTGTCCCTGCTCACATATTATCACTCAATCAACAGACAAATGAAAAAAATTTGTTATGTATGAGTATTTTATGTAAAGCGCTGTATATCATTTGTAAATGGAGATTTGTTACATGCTGTATTTGCTGCCTTGCTGGTCAGCTATTTATTTTGTTCATCAGCACCCTCTGGCGGTGTGTCTGTAGCAAAATATGACCTGATATAATATCACTTCTTTGTAATAGACTAGTGCTTTCGAGAAGCTTCTGGCATCTTCCTGCCCGGAGGGGGCGGGATTACCCAGGAATCCTGTAGATCTTTCCAGAATGTTGCTAGTCTATATAAATGCTGTGATTTTGGTCAGTAAGGACAGAGTTTTTGTTTTGGCAACAGAGTTACATAGTGGCATTAGAGTGTTATTATAAGATTAAACAGTGGATTATTTGTAGAAGTTTTTTTTTTCAGTGAAGAATAAATTTGTTTAAGTTGTCATTGCTGGTTTTCTTTGTTGTGATTTTTAAGTCATAACAAAATAAACTATCATTTATTTGCGATTATTGAGTGAATCCAGTCGACTTGACACTCAAGACAGCAACATCAAATGAACGAGAAGGATAAGCGACTGAATGTGCTATTCGCACATGTGACGTCTGGGCCATGATATATGATCATTTGAAAAAAGAGAGAAAGGAAGCGCTACTTGGACATAATAGGGCTTTTTTCTTGACAGCTGCTCTTCAGTTAGGCAGGTGAATAGTAGATCTCAAATATAAACCAAGGTAGTCCCATAGTCTTTGTAAAAAGTGCAGACAACCAAGGAAAAAAAGGGAAGCTGAGGCTCTCCATCTTCAGGTAAAAAATTTTTTAATAATAAATTCCTTGGAGCAAGGCAACTGACAGACCTACGCGTATCGATCAAAAAGTCTTCTTCAGGGTCTGGCAAACAATCAATCAGTCTCAATTATATACAAGTGAAGTTGGCAAACAGATACAGGTGAGGTTGGTATTCAGTTTGTCACAACATGTATAGAACAGAGGGCGCTAAAGGCCATATTGATATGTCAAAAAAAGAGCAATTGCATCCCACAAGAAATATAAACATGCAAAGAAGAAAAGGAACAAGCCCCACATCAAAAAAATTTTTTATATACGTATACATACAATTTGAAAATATAATGATATATATTTAAAGTTGTTTTAAATGAAATAAAGTATTAATCCAAAATATTTTTTGGTGAGCATTAATATTTTTGTTTTTAACATAACCTCTGTGCATTAACTTTTTCATTTTAAAACATAGTTTCTATGTATTTGATAAGGACTGCTGTATCAATTGTTAGAATTTCAACACGCAAAATTCGTAATACATAACTACTGAGAATCAAAGAAATGGCAAAAAGTCAATCTCATCATTAAGTCCAGGGAGTTCAGTGGCCTTTAGAGTAACGATCCAAAAAGTCTCTCGTTGAAGAAGTTTTTTTAATCTGTCCCCACCTCTTATGTGGTGAGGAATAACTTCAATAGCGACCGCTTTCAAGGAGGAAGGACTTCCATGTCCTACTTGATCATAGTGGACAGCCATGGGATAATTAGGATTTTTTGTATGAATTGCAGTTTTATGTTCCCCGAGTCTGTCTTTGAATCTTCTTTTCATCCTCCCTACATAGAAAGATCCACAGGGGCATTCAAGACGATATACCAGAAAAGAGGTGTTGCAGTTTGCGAAGTGATTGATTTTATAGCTCTTATTAGCAAACACATCTGCAAACCTATCAGTTTTAGAAACATTCTCACAGTGGCAACAATTGCCACAGGGAAAGCAGCCCGTAGGCTTATGTTTTTGAAGCCACGTAGCGTTGGGTGTTAAATAACTGTGAACCAGTTTGTCTTGTAAAGTGGGGGCCCTTTTAGAAACAAAAGCAGGAAGTTCGGGGAACAAAATTTTCAAAGATGAGTCACTGTGCAATATACTCCAATTGCGTTTAATGATATTGCAGACCTGAGCAAATTGTTTGCTGTAAGTCGACACAAAGTAGACGTTTGACTTTTGTGGTGATCTATATTTTTTGACACAAAAGACTTTTTCTGTCCATGGCTTTGACTTTAAGATATGATGCTTCCAAATCCTTGTTTTTATATCCACGCTCAGCAAAACGTCTTTTCATTTCTGCAGCTTTTAAATCGAAGTCTTCCTCCTCGTTACAAATGCGTCTAAGACGCTGAAATTGTCCAAACGGGATGTTTTTAACAAGATGAGGAGGGTGGAAGGTGTCAACATGCAAAATGGTGTTGTGGTCAGTGTCCTTGCGGAAAATCATAGTGTGCAGTTTCCCCGAGAGTGATTTTATTATTTTAAGATCCAGGAAGCTTATTTCACTTTGACTGTACTCCAATGAGAGTTCAATACTGTCGCTGGTGGAATTGAGGCATTTATGGAATTCCTGGAGATCGTGTAGGTCACCATTATAAAAAAATATATTAAATCATCAATGTATCTACCATACCAGATGATTTTGTCGCGATAAGGATTAGAGGGTCCAAAGATATATTTATCCTCCCAGAGTCCGAGGAAAAGGCAAGCGTAGTTCGGGGCAAAGCTGGCACCCATGGCTGTGCCACGTTTTTGCCGAAAAAATTTGTCCTGAAACACAAATACATTATTATTTAAAGTCCATTCCGTTAACAAAAGGATGAATTCATTGGGTGGCTTTTCATAAGTTCTAAGCTGTAAAAAATGTTTCATTGCTTCAAGACCTTCTTCATGTTTAATATTACTGTATAATGATGTAACGTCCATTGTGACCATAAACGCATCTCCAATGTTTTGAATCTCCTTGATTTTATTAAGGACATGTGTGGTGTCTTGTATATAAGACGGTAGGGCAGAAACAAATGGCTTGATGAAATAATCGATATATTGGGAGGCAGGTTCAGAAATAGAATCAATACCACTGATAATGGGTCGGCCTGGAGGATTAGATGCATTTTTATGAACTTTAGGTAACATATAATATGTGGATATTTTTGGGTTATTCTTTACAAGGAAGTCCCGTTCTTTCTTTGTTATCCATCCTTTTTCAATTGCATTGTTTAGAATTTCCTCCAGTTCTCGTTTCATGTACTCCATGGGATTAGATGATAGAGGGGTGTAATACTCAGAATTACGCAATTGACGTTGCACCTCCTGTATGTATTGATCCCTGCCCCAAATTACCACTGCACCACCCTTATCAGCTCTTTTTATAAGGAGATCCTCATTGTTGGATAGCCAACTCAAAGCTTCCTTCTCCTGCTTGGTCAAGTTATAGTCAGAAGGACGTTTGACAGTTTGAAGTAGGGAATCAACCTCACAAGACACTTTCTTAGTGAAAGCAATTAAGCAGGCATTGTTGCTTATCGGACAGAATGTGGACTTTGGTCTGAAAATATCCACACAGTCAGTATTGATGTCTGGATTTTGTGAGGTTCTCAAAAAACTGTTTTGAGGATTTTGGTGGTACCAAACTTTTAAGTGTAGACTTCTGTAGAATTTGAATAGCTCGACCTTGGTCTGGAAGCTATTAGCCTGATTAGTGCGTGCAAAGCTGAGGCCCCGAGACAACAGGGAGAGACATTCTTGTGGGAGGGGGGTACCTGATATATTGATCACAGTGTCCCGTCCCGCCTGGATGTCTGCCTGGTGATCCGTGTGACTTGCTGCTAACTGGAAGTCGCCCGTCTTCCTCTTCCTCCCCCGCCTCGTCTTTTGTTTATGTGGAATTTTTGATGATGGTGAGGTGGGTCTAAAAAATGCCCTGTGTCTACATTAGAGCCATCACTGGTATATTCATCCTCAGTACTGCTGGGCAGGTTAAAGGAAACAGAGCGCGCCCGCTGTCTTCTGCTGTGTGGGGAACGTGGATGTCGCGCGGCTTCTCGTGCATTTCGGAAGGTTCGAACACGCGGAAGGTCACCGCACCAGTCTCCACGACAACCATGGTGGCTACAGTGGAATTCCCCTGGGCTTGGCGTCGACCGACGGGTTCTGAGCCAACGTCACAATGGACTGAGCAGTTCAGGCGGGGACCGGGGGTCAGGATGACAGGCTCAGCTGTGAGCACACACAGGTTGATCATCAGCAGATTCTGCCGCTGGCCAGAGTCGTCCTCTCTCCAGCAGCTGAAAATGCCAGCGTCTTCTGACCGCACGTCTTGTTGGTCCAGGGACAGGTTGGTAAGGGCTGGCCTCTTTCACCTCCAACTTAGCAATAACTGCAGCCAGAGATGTGACTAATGTACCTGTGTCATGAGCAGCATGTGAAATAATGCGGCATACGTGATAATTCCTCCAAACTTGAAAGATCCAACCCCTATAGTATTTGAAACGGAAATTCTCTTAGGAAAGCAAACGGGGCAAGGGGCAGAGATCAAAATCCACCAGCAAATATTGTGAATTCTAAGGCACGAAGGAAGCCTAAGAACAAGCTAGCAGTACGTTAGCTACAACTTTAAACTGGGAATCAGGACTGTACAGTGACCTTTAACTAGCTAGCTAGCTTCGGGCACGTTTCTCCAAAGCCTCGATGTTAACCATGACAGCAACTTACATAGTTTTTACTTACAGACTGTAAATGGTTCCAGCAATGCAAGGTAGCAATAGTGCTCTCACGCATTAATGTTAGCTGTGGAAAAAGCCCAGCTACCGAACGGAAAATACAAGGCAATGTTCGCATTTGCTGAACTCCAAGACCATAGTGCTGGTTGTAGGGAATTATGAACAGAAAGTGCTAGTTGTACACCCACTGGCCTGATTCTTCGGTCTGAAAGAATGCAGCTCTTCCAGTCAATACTCTTTGACCATTTATTGTCCCATCCAAAAAGTAGGTGACAAAGTAATCGTGCTTCTTTGTTGCATTTATAATAAAAATTAAATATCTTTCAGTTAGGACATTTGTGGGTGAGAGTGTGTGTGGTTTCTACAAAGGAAATAAAGAAGAAAACAATCAGCATAACATGCTAATATACAGTGCAAATAAATTGTTCTATGGACACATCACACTCATTTGAACAACTATAGTTTGTATAACAAGTACAATACTATTACCACTAGGTGGCAGCACCGAATGTCACGTGTAGAAGGCTAATGCAACGTGACTCATTGAAATACGCTGTCACATTCCAAACACAAAGTTACACAGGCAAATATACTATTCAAAAAAAGTAGGGGATATTTTATTTTGAGATCAAAATTTTCACATATACAAAGGGATACGAAACCATGTTGTATAGTTCCTTACTGAGGAAGCATTTCCAAAGAAATTCATCACCCAAACACATCAATGACACTCTCACGATCTGCACGGGATGCTATTGATGATCAAGGGGGTTGTGCCACAAATTTGCATGACTCTGAATTGGAAGGTTAGAGCCACTGTAAAGGAAGATTTTGAAGAGAAAGCATCAGATTATCAGTGGTTGAAGTCGTTAATTAAACAGAGACCATGCGCCGTCTAACACAGGAGGAGAGGTTACGTGCCCTTGGCATGCTACAGGTTGGCACAAGACAGGTCGTTGTGGCAAGGGCAATGAATGTTTCCCAGTCTGTCATCAGCAGATTATGGTCCAGACATCGTGCTACAGGGTCTGTTCAGGATAGACCACGATCCGGTCGACCAAGGGCAACAACTCAGGCTCAGGACAGATTCATCCGCACTATTGTCTTGAGAAATCGTATGGTAACAGCAAATCAGATAAGGTCTCAACTTCAAAGGGATACTGGCTCGGCAGTGAGTGGCCAGACCATCAGGAATCGTCTGCACAGATTTCACTTACACGCCCGACGTCCTCGTGTCATTCCCTGTTTGAGGGATCGTCACATTAGGGCCAGACTCCAATGGTGTCGCCATCATCAACGCTGGGATAATCACCGATGGAACAACGTAATGTTCTCAGATGAGTCGAGGTTCACTGTGGACTTCCTTGACAGACGCAGGAGGGTTTGGCGCCGACGTAACGAAACGTTTCCATGACGTTAACGTCATTAGACATGATCCGTATGGGGGTGGATCTGTAATGGTGTGGGGAGGCATCACTGCTGCCGGCAGAACAGACTTGCATGTTGTTGCTGGACGTGTCACAGGGCAGTACTACCGGGACAACATCTTGGCACCCCATGTTGTGCCGTTTTGCACGCCGTTATGGCCGCCGTTTCATTTTCCAAGATGACAATGCCAGATGTCATAGGGCCAGGATCGTTACAGATTACCTCCAGCAGCAGAATATCACCACATTACCATGGCCAGCACTCAGTCCGGACCTTTCCCCATCGAGCATGTCTGGGACATGCTTGGACAGCGGCTACGCCAACGTCAACAACCTCCTGCCAATGTCCAAGAACTTGCTGCAGCATTGCAACAGGAATGGAATAACGTTCCCCAAAATGACCTGGGACGTCTCGTTAGGAGTATGCCACGCCCCGATCGAGCTTGTCTAGCCAACCGAGGGGTTTTACCGCTACTGACCCTGTTTCACAATGGTGGTAAATTTGCTGTGTGACCCTGTGTTTGTGTCGACCCTTATTCTGGAGAATCTGTCCTTTACTGACTGTACACAGGGTTTCGAATAAATTGACAAATGTTTCCTTAATGTTTTTATGTCATTTGTTTCCTTCCTGACCTCATGATCTGCATTTCATGGTACTTGTAAATCCAATATCCCCTACTTTTTTTGAATAGTATATAGCTTAATAAAGTGCAAACCACAGAATTCTTAAAGTGTAAAAATAATACTATATATATAATACTATAATATAATTGTGCCGAATCTGGCTTCAATCCAGTGTTCTAGTAAAGAAATAAATAATAAGGTTCTTCAAACAATTCGCTCCAGTCGAGCTAACATGTTCAACACGCGTGCAAGGCTTAACATTTGTCTAAGACATAAGTGGCTACACAGAATGGACAAAATAATGTCTAACAGTCAAGGTGAACATTACTTACATTGTTATTCACGCACAACAGGGTAGAGGTAGTCAAGGAGAAGAATTAAACAAATAGTAAGCTGTGTGCTTGACCAGCCTACACTTTGCTACTTGCGTACAGCTTTAGATAGCGCACCAAAAGGAGGAGCATGCACACAAAACGGCACAAACAGCAAAGTCTTAAAGATACAATGTCCCTTTTTTGGAGAGGCAGGGAATTTTGTACACTGGTTGATTGCAATGCACCTTGCTGATATGAGAGAACGACACGTTATACTCATAGACAGTAAAAGAAGTGGACGGCGGGATGGCGCTATTTTCAACGGGAGAGTGTGAAGCTCAATTGAACGAGTTTTCAGTTGGGCACCACGCCTACTGCGCAGGCTCGAAGTCAGCTCGCTGACGTAAACCAACGTCCTGAGAAGCGGTAACTCGTCTGGTAGATGTATCCTACACATAATTCCCAGCGAGCAAGCGATTGCGTCTGTCAGTATAGTCTGATTCCGTTCGATGTTATTATGTTTTGCGAATTATTACTTCATAGGTACTTCACTTTGTTAGCGATGTGGCTCAATCGTCTTCTGTCTATGATTCGTTATGGGCTTCTGGTCTAAACAGTGCGGTTATTTACGTCCCCAATGCGACAGAAAGTCGCCCGGCATTTCACGTCACTTTTAGCCTAGCCTGGTGCCATCAGCTAAAAATGCTTACTATTAGACCATAACGCTACATACGAAGTAAAGACGTCTGCTACGAAATGTAGTTTCTCTGTAGAAAATATTATCGCTGACATGAAGGCTCATATTGTTTTTAGTATAAAGTTATTTGATGTCAAAAGTCAGACAAAATGAATGGGGGTGAATGGAGAAGCTACCGCTAGTTGATCGTCTGCTATCTTCTAGAGCGTTCAATTGAGCTTCAACTTCTGGGTGTATTCCTACCCCCTTGGTTGTACTTCAAACCAAACGACCAGAAAAAAATGTAAAGGTAATCAACAGGGGTACGGGCAAGCTCCAAAGAGCTAGACTGAAGGTAAGAATTCAGTTTGGTGCACTACATTACAGGGGAATAAATATCTCGCTAACATTAAAGTTAAATTCACAACCAATTTGAAGTGTGACATGACCACAGTAACGCGTTCGAGTTGTGATCCTCATTCCAACCGATTGGAAAATCGTACAGAGGCTTTCCCTGTTAACGGTTGGTTAGGTACCCATTAGGCTAGCTAGGACAGCGTAAGCATCCTGAGATAGGATTAGAACAAATGCCCATGGCCACAAAACCGCTTTACGACCATGTTCCCTGAAGGCTATTCACCAGTACCACGCGTTTGACCATTCAGAGTCTGATGTGAGGCATATATTGACCAACCAGTGCCTTAATCGTTGATTAAAAACAACTCCTTATAACTTCGTTCTCGAAAAGTGTCAACCAAAATTGCGCCTCGATTCATTTTTTAATATGTATTGCAGTACTGCTTAAGACGGAAATTCGATTGTATGCTCTTTAAATAACAAAATTTAGGAATTTTTCCATTATAGTCAATGGGAAATTGAGAGGTGCGGTGCACTGGACACCATATTGGTTTCTTCAACTTTTCGCTCCGACAGCCTCTCCAGTTCTATATACACTCATTGGTGTGAACCAGTGTTCATTCAAATTGTCATCTTCTTCTGTGAGCTTTATTTAGGGTTATTGGCGCAGTACTGCCACCAACTCTTGGGCATGGAATTGCATTCACCTATAATCTGTCATTCTCGGACAAAACAACAGATGAGTTACAGGACAGGGGCACTTCAGGGGGCCAGTTAGATTTCAGATGGGGCCAATGCCCCCGTGGCCCTGCCCCTAGAACCGCCACTGCTTTAAATCTGTTTTCTATGTAAAGATAAGTCACTGAAACTGTTGTCTGTTCTTCCTGTACAGAGAGAGAGTGTAAACCCTGTCCACAGGGCTGGGAGCAGTTTGGCTCCAAGTGTTACTTCTTCTCTACTGAAAGTAAGAATTGGACAGAGAGTCGCATTGACTGCATTAAACGAGGAGCTGACCTGGTGATTATAGAGAGTAAAGAGGAACAGGTAAGGGTCTGTGTGTGAATGAATGAATGAATGAATGAGGCAGTTTTCATTGTTGCAGATCACATTCCTGTTTACAATCTGATACATGTTTAATATTATTACTTTGAGTGAATCTCATTTATCAGTGTGGTGAGGCTCATGCTGGTGCTCAGTGTGTGACAGATGCAGAATGAGTCAGTGTGGACTGTGTGTCTCTCACTGTCTCTGTAAATAAGATTGAGAGTCTTTCTGTTTCTGTGTTCAGGACTTCATCTCCAGACATTATTATTATTATTATTATAATTATAATTATTATGACCACTGGATTGGACTGAGTGACACTGTAACTGAGGGTACCTGGCTCTGGGTGGATGGATCCCGTCTACAGGGAGGGTAAGAGTCCATGTTCACACAGTACTGGGCATAAATACACAAACTTAGCTTTCATCTCAAACACACATGATGCACATTTAAGCACATCAGCAGTATGAATGAACCTTTGCTGTCAGTCATTAGTTTCTGTGACTACAGTGCACAAATTCATGTTTATTTTACAGTAGATAGGTACTCCACTATTTTAATCTATGTACTGTTCTTGTGATAGTGATGATTTGACAGTTAGTACTGTAATCGTGGATGATCCTCCTGGAAGATGCATTTTTACCATCTTATCTTTACTTCCTTATTGAGAGTCTGCAGTGTCAGCAGGTTTAGGAGAGTCATTCATTCAGTGAGCTCAGATCCTGTAAAACTCACCCACAGCATTCATAATCACTAATGATCTCCCATCCGTTTATTCGCACAAATCCTCTTTCATCTGCAAAGCCCAATAATATCCCCACCAGAAATTGAAGACCCCAGTGCTAAAAGTACTTAAGACACAAAATTTTCATTTTGAGAAAATTAGGAAACTTGACTTAGGTGACTATAAAAGACCTTTTCCCACCCTTGCGTCACTGTGAGTGAAAACGTGACTTAAGTACTTTTAGGACCAGGCTTTTCAATTATCAGTGTAACAGACACTGTTTCAGAAGCATCAGACTACAGTGTCCATAGGAATAAATCTATAGTCTAACCTCTCAGCTTGTTTGACTGGAGTACAGTGACTCAGAAACTTCCTTTTATCATCAATTCTGTTGGATTTTAACTTCACTCCTCTTCTCAAAAACAATGAACATGATTTGAACCACTTACCACTTCCTGTGATTAGCAGAATAGTAGCCCTTAAAATTAATAAATAGTTAACCACATACTTGCAATCACAATGGTCTAAGCAGCACCAGTTGGTACAATACTCCAGAACACTTCCATAATCAGCAAATTCTATTGGAAAAATAAAAGCCCTAAATTAACCTGACTGCACAGCAACAAAACAAATATTCTGGGGGCTCATCAGCCTCAACTTTCCTGCTGCACATTACCAAGCAAACCACTTTCAATGGACAGTAAAACAGGTGTTACCCCATCTTCCATTTTGGATTTTGTACACCAACCACATCATAAAGAATCAGCCACATTTACCTGACTGGTTTTGGAGGAACAGGCACTGGGCAGGCACTGCACTATTTTGGTGAATCTAGTTCAAAGGTCAAGGTCAAGGTCACACAAAAGGTCAAAAACACGTAAGAAGCCATATCTTCGGTTCTAATCGTCGTAGAGACTTCAAACCAAGTGCATATTGTTGATAAACTAAGGCTGTATCCTACTTGACCAAGAGATCTTGGTCGAAGGTCAAGGTTATAGGTCACACAAAAAGTCAAAAACACATAAGAAGCCATATCTTTGGTTCTAATTGTTGTAGACACTTCAAACCAAGTGCATATGGTTGATAAACGAAATGTCTATCTTACTTGATATAGGTACTGCACGATTTTGGTGAATCTACATCAAAGGTCGAGGTCAAGGTCACACAAAAGGTCAAAAACACATAAGAAGCCATATCTTCGGTTCTAATTGTCGTCGAGACTTCATACCAAGTGCATATTGTTAATAAACTAAAGGTGTATCTTGCTTGACCTAGAGATCTAGGTCAAAGGTCAAGATCACACAAAAGGTCAACAACACATAAGAAGCCATATCTTTGGTTCTAATCGTCGTAGACACTTCAATCCAAGTGCATATTGTTGATAAACGAAAAGTATATTTTACTTGACCTAGGAATGTAGGTCAAAGGTCAAGGTGAAGGTCACACAAAAGGTCAAAAACACATAAGAAGCCATATCTTCGGTTCTAATCGTCGTTGAGACTTCAAACCAAGTGCATATTGTTGATAAACGAAAGGTCTATCTTACTTGACCTAGATATTTAGGTCAAAGTTCAAGGTCAAGGTCACACAAAAGGTCAAAAACACATAAGAAGCCATATCTTCGGTTCTAATGGTCGTAGAGACTTCAAACCAAGTGCATATTGTTGATAAGCTAAATGTATTTCTTACTTCACCTAGATATTAGGTCAAAGTTCAAGGTCTTACTTGACCTAGGTACTGCACTATTTTGGTGAATCTACATTAAAGGTCAAGGTCAAGCTCACCAGAAAGGTCAAAAACACATTTTGGTTCAAAACTTTGCTACTATTACAGCTAGAGACTTGAAACCAACTCCATTCCGTTCATTCTGTTTTAGAGATCTGTGCATGATTCCAGCAAGTTGTCATTCTGTGAATGACCTTTTATTTGTTTATTTTTTTGTTAGAGGGTGTCATTGGGATTCTTTTGGGTGAAATAACATGACAGATCCTTTTTTTGTTATAAGATATGCAGACGTCTAAGTCATTGTAGTTGTGCCCTTTGGAAACTCCAGGATTCAAGTAGTAGATAAACCTGAGGGAGTAGATCCCAGATCCCGAGTTAGGGATCAGTGTGGTATTAAGTGACTATGTTAAATTGTGTAACACTGCTGTGCTCTGTTGTATAGTAGCAATCAAAGAATGGACAGCATAATTTAATAATATATACAACATTTATACAACACCATTTCCGAAAAAGTTGGAATGCTGTGTAAAATGTAAATAAAAACAGAATGCAATGATTTGTAAATCACTTAAACCATAAATTTTATTGAAAAGAGTAAAAAGACAACATGTGAGATGTGTAAACTGAGGAAATATATTGTCTTTTGAAAAATATCTACTCATTTTTAATTTATGCCAGCAACATGCTTCAAAAAAGTAGGGACAGGGGGTTGTTCATCATTGAGTTGCATCACCTCTTCTTTTAACAACTCAAAGTATTTTTGGTGCTGAGGAGACCAGTTACTGTAGTTTTGAAAGCAGAATATTTTCCCACGCTTTCTTGATGCAGGATTTCAGGTGTCAACCCTTCGCGGCCCCCTGTGTCATATTTCTGGTTTCATGTTGCACCAAATATTCTCAGTGCCTGACAGGTCTGGACTCCAGACAGGCCACTTTAGCACCCAGACTCTTTAACTACAGAGCCATGTCATTATAATATGTGCAGGATATGGTGTTTGGCATCGTCTCGCAGAAATAAACAAGGCATTCCTTGAAAAAGACATCTAGATGGCAGTATATGTAGCCCTAAAACCACTATATATTACTCAACATTAATGGTTTCTTCACAGATGTGCAGGTTCCCCATGCCGTGTGCTCTAATGCACCCCCGTGCTATCATGGATGTTGGCTTTTGAACTGCGTGCTGATGATGAGCTGGATGGTCCCTCAGCTCTTCGGCCCAGAGGATACAGCTTCCATGATTCACAGAAAGAATTTCACATACTGATCGGTCAGACCACAGGACAGTTTGGACTTTGCTTCTGTCCATCTCAATTGTGCTTGGGCCCTGTAAAGGCGACGGCATTTCCAAATTTCTCGTAGACATGGTTTAATGTTTACATGGCAAAGTTTTACCTTGCATTTGCGGATGCAGTGACTAACTCTGTTCACCAACAATAGTTGACAGATGTGTTCCTGAGCCCATGCCGGGATTTACATGACAGAAACCTGACTTTTTCTTAATGCAGTGCCGCTTCAGGGCCTGAAGCTTGTGGCCATTCGGTATTTGTTTTCAGCCTTGTCCCTTGCGCTCAGAGTTTCTGAATTCTCTGAATATTTCAGGAATATTTTGTATCATAATCCCCAAATTCCTCACAATTTTACATTGAGAAACTTTATTCTTAAATTTTTAAACAATTTGCCCATGCAGGCTTTCTCAGAGGTAAATCCCTCATCATCTTTACTTCTGAAAGACCTTTTCTACCCAGTTATGTTATTGACCTTTTGCCAATTAACCTAATTAGCTGTGGGATGTTCCATCAGGTGTATTTCTTTCACATGGTGCAACTTATCTCGTCTATTGTTGCCACTGTCCCAACTTTTTTGAAATGCGTCGCTGGCATCAAATTTAAAATGAGTTTAAATATATATATATATATATATATATATATATATATGTATATGGGTCAATCCAAAAAATCATGCTCAGGGGGATGAAAATAACAAACTTAGTATTACTTAATAACACTTTATTTTATTGATAGCCCTATATGGTTCATTCAAGTCACCAACTCCTAACAGGTCAGTTTTTATCGCACGCGCCATAAAACCTTCCAAAACGCATGAAACATGAGTGATGAAATTAAATGCTACATCAAAAGTACAACTAATAATTGTCATATCTACACCACATTTTGTTTGCAAACTGCTATAATATGTTACTTTAAGTGTACAAAAATCACAAAACAGGGTTGAAAATTTATAGAATTATGAATCATCGAATTTATAGCGCAAAAAAATTGACTCACATTCTTAACTTTACCCTCGTTTCCTCAAAACTCATCAGATACTCTTCAAAATCACTGTACTTTGCCTACAGTGTGTCTGTCATACAAAACAGTTACCCTTTGCCATCCATAAATTACTTAAACAGCTCAGTCAGGCCCTGCATTGACCCTCGGAAAACCTCTTGTTCGTCACTCGCGTTTCACCTCTGACAACATATTCTAAAGTCCACCTCAGCACCACTATACATCATCCATTTCACTCCTACATACACAAAACATGTTCTACTATTAAATTAAGGGCATAAATACACATATGTGGCCCATCTAGGGTTTCTACCATGCCTTTGAAAATAAAATTTAACTTTTTCGCGACATCAGCGACTCAGCACGGGCCAGCTGTTAACATTAACAAGTGTGGTCAGTTTTCATTTACAACGCATACCGGTTATGACTCTGGACTTCACACGCTTTTCTTTACTCAGTGGTTGGAAGCAATGCATGTGTTTCGCGATCGTTTAAATGAACTAAGATAATTTGAAACGTCTTTATGCAATTTCATTGCTTCCAACTCACAAGGACTTTAGTTCCGCGCCAGAATCTACATACTCGTTGATTGAATAATTGTTGACCACAGCAGAGGAACGAAAATAAGCCACTTAAACTAACATCGAATTTTATTTATTTTATTTATTTGTTTTTTCATTTCGGCATGATTGTACAGTCGTTCCATGACAATTTCAACACAACATGTATCATGACCGAAAGGGTCGCGGGAGAAGCGAAATCGCTTGTCAAAGTCCCGCCCCCAACTCCCAGAAAAACAGTTTGATTATGGTTAAGATATCATAAAGATTTATAAATCACAACAGAGCTGAGTGTCCGTTTACACTACGATTTAAACGTCACAACATAAGATCATAGAGATTTATGAACATCATGAAGAATTTTAATCACAATATAGCTGAGTGTCTATAAACAACCCCTATTGTTTATGCCCGTTATGGTTCCGTTTAATTTATCCAATGCCATTTTGTTGGATAAGTTTATAGTTATTCAAACATGCACATTTCAAAAGATACTTAAAGTCCTTCAGATTGTCTGCCATTCTAATATTGTCTTCAAGTATGTTCCATGCACTGACTCCAGCCACAGACCAGCCACAGAATGCGTGAGAGTTGACAAGTATGCATTATAAATGAAAACTGGCCACACCTGATAATGTTGAGAGTTTTCACAGTTTCTCTAATGGTAATTTAAATGACTGATTGAAGATGGGTCATACCCAATCATTCTTGTTAAGGGATTTTTTGAGCCTCTGCTGTTGGCCATTCACGAGCCATGACTAATAGTGACCAAGTATCCAGTCAAAACCCAAAATACAGCCCCCAGAAATTTTTATTAAAAAAAAGTATGCAGTATCTACATATTGGCTGTTGTGTAAGTTAGGGGTACCATAGGGCCATCTTCTGGTGAAATATGAATAGGCTGGATGGGGTGGAGGTGCCCTTTCTGATGAAAAAATAGAAATTGAAACGCGAGTGACGATGGAAAATGTACCTAAAAGCAGTGAAGGTATTGCACAATGATAGTTACTTCTGGTCAGGATATTAGAGAAGAGGCCTATCTAAAATACTAACAAGTGAAAATTCCCGGGCTGTGCATATAGAGGTGTGTGGCGGCCATAATCGTAGTACGTGAAACATGAGTGACGCGGCGAAGCCAAATACCAAATAATAATGTTTGGACTCAAAATGCCCAAACATGGCCTAAAAAAGTAGTAACACACGTTGAGCACCTCATTCTACAGAATTAACATCGATTTACAGCTAAGGATACAGGAATTCAAGCCACAGAGGCCATTTTCGAAGGTGGCTGGCCGGTCAAATCACTTTTCCCCAAACCCACGCCAGGCACGGAAAATGGCTCCATATAAACCAATGGCCGTAAAAATTTCACTCGCTGATCTGTTTTAACCCATAGAACCCAAAACACATTGTTTCGGTACAAATTGAGACATCTGCATACACCCAGACACCCCCTCAACAATATTTTATAAGAATTTCATCCAAATTCCTTACCTTTTTCTCTTGTATTTTGCTGTAAAATCTGCCGTAAACTTGCCTCAATTGAAGCTTGAGATCCTCTGAGTTGTTTAAACCCCGGATTGCTTTCCTCTTCTCGTGACATTTTTGGTGCCAGATGATCACTCGCGTTTCACTCACCGAGCAACGCCCCATAGAGCCAAGCTGAATTAATTTTCTTTATTATTTTACATTTAGAGTTGCTACATATACCCTATAACTTTGTTTGGATGGTGGGAAGTAAAGAAATTAGCAGTAGTTTGCTCTATACATGGGTAAATGTCAGTGAAACGTGAGTGACGAGGCCGGTGTTGAAAAATAATTTTTTCAAGCTAGCACAGGCTCAGGTCAATGTATGTAAAAAATATTTCTATGAGCATAACCCATATAGGGACCCTCTTGGCTGGATGTAATATGAACAGTCAAACTACCTTCTTAGTATGCTAGTTGATGGTCTAAAAGTTTCATTAATTCACGTTTCAATGAGTTGAAATTCCAATTAAAAGATAAAGGAAAAAAAATGTAGGTCATGAAATGGCTAAACCACATGGAAATGTTAGATATGACCCCCCACTAAGGAAAGAATAAGTTTATGGTGGTCTAGCACTATTTGGCTTGACAATACATGGCTTGGAATGAGGTGAAAATGGCCCAAAAATTGCAATTTTGGGCAATTTTTTTACTTTGGGGTTGAATAACTCGCAAAATTATGGGCTGACAAAGGCAAATTTGCCCTTCTTTTGAAGCCCTGGATGTTTTCTTACAAATGAGACTAGAAACAGGAAGAATGGTGCATTATTTTTTTTCTATAGCTCTCTGAAGTCAAAATGACCCTAAAATAGGCCCAAACATCATTTCTTGAATTGATCCATATATATATTAGGGGTCTAACAATTCTGAATCGCGGTATTAACACCACCTGCTACCATAGGACGAACATCCGAGCTTTCCCTTTTCCTTTATTAACCCCCGCGCTGTCCTGAACTAAAGTGCCAAACATCAAAGGGCATGGGAAATGCTTCCGGAAAAAACTTGACTGACATCAGTATTTTCCGGCTGCGTGCTGAGAGGAGCCAAGCAAATGAAAACAGAATTGTCTCCTATTAACCAATTAGGCAACTCTAGGAAAAGTATACCTTTTCCCGTTTACTTTGCGTGATTAGCAATCAAATGGTGGATTCGTTTACTCTTTAAGTTGAATGAGTAGAGCTGTTTATCAAGACAACATGTTTGATTGCTGTATTTTGAAATTTAAATGGCCATAGAACAGCGCAGATTTGCATGAACACGATTGCCATTGCCACGCCATTTCGTGCGACTGTGATAATTTATATCTCACATTCACATTTTATCCACTTTTCAGAATGTTTTCCACCTTGTGTATTTTTTAGACTCTTAAAATCCAGGGCGATCTTATAACAAATCTGTTTTAAATTATTCTTGAATAATGTCCTAAAATGCTACAATGAGACATGTAATTCAGAGGAAGATTTTTTCTAATCATTCAAATTATTAGCATTCTTTCAATCTAACACCGTAGCTCAGTTAGGTTTGTCTGCTTTTCACCATCACATCTTAATTGTTATAGACTGTTGGCTAAATTTCTTGATTGTTATTTAGGCCAAGTACACAGGAGCAGAAGCGCTCAACCTGAAAAACACGGTCCCAACGGTCAAACATGGTGGCAGGAGTATTATGCTCTGAGGTTGCTTTTCAGCGAATAGGTCCGGAAACCTTGTTAAAGTTAATGGCATTAAGAAACAGGACCAGTATATCCAGATCCTCGGTGAAAACATTAAGCAATCCGCCGAATAACTTGGTCTTGGGCAGGAATGGATCTTCCAACAGGATAATGATCCTAAACACACAGCCAAATCCATCAAGAAATGGTTAGTGGACAACAAAGTGAACGTTTTGGAGCGGCCAAGCCAGGGCACCGACCTCAATCCTATCGAGAATCTGTGGAGGGAACTGAAGACCAAGGTCATGGCAAGGAAACCCTCAAACCTTACAGATCTGGAGAAGTTCGGCAAAGAGGAGTGGGCCAAAATCCCCATACAGATGTGTAGAAACCTTGTGATCAACCACAGGAAGCGTTTGGAGGCTGTAATCATGAATAAAGGCTTTGCCATCAAGTCTTGAGAAAAGGGTATGAATAATTCTGGACATGGCATTTTTTGTAAATCTGTCAAATAAAATAACAAAAAGTATTGTATTTCTCGAAAAATTGTTTACAGTACTTCTTACAGCCTTATGTCAACTTACTGTGTCATTTGTGCAGGAATAATTTGATTTGTCAAAAAATATCTCGAAAAAACCCAAAAATTGGTAGGGGTATGAACAATTTCGGGCATGACTGTATATATATATATATATATATATATATATATATATATTTCTGATAGGACACTTTGTCAAAGAGAATATTTATTGAAAGCATACAGGCATACATTGAGTTTGGCGGCATGGCTCTGTTCGAGAGATCCCTGCCTGTCCAGTGTGGAACCGAAGGCAGGGAGCTGCAATTAACCCTCCTTCCATAGAACAGAGCCTATAGCAACAATGACCTCAAACAGAAGAGACATTGTTATTGAACAACAGTTTAGTCATGAAAGAAGAGGATTACAGAATGCTAAAAATGGACGGGAGGAGCTGGGGAGGAGGAGGGATGTTAAGCGTACATGCTGCGGAGCCTCTGCTCAGAATGTGAGCTCAAGTAAACTAGCATATTATCGATCAAGCAATCATGTGACAGCAAATCAGATGACATTCATGAGCACTCAGGTGATTCTCCGGCACGAGAAGCGGCTCCTCTAAATTAGCAAGCTTGACTCCGTGCCAATCAGAATTTACATCAAGCTCCATATATATAATTTCTCAGTTTAAATTAAACATCTAATATGTTGTATTTGTTCTAATTTCAATCAAATTTTTGGTTTAAGTGATTTGCAAATCCTTGCATTCTTTTTTTCTTTATATTTTACACAGCGTCCCAACTTTTTCGTAAATGGGGTTGTATATTTAATGCATACTGCACATGTACAATATGTGGATCTTCTGTTAAGTGCTTTGGCAACATCATAATTTTGTTAATGTCATTAAAGCTATTTGAATTGAACTTTATTATAAATGTGTGTCCATGCAAATCAATATCTGTTCATGCATCATCAAATCAAAGTCCGCAATGGCTGAGAGCTGATGGTTTTCCACTTTCCCTATACCTGGGAGTTAGTTGTGATGAGTCTGGCTAAGCATTGACACTAATTGTCCAATTGGGGGAACTTGAGTTCAGTGAAAGCGGTCGTCTCCAATGCCTGGAGTGAATGTCTGTGTGCCACACTATGGCTCTACGACAACAAAAAAATAACTTACCTAAAGTTTATTACCTGCCAGCTGTCGAAATGAAAAGAAAAGAATGTGTAGTCCCCACAATGCATTGCGAAAAAAAAAACTGAATACGTAATTATACTTGGGGGTTATGACCAGAGCCTCTGGTTATCACCAGAGATTTTCCAAACTAACTTTGCTATTAGCTTACCATTTGCTCATGTCATTCCACGCACTATCTAGCCTTTTAGTTCAGTCTACTGAAAGCCCCAAATAAAGCCAAATCTCTATGTTATAACTGATTATAGAAAATCAAGCGTGATATTCTGTAGAAATTTAATCAGGGTACACTATGCTTGTGAAGGATACGAATTCATATGAAAGGATACGATTATAAATTGACTGTGATTACGTTACGTTGTTGCCAGCAATCAGCCACGTGAACAACAAAAAACGTTTCACTGTATCAGATAAGCCAGTGGTCCCCAACCCAGTCCTCAAGGACCCCCTGTCCTGCAGGTTTTTGTTGCAGCTTTACTATGGCACACCTTGTCCATTTAAGGCCCAGTGCACCTTCATGCACACCCTGTTCAGGTAGATGTTTTTCAACCAATCAGCATGAAGCTCTTAAATGGATCAGATGTGTGAAGAGTAGAACTGGAGTAAAAACCTGCAGGGCAGGGGGTATTTGAGGACTGGGTTGGGAACCACAGAGATAAGCTATCTCAGCCAACCTTTAGAATGGTTTTTCATTGCACTAATGCAAGTGAAATGTGTCAGCTTCACCGAACACAGTCGTTATTGAACAACACAGTCCACGACAGTTAAAATAATGGCAAACGAGACCTCTTTATTTATTCATCTGGAACTGCCGCAGGTGACCAATTTCTCTGAGCATTTTAGTAGATTGGCGAGCTATTACAACACTGGACAAGCTTATCTATTTATTTATTTATTTATTATTATAAATGCACATTAATTGGAAGAACGAGTGACACCAATGTATTTTTATTGCTGTCATTTTTTTTAATGAATGAATGAAAGATCCACATTGCGTACCTGTGCGCACGGTCCGGACCACACGACAGAGCATTAAACAACAGGTTCAGACCACAAAGACTACATGGACCATTAGTTAATAATTATAAACATTTAATGATGTTAGCACCTCCAAGATAGATGTAATCGTGCAAATTGGTATATTCAGTGCAACAATAAGAATTTAGGCATAAATATTTATATTTACTCAAATCCCACCACTTCAATATCACCTACGACATCTGACCATCCTCCTACATGCCCCCCCATTGTTATTGTTATCTGTTATCTGTCCTGTTCACGTGTTTACTTGTCTGTCTGTTTTATGCGTAAATCTTTTATTTTAAATGAAATAGTTTCATCCTCAAACTTGGATTTCTTTCTGTTGACTGAAACATGGCTGAAACCTGATGAACACAGCCAGCTAATTGAATTATGTCCCCCAAATTATAAATTTATAAATTGTCCTAGATCCCATGGCCGTGGCGGAGGTCTTGCTGCTGTGTATAAAGAATACTTTAATTGTAATATCATACATATTGGGACCTTTTCCACTTTTGAATTACTGGCATTTAAAATTGAGAGTACTTCTACCTCTATCATTTCAATAATTTTATACCGTCCACCAAAGTGGAAAGCTGGTTTCTTTGATGAGTTCTCCGAATTATTATCGAAAATTTCAATTGATTTTGGCCAAATAATCATTTCCTCAGATCTGAATATTCATGTGGATGACCTAAATAATCGTGATTCACGTGAGCTGCTAAATATTCTAGAATCTTTCTACTTCTGCCAGCACGTGTCTGGCCCCACCCCTAACAGAGGTCACACTCTGGACCTGGTTATGGCTAAAGGGCTTGATGCCACTGTGACCTCAATTAAGGATATGACTGTATCAGATCATTTTTGCATTTATTTTGATGTTTCCTTCAACCCGGTGGAAAAAATAACAAAGTTGCAAACAATGAAAAAACGCTATATGGATAATGATACTGCTATAGCTTTCATGGACTCCATGCCAGACTTGATACCTGCTACTGATATTTTTCTTTCTTCAAATGTCCTAGTCTCAAATTTCAACTCGAAAATAGGACTCATTCTTGACAATATTGCACCTCTGAAAACAAAAAAAATTTCTAGGAAACAAAAGGCCCCCTGGAGATATGACACTACTGTAAAACAACTTAAAAGACAGTGTAGACAGGCGGAGCATAAATGGAGGAAAAGCAAGCTTCAAATACACCACGGCATTTACAAAGGCTGCCTAATTAATTATAATCAGGCCGTGAGAGGTGTAAGGCAACTGTTCTTTTCTAAAATTATAAATAAAAATCAAAATAATGCTAGAAAATTGTGCTCCACTGTTGACCGGCTTCTAAACCCTCCATCTATGATCAACCCTGAGCTGCTTTCTGACACAAAATGTGAGGAATTTGCTGAGCTTTTTAATAGCAAAATCTCTAAAATAAGAAATAACACAAATTCCTTGAGTTCTGGCCAGGAAGCAGTGCTAGTTATCCCTAAGAATAAAAATTGTGACATGTCACACTTAAGAATTGTGGATCTCGCAGCATTGTGTGATGCTCTGCGGCAGCTCAGCTCGTCCACTTGCTGCCTTGATCCACTCCCTACAGCCTTTTTAAAAACTGTTTTCAACTGTCTAAGTAAGGACGTTTTACTTATTGTGAACTGCACCCTTGAGTCTGGCATTTACCCAAACATCCTCAAGACTGCTGTAGTAACACCTCGATTAAAAAAGAACAATCTAGATCCTTCGGTCATCAGTAACTACAGACCAATATCAAATCTTCTGTTTTTAAGTAAAATTATTGAAAAGATTGTGTTCACTCAAATCAACGACTGTCTTATCACTGATGACCTGTTCAATGCTTTTCAATCAGGATTCAGATCACACCATAGCACTGCCCTTATAGGAGTCATTAACGACATCTGATTAAACACAGATGCTGGTAAACTAACCATCCTCATACTCTTACACCTCAATGCAGCCTTTGACACGGTAGACCACAAGACTCTCATAAATCGACTCCAAACCTGGTTAGGACTATCTGGTCCGGTGTTAAATTTATTTAGGACCTACCTGCATGATAGGGAGTTTTTTTGTGGCAATGAAAAATTTCCGCTCTGGTAACATTGCCTTGACTTGTGGTGTCCCGCAGGGCTCAATTTTGGGCCCTCTCCTTTCCAATATATATATGCTCCCACTTGGACATATCATCAAAAAATATAATATTCAATATCATAACTATGCAGATGATACACAACTCTACATTTCACTGTCCCCAAATGACATGACTCCTGTAAAAACTCTGTTAAAATGCATCAATGAAATCAGCGTGTGGATGAACTTAAACTTTCTGCAACTTAACAATGAAAAAACCGAAGTTGTCCTGATGGGCCCCAAAGCAAAGAGACAGAAACTCATTACCTACCTTAGTACTCTCTCCCTAGAATGCAAAGATCATGTAAGAAATCTCAGTGTGATTGTAGATGCTGATCTTAATTTTCAACCCCATATCAATAAGGTCACACAATCTGCTTTTTATCACCTCAAAAATATTTCCAAAATCCAAGGCTTTCTATGAAACTCAGATGCAGAAAAAATGGTACAAGCAGGCTCGACTACTGTAATGGTCTGTTCTCTGGACTACCCAAAAGCTCAATTAGACGTCTGCAACTTATTCAGAATGGTGCTGCACGTATTTTATCTAGGACCAAAATAAATGATCATATCACACCCATCCTAAAATCGCTGCATTGGCTTCCATATCACACAAGAATTGATTTTTAAATTCTCTTGCTTGTTTTTAAGGCTTTAAATGGCCTGGCTCCAGCTTATCTTAAAGAATTGCTTGAGCATTACGAACCACCATGCAGCCTTAGGTCATCAGCAAAGGGCCTCCTTGCAGTCCCTCATGTGCGCTCCAAAGCAGGAGAAGCCCTTGCAGTCCCTTGTGTGCGCTCCAAACCAGGAGAAGCCCTTGCAGTCCCTCGTGTGCGCTCCAAAGCTGGAGAAGCCCTTGCAGTCCCTCGTGTGCGCTCCAAAGCAGGAGAAGCCCTTGCAGCCCCTCGTGTGCGCTCCAAAGCAGGAGAAGCCCTTGCAGTCCCTCGTGTGCGCTCCAAAGCAGGAGAAGCCCTTGCAGTCCCTCGTGTGCGCTCCAAAGCTGGAGAAGCCCTTGCAGTCCCTCGTGTGCGCTCCAAAGCAGGAGAAGCCCTTGCAGCCCCTCATGTGCGCTCCAAAGCAGGAGAAGCCCTTGCAGGCCCTCGTGTGCGCTCCAAAACAGGAGAAGCCCTTGCAGTTCCTCATGTGCGCTCCAAAACAGGAGAAGCCCTTGCAGTCCCTCGTGTGCGCTCCAAAGCTGGAGAAGCTGCATTGTGTTATTATGCTCCCAAACTGTGGAATAGCATTCCCTATGGAATCAGAGCTTCCCCTACTCTATGGTCTTTAAGAGCAGACTTAAAACTTACCTCTTTTCCATTTCTTTTAATTAAGCAATGTCCTTTGACCCTCGTCCTTGCATTATTTCATTTTGTACGTATTTCTATGTACTTTTGTTCATATTTTATATTATTCTTATATTTTATAGTTTAACATTATTTTCATTTTATATGTATTCCTGTGTACTTTTGTTCATATTTTTATAAATGCATATACATGTAGGTGTATTATAACTTGTCTTTTAACTGTGTTTTATTATTGTCTTCTGTCTTGTCATGCTGCTTCTTGCCTTGTGAAGCACATTGTGTTGCTTTTAGCATGAAATTTGCTCAACAAATAAGCTTGACCTGACTTGACTCAACATATGTGCTCCTATGTAAAGCGTCTTTGAGCATTTAGAAAAGCACTATACGAATTTGATTATTATTATATAATAAATAAAATAAAAATGATTATAATATCGGAAATTTTTTTTGCTATGTTATGGCCCCAATTTGTTATGGCGTCAATTTGTTATGGCCCCAATTTGTTATGGCATAGCGGACAGCAAGTGATGACAGACAAAATTTTAAAACTTTAACAGATTTAATTAAACAAACACTTTGAACTAATCTACAATCTACCCTACTGACCAAGATTGAAATAAAAAAAAAAAGATATTTACAGTCCCTTGGTAATTGAGATGGGCTGCTGTGTTGCGATGTCCTGGGACAGGAAAATGCTCCAACACTGGCAAAAATCCACAAAAAGAGCTTCACAGGTCTTGAAAAGAGTGACAGGTCTGGTCAAATGTATCCTTGCAATTTCTCCTACTACCTACTCTCAATTTTTCTCC
This sequence comes from Gymnothorax javanicus, assembly GCA_029692085.1. NCBI lineage: Eukaryota > Metazoa > Chordata > Actinopteri > Anguilliformes > Muraenidae > Gymnothorax > Gymnothorax javanicus. The sequence continues at coordinate 97,636,471 of CM056202.1, read as the reverse complement.
TTATATACTCTTTTCCAGCCCCTCCCACCTTCCAGACTTTTCTCCAATTCTCTGGGACATTCCCCTCTGAGGCATGCCCGGGACGTGCCCCAAAACCTAGCTCCAGACTGGGCTTAACAAAAAAAATGTCAATACTGCCATCTAGTGGCTTTTTTTTTTTCACATTACACCTCCATTCCAAAAGGGAAAAATTTTGACTCATAAAGGCAAAATTTTTCTTTTCAATAAAAAAATGATTAAGTAGACACTCGTATATATATACATTTAATACAATATGCTTATAAACACGTGATATATATACACATACTCAAACAAGGGATAAGCAATCAGCAATTACATTGTCAGTTCCCTTTACATGCTTAATTTCCAAGTCAAACTCCTGTAAAATCAAACTCCAATTCAACAATCTCCGATTCTTGTTTTTCATCTTACTCAAAAACATTAACGGATTGTGGTCAGTATATACAATCATTGGCTTTTGCACTGTACAAACATAAACCTCAAAGTGTTGTAAGGATAGAACCAGAGCCAACAGCTCCTTCTCAATTGTGGAATAGTTCTTTTGGTGGCGATTGAACTTCCTGGAGAAGTATGCCACGGGATGCTCAATGTCATCAGAGTCACTTCTCTGTAGGAGCACAGATCCACAAGCTTTTTTGCTAGCATGGACCGCCATGGAGAACGGTTTGTTGAAGTCAGGAGATTTGAGCACAGGGAACTGACACAGCAGAGACTTCAGGCGATCAAAGGCTCTTTGGCATGCATCATCCCAAGTGAACTTTACGCCTTTCTTCAGTTGGTCGGTGAGACTGAGAGCAATCTCAGCAAAGTTCTTGCAGAACTTGCAGTAGTACCCAATCATTCCAAGGAAGCGGCGCAAAGCTTTTTTGTTGTCAGGAACTGGAAAGTCCATGATGGCTTGGACTTCAGCATTTATGGGTGCCACCTTACCCTAGCCTATGACGAAGCCAAGGTACGTGACAGTAGCACAACCAAAGTCACTCTTGTTCATGTTAACAGTCAGGTTAGCCTGGGTCAAGGGCTGGAACAACGTCTCTACATCTTTCAGATGTTCTTCCCAGAAGTCACTCCATGTGATCAGGTCGTCGATGTATGCACCCGTGTGTGGCAATCCGGCAATTGTAGACTGTATCATCCTTTGGAACGTGGCTGGGGCATTTTTCATGCCAAAGGGTAGGACTTCATACTGGTATAACCCAGATGGTGTGGCAAAAGCAGAGATGCTCTCGGCCCTCTCAGTTAAAGGCAGACACCAATAACCCTTCAATAAATCAATCTTGGTCAGAAACTTTGCTTGCCCTACTCTATCGATACAATCATCAATCCTAGGTATTGGAAACACCTCAGTTCTAGTTACAGCAATGACTTTGCGATAATCTGAACAGAATCTAGTACTTCCATCAGGTTTTGGAACTAGAACACAGGGTGAACTCCAATCTGAGTTAGAGGGTCTGATAATATCATGTTCTAACATGTACTGAACCTCTTTCTCAGCAATCTTTCTCTTTTCAGGATTCATCCGGTACGGATGCTGTTTCATTGGTTTGGCATCACCAACATCTACATCATGAGAGGCTATAGAAACTCTCTTTGGAACATCAGGAAATAGATCTTTATATTTCTTTATCAACCTCTCAAACTGATTTTTCTGTGAGGGTTCTAAGTGCTGGAGTTTTACATCAAGATTTTGCAACATTTCAGAATTTGACAATTTACATGAAAGAACTTCAGCTTTAATTCTAGGTTCATCATCTTGAAACTCCCCCTCATCTTCACAAGTCTCGGCCATAGGAGGATCTGAAGTGACAGCTGCAACCCTAGCATTCCTATCATGATAAGGCTTCAGCATGTTAATGTGACACAACTCTTTTGGCTTTCTCCTATCTGGAGTCTTCACAATGTAATTGAGATCATTGAGTTTTGTCAGAATTTCATAAGGACCATGAAATCTAGCCTGCAATGCATTGGACTACAAGGGGAACAACACAAGGACCTTGTCTCCCGGTTTAAACTCACGGCTTCTAGCCTTATGATCGTACTAAGTTTTCATTTTTCCCTGACTTGATTTTAAGTTCTCTTTGGCTAGGTCACAAGCTGCACGCAGTCTTTCCTTGAACTTGCAAACATAGTCTAACAGACTGATATGAGGCTCTTTCTCTTGCCATTGTTCACTCAACAATAGCAAAGGTCCTCTCACTTCATGACCAAACACTAGCTCAAACGGACTGAATCCAGTAGACTCCTGCACTGCTTCTCTAGCTGCAAACAACAGCAAATGAACACCTTCATCCCAGTCTTTCTCATGGTCATAACAATAAGTCCTCATCATTGTCTTGAGAGTGGAATGAAACCGCTCTAAGGCACCCTGACTCTCTGGATGATAGGCACTGGAAAGAATCTGCTTCGGACCTAGTTTATACACAACCTGCTAAAACAATCCGGAAGTGAAATTGCTACCTTGATCTGACTGAATTTCCCTGGGAAGGCCAAACAACGTGAAGAACTTTATCAAAGCCTTTGAGATTGCAGTTGCCTTGATGTTGCGTAGAGGTATGGCTTCAGGGAATCTGGTAGATGCACACATGATTGTCAACAATTACTGATTTCAAGATCTAGTCTTGGGTAATGGACTAACACAATCAACGATGACCTTGGAGAAGGGCTCCCCAAATGCTGGGATAGGCTGCAATGGAGCTACAGGTGGGTCTAACTGGTGTTTTCCAACTACCTGACAAGTGTGACAGGTTTTGCAAAAGTTGGAAACATCTTTCCGAAGTCCAGGCCAGAAGAAGTGTTTCATGATCTTGTCAACAGTCTTGTTAACACCAAGATGACCTCCTAAAGGCAAACTATGAGCCATTGTTAAGATCTCATTCCTGTAGACCTTCGGAACAACAATTTGCTTGACCACTGCCCAATCTGCATTGGCAGGGATATCAGGAGGCCGCCACTTCCGCATCAACACTCCATCCTTGAGATAATACCCAACTGGAACTGCATCTATTTCTTCATCAGGAAGGGCTCTCTTCTTTAATACACAATTTCAGGATCATTGGTTTGCTCCTGAATCAACCGCTTTCTGGACAGAGACAGGTCTCCAGACACATCAGAATCACCAGACCCATCTGGCTGGCTGAACAGAGAACTGATAAAAGTGTCTGATAAGTCCTCAAACGAAGAAACCATAGTAGGCTGAACAGAGTCATGAGGCGAACCACCTGAGTCATGACTATTCAATGTGCTGGACGGCACCACATCATCTTCTTCTTGAGCCTTCTTGGCCATAGCACGAGTCACTGCACAGGAAGGATACAGAGATGGGTCTTCATCGCCATCTTCAGCGCTCGGCTGTGAAGTAAGATGAACAGGGGGAACTACGTTGCCCCCAGCCAGGTCATTGCCTAGCAACAGAGAAACACCCTTTGATAGGTAGACTTGACATAAGTCCCACCTTTACCTGTCCTGTAACTAAATCTGACTTCAAGAATACAGAGCGCAGGGGTACAGATACAGTCCTCCCTTCAATACCTTGTAAAAGTATGAAATCCCCAGAAGCGGTCTCATCACGTAACTCCAAGGAGTCCATCAACAAAAGTGACTGAGAAGCTCCGGTATCCCTTAGGATATATATGGGTACAGGAGGAGAATGCTCATTCAGAGCCAAAAATCCCTCTGACACAAATGGAAGAAATTCCTCCCTCACAAAGTCAGCAGTATCAGGCTTCTTAGCCTCACAAGGAGCAGGCAATTTAGCAGATCGGTCATCTACTACAGGGGTTTCTAACCTTGTCTTCACAAAGGCGTTGGGTTTGGTATCCTTTTCTTTTTCTTTCTTAGCTTTAAGGAACCAGCAGTTAGTTGTAACATGACCAGATTTCTTGCAATAATTGCAAACTAGACCATTTTTGTCACTGTCAGCTTTCACACTTTGATCAGACTTTTGACTGGATTTCTGAGCACCATCACCAGATTTGTCTTTGTCTTTGGGTGAGGAATCTTGGGTAATACCGTTACCTTTCTTCTGAAATTGGGACCATCTATTGTTACTGCTGGACTGAAATTTGGACTTATGTGTGAGAACATATTCGTCTGCAAACTTGGCAGCTGATTGCAAATTCAGTGCTTGCTTCTCATTAAGGTAGGTCTTAATATCATCCTTGACACAGTTCTTGAATTCTTCAACTAACGCCATCTCTTTTAGTGAGTTGAAATCATCCTTGACCTCCATAGAAGTACACCAGCGCTCAAAGCAAACCTTCTTCTCGTTAGCAAATTCCACATAAGTCTGATTGTCAGATTTCTTCAGACCTCTAAATTTCTGTCGGTAAGCCTCTGGAACCAACTCATAAGCTGTCAAAATAACCTTTTAATCAGCAACAACCTCATAATCAACCTCATAATCAGAGGAATCATCTGCAAACAAAGCCGAATAGGCTTGTTGAGCTTTACCCTTGAGGACAGTTTGCAACATCAGAGGCCAGTGTTCCTTTGGCCACTGGCAACTCTTAGCTACCTTCTCAAAGCACTGGAAATACTTATCAACCTCCTTTTCTGAGAATGGAGGCACCAGCTTTACCTCCTGGCGAGCATGAAATTTGTTTTCAGCTTCCATTTTGATTTTTAGTTGCTCCATTTGGAGCCTTTCTTCTCTGTCTAACTTCTGTAAATCAAAATCTCTCTGTCTCTGTCTCTCTCGTATGCTCTTTCATCTCTTTCAATCTCTAGCATTTTTAATTTAAGTTCCATTTCTACATTTGGATTTTCCACTGGAAACTGTTCCAGATCTCCTGGTGCAAACACATTTTCGTCAATGTAATATTCAACAATCTCTCTAGCCAGTCTTGCTTTTCGCATGGCTGGTTTTACATCTGTCAGCTCTAACTGTCTGCATATTTCTAGCAGTTCTGTCTTTTTAAAAGACTTCAAAACCTCTACGGTTGGTGATGCTAAGAAATCATCCATTGCTGTTGATCTGTCAATATATATCTAGGAAAATTCAAAAAACAATTTCACAATTTGAAATTTTAGATTTTCAATAAATGACTCACACAATGGTCTAGCCTGGACGAGCCCCCAATCTGTTATGGCCCCAATTTGTTATAGTGTAGCGGACAGCAAGGGATGACAGACAAAATTTTAAAACTTTAACAGATTTAATTAAACAAACACTTTGAACTAATCTACAATCTAATCTACTGACCAAGATTGAAATAAAAAAAAGAGATATTTACAGTCCCTTGGTAATTGAGATGGGGCTGCTATGTTGCGATGTCCTGGGACAGGAAAATGCTCCAACACAGGCAAAAATTCACAAAAAGAGCTTCACAGGTCTTGAAAAGAGTGACAGGTCTGGTCAAATGTATCCTTACAATTTCTCCTACTACCTACTCTCTCAATTTTTCTCCTTATATACTCTTTTCCAGCCCCCTCCCACCTTCCAGACTTTTCTCCAATTCTCTGGGACATTCCCCTCTGAGGCATGCCCAGGACATGCCCCAAAACCTAGCTCCAGACTGGGCTTAACAAAAAAAAAAAAGTCAATACTGCCATCAAGTGACTTTTTTTTTTCCACATTACAGCTACCAGCATTGCCTGAACGGCCTGAGAAGGGAGATGGATTAATCAGTGGTCCTTGTCAGCGACCATGGTCAGAGGACACTGGACAGACCTGAAACGGTCCGTGGACCACTGTGCCATGGTCTGAACCACTAGCTTGAGCGCCCCCTAGTGGTAGTGATCAGTGGTCCGTGCCAGAGACCATAGTCTGGACCACTATCTTCAGCGCCCCTACTGGTAATGACCAGTGGTCTGAGCACAGCGACTATGGTCCGTGGACAGACCACTGAATTGGCTACACCCCCTGCTGTCCTGGGGTGTGTGTGAATGCTTTTACGCTGGTGTCACAGTGGGGCATTGACTACATGAAACAGAACGTTGGTTATGTATTGTAACCCCAGATTCGTAGCTCCATCACCTTCAGCTAAAGGAAAAGCTGTTTGTTTGGGAGCCAAACTCAGATCGTGGGAATGTGATACACAGTGGATCAGGTCTGTCGTCTAAAAATGTCAGCTGCTGACTCTGGTGTGATACATAATGGTGAAATTGTAATGTGGTATCTTAACCATCCACCTGTCTTTGGGAAACGTTAGAAAACTAAGGAAATAATTAAACTTAGCACACAGCAGTAGTGTCCTGAAGTGCTGCCCTCGTGTCTTTGAAAAGACCGTTTAGCTCGTTTTGAAGTTACGACATAAACATTTATACACAAATTGGAATAAAACACACAAAGAGACTACATTTAGGGGACAATATGACTCGCATTCCTACACTCGCAAAAGATTCAACGCTTAGCGGAAGTTATCAAGCGGCCTTATTCTTGACCGGAAAATTCGTCATGAGCTGTGCATCGAGCCCATTGAGAGAAAGATTAAAGTCAAAGATTAACACTTTGTCGAATTATACCGTTTTTCGAAGCTTAGAAGGTAGAGGAATATTTTTTCTTTGTCCAGATCCGGCGCTCTATCAAGCAGTTACCGGTGGTTTTGCGGGCGCCGACTTTTGTGGAGCACACTGTTAGTATGTCAGTTGTTAAGCTGACCCTTTCTCGGTTATTTTTATTATATATTCATCTGGCTTGGATAGTCACATTGATCTTAACTAGCTTAGTTTACCTGCTTAAAGTATTTTGAAAAATTTACATTCAGGACAGTTTATTTCGGCTTGGTAGGCAGTTTGCACAAAAAGCGTAAAGATCTAACATGACACCATCATAAATGGCGAGCAAGATGGGTGACTTGGCCCACAATTCTAATGAGGCAGAAGTTCACTTTTTGTAGCTGTGTTGGGCAGGCATTTTCTGTGTAATTTCAGGGTTCTGAGACAGTACTACTGTCTAATGCATCTCAAACCAATAACTGCAGCATAATTTGAGGGCCCCAAAACAGTTGCTCAGTCCCCCAAGACAGTCCCCTAGTGGAGCAGACCAGTAACTGCAGTTCTATTTGAGTGCCCTGAAACAGTAGCTCAGTAACCTGAGACAGTCCCCTAATGGAGCAGGACAGTAACTGCAGTACTATTTAAGTGCCCTGAAACAGGAGCTCAGTAACCTGAGACAGTCCCCTAGTGGAGCAGGACAGTAACTGCACTGGCCCATAACAGCAGTACAGTACACAAAATGATGCAGCCCCCTCTCGGTCTCCCCCTGTACTAACTGTACCTGGTAAGTACCAGACTCTGAGGCGTAACACAGTGAAAGGTCCAGCATGAAGATACTGCTAAACTGCAACCCTGCTGCAGATCTGGTGTCTTTTTAGTGTTCGTGTGATAGACTGCAGAGATGCTGTCTGTCCTCAGAAGAACATGTCTGCCCTGCAGAACAGACAGGAGTGTGTCTGTGTCGTGTACATGGCCTCACCGTTTGGTTCTCAGTCCTGGGGCTGCTCTGTGCTGCCAGACTCTCCCACTTGAAACAGGAGCCTCCATGTGCACTGACTCAATAGGTTCTTCTCCTCCACAGCCTCTGACCTCAGAAGCAGCACCTGTGTCCTCTGATCTTTACCCTCTTATGCCAGCTGGGGTTCAGCTGTAACGTGATCAGTCAGATTTGCATGGAACACAAGGACAGAAACCCCAAACACAACAATGCTGATGCTGCAATCAATAATACACTAATAACTGCTATCCTTCAAATAAACATTCCTCTGAACGGTTGTCCTGGAGATGGGTGGCCTGGCATTTCCAGCATTTCTCCAGAAGAGCATCCTCAGATGTGATCGTGATGTCATCACCTCCATCTGTAGGACAGACTCAAAGCAAGCGTGATAGAAAACTCATCCACACTAATGCTAAATACAGAAGCACTGGGACATAATCACCTTTTCTCTTAGCATCATCATTTTAGTCCTTTTGGATTGTAAATAAATGGAAAGCAGACCTCCTCAGGGGGTGTGGGGGGTCCATAAAAAGATCTGCAGTGTCATACAGTGCGGTATCACAGACAGCCATAAACAGAGAATATGAAGGACTCACTGCATCTCTGTAGGAAACAGTAGAGAAGTAGAGCATCTGTGTCTCATTCAGTGTCTCTGCTTCTGTTACAGATTCTGGGGGAGTGGACAGCCGAATGATCAGTACCGTTACAGAGGGACAGACTGTGCCTACAATGCGCAGAGAGAGAAGACATGGATGGACACAAACTGTAACCAGCCCCACCGGTTTATCTGTGAGACTGATGCTCTGCTCCCTTTAAGGATCCTTCATTCACAAGTGATGTAAAACTGAGGCATAATGGGAAATGAAGTCTTGTCCTGGAACATGTTTAACCATTTCCTTTGCTGAGCTCCTGCGAATATCGAAACAGTTTGACCAGGGCAGAACAGTACCGACACTTGAGAGGTGTGTCATCAAAGAGCGTTTTTGAGAAATTAGAGAAAGAGAAATTAGAGCACTAGAGGTGTGTAGTGTGCACTCTGTATAGGTACTGTGCCTGGAGAGAGTACATGGGCTGATGAATCATGTCAGAGTTTATTTGTATGATTGATACACACCTCCCCTCTGAACCATCTGATTATAATTAAAGCTGTAGAATGTACTTTGCTGAAGAGTTATAAGCTTCTATATTGTTACAATCCAGAGAGTCTAATAATCTAGGTGCTGGATATTTTTATTCAGTGAAATAATGTTGCACAACTCAGCTTCTTGACTGGAATTTGCATTGTGACACAAATACTGTTCCCCCATGTGTTTTTTGTTATTTTGGTGAAAGTAAACTGACTGCAAGCTTACTGTGGAGAATGCATGGAATATACAGCACTGCATGAAAGTTGTACACAACCTATATTTGCCTGTTATGAATTAGTCTTAGCCATTAATTTTCTGTTTCTGGCATCAAGATTTCAGTTGAAACGAGTGCGTTCACAACCCCAAATCAGAAAAAGTTGGCACTGCATGTTAGATAAAAATTAATTCTGAGATCAAGGATTTGTCTACAATCTTTGACCTCTATTACAGTGAGAACATTAAAACAGCAAATTATTTGATGTTTCATACATGAATGTTATTAATTTTTCTAGATAATCACATTTAAATGTTTATTCTTGCAAATATTTCAATAATTGTTGGTACAGTAAAGTATTTACCATTTGCAACGTTGCCATTCCTTTTCACAACACTTAATAAATGTTTACAGACTGAGCACACCAAGCGCATAAGTGTTTCTGGTGTAAATTTGTCCATTTTTTCCTGCAAGAACATCTTAAGGTGCCACAGGCTGCAAGTGAACAAGACGCTACTCAAGTTCCTGTCTGTTTTTACTACAAAAATGGTGTGCTTATGAGAAAGTGGCATCCACCTGATGTTTCTGCAGATGAAGAGTGGATGATCACCCATCAAATTTTTCTTCCCAAGTCTTATCCTCAAGAAACTCTTAGTCTGGCCCATGACAATCCTATGTCAGGTCATTTGGGTGTCAAGAAGACCCTTCAACGTGTCAGGAATCATTTTTTCTGGCCTTCCATGAGGTCCGATGTACAGGAGTACTGCAAATCATTGACTGTGTTGGACCATTGCCGAAGACTAGGTCTGGTTGTGAGTACTTACTGACTATCTTGTGTGCTTCCACCCAGTTTCCAGAGGCAATTCCACTTCGTAATATCAAGGCGAAGACTATCATCAAGGCTCTTACCAAGTTTTTCTGCTTTGTTGGTCTTCCTAAGTCTATTCAGTCTGATCAAGGGTCAAATTTCATGCCTGGCATATTTCAACAAGTTATGCATGAGCTTGCTATTAAACAATACAGGTCATCAGCTTACCATCCTGAGAGTCAAGGTGCTTTGGAGGGGTTCCATCAAACTCTGAAGAACATGATAAGGACCTACTACCTTGACACAGAGAAAGACTGGGATGAAGGTGTCCATCTTCTTCTGTTTGCTGCCCATGAAGCTGTTCAGGAGTCTCTTGGGTTCAGTCCTTTTAAGCTTGTTTTTGGGCATACAGTCCGTGGACCTCTGAAGCTTCTGAAGGAAAAGTTGCTGGCGGAAGATGATGTCCCAATGAACTTGCTTCAGTGTGTCTCTGACTTCCGTAATCGTCTCTCTAAGGCTTGTGACTTTGCTAAGTCTAATCTCAAAGAGGCTCAGGGCAAAATGAAAGCCAGATATGGCCTTCATTCCCAAGACAGAAGTTTTAAAGCTGGTGACAAAGTCCTTGCACTTTTACCAGTGCCTGGAAACCCTCTAAGAGGCCGATATTTCGGCCCTTACACTGTCCTCAAAAAGGTCAGTGATCTAAATTACGTCATTTTAACCCCTGGAAGGAGGAAACAAAAACAAATGTGTCACATCAACATGCTGAAAGAATACATTGACAGAGACACTCAGCAAAAGCCAGTCAACGTGGTAAATACAATTGAACTGGAAAATTCTGAAGAAGATTGTGACTGCCCCTTGGAAAATGAACCTGGTTCAGCCAAACTTGAAAATTCAGACATTCTTCAAAATATTGACAGCAAGTTGTCCCACCTGGACCCTTTTCAACAACAACAGCTAAAGCAGCTCATATTTGAATATAGTCATATATTCCCTGACGTTCCCTTCAGGACTGATATGGTTTAACAAGATGTCATCCTACAAGATGATGCCATGCTGACAATCAACCTTGTTAAAAGCGACTTTTGTAAAGCTACAGTAGTTTACTTAGGTCATATTGTAGGACAGGGTCAAGTCAAACCAACTGAGGCAAAAGTAAAAGTTATTACTGAATTTCCTGTGCCTACAACTAAAAGACAACTAATGAGATTTCTAGGGATGACTGGCTACTACAGAAAATTCTGTAAAAATTTCTCCATCATTTCTGAACCTTTGACAAATTTACTGAAGAAAAATGCAAAATTTGTTTGGGATGAAAAATGTCAAATTTCATTTGACCAACTGAAAGCTATCCTCAAAAATGCACCAGTTCTCTTATCTCCTAATTTCAAAAAGGAGTTCAAGTTGGCTGTTGATGCCAGTGATACTGGTGCAGGCGCAGTTTTACTGCAAGAAGACACTATTAGAGTAGATCATCCTGTTTGTTACTTTTCCAAAAAGTCAGAAAAATCAGATCAGAAAAACTATTCAACAATTGAAAAAGAATGTTTGGCACTTGTTTTGGCTTTACAACATTTTGAAGTCTATTTGACTTGTTCAGCTGCTTCCATGAAGGTCTTCAGTGATCACAATCCCCTCACATTCTTGCATAAGATCAAAAACAAGAATCAAAGATTACTGAGATGGAGTTCACTTTTGCAGGAGTATGATTTAGATATTTCTCACATCAGGGGAAAAGATAATGTTATTCCAGATGTACTTTCATGCATGTAAATTTTACTTCTCTATTTGATTGTGAAAACTGCTCTAGTTGTTAGGCATATGATTGTTATAATGATCAATGATACCTTTTGTGTAAAGTTCAAGATTATACTGATTATAAAACTGTGGAATCATTTTTATATTGATTCATTTAATTATTGTTTGGTTCATTTAATTATTATTAATTGTTTATCCTTGCTTGCTCTGGCTCAATTTTTCTTAGGCTATGGTAGTGTACTCTTGCCTGTTTCTGATAAGCCTAGGCCTTCATAGCTGTAGCTTCCACAAATTTGAACAATAAGTAATTGCTTATAGTTTATCTGGAGCCATGCAGTCCTGACAGGGCCAAGATGTTCTCTTTCTCTCCCAAGTTTATGTGTTCTCAGGAAAAAGGAAACAAGAAGAGGCTGGGATGCCGAACGATAAGATGTATGCATACTTCGGGCCCAGCTTTACGTGGGCTGTGTGCATCTGCAACATTACTGTTGATACCATGATGCGTAAATCAGCTCGGGGGGGGGGAGGAGGATGTCAAGATTGACTCTAACTTAAACCACAGCAAAAGAAACTGTCCTTATCCTTGTATGACGGGACTTGTTGTGTGCAAGGATCCTTCTCTGCAGATGAAGTAAACTGACTTTGGCTTGGATATTAACTCCTTTGTCTCTGTCTGAGTTCTTTTTGAGCAGGTAACACAAGGAATATAAAATCTAAATTCCTACAACAAAAACTGTGTTAATTTTAACGGAAGAAAGCTTTTAGCAAACCTTTCTTTTCTTAAAGACGGGAGGTGTTATGTATGAGTGTTTTATGTAAAGCACTGTATGTCATTTGTAAATGGACATTTGTTACATAATATTTGTGCTGCCTTACTGGTCAGCTATTTGTTTATTTTGTTCATCATTTAGCACCCTCTGGTGGTATGTCTGTAGCAAAACATGATCTGATGCAATACCACTTGTTTGTGCTGAAATAGACTAGTGCTTTCTAGAGGTTTCTGGCATCTTCTTGCCTGGAGGGGGCCGGATCACCATGGACTGCTGTAGATCTTTCCAGAATGTTCCTAGTGTATATAAATGCTGTGATTTTGTTCAGTTGAGGAGAGTTTTTGTTTTGGCATCAGAATTACATAGTGGCATTAGAGTATTATTATGAGATTGCACAGTGGATTATTTGTAGAATTTTTTGGACCTAATCAGTGAAGAATAAATTTGTTTAAGTTGTCATTGCTGGTTTTCTTTGTTGTGATTTTCAATCATAACACGTTGTCTCAAAAAATATGCATAGGCGTATCTGAAAATAAGTCATCTTGAGAGCAGCGTATGTTGATCCAAAATCTCAGCGTCCTTTTCAGCAATAATGGTGCTTTCACTGAGGGGTAACACTTGCTAAGGGCACTGAAAAAAACTCTGTACCACGTTGAAGAATGACTTTCGGACTTCTTGCTGGTAAGAGTCTGAATGAAACTTTTCTTCTTCAGTCCAGAGTACATAGCATCCATTTATTCCAAAAAAAAAAAAAATGTTGATTTTCCTGACGTTAATACTCACTTTCTGTGCGTTGTGATCCATTGCTTATTATTCTGTTTAGTGCATTCCTGCCCCCTTCTGGACAATTTACATAATGAGTATTTTTCTGAAGTTTCAGTCATGATCCTCCATTTTGTTTTTAGTTGAACAAAGAGCAGCCCACAGTATACATGCAAAAACAGTTTTCTCCCTTCGCTTGAGCCTTGGAGTCTATATGTCCGTGACTAAAGTTTCAAATTATTGTTAGAATCGCTGTTTTCACATAGAAATTGTTCTGTGGAGAGAAAATGTTATTTCATTTGATCCATGAATGTATTCCAGATAAGACATGCTACATATGCTTGCTTTTTAGATTGCTAGTTAACTAAGGGGCATTTCAATGGAGGTCTAAGCTAATAACTGTACAATTTACAGTTCACTTACCTGAATTACTTGCCTGCAGGACGTTTTTTGTACTAATACTTATCTAAGTTAATTATCTGGTGGATATGTATGCTAGGTTAAAACACTTACTGGTCATGTTGTTGCTATAGTCATTTCAAGGGAAGTTTATTGCATGTTTACTGCATTATATACAAGTTAATATGCGTATCATAAATAGAACTATTTACATTGTAATTTCAATTCATATGGTTATGTTCACTGTATGAGCAGAAAATCTATACGTTTTGTACTGTATTTTTCAGTTTTACAGAAACAGTAAAGTAAAGCCACACTTTTCATCAGTAAAGCCACATCTTCTTCAAGACACAGGTTTATTGGAGTCTTTGTTCACTATCTGTCTAGCTTTGTATCAGTCACGCAATCGTGAGGACAGAATACTAATGCTTCTGAGCCCAGAGAAGTAAATGGCCTTTCTGGACACTTTAAAATTAAAGCTTCCCTTTTTTGCGCAGTAAGGCTTTACCTGGCAATTGTGGATGTAATTCTGTTTTGTAGTACTTGACAAAGGCTTGCCAAAGTATGGCCGAGTCCATGTGGTCATATCCCATATATGTAGATACAGGCCTGCCGACAACGGTGGGCTATTGGGTCAGTAGTCCCGAGAATGTGCATATTTTTCCTAACCAAGTTGTGTTACTGCTACCGCTCTGAGCCTTACTTCAACCAATCAGATTGTACATAACTGGAATTTTCCTCAAACTTGGTTATGAAAAATAATCTGCTGTCCTGGGCCCTGGGTTAGGGAAATTAACTTGCAAACTTGCTAGCAGACTGGTTTTATTTCCCAACAATACAATCTCCGCTAACAGGACATCATGTTATGTTCAAAGCAAACACTTTTTTTTTACTGGCGATTTTCGTTGGATTTTCAAAATGACAATGGGTTAGATTTCCTTGTACTTGTACTGTCCAACAACATTTAAAGTGAAAGACAACTTTCTCACAAAACTAATATTAAATTAAATAATTAGCCAAATGAAGTCTAGATATTATGACTTGACTTTTTATATAATTTATTTTTGTAAAATTGTACAATTCTTTTCGCGAGACACTGGAAAACAAGGCGCAGAATAAGCTAGAGAATGGTTCAAAACCGGCCCATGGGGCGGAAATTTTATTTATATTAACGCAAACACAAACGGCGCGAATAATAACACACACGTTGAATGTATTACTAAATGGTCGGGAGTGTCATTGGTTCAGCTTTCTGGTTCAGGAGCCAGGTTGCGTGTCTGAATCCAGTGCGGTTGGTCTTTGCACAAACCCCCAGTCTCTCCAACATTGGAAACCTGAGGGAAAAAACACATAGGCACATACATTCAAGTTTTACGTCCGCGCTCCTCGCCCACCTCCTGACAAATGCCTGCTTCCTTTTTTACTTTTTTACAAAGTATACATAAATGAAATGTTAGTTGTCATTCATATTCATTATTTTGAGTTGTACCTGAGCAGATACAAGATGTTAACCTGCTGAGCGCCCCTTGTATTATTTTCATCACAGCTCATTCATGGACAAAGAATAGCGATGTAATATTTGAAAAATAATCACCATATCCTGGAACATTATGATTAATGATAGCAGCTGACGGGTGAAACTGATGCAGAACCCCCTGATTACCTCACAACACATAAAAACTAATGCTAGGTTCCCAATGTCACGATTCGCGGCACGATTGAAATCGTGGTGTTAATCGCGGAGTAATCGTGCTGATCCTGTCAGATCTTTTCAGATCTTGAGGTCAGTCGTGGCAATCGTGTTGATCGAAAAAAGTTTTGGACAGTTCAAAAATTTCCTACGATCAACACGATTAATTGTCAATCGTGATCATCGCATCACCTCGTATCCAAACCTGAAATTTTAAGCTGCTTTCAGACTGGACGCGAATGAGAAAAATTCGTTTCGCGTCCGGTGTGAAAGCAGCTTCAGAGAAGTTCCACGATCAGCTATGAATGGCCAATCGTGGCGTTCATAACGGAGCGCATGACAGTGGGAACTAAGCATGAGGAAAATATCACAATGCACATGCAGTGGTATAAAGTTTGCTGCAGCTGCAGTGCATTGGAGTCAGTCAAAGTGCTGAATTAGAATGGTGTTTAGCATTTGGAGCTTAAATAGACCAAATATGACCAGTGATTGCAGAATGCTTCTTAATGACCAAAGATTCAAAACTGAGTTCTTGACACCATCGTATTGACAACATTGTATGCTTTGCAATGGTGCTTAGACCAATCACTTTCCAGGATGGAAAGGGGGGGTCACGACTTCTACCATAGCAAAAGGCTAATTTGTTTACAGTTTTCTACGGTTGCTAATATTATAATGAATACAATGTATGAAAAGCGGGGATTCCGTGCGTTGTTTTAGTATATATATGATGGGGATTCCCTAGCATAAACATGGACTAATTTATCGATGAAATTGATTCATTTACGACTTTGTTTCAGATAAATATTCTATTATGAAGTGGAATCCTGTTTACAGATAGCCCATTTAATACCCATTATTGATGATTTCTGATCAGGTAAGTGTGCTAGGCATAATTTTAATATTATAAAGTGGCTGAAAACAGACAAAACTATTTTTGAAAATTTATGCCCTTGGGCACATATTTGGCATTTGCTGGAAATGCATAGGCATGACTCAAGACTCATTTTGCCATCACAGGTCAGAAATTATTTGGCAATGAACGATTGGGAGATCTGAATTTTGGTAGGTGTGGTCAGCAGAGCAGTGAGCTGAGTATCGTGCAGTATGATTGGCAGGGAGTCAGCATCTTTGTGTAGTTGACTGACTGTCCAATCAGAACTAAGCGAGCAGCCCTAGCTGTTAGGATCTGTGCTCTGCCTGTTCTGGTTTAATGTTTATCTCTACTTGGTTCGTTTAGTTCATGCACATTGTTTCCCCTGTGATGTCTTGCGTTTCTATGTTCTCTGCCAGTGCACACCCCCTGTCTGCAAGCAGTCATATTTTGGGTGATTGTGGAAGTTTCCGGTGTTTCACAAGTTCCTTCATGCCTCGTTTACTTCCTTCAACACTGATTACTAATTAAGTACTAATCACATTAACACTGTATGTTTGTCTACTTTATCTACTAACCCTAACTCATAATCCTGTGAATAACTACCATACACTACAGGCCAAAAGTTTGGGGCCACGCTCAGATTTTTAATGGTGCACCAAGTGCAATGTGACCCCTTGGTTTTGGGGAAGGTATTTATACAGCATGCTTTCTTGTTACATAAAATTGTTCACGTCCTAGTGACATAAAATCATGTAACACAAAGGCATTGGAACTCAATTATAAAACATTGCGGTCAGTGATCAATCAGTCAAGGCAGCTTTAAAATGTGGTCTGAGGTCTGGAATTCACCCAAAACCTATTGGCTTCCTATATTTTATGCACTGAAGTCATTTCATGTGCAAAAAATAAGGAAAGAACAGTTGATGTGTGATTTTTTTTTTAATCTGAGGGTGGCCCCAAACTTTTGGCCTGTAGTGTACTACCTTGCACATTTGGTTAATTTTAATTCTTCACAGACTACTAACCTTACTGAATGATTCTCTCCACTTTCCACACTAATCTGTAACTCCGCCCTCTTTGCTCTCTCAGTGCTTTGCCTTTGTTTCTGCAGATACTTGCAACTATCTCTGATACTAATCTGTTTCTCCCATCTCTCCCCACTTCGGCAGACCTCGAATGGAGCCGTTGTTGATTAATGTTGTCCTGTGAAAACTAGTCTTTGTCACTGTTTCCCATTTTGTGTTGTTTAATTACCTCTTGTGTTTCCCCCTCTCAGGTAATGTTTAGATTATTCCTCACACCTGTTGCCCCGCCCAGCTTGTTACCTCCCTTGTGTATATATAGTCCTTCACTTTCTTTTAGCTCTTGTCAGACTGTAGATTTTTCTCTGTGCCAGTGATCTGTTTGTGATTCTGTGATGCCCTTCTGTCCAATACCAAATTCTTTTCGTGCCTGCCTGGATTTGTTTGCTCCTGATTACGACCCGTTTTCTGCCCAACCACGTTAACTGTGTATTCCTGCCCTGGCTTTTGTTATTCGGATTACGGACACTCAACTCTCCCACTGCCTCACGATTTGGTACTGTTGCCTGTGCTTCCCTGCCTGTCCTTGGATTGTCCTTCTGTACCGTCACTGTGTTTACCTGGCTTTGGACTCGGACTGAATAAAGACCACAATTTTTGCACTTTTGAACTACTTGCA
This sequence comes from Gymnothorax javanicus, assembly GCA_029692085.1. Lineage (NCBI taxonomy): Eukaryota > Metazoa > Chordata > Actinopteri > Anguilliformes > Muraenidae > Gymnothorax > Gymnothorax javanicus. The sequence goes on along the minus strand of CM056202.1, from coordinate 97,618,909 downwards.
GTTGGTTCCTTTTACCAGACATACAACACTAGCTCCACTTCGCTATAGCCATCATCTGCTGTTTCATTCAGGAAAAAAACGTTGGCTGTATTTTTGTTGAAAGTTTTGGTATCTGAGTGAAATATTGAAGTTTGCATGTTCTCCCCATATTCGTGTGGTTTTCTCTGGGGAGCTCTGGTATCCCCCACCCTGAAAAACATGCTCGATTGCAGGGCTATTCAACGTTATCCTGCAAGGGCTGGTGTGGGGGCAGGCTTTCATTCCAACCAAGCACTTAGATACCTGATACTGCTAATCAAGCTCATTAGCAAAGACTTTTGGGGTTTATTAGTGGTGTTAGGTGTGTAAGTGCTTGGCTGGAATGAAAGCCTGCACCCACACCAGCCCTTTCTGGACACGGTTGAATAGCCCTGCTCTATTGGAACACTCCTGCAATTGCTTCTGACCAAACTCTGGCTGTAGAGCTGAGGTTGGTCCCCCGACACTGTGTTGTTGCTGCCCACTGCTCCTAAGTTACTAGGATGGGTCAAATGCAGCGGACAAATTGAAGAGCCTTGTGCTAAAAGTACTTAAGTCACATTTTCACACATTGTGAGGTAAGGATGGGAGAACATCTTTTATAGTTACTGTTAGGGCCAACCTGGTCAGCCCTTACAAACTTAATGCTGTCAGACCAGAACCTGTGCTCAACAATAGCCTGTTAGCAGATTTGCTACTAACAGAAGGGGATATAGCATTGTGGGAGAAATGGAGAGCAGTAAGCTCCTCAGATAGTGAATTAACGGAGGAGGAGCCTTCAACGAGCTGCGCTCCGCCTAGGAATAAACAGGTGTGAAAGACAAAGCTGAATAAACAACAAAGGATCCGCCAAGCCGCATTACAACAGTGATAGATGAATTTGGAAGGACAACTCATGAAACTTGAAGTGGTAGAGTATAACAAACAGGCGCCCTGTAGGCCAAAGAGTCAAGACCTCACTAGTACAACAGAGGATGCAGTCCTCGATGCGAAGGGGAGGGTGTGCGGTTCGCTGGGACGGAATCCACTGCTAAAATGTTCCATTCAACAGCTGTTCAATATCTTGTGTGAGTTCAAAAATATAGCGAGCAAGTGCCTCCAGAGGATGAGGGGCCCACCTGGTGGAAACCACAAAGTCGAAAAAAGCAACAAAAAGAGGAAGTAACTCACTGTGGTCGACCTCAGCTACTTAAAGAAGCAGCCCAGCAACTTACAACAAAGCGCCGCACAGTAGAATGTAAATGTTGGTGCCTTTAAGTTGCTGGGATGGTGTTAGACATTGCTTGGAATGTAAAAGACTAGAACTTGTATTTTTTTGTGTTTCTAAATGTTTCTTTGATGTAATATATTTATAAGACCCCTTCAGCAGACGACTCCAGGTTTTTATGCTGCTATTTGCCTGGAACTGAATGAAGGATTACATGGATGTTGTTATGATTTTGCCATGTCTGTTCTGTTTCTGCCATGTTCTGTTTAGTTTTAGTTCATTGCCATGTTTTTGTTTTTGCCATGCCAGATCCATATTTCTGTTAGATCCCGGTCCATGTCTTTGTTCATGCCCTGCATTGCACTTTGTCTCCCCTGTCTGGTCTTTTGTTAAGCTACAGCTTCTCCCCAAGTCCTGCGTGTCACATGTTTAGGTGATTTCATGGTTTCTGGGTTCCAAACATTCCTCTAATCTGGTTTGCTTCCTTCACCTTGCTTTTCTATTTTACTAACCCATACTAACAGTTTGTTATTTTTGTTAAGATACTAACCAAGACTAACATTGTATATAATACTAACTTACTAACGAGCACCAGGGATTGTAGAGCTGCACTTACTAATTGATTAACAAGCTCTCAGCACTCGCCCTGTTCTAGTCTCCGCCTCTTGCCTTCTCTTAGTCTTTGCTGCAATTCAGCGGATCCTCCGCACCTGCTCAACTCTGTTCAGCCTCTCATTATCTGTGCACAATAGAACTCCCTAACCGGAGCTGTATGTTTTGTCAATAGGCTGTCTCGTGATCCCTGTCCGCGTTTTGGCTTTTGCCAATTTCATGTGGTTAGGTTCTCCCTCGTGTTTGCTCCCACGTAATTAGTCTGATCCTATTCACCTGTCCCTGATCATAGCATGTGACTTCCCTTGTGTATTTAAGCAGTCTTTTCACAGCAGTTCCCCGTCAGAACGTTTCCCTTGTGTTATGCTTGTTTTCGCCTTGTACTCTATTGTGATTCTCTTCTGACTGGACTGTCCCTGTTTATTAATTTTTGCCTCTGATTTGGATATTCTGCCTGCATCTGTGTACCAAACCCATTTTGCCTGACCACGATTATTGTGTTTGCTGCCCTGGTTATGATTTGGATTTCGCCCTTTGGATTTTGATTTTGGATTGTGGACTTTGTACTGTCGCCTCCTGCTCTGCGGGGGTTTGCCCCCCCTTTCCAATAAAATCCCTTTTTTTTTTTTCACTGCTTGACACGCGCGTCTGGTTCCAGAACCGTACCTAACAGATGTTTCAGAACGTTTTGTGTAAACTTAACTGGAAGGAAGATGTTTTCCTTGTCAAGTGTACACTGTTGCCACAAATGTATGTAATTTCTTTTTATTCTGTAAGTGAAGAAATACTGTGCTTATTAATGGTTTAACCCGGATGGTCAAATAGATGGCCGATGCCGTCATAAGGCCTGTGCTGAGGGGGGTGAACCCAATGGCTGTATCCTGTTCATGCAAGCTTTGCGAGCAATATTTATTACATTCTATAAATTGATGTGCCTCAGTCATTGAATGTCTGCTGAAAAGCATAAAAATTAAATCACAGGCTCTAATCTTCTACAGTGATTAAAGGTTCACAAGCCGCAAAAACCTAAACGGAGGTGATTAGCTTCAATTTGGGGGACTCTGGTGGAATCGCACATGCTTGAACACTAATCCACAGATTGGGGAAATCAGAGATAGTGACTCTAAAATAGGTACAAGCGAGGCAGGAAGCCTGTCCCTGACATTACCTAAGGCAATTTTCTCACTTTTCTCAAAATGAACATTTTCTGACTTAAGAACTTTTGAGCTCTGGGGGTCTTCAATTACACCTCGGGGTTCAATAAAGTGTATCTTATCTCTTAAATCTGTCTTAAATCTCACTGATAGGGTTTGTTCTTTCATGATATAGCAATAAATAGCATCAGCCTTTCATCAAAAAGGGATAACATTCACTACAAATTATTCCCCACCCCCACCCCATCAACTCGAGCTTTGGCTATCACTATTCAGCGTTCATTCATTTACCAGAGTAATTTGATTTTGAAAGAGCAAATATGTTGACATCATTTCCTTTAATTTAATGCAGACCCTCATCAGCATACTGTGCCTACTAAAGATATGCAGTGAATGAGCCTTACTCAATAGATAAGGCAGCACCCAGATAAGCTCATGAAACGGCGGGACTATTGGGTGGACAGCAGGGGCTTAAAATGTTTAGATGCAAACATGATTTCTCGATCAGCTTCTCAACTCATTTTTCAGCCTTGGTGTTGTGTAAAGGGCAGCGTGTATTTTTGTGTAAAGGGAAGTGTGTATTTTTGAGTTGAAATTTACAAGAATTCCTGGAAAGCATTATCTAAGTAGGCACACAATCTATCTTCATGAATTTTACCTGGAAATCTATTCCCGTTGATGACATTGAAGACTTTGTCAGCTAATAGTTACTGGTCATTTCAACATTTTGTGAAAACCCAACATCTACTGTTGTATAGAGAAGCAGATCTCTGCTTCCATATAATCTTATTGTCACTGCAGATCATTAAGGGGCAATAAAATGCAATAAATGCAATTGCAGAGAGAGAGAGAAAGAGTGAGAGAGAGAGATTCTGCTCTTCAAGCAGATGATAAGAACCTGAAAATGGGCATTCATATCTTTAGCAATGGCACTGTGGTGATCCAGGGATCTGAGGAAAAAAAAAAAAAAAAACATTTTTTGAACAGTTTGAAAAGGACTTTTCATAAACCTCAACGTGAAGTTGAAAAGATCTTCTGTGCCCAAATAAGCCGCTTCCATTCCAACTTCATTTTTAATGTCTCAAATTCAACAAAAGAGCAAAGAAAGATCAAATTACCTTCGACAACTAAAAAAATGAGAGATAAAGAATCATAATGGAAAAAAGTTTACTCCTGAAGTGTGCTTAAATTGGTCTGGCTGAAGATGAATAGATGAATAACAACTTCTTTAAAAAGAAAAACAAAGGAGGAATAGTGCAGTGCAATCCTACCTGAATGAGTGAACGTTACATCTGGCCTTGCAGATAAGAGCAAGCATGAAATGGTCTGAAATACATTAAGCGGTATAATATTAGTGATTTATTTTAATCACTAAGCACAAGTAAAACTGTATTATTCTCAAAGTTAATATTCCGTCATGTGGTAATCCATAATGTGAGCAGAATCTTAGAGATCAGTGTGGTGTGCTCGATTAAACCAATTAATTTTAAACGTGCACATTCATCCAGCCACAATGGTTTATGTTCTCATAAAGGTCTATTACAAAGCTAATAAAAATACTTCAGCTCTACACCTCAGATGTCAAATCAATGGCTCTGCATGACCAGCTCCCAGTCTGGGGGAAGGAGATGACTTGGTCCTGATGAGAAAGTGCATCGGCTTGAACGGTCGGACGCATTGGGAGCAGAGCATTCTGTTCTCCGCCTAATTCTGGCTCAATGCTTTTCTGGCAAGGAAAAATGCACTGAGGGAATAAAATGCAGATATTTATGAGCAGACACTAGGCTTTTTTTCCCCTCGATTCCCCTAATGGATTAGACCTGGTTGCAAGGACAGCTTTTTTTATAATGCATATGACAAGACTGCCAAACTCTATCAATGGCAAATTGGGCATCTTCTCATCCAAGAGGAAAAACAGTTGTTAGCGTGCTAGCATAATTGTACCTTTCAAGCTGCTCGACTGTGGGTTAGTTCTTGGCATTATTGTCTCATGCCTGTAGAGACAGGTACATCAGTCGTGCCATACCACATCTCCAGCTGATATTGTGCATGTCGTCTTGGCTAATGAAAACCATGAATATAAATTGCAATAAGGCTGCCAATTAAATTGAGGCTTTGCAGGTGATGTTTATGCAGTGGAATTAGCAGAGTAAGTAGTTATGGCCTATTGTAAGAATGTTTCCCAACAATATCGCGAGTACGTTTTCACTTTTTAAGTGATGTTGAGCTACATGAAGTGATTTCATTAATTTTTTGCTAGTACATTATATCCTGGATAATACATAAGACAAACTGAACTGTGATTATTGTAAAGTAAAATGATTTTCTCTTGCTCTATGGCTATCAAAATGTTTTGTCGGATATTAAAAGTTGTTTTTATAAATATGCACAAAGTCAATACTTCAGTAAATGCTTATTTCCTCATAAAACAGTTTTCAGTGCTTTCAACTCTAACTGCAATAAATTTCATGAGCGATGCCTTGCCAAGTAGCTTCCCCCTGAGTCTATCCACAGTGTGAACAAGTCTTCTGTATGAAATTTCAACCCTGTCCATGAATATCTATTGTACTATGGGTTTTCACTGCAAGTCTAACTCTGCACAACTCATTCAAAAGCTAAAGCAGGGCTACCCAACCATATTCTTGGAGATAAACTGTCCCGCAGGTTTTCACTCCAACTTTTGCAGAGCACATCTCACTGAATAGCCGGAAATCTCATTGAGCAGCTCAATGGTTGAATTAGTGTTAGCTTTTAAACCATTAGGGCTGTGGAACACAGGGAGCTGGGCAGACAAAGCTGAACGTGTTTGATATCCAGAGTGCTTACTTCCCCTGAAGCACACAACCCACACTGCGCACCCCTCACCCCCCAGACCCCAACCTCCCTCCCCCTCAGACACACACACTCATGGGCGGCTGGGCTCTGGTGGTCCGCGCAGCCGACCCAGCTACAGAGTCCGAGTGTGAGCATAGTGGGCAGGAGCTCTCAGTCCTGCAGACAACTGCGGCCCCTCCTACTCACACTACAGAGAGAGAGAGAGAGAGAGAGAGAGAGGGAGCGAGAGAAAGAGTGTGCAGGAGGCACTGAGAGGAAACCAGGACGAGGGCAGCTCCAGTGAAGACCCACAGAAGATGGTGTTGGATTGCTTCTTTATCAGCAGCATTGGGACTCACACATACACTCACATCTGCACACACACAGGAAGAGCCAGGAGGTGTGTCTAAAATAGCGTGCAAAGTAGAGAGATGAAGTAAAAAACATAAAAATTCTTCAGAGAGGTCTTTAAGAAGTAGAAAAGAGCAATTGAGGACCATGGAGGAGAGAAATAAGGGGTGAAATGAAAGAGAGGGACCTCGGTGATAGCTTTTGGAGACCAGTTGGAGACTGAGTAGATCTTGGGTTCGAAGAGCATCCCTGATTGGTCGGAAATGTCACCTCCATTGAGTCAGCTGCTCTCGCGTGAGCGAGTAGACCTGCTTTACATCTCCATTGAGTTGGCCATCGCTCTGGCCTCAGTGCTGGGGAACGTTCTGGTGATTCTGGTGGTGGCTTTGAACAGAGCTCTCCGAGACCCCACCTTCTGTTTTATCGTCTCATTGGCGATTGCGGACATTGCCGTGGGGATGCTAGTCATCCCGCTGGCTGTGGTGATCAGCCTGGGCCTGCAGACCCAGTTCTTTACCTGCCTCTTCCTCTCCTGCGTCCTCCTCATCGTCACGCAGAGCTCCATCCTCTCGCTCATGGCCATCGCTATCGATCGCTACCTGAGAGTCAAGATTCCCACCCGGTGAGTCCTCTGCTTGCACCTGAAACGGCCAATCAGCTCACAGACATCACAAAATCTCCACACCACCTTTTACTCCAGTTTTTAGCATTACAATGAATTCTCGCAAGTGAATTAACTCATTTGGTGCCATTGACGTTGATCTTCGTCTTTGGCAAATAGTATAACGCCAAGCGCCATTAACATAGATTCACGTTAGATTTCAGCACGACCTATCTCCACCAGATGGCACTGCAATTTCATCACCACGCTCGTGGTCGCGCAGAATGTTCTTCTGTCGATCTTTCCCCCATGTATTCAGTGCATAAAAATGGCCTGCTGGACCATTGGAAGTGCGGCGCCAAATGAGTTAAAGACAAACGTCAAGGGACTGATGTTCAACTAATAACTAAAGTACTGTGATCGTGCAGTTGTCTGAGATAGAATGATACATTTGAATGGGAACTATGCCCTCCTGAGTTACTTGCAATTAAGCATAGAAAAAAGCATGCAGAATATAGTTTGGATACTTGTGGTTAGCACTGTCGCCTCACAGCAAGAAGGTTGCGGGTTCGATTCCGGCCTTGGGCCTTTCTGTGTGGAGTTTGCATGTTCCCCCCGTGTTCGCGTGGGTTTCCTCCGGGTACTCCGGTTTCCCCCACCCAGAAAAACATGCATCATAGGAACACTCCAACCAGTACCCATGACCAAGGAACTGGCTTTAGAACTGGAGTTGGTCCCTGGGCGCTGCTCTGTGGCTGCCCACTGCTCCTAAATATAGGATGGGTCAAATGCAGAGGACAAATTACCCCACGGGGTTCAATAAAGTGTATCTATCTATCTTACGGCAAGGTTTTGATTGAAATTCTTTGTTGATTGCTCTGCTGTGTGGAACATATGCCCGTGCTCCATGGAAGAAGAATTACATCATTCAGCAGCTTGTATCAATAGTCGTCATTGCGATGGAAGGGATGAATCACCCATTCTTTATACACCCTGTTCTCTCTCTCGTAGTTAATCAGTGGGTACATATTTCTCTTCAGTTCAGTGCTAATCAATGACCCGGACACAGAAAGCTTTTACGCAAATTAAAATGCCCTCGGTCTGATCAAACAAGTCGTTTGCAAAAGAATTAATTTTGGCAGGGCCAGCCTAATGCCACATTTACTTAGATGGGCTGGTTCACAGGGCTGATTCTGTCAATGTATATATGAAAGTAACATTTTTACGCATGGTCTAGGCAGTATGCTATTTATAAATGCAATTTTAAGATTTTAAGAGAGTTGCCCTCATTTGAACAGTTTACCTTTGGCAAATTAGCAAGGAGCCTGCTTGCCCTAATTTTGAGTGAGCTAATTAATACATGTGAAGCAAAAAGAAGATTAAAAACAAGTTTTAGGCACACTATATTTTATTCATGTCATTGTATTTCACTTCATTTCAATAATTGTATTTATCATTTATCAATAAGAAACAGAAACATACAAAATAGACCAAAAAACAGTCAAAACAAAATAAGTAGACAAAACAAAAGGCCACCAACACAGAAAACATTTAGCACAGGAGAAACCAGGGTGGCACAATTGTCATCGGGAGTCATACAAAAAATAAGGACAAAAGCAATAATCGAGTATGAACTCAATAATGGAGCACCACAAGGACTAACGAGGTGTGCAGAGCATTAACCCTCAAGAAAGAGCAACAAAGCAAAACAAAACAAAAAACAACAACAAGGTATGGGGGGCTGCTCTGCACATCCAGTACGCACACCAACACCACAACAACACCAGGGCAGTGTTCCAGCAGCGGAGGAAACCTACTGGACCTAAGCCCTGCTTATACTGCAGAACGTAATTTATAAAGTTCCTAATTTGGAGATAATGAAAAAACTGTGACCGCAAAAGTCCCCATTTCTTTCGTAGTTCTTCACAGGAACAGGTAAAACCTCACTCTGCTCACACTAGAGAGAGAGAGAGAGAGTGTGCAGGAGGCACTGAGAGGTAGAGAAGAAACCAGGACGAGGGCAGCGCCGGTGAACAACCACAGAAGATGGTGTTGGATTGCCTCTTTATGAGCAGCATTGGGACTCACACATACACTCACATCCGCACACACACAGGAAGAGCCAGGAGGTGTGTCTAAAATAGCATGCAAAGTAGAGAGATGAAATAAAAAACATAAAAATTCAGAGAGGTCTTTAAGAAGTAGAAAAGAGCAATTGAGGACCATGGAGGAGAGAAATAAGGGATGAAGTGAAAGACAGGGACCTCGGTGACAGCTTTTGGAGACCAGTTGGAGACTGAGTAGATCTTGGGTTCAAGGAGCGTCCCTGATTGGTCGGAAATGTCACCTCCATTGACATGACATGTCATTTGTAGTTCTTCACAGGAACAGGTAAAAGCCTTTGTGAAAAAAGATCATTAATTGTCCAAATATGTAATTTACTCCAAATTTGAAAACCTTTATCTAAATATAATGGAGGAAAATCAGGGTTGTTCACTTCGGGACCACAAAAGGAATATCATATTGATGCCCATAAGGCTTTATTTGTTTGGCCCCAAGATCTGATAGAGAGAACTCTATAGTGGGTAACACTAACTAATGAAAGGTTTTTTACGAAAATGGAAGACAAGACAGAGGGAAAGTTTGACATTCTGCTGCATCAAGATCAAGCCACAACAAGTTCAAGTCTTGTTTCATCCATGCAAATGAAGTTTTAATTTGAATAAACCAGTGGTAGCACTGAAAATTAGGGCCAGCAAGGCTTCCCAAAGCTATAGGGAGTTCAAGCTTTTCCAGTTTTATGCACGTTTCTTATTCCAAATAAATATGGAAATAGCCCTAAAAATTGTTTAAAAAAAAAAAGAAAAAAATTACATTTGATAAAATTTCGTATCATTGACATGGGTTAAGGAAATTTAGGGAGAACATTCATTTCGACAGCAACAATGCACCCCAAAAATGATATAGGTAATGAAGACCATCTAATTTAGTCATCTTTAATTCTTTGTAAGACCATATATAAATTAGGTCTGATCATGTCAGCTAGCCTATAGGATACTCAAATTCCCAGGTATGTGAATCCATCCAGTGAGACTGTGAACAGCAAAGATGGCATAATTACCATCTCCCTACAGTTTCTGAGGGGAAAAGCAAGATATTTGCTGAGATTAATTTTAAAGCCTGAAAAGGAGCCAAAATCTTCGATTGCTGTAATCATAGCATGGGTAGAAACACAAGAGTGATAAAAACAGCAAGGTGTCGTGTGCATGTAGTGAAATTTTGTGCTCTCTCTGTTTGGTTTTAAAGCCTGAGATATCCGGGTGGATTCCTGCAGCCTCAGCCAGGGGCTCCATGCATAGTTTTCACAGACATCACAATTTAATGGAAACGCCCACCTCAAGGGCAAAAGAGAGATTCCTCCGCTTCCCTCCAGTCATTTTAACCAAACTGCCAAGCCAAAATACCAGTTATTTGTTCTTCAGTAGGATGCAGTGACTGATGAGGAGGAAAGCCTGGGTTGTGCTTGTACAGAATCCCATCCAGAAAAAAATATTTATGAACGAACAGAGAGGAGGCAATGGTGGATTTGTTGCTACCGTTACTTGGCTACCATTGAACGGCTGGCTGGTAATCGTAGACTAATTACTGACACAATCAATGTTTGTTAGTTAAAGCATAGTTTGATAGCACTCACCTTTGCATTGAAAATGAAGATTTTTTTCCCTTCACCTCTCAAACAATAGCATTATTGACCCATCTTGATTGAAAATACATATAACTACAATAGGACTCGCCTAAACCGTCCTCGTATGAAACAGAAACTCACTCATACCAGACAACAGCTCAAGTCCCGATTTTTCTGTCATGTTTTTCCATTAAATAAACATCGAATATATCGGATTTTATATAACAGCTTTTCGCTTACATCGGACAAAATGTCCAGTCCTGTCATTATATGCATTTCCATTAAAAAGCACTCGTGTATACTGGACAAGCTGGTTTGCACCATGCACATACACATTTGCAAAAGAGCAACGAAATTAAGTTCGGCTTTCCTTCACTGTTATAAACTGACATAATTTAACAGTTAAATTAACACATTGGCTCCTTGTTATTTTAACTGTACCTGGAGTCCTGCGCGCATTTAACCGTGGGTGACACTTAACGTGGACGGAACTCGGTTGTAAACTTATTGCTAAATTACGGTTAAAATAACTGGCAAAAAAGGTGCAAGTTTATAACAGTGCATTCCCAGAAACTGAAACTGGCGCGGTTTCATTTACATGCTTAAGTTTTTAGTCTTTTTGATCCCAGTTGGAGCAACATGCAGTATCATCCTGTTATCCATTGTGTCAGGGCAAAGACGAACTAAATGAAGACAACAAGTACGTACCGGTATGCGTACTTCAGAATTAAGTTGTTCCGATCTTTATACACAAAGCATAGGCTACATATAAATTCATACATGTATATAACGGATATCATCTGTTACACGCATATAGCGGATATAATCTGTCGGATTTTGTCCATTTTAGCGGATTTCGCTCATAACGGACAAAATGAGCTGGTCCAATTGAATTCATTATGTGTTAGTTTTACTGTATCTGTACTATAGTATGCATTAGTCCTGGAAGCAGTTTAAGGGGAAAGACTCTCCACAAGGCAGCCAGCTATATAAAATGTGAAAATTGCTAAAGTGGAGCCAAGGTAACGTTAGGGACTTGGCTAACTGTTTTTAAATAGGCTTACTGGGCAGGTGCTGTACATGGATTACAAGTGCCTATAACTTGATGTTTCTTAACATATTGTTCTTCTTTTGAGAGGTAATGTATATATTCGGGGGTTGAAACATAAAATAGAAAATACGTTCCACCCGACGGAACTCACCTGACGCAGGCCACGTCAGCTGAATCGTTGTGTAAGGAATGAAGTTTTCTGGGAGCAACTTAAACAGTGTGCGGACTTTTGTTCTTTTCTACTATGGTTTATGAGATTTGCTAATCATTGCATTCTGTCATTTTTTGGAATTGGGGTTGTAAATTTTTAAATAATAATTTGAAATGATTTCATTATATTTGGAAGCATCTGACTGTAGTATTAACTGTGTGGCGGCTTTTGCACAGTAATGTATTTGACCACCTTTCCATCTTTCTTCATGGAGGAAACATTTGGTTGGTAGAAATACAGAAACAGTATTCAGGCCTCTGATCAATTGGTTATTAATCTAAGGATTGTGCAATTTATTTGCGCTAACTGTCCTAATAGCATTACTCATAGAACTCAATTACAATACTTACAGCTGTCTATTCAGATCACCCTGTGTCTCCATGCTTATGCGATTCAGGGTGACAGGGACTTCCCCACGACAATAAGTAATTGGATCATTAAAATAAAATTACAACTATACTGAAATAAATATATCAGGCATAATGTATAATAACAGTGTATTTGAATTAACTCCCTTAAGACCAACGTCTCCCTAGTGGTAACGTTGGTGTTATGGGATTTGCAATGGTGGGCTGTGAGCCTCTGACCCTTAAACGCATAATTGCCTTTAGGGCGCCCTGGTGGCACATCGGTCTAAGCACGCGCACCATTAAGGCTGCGTCCTTCCCGCGGTGACCTGGGTTTGATTCCGGCTCGGGTCATTTGCCGCATACCTTCCCCATTCTTCTCCCCAACGTTCCTGTCTCTCTCCACTCTATCGAAGAAAGGAGAAAATCCCCAAAAAATAAAAAAAAAACTGCATAATTGCTTCAAGCTGTTTCTGTTTAAGATCGCCTGATTAATAATCACATAATTTATTTACTGAATAATCAACACCAATATATAAGCCTCTACTTATAAAGAAATTGTAAAAAAAAAAAAAAAAGACAGATCACAGATGGGCTACATTGACGATGTACAAAATATTAATATAGCAAGGATGGAAAAAAAAATGAATGAATCCAATACTTTATCTGAATTCCATCTCCAGTTTAACCCCTCTGCGTAGATGTAGACATAAGCGGACATGGAGCTGCTCTATTTATGCACGCAGTTACACCATTCTATCACTAGATGGCACACCCAGATCAGTCATTGAATATTCATTAGCAAGCCGAGCTCAAACACGGTTTAGAATATGGATGAGTTCAGTCCCATCCCTGTTTCCCAGGAGTTGCATGAATTAAACTCCTCAGCTAAGCCTGATATGCAAACTGTTCAATATACTTGCTCATCGTATCTATCCAGCAGTTCAGAAAAATCATTTTGCGACAGAAAAAATCATTGTCCTTTGTAACAACCACTTCAGATATAGTAAGCCAATGGTATCCCAATTAGTAGTTAAGAAAAATCAGTTTTCTAAAGCAAAAATTCAACTTGGTATTGATACTATATCATTCCACTATAAATTATAGTCATCACATGTCAAAAACACGTAGTTCCCTACTGTGGATTTATGGGTAAATTCCTCCATTGACAAATTCAGCTCTCCCTCATATCCTGCTAAGTACTCTCCTTGATTAGCCTCTCACTCAATCGCTCACTGAGGCTCATCTGCGTAATGCAAAGTTATAGTTCACGCCCACGTGAAACTTCCCCGATAATGATCTATTGATTGACACATTTCTTATCAAATTCCAGAGAGTATAAACTTTCCATAGTAACTGAAAGACATTGATTGGACCATCAGAAAAGTATTTAAACCTTTGCTTAACAGCAGTTAGGTCATATTCTCTTAATGTTGCGAAACTGAAAATGACGCGATTACACAGAAAAAAAGACTTTCAAAACTGGCCTGAAGTGCTCACTTACATTTACAGGATCTAAATATGGACTTGGTCAATTGGGAATTATTCCGAATGAAACAGGACTGGAGGGTTTCTTCTACCGGGTAGATCTGTGTCTCTGGAGGAGGGATTCAATGAAGAAAGGCCTACTCATAGAATGTACAAAAACCTAAGTGCAATTTTATATGTTTTTTTACTTATGGATATCTGGCTGGCTGTTTTTCATTCTCGGTTTACCATAGCCATGATGATCACAGAGCTTGTGTGCCACATTAGTTAGTAAGTGTAACCGTTAGCCTTTGCTAGTAATACTGCATGTGGTGATATTTTGCTCAATGTGGCTCTTTGTTTTAGAATTCATACCGTATTCAATGAAGTCGATTGCCAAGGTTTTGGCTCGTTTAAAATGCGAACAGCTCAAGCACTTCGGTAGACCCCCTGGTACATTCATTGCACTATTCTGTTCAATCTAAGGTAGAATATTGCCTCCTTTTTCCTGATAGTGGAATGTCCATTCTGTTAAAATAAGGTTCAAATATTACTGAGTTAGTGAGTTATACTTGTTAACACCTTATAAGGTGTGGAAAGTGTTTATATAAAGTTGCGAGCTCGGAAGTGGGAACTGCTGGCTTTTCATTACAGGGTGAATGTTCTGACCATTATATAAGCAGTTCCTTTAATGAGTACATGTGCCAGCTTGTGGGACTCTGAAGAAAAATGGACAAAATTCTCAACTTTATCATGCAGAAAAGGCAGGTTTTGGGTTTGGAGAGATTACTGGTGACCATTGATGTCCAACTGCACCTATATTGATAACCTCATGCTAAATTCAACCAGAAAATCATTAATTCATATTGAATTTCATGTGTCAAAAGTTGATTTGTGTTAAATATATGATTATTTTATGATTTGACAATATGCAATTTTGAAGGATCTGAGAGTTTGGAGAGCCACCTGGAGAGCTGTCTTATTTGGCTCCGATAGAGAAGTTAATGTAGAATTTCATGCTCAGATGAAGAGTACTTGTGGTCAAGAAGTTTATGATCACAGAAATGTATAAATTTGCAAAAAGTGATAACCTGCAAGGTCAACGGATTGTGCTCATATTCCTACCATAGACTGGTCCTGGGCTAGAATGACGGCAGGTAAAACCTTTCGGTGAACAATCACTCTGTTCAGGAGTAAGGGGCGATTAACCCTTCCAATGCATTTTCCTAAGCAAATTTTGATGAAATTGACAAACTTTGCCAATTTTTGACACAATACTTGACCATATAGACAGACTTTGCTTACAGGTAAACTGCAACAAACATCCTATTCTTTCTATAAAAAATATAAAATGTTGCGTACTGCAAGGCAGTTAACATGGTTAAGTCCGAGATTGCCTCATTACTGGACTCCCTAGACTCTATTTTGACTAACCCTAAAGCTTGAAACAAGCCGAAACAAGGTGTTCAAGTCTATATTGGGTTGTTGCCAATCTGTTCATTGAGGAGGTAATTAGTCAAAGACAGTCTGGGCCATATGAAAGGTTTATGGAGTATTGAGTTGTACATTGAAAAATGCCTGGCACGCCCCTTTCCCAGGGAAACGGCCATATTTATGACAGAATACCCTTAGTTTTCATGTGTTAGAATTATAATTGAAGCGGCCATATTTATGATAGAATACCCTTAGTTTTCATGTGTTGGCATTATAATTGAATGGATAAGGCCAGATCAGATAAAGTCATAGCTGCTGCGCAGCAATGGTCGGGGCCAGGCAATTTTAGGCAAAATTAGGCAATTCTGAGCAACAAGCTGTAGGAAGATGAAAAAAGGTGGCATTCTAATGTGCATTTTACATCAGTTGAGGCTTGAACTCAAAATTTCTGGCACAAGAGACTATGCTCTATCTCACTGACAGTGGCGGGTCTAGAACTGGGAATTGGGGAGGCACAGACACGTCCCTTTTAGTCCTGGCAAGTTCTCAATCATTTTCCTTTATTGACACGTTTTCCAATTATCGTAATTGGCAACTGAAGACACGGTTTCTCTCCATATGCAATCTAACAGCAATTAAATCATGGGCTAAATTCAGTAGGCTACAGTGGCGGAACCAGAACTAAGAATTGGGTGCACAAAACATCTGTTTAAAACAATTATTAGTCCTGACCTGTTCTCAGTCATTTTCATAATTAGAACTGGGAACTGGGGTGGCACAGACACGTCCCTTTTAGTCCTGGCAAGTTCTCAATCATTTTCCTTTATTGATGCGTTTTCCAATTATCATAATTGGCAACTGAAGACACGGTTTCTCTCCATATGCAATCTACCAGCGATGAAATCATGGGCTAAATTCAGTAGGCTACAGTGGCGGAACCAGAACTAAGAATTGGGTGCACAAAACATCCGTTTAAAACAATTATTAGTCCTGACCTGTTTCAGTCATTTTCATAATTAACAAAAGGTTCACCCCGAGAGCACTCCACGCTTAACAGGTGCCGCTTGTTCTCCCCAATTAGGTAAAACGACAGTCATTCATCTGGACGTGTATTTGCTGTATTTAAATCAACGTTGTTCAAAATTGCATACCTGTCGACTCTCAAGCAAATACCTTGAGCCGCAAGCTTTTTATAGCCTATTTAACAGCCGAGTGCCACTTTTTTTTTTTTAATCAACCCATGCAATACCGAGAGTGAAAGGCAATATTTCAATGGAACGCGAACCAGTTCAATCAACACGAAGCATTGGCCTATTAATAAGTACATTATTTTTCTGTACTGAATTTAGCCCATGATTTCATCGCTGTTAGATCGCATATGGAGAGAAACCCTGTCTTCAGTTGCCAGTTACGATAATTGGAAAACGCGTCAATAAAGGAAAATGATTGAGGACTAAAAGGGACGTGTCTGTGCCCCCCCAATTCCCAGTTCTAAACCCACCACTGCTCACTGAGCTAGTTGGCAAATGGAAATTTCACATGTAGCTTTAAAATTGACTAAGCAGTCACCTGTGTGCAAGACAGCAGCTGTTAGTGTGGAAAGGCAGATTTCAAATGGCTGTCAAAAATTCAGTTATTAAGACAAAATCCGAAAATACACAAATTGCATCTAGACAGCATGGAGATGTTGGTCATTTGTTTTTAACAATGATTTATTGGCTCCATAAGTGAAAAACTGATGTTTAAAAATGCCATTTTTGCATTGACTCCAATTGTTTGCATGAGAGCGAAATTCAAAATGCTGTAAAAAATTCACATTTTGAGATAAAATTCTGATATTTTCCAAACATCATCTACCATGACTCCAAAATTTTGTCATTTTTTTAATGAACATTGAAAATGTATTGTAATGCAAGAATGTGCAAGTATATGTTTACAATACCATTTACAGTCAAACATTTTGATGCACTGTAGGCTCAATTTTCAATAAATCAAAATTCTGCGCGGATCATTTGTGAAGGACAGTCTGAAGATGCTCTGTAGCAAGTTTGGTGTCAATTGAGCAAAAATTGTGGGAGGAGATAGGTTTAATAAGTTTGACAGTTTTGAAAAAAAAAAAAAAAAAGTGATGGGACTTCATAATTTGCAATAGGTTTAAATGTACAAAAGTTTCTTCCATATTGGGGCTACATTTTGGTGAAAGTTGCAAATCTGTAGCACATATGGTTGATTTGTTGTGAATTTTCAAATTTTGAATTTTAGAGGCTTGCTGTAGCGCCACCATCAGGACTATTGGCCTGTTTTTGCAGCTGAGGCAATCTGGCATGGGACTGGACCTTTGTGGAAAGTTTGGTGATTTTTCGTGCATGGGAAGTAGGATTTCCTCAGAAGAAGAAGAACATGCAGGATAACAATAGGGTCCTGGCAGCTTAGGCTGCCCAGCCCCTAATAATATTGGTAGAGTTGCTTGTTTAGTGTACAGTTTTGTAGTTCCACATACAGCATAGGGGTGGCAAAACTGCAAAATGATGAAATATACTCCTCATTTCTGGTGCTACTACGAAATACTGAGTGAAGCGGCAAGTTTTTTGTATTTCTGATTATGAAAGAGCAAGTCATTAGCCACCATTTCCACCATGGTTCGTAGTTTCTACCCCTGTGGCAGATGACTTATAAGCTGTTCAATAAGCCTATACACGATCCAAAATTTTGGGGTAGGAGAAATATCTCGGCACATAACTGGCATATTTCAAAATATTTTTTGATCATTCTCAGCAGTTTGGTAGGCCACCCTATGGGCAACTTTCACACAAAGGGGCAATGTTGAAAGTTTAGCCATTTTTTGTAGAGGATGACCGGAATTAACCCCTTAAAAATCCTTCAAAAATGGTCCAGAATCAATCAAAGTCCATTTTTTGGTGATTACTCCAACAAAACCAAATGGATGATGCTCATATTGTAGGTGCATTCAGAATTTGGTTTGGTGCATGTGGATACCAAATATCAGCAAAATCAGCTGACCCCGGGTTATCACCCTTTGCGTGGTCTATCCGTAGAATGACACTTAAAGGACCAGTATGTGAGATCTAGAGCCATCAAGTGGTGGGATTATAGATTGCAACCAAATGATCATTCCCTTTCTCAGAGAACCTACAGTGGCCTCAAAACTTGCAAAAAACGCGAAAGGCGCGCTCTCGTGTCAGTGCTTTATTTAATTACTTTTTTCCCATTCTGGGCTACCGTAGAAACATGGCGGTGCAAAATGGAGAGCTCCGTGGAAGAGGACCCGCTGTCTCTGTTAATATAAAGGGCTCATTCTAGATAAAAGAAAACACTATGATTCTTATTTTTCGGAAATAATTCACAGATGAAAATGTACTTTTGAATAGTATATTCCATTCCTGCCAGTTATTCAGCCAGATTGTCCATCTGAATTTTACACACTGGTCCTTTAACCACCAGCCATTTTTCAATTCTCAGCATTATTTTACCAGTCCATGCTGGATTTTCATCAAGATTTTTTTAATGTTTGCAGCCCTTTTTCTCTACCCAAACCATGAAAATAATCTGGAATACGATGTAATTCTAAATGCTACAAGTGTCTTGACTCAGTTGAGCCATTCCCTTCCTCTCTGTGAAGCTGCAATCTTGAATTATAAAGGCTGAAAAAAAGGTGACACATAATTAGCCTGATTTAGCTTTTGCGCACAGGGTTGAAGCAATTTTTTTCAGCAGTGTAACCTAATTTGTTTTAATATTGCACTTATTAAAAACGTTCACAGCATTCAAAAGAATAGGCTACATTTGCAGGGAAGAGCAGTCGCATACTCGTTGCTGAGATGCTATAATAATTAATTCATTAAATTACCAATGCTTCTGATGTCAAAGTGCTGGTAATTGAATAATTTAGTAAATTGGTTATGAGTGCATCGCAAAACTGTGATGCGTGACATGCATTTAAAATAATTTTAAATGCATGCCACGTTTTGAACTTTCATGGTTGCAAATCATTGATGAGGTCTTTATTGTCCAGCTTCTGGGAAAACTGTACAAGGGCTACAATATGAGATTGTAAGAATGGTAATTATCTAATTAACTATTAGGAAATGAAATCTAAACCTTTTCTACCATCTCCAGAATTTCGAGAAATTTTAGCTATTGACGTCCATGCAATTTCATATTGTAGCCTTCCTCTTTGATGCAAAGCTGTATGTCTTAATCATTGAAGGCCATGCAGCTTATTGGTTGCCTATTTATTTGGTAAATTAATTCAGTTGATTGTTTGATTCTTAATCAGAAACGGGTTGAGAGTTAACCTGCATCATATAATGTCACTGGTTGTAGACCGAGTTATAACTTTACGTGAACAAACTTCACACACGCACCTGAATTGGGAAAACATAGTTTGTTAAAACGTTTTCTAAGACGTAACAAGCCGATCGGACACTGACTCAGAAAAAATATACCGTTTTGAGAGGTCTGAGAATTCAGTAGCTTTGAAAGACATTGACGTTTTATGTCACAATGTGGATTGGAAAACGCTTGATTACTATTGCAATGTACAATAATACAAGTTGAGAAATAGTCAGTAATTCCACTGATTGATCCTCACAACTGAACGAATTAACACTTGGTTTCCAATGAGGAAACATAAATGGGCATGGGTTTGGATAAGTAATGTGCTTTAAGGCGCGGTGAGCGCCAGTAATAATTCCTCCGATGGCAAGTCCCAAGTGGAAGAGGTATATAGACTGGCAATAAAATGTAATTAAACACATGGGCTAAAAGCATAATGAAAATACTGTCACATGGATATACATGTTAAATTAACAATAATAGGGCATTTGGATTTAAATGTATAATGTGTAATCACAATGTAATTGCACAGATATAAATTCATGAAATGAAACAAAGGTGTACCTACCAGATGTAAATGTTTAATATATAATGATTACGTAATTTCACAGGTATAAATTAACTATAAAGCCTGGATGTGATGTGTGCTCCGCAGGTACAACGTGATTGTGACGGAACAGCGGGCGTGGGTGGCAGTTTGCGTGTGCTGGCTCCTCTCTGCGCTCACTGGCATGGTGCCCATGCTGGGCTGGCACAACCCAGACCTTAGCGCCAACCACAGCATCGTGTGCCACTTCACCACCGTAATGAGTATGGACTACATGGTCTACTTCAACTTCTTTGGCTGGGTGGTGGTGCCGCTCAGTGTCATGATCGGCCTGTATGCCCAGATCTTCTACACCATCCGAAGGCAGCTCAATAAGCGAGCGGAGGCCACCTGCGACGCCAGCAAGTACTACCGCAAGGAGTTGAAGCTGGCCAAGTCGTTAGCGCTGGTGGTGCTCTTGTTCGCCCTCTGCTGGTTGCCGCTGCACATCATGAACTGTGTGGACTTCTTCTGCAAAGACTGTGCGCTGCCGAAGGGTGCCGTGTACGTGGGCATCTTCATGTCGCATGTCAACTCTGCCGTCAACCCTCTGGTCTACGCCTTCCGCATGGACCGCTTCCGACTCACGCTGGTCCAAATAGGGCGGCGATGCCTGCTGTGCCCCCCAGCTGGCCCCAGCCCGTGTCTGGCCCTTCGCTCCCCATCGCCCTGCGAGAAGTGCCCATGTCCGTCTGCATCAAAAAGCGACCCTGGAAAACCACCACACCAGAGCTGAGGGCGGGCCTGCGAGGGGTGGACGGGGGTCTGCAATACACTGCTGTGTGATGCATCAGGACCAGGAGCTGTGTTTGGAACTCAGGAGGTTGCTGGGTGAAATCCTGGAGCACTGGGCAATTTTTATTTGACACTTGTACAGAGAAAATGCTATTAAAATTCATTAACTTTCTCCAGGCCTGGTGCCATCAGTTGCCACATGCTTGGTGGGAGCTTTATGAGTGTACGAGGGGATATCAAAAAGTTTTGAGCCTCACACAGAAAGAGCAAAATATTTGGATTAATACAGCTTTATTTTTCAACATAGTCCCCTTCCAACTCCACACACTTGTTCCATTTAGTTTGTCAGTCATTGATACCAGATCGGTAGAACTCAACATCTTGGTCCCCTAACCAGCCCTCCACAGCAG
Source organism: Gymnothorax javanicus (assembly GCA_029692085.1). Classification (NCBI taxonomy): domain Eukaryota; kingdom Metazoa; phylum Chordata; class Actinopteri; order Anguilliformes; family Muraenidae; genus Gymnothorax; species Gymnothorax javanicus. The sequence goes on along the minus strand of CM056202.1, from coordinate 97,597,870 downwards.
CTGTCAGCTAATCATCATCCTCAAATCTCCGGCCCCGAAGGTGTTTTTTCAGCCTGGGAAAGAGGTGGCAGTCGCTGGGGGCTAGGTCTGGAGAATAGGGTCGGTGAGGGAGGAGTTCGTAGCCACACTGGCGCACAGCTTCCATCGCCAATCGGCTGGTGTGGACTGACGCATTGTCCTGGTGAAGCAGAATCCCACAACAGATTTTTCCGCGGCGTTTCTCCTTGATGGATTGGCACATCTGCTTCAGTAGGTTAGCGTAATATTCCCCATTCATTGTGGCTCCATGGGGCAGGTAGTCGATGAGGATCACTCCTTTGCTGTCCCAGAATCTGGTCGCCATAACCTTCTTGGTGGACCTGGTGGCTTTGAACTTCTTTGTCTTTGGAGATGTGGCGTGTTTCCATTCCATCGATTCCTGTTTGCTCTCTGGATCATAATGTTAAAGCCAGGTTTCATCACAGTTTACAACCCTAAAATGAAAATCATCTGGGTTGGCGTTGTACCGAGTTAGCTAGGCTCCACTGAGGGTGACCCTCGATAGCTTCATGTCATCCGAAAGCATTCTCGGGACCCATCTTGCACATACCTTTGACATGTGGAGTTTGTCATGAAGTATGCCGTGTATGGATTCATATCAAAGGCCTGTTGCTTCTTCCAACTCTTGGAGGGTGATACGGCGGTTTTCCACCACTAGTTTGTGCACAGTGTCACTGTTTTCCGGGCTGGTACTGGTTGATGGCCGTCCTGACCGGGGGTCATCTTCTAAACTCTCTCTGCCACGCTGGAATTCCTTCACCCAGCGTTTGATAGTTGCAGAAGAAGGGGAAGACTCCACATAAACGGCAGTCAATCGCTCTTCAACCTGTTTGGCAGGTTGACCATCCAGAACTAGAAACTTTATTACTGCTCTGTACTCAGTTTTGTCCATTTTGCCAACTCACTGGGGGGGTTTGTCTCTTCCACAAAGTGTTGTGACTAAACAATTGCAGCCAGCAGTATGATCCTAATTGCAATCAGTAGCTAAGACATTGATGTAGATCAGGTGTGGTGCATTGTACTATGAGACTGCTCTTTCTGTGTGAGGCTCAAAACTTTTTGATATCCCCTCGTAGCTTGTATATGGGCATAAGATCAGTGCAGTACAGCTGTTTGGCCCTAAAGTGAGGACGCTAACCCTGATTGTTGCAGGGGAGATTGGCCCCTAATTAGTTTAACCCCTTTGGGACTGAAACTGATCTTAAAAAGGTCAGTAAATTTCAGCGATCCCTGACAGGCTGACTTTGCGTCATTTTTGATAGACAGTTCCTGTGTGGCAAAGACAGTTTTTTCCTAACTATCAGGGTAGTTGAATAGATAAAGTCGTGAATGTGAATGATTATTTATGTTGCCACTACATAGCACAATGATTGGCAGCCAGATTGGACACAATCAAGTCAAATTCGAAATGTGTTTTTTTTCCTCAAGATGAAAGCATCGCATGCCATTGTTAGAGGTCCACAGGCTCTAATCAGCAGCTAGCTTAGTTCTCAGAAACAAGGTTTGCAGGCTATTTCGCCAATCAGGGACTGCAAATGAGAGAAAAGTCAGACACTGGTTAATCTGGGCCTGCTCAGTGCTGCCTTCAGTTTACTTTTGTAAGTGGAGCAGACTTTGGCCTGGACAGTAGCATAATTATAGAGTGGGCCATACAGCCCGTCATTTACTCTTATCTTCTTGTAACCAACACCCATTTCAATCATCTTTACTGTTAAAATGAATTACTTTCGGCTGCATTCCATCATACATTATTCCATAGTATTAGTTTGGGTCACACTGTTTGAGTGAGTAAAGGAAAAATGAAAGAATTGAAATTGGAAACAGAAAATTAAGAAATGAAGATCAGAGTGGAAAACAATTCTGCCCCCTAACTACCTAAACAAAAACTAAAATCTGAACGGCTGAACTAATAATGAGGGAATATCAAATCAAACCTTGAAACATTCAGCAGTGATTTTATTGATTTAGTTGGTGAAAAACAGTACGATTGCTCTGAAAGAAAGTTATTGCAAAAAATCTCTTCAATAATTATTTAATGAATTAAATTCAACACTTTGCCACAATTTCGTTTAACCACTCTGTTAGTCAGATGACAGAATGTTGATCTGTTTGGCCTCCAACTGCTTCAACACAGAATAAATTGTTGAAGTAGAAATCACAGGCAATTAATCGTGTGTGACATACATGCGTAATCTGTGTCTAAGCCCAAATGCTTCATTTTATCTGACCACATCAGTGATGCATGTCTGCACGACTGAGCTTAGAAGTTTAAATATTCACGGCCTTAGCCATTCAACTGGATTCTCGCTCATAAACTGGCAGAAACGACTTTGATTCTGCAAGTATTATTTTTTTGTAAATCAGTGATAAATTAATCAAAATTTTTTTAATTTAATTTTGTAAAAATTAAAAATGTGAAAGTATTTGGAAAAAATATGGTATGTTTAATGCTTGAGAAGTATCCAAGGTATTTCCTTTTTACAAAGTAAAATTTCTAAGCCTCCTAATTGGCAAATCCCAATTAAGCCACTCATTATTAGTCTAATACTTTAGGGTAAGACCCAGATTAAGTAAAATCTATTCAGGCATATAAAAATATTAATGAATGATAAAAACAGTAATACAACTCAACAACAACAACAACAATAATAATAATAATAATAATAATAATAATGGGGATAGCACTGCAGCCTCGCTGCAAGAAGACTGTGGGTTCTAATCTGGCCTGGGGCCTTTCTGTGTAGCTTTTGCATGTCCTCTCCAAATTTGTGTGGGCTTTCTCTGGGTACTCTACAATTTTTGTCCCTCAGTCCAAAGACATGTACATCAGGCTAACAGAAGACTCTAATTTGCCTTTTGGCGCGAGTGTGTAAGTGAATGGTGTGTGAATGCTGTGTGCACTCTGCGATGGATTGGCAAACCCTCCCGAATGTGTTTCCTGTCTTTCACTCTTCATCAACCAGGATCGGCTCCAGCTCCCCCCCAACTCCTGTTTGGAAGTAGCAGTTTGGATAATGGAAGGATGATAATAAAAATCTCCATTCTGTCATCTGCTGGTGACTAACAGGAACTGTCCCCGTGAATGTGCTGTGGGTAGAAACCGTGTCCTCTTTTGAAGGAGCATCCACTAGCTACATTGACAGTTCCAACTTTTCAGCCACTGATTACGCTCCAGTGCAGCTGGAATGGTGTGCGCAGTCTCATTGTGAAATATTTTCGACCCGATCCGGCTGACTTCTGCCCCCTCAGAGCTGCTCAGATGTTCTGCTTTGTCACCCAGGCCCCTACAGTAAATTCAGTCAGGAAAGACAAGGCACATGAAGGAAAAGATAATTGTTTATTATACAGATGATGAGAGATAATGCCCTGATGAGAAAGTGTTTGGTGCTTAGACTCTAGAGGGATATTTTACGAAAGGGGCAGCAGCAGGATAAATCTCCCCCCCTGGAGTCCAGACACCGGTGCTGGAGGCTGCTGACTTCAGGTGGCACTTTGCTTCACACAGACTGCGAGAATTTATGGATAAGTTCACATGCCTTTTGTTCTTGTGTTCAGCACTTTCGCTGGGCTCTCATGCCCTCTGCCTCGCTTACAAAGCAGGTGTTGCCAGCTGCAAACGTGACGTCAAAGACCGGCTCCTCTATCTAATTTATATAATTTAAGGCTCTCTGGTACACCGTGTGGTGGCACTAACAGTGCAGCAGCTGGTTAGGGCAGTGAGAGGGGTCCTCTTCTTCTTCCTTGTTCGTATCTGTTCCCAGCTCTGCTCTAGGCTGCCTGCTGGAGGTGGAAGACCAGAAAATCAGGATTCTGTTCTAGAATGAGGGAATTCCCAGAACGGCTAAAGCTCGCTGCTGCAGGTGGTAGAGGAGCATGACCCAGTATCTGGGAGGGGACTCGGTGCTCTGCCTGTTTCCGGCCCAAGGCGCTCGGGTCTGTGTCGGGGGACGTGGATGCAGCAGGAGAGGGTGGGACGATGGTAATCAGAGAGACGTGACCGACACATGGCCACAGACTGAGGCTCAAGCAGGGCGACGAGTGGGAGACTATCCAGCCACCAGTACCACCAGATGGTGGGAAGCCTAATAGTCCTGCCTGCGAACATCCCCATCGCCATCGCTAGCACAGCGCATGATGCTCTAAAAAGGGGACTTGTGCGAATGCTAACCTAACAAGATAATTATAAGAATGTTTTCACAGCATCCAACGTGCAGCATGTCAGTCGATTACTGTTCAGATTAACCCTGATTCAGGCAGCTCTCCAAGATTATCTTTAAGAAAATTATTCATTTTTGAAAATGCCAGAGAATATTTTTCATTGCCTTGTTTGATGCCTCTGTATCCATGATTTTGCTTTTTTTCCCCATAATTCCACCCACGCATGAAAAAAAGACTGAGCATATAGAGATGACTTCAAATTAAGTCTCAGTTCTAACATTGGGGTGGACAAAAATCATTTATGGGATGAATCACATCAGTTAAAATTCAATTGAAAAACAATGTCAGGGATGAAAAGGTAAAACAAGTTCAAACAATTTAGCGCCACATAAATTTACATGGACTGGTACTGTGAATTCTTTGTCTGTATCTACTGGACAATTAATACACATCTGGATTTGTTTGTTGTATTTATAACAATTACTGATGTTATATGATAATGATTATTATTTTTTGTAAATCATATTATAATGACTCCTTTCATGCATTATGGCTTCACAATGTGCGTACTATCTGTATAAAGCCCCATAAAAATATATATATACGTTTATCATCTTTTTAATTTGAAAAACATGATGCAGGTGGGCGGATTTTATTGATTTTTTAGTAAATATATTTTTATATTGAGTTTACTTATACGCTCACGTCATGTTTTTCTAGGTTTCTAGACCTGCTTATTCTCTGGTACTCGACTGAGAACAACATAGGAACACAACATTTCCAAGTAAACGGCTTAAGTGTCCATTTGTGGGTACATTCACACTACTCGCAAAGCGCATTATGCTGATTGCCCTTATTTTGATAATAAAAATGCAAAAAAAAAAAAAAAATTGATGCGGCCACAATCTGCAGGTGGGGATGATAAACTAATATATATATATATTTTTATGGGGCCTAAGCAGGCTTTGAGCAGTGTTCTTAATTATGCTGCCACTGTCACATGACCAAACGAAATCTTGAATCACCTCCTTTGACTGTGATGTCACAAGGTTCTCATGGAACCTTCCGAAAATAAGGATGCAATGCAGAAGTTTTGTATATGTGAACTGATTCAGAAGTATCTCCACCAAACACATGGCTGGGAGATAGCTCTGGATCTCCATAAAAAGATCATTTGAAAGCTAGCACCCAACAATCACCAAATATTGCAGAATAGGGAATTAAAAGAGTACTGCTGCTCTGGCTTTAGAAACCACATGAAGGAATAAGAATGCAACAAAACACAATGTGTACCAATCCAATCAGGTTTAGCTCTTGGCAAATGTATTTGCCAAATCCTATTAGCGAACCCTCATTCAGCCCCTGTGAATGTTCAATCCCAGGCGTTCAGTGATGACTATGAGAAATGCATGAACAGCTGGTATGCTGAGGGGATTTCAGTCCTGTAATTCCATTGTTTGCCATTATCAGCACCCCATATTTATTCTCTGCGATCAACGCAAAATAAAACTCATGTATTACCAATGCTGGCTGTATTTCTGTTCATAGCTAAAATGTTTCAGATGTGCAAACTGACAGGAACTGCCTGCTGTGATAAATAAATGAAGTTGCATCCAATAAGAGTCGGGTCCTATCACCTGCGTGGCAAACTGAATTTGTCCCTAAGTGACAGCCTTTCTCTATCATTCTAGCAATGCATCTAAATTTTATGTTATTTATTGACACGTAATGTACTAAACAGAGAAACCACTCCAAAAGCAAATGGGAAATGTACAAAAACCATCTGAGCAGTAGAAAAAAAGACTAACATTAGTTAATACATCTACAGATGAAGTCACATTTTCACATACCGTGAGGTAAGGATGAGAAAATGTCTTTTATAGTTACCAAAGTCTACTGCCTCAGTTTCCACAGAATAGTGTTTTTAGCACTGGGGTCTTCAATTACAGTACCACCCTAAATAACAGTAATTAGTACACTGAAAGTGTAAACAAAACAAAAAAAAAAAGAATCATTGTTGTCGCTGTTGCTTCCCTCGCTCATTCACTCTCTCTCTCTCTCTCTCTCTCTCTCTCTCTCCATCTGCTGTGTTTATCTCACCACCTGCCTCAGGACTTTATAAACTGCTGAGCGGGCGACTTCATCCCCTTCATCTCCTTAGTGACGTGTAATCGGGCTGCCGGGGTCCTCCTGTCACCCGCAGTCAGTCAGGGCGTTTGTGGAGATCCGAGCTCTAGGGCAGCAGCCACATAGACACCGACGGATGTCCACACTTACAGACAAGCAACGCTGTCCGGCCCTGAGGCACTAACCGCACAGACCTGCAGATGAAGGCAGGAGAAGTGTAACACACGTCACTGCGAAGAGGAGGCCTGTTTTTGAGCCAAATACTGTATGGACAAAGCCCCAAACAGGGAGATGATTCCTCTTGGACTCCTTTGCCATCTTTGTTAAGCAGGACAGGCAGCTAGATGGGCAGGGTGACAGGAGGTGGAGTCATTTAATTTTTTATTTTTTCTGCCTTTTCTCACTGACCCTTTCATTTGTAACCAGCTGGCGGGGAATTGGCCTTTGCTTGGAGAACGGACGTCTGGAGGGGCCGTAAAAGATCCACACACACCCTCAAAGAGAGGACCCGAAGGTGTAAGAGGAACAGAAATCGAGAGAAAAGGGGATATAGAAATAGAGGGAGAGAGAGAGAGAGAGAGAGAGAGATAGAAATAGAGTGATAAGGTATGCCAGGGCAGGATGGGGCAGGCGAAGAGAGGGAGATGGAGGCTCAGGAGCTGCAGGAAGAGGAGGACGCCCTGCTGGTTTTCAGCCGCTACAGCGAGCAGCGAGCCGCCGTGCCCTGGGACCAGCGCACCCTCCGGGAGAAGGTATCCTACTACCTGGACCGCATCTTCCTCGTTTTCCTCGTCCTCTTCCTACTGGTGCTGATGGGCGAGACCCTGTACAAGCTGTGGTATGTCACCAACATTGGCAAGCTGCAGCACTTCCTGCTCTGGCTATTTTCCTACTTCCTGCGGCAGGAGGAAGAGGAGGAGCTTTTGGAACTATAACATGGATGGCATGCCAACTCATTGCAAAATAATGTCTTCCAGGAAGCAGAGACTGCATACAGATTCATAATGTTAGTAGACACCACATCTACATCCAGTTTGAATGACTTCACAAAATAAAGATTGAGCTTTATCGAAAAAAAATGGACTTTTTTCACATACATATTTATAATTTATGTTATGCCTGCGTTGTTAATGACCTCAATGGTGCATGAAGTGGTTTGGAACATGTATGGTACCATTTTAATTTTAATACTCTGTCACAAGCAACTTGTTTTTATTGGTCCCTAGTACAAGATACTATGTGGTAAAATGTGAGCAGGAAACACATATATATTATATGCATTGTACAAATTGTTGTATATCGAGATTGATCTGAAATAAATTCCTGTTTGTGGACTGAAAATTTGAATAAATAAACAGCATGTTTTGTAAAACATATATACAGTTGACAAGGTGATTCTGAATCCAGCTATTCACTCATTGGTCTCGTGCTGTGCAACACATCCAGAAAGTGTCTCAATTACAGTTCTGGGTCACGAAGCGCAGCGAGACTATACAGTGGGTCAAGGCTCATGTGGCAGCCACCAGGCCTGTGCGCCGTTATGTAATCCTTTCCATGGAGGCACTATCTGTATACAAGGTTATTAGGGATAAAGGGACTGTGACTACAGGGATAATTATCTTTCGCCTGAGTTTTCCTCTTCTCACTGTGCAGCAGTGACATCGCCAGTCTGAATGAGGAACAACAGTTTCCCTTCAATCGGCAGCCGAATAAGAGCCTCGGAACAGGGTGTTCGCACTCTCAAGCCCTTCGGAAATATACGATTCTGATGTACATTCTTAAACTCATACTTGCAACCCTTCAGGAAAAGAAGCTGACTGTGACATTCCTGGGTTCAGTGATGTACACTATTATCATTGCATGAAAAAGTTATACAATATCAGGAATGATTTTGTTTAAACGACACTGAAAATGCATCCATTTTAATTGAATTTTGTTTGTGAGCTTTAATTAATTCCATAATGTCATGAATAGGTCATGAATATCCCCATTCATAAGCAAAATAGCACTTTATGTAGTCTTCAGAGCCCAAGCACCCTGCTATAATGGCACCAATTTTGATCACTGTGCTGATAACGGCTGTGAAAACTCCAGCCAAAATGTAATTAAAATTAAATTCAGAGAAAGACGGTACCAAATGGGAATGACAAGTCCGGGAACAACTGAGAAAGAAGAGCCCTGTTTTGGAGGAGAGAATTATGAAATCCTGTACGTCGTCAGTTTGAATGTAATGAAATGACACTACGTTGCGCCATCTGTAGGATTGGGATTGAGTAACCATGTGCGTCAATGCGCATGCTCTCACTTTGTTTACGTTTTGTAGTACTCTTAATGAAAAAAATCTAATATTGTATTTTGAATATAACTTTTAAAGGCTACACATTAGTTTAATGCCTTTTGAATTTTAATCGTGATTATAATGAATTTAAGAGATTGACCTTTGACACGGAAACCAAACGCGGAAGTCGCTCGCCAGCTCAGATTACGTTCTCTCTCACTCTGAATTCCGAGCGGACTTGACGTTTCGTGTCTATTTCAGACTTAAAGTAAGTATATTGTTGGAAATCAACTCGATCAGTGTGATTAAATGCTCAGTGTGTGTTTTTACAGTATAGCGCAAGTCGTTAGCTAATGTTTATGCGAAGGTTTTCAGTCTTCGCGAAGTTATTTGAAGACCTCTTGTGGAGTTTTACTTTCGCGTTAGCCAGCTAGCGTGTCACACGTGGCCCAGACATTATAGCTCACTGCAGGTGAACCGCCTTGTCGAGAGCGGTGGAAGTACAGGTTTATCGTTCGATTAGAAACAAATCTGTAGTAGCTTGATTATTAACAGTAACATATCTGATGCTTTTACCTGCGCTGTTTCTCAAATGATTGTTAGCTAATGGACGACGTGTGTTATAACTGTAGGCTAGCTAGCAGGATAGCTAGTTGGCTAGTTCGGGTTAATCACTCGTTAGTCCGGTACTCCTTTTGTTAGCCAGTTTGCGTTGACGAATTGAATTCCTGGCCATGGCAGACCATTGGGTCTAACGTAGGTTAAACACTCCTTACCGGGTCCATAATGTTTGGATGGACTGTAGTGGCTCACGCACGGTTAAATCCGGCACACTGGCAGGTAGCCAGCGGCTACACCACCCAACGCTGCTCGCTAGTTCGTAAGGTTGATGATCGGATAACATGACGCAGAAACGCAATGGTAAGTTCGCTCGCTAGTTATTAGCATCGACGAAGTTAAGCTGTAATACGCGAGGTATGTTGCGCTGGTCTGTCCTCTATGGCTACAATCATAGTAAGTCGTGAGCATTTTCATCGATCCGCGTTGAAATCGACCCCCTTGCCTGTGGTTGGCACACTCAATAGCCCAATCCCAAACCGGCCCCTACCCACTAGCGCTTCACTACTACTACTTCTTTTTGCTTTCCGGCAGTATAGACGCTGCAAGGCGTATTACTACCCTCCTCCGGTCATGTCAAAGCTATATTCTTACATACAATCCCGTATTATGCAGGTACTGCAAGACTGCCTTTGATATAATTTGGTGGTTCTCTCTATGATCAAACAAGGTTTTAATGGCAACTACCCCAACTCAAAGCTCTAACATTTGTGTGTATAGTGTTTCTCTCTCGTTGTTATATAAATTGAATTCTAAGAATGCATGCTTTACTGTTTCTGGACTTCCGTACCGACATAACCCAGATTCATGCTTTCCCATTATGTACCTAGCGCTTCACTACCGAGTGTCACTCCATATGATGTCTCCCTCTTCTTCTTCCTCTATTAGTTTTATGGCAGACCTCACTCATGTCTTTCATTGGTGCATGCCGCCACCAAATGCACTGGCTTGCGTGCTGTGTCTTAATTATGTGCTTTACTTGTACACAAAAAAAAAAACTTAATCCTATCACATCTCTCTTTCAAATATATTTCTCCAGGCTTTCTGTGTCCACTACTTTTCTTAAGTCTGACTGCCACCGAACCCTCTTTCCAAAACTGTATTTATATCTTTCCTCTTTACATCTACTATGCCCAAAATCTCTCTTGCTGCATCTACCACCATCATAATTCTCTCAGTTTTACTTTCTATCTCACAAGCACAATTTAGGTACATTGAAATGAAATCTAAAAAAGTTCTTCAGCTCATCCTAATTATGGAGTCTCCCTCACTGCTATGGAGGGAGCTTCATGAAGGGGGAGGGTGTAAAAACGTGTATAAACTTTGGGATGCCCTTCCCCTTCATCCAACGGGAAGCGGAGGTAATCATCACCATGCCTACCGATGGATACGTTGCATTGTATTAGAGATGTCACGATACCAAAAATTCAGTAGTCGGTGCCAACACCAGTAAAATTTCACGATTCTCGATGCCAATTCGATACCACGGCAAAAAAAAAAAAAAAAAAGAAAAAAAAAAGGATTTTCAAAGATCCCTTGGCAACGCGACCGTTTTTGCCTAGAAAGTCGAGCAACCAAGTCCCACGATCGGACAAGAAGTTATCATAAAGAACGTCGTTCTCTTGTTCGCGTTCACTCCGTTCAGAATAAAAGTTTTAGTTCAAAAACTTGTAGTTCAAAGTTCATTCAGCCAAAGAAGGGTGCGTTCAGTTCCCGTTCTTCAAAAAAAGGAACATCTTCAGGCACAACACTGGATAAGGCATTGCAACACGTGCCCGCGAGCCATCCCAAACATCATGTAACGTGTATTTCAGTATGATATATTAAAAAAAGAAAACGATAATTCATTAAAACGTTTGGATGTTGCAGCGACGTGCGGTCGGAGGTTAGTTTGGTGAGGCAGAATCCTCCCCTTTGCTTGATTAGCAATCAGACAATCAACTAGTTTAGTAAGACTATTCGGCAGGATGACGGGCCAGTTTAAGTTTCCGCGGTGTTATTACTCAGTAGGCTACATTGAACCTGAAATGCTCACGAAACTGCAGATTTGCGAGTACTTGCTTACAGGAAGCCAGAGACGTGCAGTGAGGTGAGGCAGTGACCCAAACTTTTATCACAGGATTTTGTGAACCTGTTCACACATACTATTCCTGATTGACAATCAAAACAATTAAGACCAAGCCTATAGGAAGCCCGTATACTGATAGAGGAGATAATGACAAAAAGATTCATTCAAGTATCGCTTCAATTCGACACTGCAAGGATGGAAATCTGAATAATCAATTAGGAAAAATTCTCGGCTCGGTAATTCTGTATATCGTTTAAACATTTTGTTAATTGGATTATGAAAGAAGACTGAAAATAAGCGCCCACTTTTTTTTTTGGGTGTAAAAGCCATATTTAAAGGAGAATACATTGTATATTGATTAAGCATTGAACTCTGCATAAGTTGAACTGTTTTAATATTTGTTGATGACATTGCTTCGGCTTCCTGGAAGCAAGTACGCGCAAATTTGCTGTCTAGCGAGCATTTCAGGTTCGATATACTGCGTAATAACGCCGCAAAACTTAAACTGGCCCGTCATACTGCTGAATAGCCTGACTAAGCTAGTTAATCGTCTGATTTCTAATCAAGCAAAGGGAAGGATTCTGCCTCACCAAACTAACCTCCGACCGCACGTCACTGCTTGGTGCCTTTTTTGTCAGCGAGTCGGGGCGCTTCAGCTGCAGTTTCCATCTTTCACATGGGGTTTGTTGTGACTTGTGGGGTCTACTTCTTCGTGACCTCCTTCTGAATGCAAGTATCAACTGGAACACTCTGAAGTGTATACTGCCCCCATTAGTTCCGGAATAGTCACAGCACCGAAACTTACCGTGCCTCGGTACTTACGGTGCCTCAAAATAGTGGGCATCGTCGGTGTTTTTTCATTTAAGAATCGAAAGGTATCGGTTCTTGTGACATCCATACATTGTATTCAACAGTCTAGTTCCCCAATTATACATTTCTTGGCCAAAATATTTTAGAGAGGATAATGTAATTAAATAAAATTTATATTAAAAATATTGAATACATGGCGTTGACAAAGATGAAAGCGTTTGTGCATGAAATGGCACATTGTGAAAAAGAGCGATCATTTATTCAATAAATAAAACTACTCAGTGTTTTTTCGGGGGCTCATCTGCATGTTCATTTCAAAATTCAGTGTAACCTTTAGTATCGTAATGTGCGCATGAAATGGTCAATCAAATGTCCATTTGGGGTTTGGTAATGTTTTACTTATCTTTCAGAAATTGCCGCATGGAAATGATAGTTGTAGATATGCAGCGTTTCTTCCATCCCGGACACAGAATAAGTGCTGCACTTGAAAGGAGGGGGTTTGTTAGCTTGCATCGGTGTAGACTCGCTGCGGAGGGTTTAATCAGCCACTTACACTCCATGGGGATTGGTTTGGGATGACACTCAATGTGGCGAACCCTCCGTGGGAACGCGCAAGCGGAGGGGGAGTGGATAGGGCAAGTGGATAGGGACCGGTTTGGGATTGAGCCAAAATCTTCACTAGGGGTCGATGAGTTCAACGTGTTAAATTCACGATGGGTCGATTCAGTTAAGTACACCGTGACTTGCAGAAGATGGGTTGGTGACGCCTATTGTAGATTTGTTTTATTGGATGTCAATTGTCTTTACTGGATGGAAAAACAAACCTTGTATTTCATCAGCATTATGTTGTAATTTAGAGTCAAAGGGTCGACGATATCGTCACCGGTCAATAGGACCTTTAGCCAATAGTATGTCTCTGCAGGACCCGAAGGCTGCAGATTCAGACCCACCCACAGTTCTGGGACCGCATTTCTAGGACCTTAGGTTTTCTGCGACAGCGCCACCTATCGAGGGTTAGGGTTAGGCTTAGGGTCCTAGAACTGTGGTGCTGAAACTGCTGCTTCCGGTTCTGCAGGGACACCCTGCTCCTTTTAGCTAATAACTCTGCATCATGTTGCAGTTGTTTATTTGCTGTAATATTGTATGGAATATGACATTTTTCAGTTTTCTGTGGTCTTGACAGAATGCGTTACGTGGCCGCTTACCTCCTGGCTGTGCTCGGTGGAAACTCAAGCCCCACCGCCAAGGATATCCAGAACATCCTGGGCAGCGTTGGGATAGAGGCCGATGACGAACGTCTCAACAAGGTGTGTTAACAGTACTTCGGTGTAATGAGTTTCCGAAGTTTGCTATGTGGCCAAAGAACTGCCGACAGATCGTCACCCCTAAATTCTGAAGATTATGGTTGTGAACATGTGCTTTTTATGTTGTGCACAGCCACTGTTTAATGATTAAAATGAGTTGTTCACAGGGCTTGAACACTGGCTAACTTTCAGCTGTGTTTTTCCTGTCAAATGGGCATTGCATTTGACTTTGTTCGCTGTCCGCAGGTCATCAGTGAACTGAATGGAAAAGACGTCAATGAAGTCATGAATGCAGGTGAGTGTCTTAAATCATGTATTTGTCCAGCTCCCAGTAGTCTTGTGTAGTAACTGTGACAGGGTGAGAAATTTAGGGGGGCTAATAGCTAATACCCTCTATCACAGTGTAAAATTCACTCTGAGCTGTGTGGCAGATTCCATAAAATTGCCACATATTAATTTTTGGAACCACGTTTGGACTGAACCCTCTGATTAAATGTGTAGCAGAGTTATCACATGAAGTGTGAGCGTTTTGTTTTGTGTGTGCAGGTCTCTCCAAGTTGGCCTCCGTGCCAGCAGGTGGTGCTGTGGCCGCTCCTGCAGCTGGTGGAGGGACGGCTGCTGCTGCTGGAGAGGCTCCTGCTGGTAAGCTCATCCTCGAGAGTAGTCATGTGACTGAGGAGAAATGCAGGGCCACGACTGCTCGTCTCCCTGGAGCTGCCTAATTACTGTATGATGGCAGTTCCCAAACTTAGCCCTGTGCGACCTTAACATGCGCTGGTGTTTGTTCCTACCATAATGGCAATCAGAGAATTTTAGCAAGTTGTTTATTTTTTTGATGTTGTGTTGATATGTGGAGGAACTGCACATCTTCATTATGGGAGAAATAGCTTGGCAGTGCCAGAGAAAATATGTAATTCCCTGATTCATATTACAGTTATTGCCTTATGTGGCAAACGGTAACATTGAGGTAACCAACAGTGTCATTGAGGTCACGTGTTTGGTATGTGCCCGTCAGTCTGTCTGTCCATCCGTCCGTCCGCTGGGTTAGGCAGGGAAGGGGGCCGGGGGGGGGGAGACGTATGTTTTTACGAGCAAAAGCACATTCTATTTTTATCTTTGTGTGCAAACGTGCATGCAGTTTTTTTTCAGCAGCGATCGCTCTCCTCACAAATCAAATTTTCAAATATGTAACACTTATTTTCTCTTGTTTTTAACTCAGAATTGACTGAAACTTGCTGAACAGAATTACTGCTGATTAGCTTATAATAATTTTCAGTGAAAAGCAGCATGACCCTGATGCCGATCTGTTTCCCCTCCACAGCGGAAGAGAAGAAAGAGGAGAAGAAGGAGGAGTCGGAGGAGTCGGACGAGGACATGGGCTTCGGCCTCTTTGACTAAATCTTGTGAAAAAAAGCAATAAAAACTGAAAAATGAATGTGCAAAAGTTGCTTTATTCAACACGCCTGCATGCTTTTGAAATCGTGGGCCTTGAAATTGGTTTGCTGCTCACAATTTCAGCTGGAAGGGTTCTTTTCAACATTAAGGCATACCCATTTCATTGCATTGAGATTGCAGTAATTTAGTGCTGAAGTCTAAAATGTGATGTATTGACTGCGAGGGTAGCATGGTCCGGACATCTTGACTCTGGACTGGATGTAATTGTGCATTTTTACCTGCGTCGCCGAAGGCAGCAGGTCTAGGAATGGCTTTTCCACTTCCGGACCCGAACTCCGAAAAATGCTCGGAGGACAAAAATCTCTCGGGAGAGCGCCAAACTCATGAAATAGAGCGGGTGAATTTTTGTTCTCCATTGTCCGTCCGTCATTCCGTACGTCCGAAGTAACGACGTTATTGAGATAACTCAAAAAATAATTGGCCCAGGAAGTTGTAATTTGGTATGATGATGTGTCTTGACCCAAGGCAGGTCGCTATTGAAAATGGCCGTGCTGCATCAAAATCCAAGATGGCTGCCGCCACTTTCGTAAAAACGACGTTATCGAGATAACGCGGAAAACGTGTCGTAGGAAGTTCTGATTTGGTATGCTTATGTATCTTGACCCAAGGTAGGTCGCTATTGAAAATGGCTGCACTACATCAAAATCCAAGATGGTCGCCGCCGTTTTTGTGAAAACAACGTTGTCGAGATAACGTGAAAAATGTGTCGTAGGAAGTTCTGATTTGGTATGCTGATGTATCTTTACCTAAGGCAGGTCGCTATCGAAAATGGCCACGCTGCATCAAAATCCAAGATGGCCACCGCCGTTTCTGTAAAAACGACGTTATCGAGAGAACGTGAAAAACAAGCGGCCTAGGGACTTTAAATTTGGTATGGTGGTGCATCTTGACCTATTGCATGTTCTTTTTGAAAATGATATCACAACATCAAAATCCAAGATGGCCACCAGACCACGTTATCGAGATAACTCGCAAAATAAGTGGCTGACCCAAGGCAGGTCATTATTGAAGATGAATGTGCTACACCAAAATCCTTTCCAGTTAATCTTTTCCATATGGCTGCATCTATCATCATCATCATAACAATTCACAATCACTCAATCAATGCAAATTTTATTCACCAAAGCATACTTCTACATAACACCCATGCAGTGATGCAGGTTCAGTGACTTCGCACTTGTTCTATATTGTGCAGATAAAAATGCCATTTTCTTGAGTACCAGTTAAAAGTTTTTAAAGTCGAGATATTTGTGTGTTTGGCAAAATATTAGCAGTTTTATTCTGTTAAGATGACCTTGAATGGCACAATTTAGAACATGAATAGTGAGAAGAAATTATGTAGAATTTGACAGGATGGCGAAATTTTCAAAAAAAGTGCCATAAACCATCAATAAACAGGTTAACTCATTTCTTTTTTCCAGCAAAGACCATAAAATCAACCTAATTTGTAACAAAACAAGTAGCCCTCAATTATACTGTACTACAATGTTTCCCAAACCTCCCCTGGCATACCCCTTGTCCTGCATGCTTTAAATCTCTCCCTGCTCCAGCACAGGTGATTCAAATGATCAGGTCATAATTAGCACCAGAAGCTGCTTGATCATAAGCGAATCATTTGAATCTCCTGTGCTGGAGCAGGGAGAGATCTAAAGCATGCAGGACAAGGGGTACGCTAGGAGAGGTTTGGGAAACGCCGCTGTACTATATGACTCCATAGCACCATATGTCCTTGTTGGCAAAAAATTTGTAATGCATATTCAGTCACGGCAAAGATTTTTTAAGAACTATTTTAATATTTTAAACAAAGCATGTGTGAATTATACCATTGAAATTAGGGAATTGTGGGTGTTCATTAACTTCTGTCCAGCAGTGTTTATGCAATGCAGGACAGTAACAGTCCTCAAGTTGATCTAATTTTAGGAACATAGCTTCAGATTTGTAACAAATGCATTCTAATCAACCTTTTCCCAGTCTTTATAGGTGAGTAAATTGGCTATAAAGTCAGTATCTGTGAAGGTGATATTTTTGAGGTTATGGAGCTCGTAGTGTGAGCAGGCACTGCAAGTATGCTGGTGTTGAATGCCTAATGATCAGTCAGGGTACAGCATAAGGGTATGTAGCTAGTCTTCCATGACTATAGGCTCGATTCATTTTCAGTTCCTTAAAATTCTGCAGATTGCAACATTGACCTATTAGTGCACAGCCTGTGAAAGATGGACCTGGGAAGGGTGATAATGCTCTACTGTAGGGTCGGGGGACCCCATCCTAAAAGCTGGCGTGGGCGCAGTTGTCATTCTGATCAAGCAGTGACACTAAACTATTATACAAGGTCCTTAGCAAAAAGTAAGGGCAGAAACCTGGCCTGGGCAATGACGTGAATACAGACACTTCAAGATTCGCAAGCTGAATTGTAACTCCTTGCCTTTTGCAAGGTGTCACCTGAAAGTGAACGATAATAAAGCAAGGAGCGTGCTGCAGTCTGAGTGTTGGAGCTGGTGGGCGTTGTAGCATGAAATGACAGACACCTGACCTGTTTTTCAGCTTCGCTGTTTGCCACAGGGATTATGAAGACATCCTGACTTGCGCAATATTGCTGCCTTAAGACTGACGTTTGTTTCATCTGCTGGTGCGAAGGAGCGCACGCTGAGTAGGTTAAGTGGGTATGCGTATTTGTGCCAGCTGGGCCTGGATTTGTCATTTTTATTCACGCACTTGCATGAACCGTGTCTCTGTACTAATGGTCGGAGGAATCAGGTGTGATGCGACTTGGTTGGAAGGAAAGCCTGCATGCACATCTGGGCTGTGGTAGAATAGTCTTTTTTTTTTTTTTTTTTTTTTTTTACTTTAGGAAAGTTCCAAGCTCTTTGGAAATGACTTAGAATTATTTATTCCGGCAGCCATGATCGAAGAGCTGTTCAAATTCTCTGAATGCATAGGAATGGTGCTTCGGTGTTCCCTAACGTGTCTCCTTCAGCGTAGAGTACACTGGGCCTTGCTTTTCAGAAAGAAAGGAAATGACACGATTCGTCGCAGCAGCGACGTGTAAGGTGATTCACCATCCATCATCTTGTTCGTCCGTTTTCCTGAACGAGGTTTACATGATGTCATACTGCCTCACAGCATGAAGGTAGTGGGTTTGAATCTGGCTTGGGGCCTTTCTGTGTGGAGTTACACGATCCCCCCTGTGTCCGTGTGGGTTTCCTTGGACAGTCAAAAGACATGCGTATCAGGCTAGTTAGAGACACTAAATTGTCCATATGTGTGAATGGTACGTGAAAGGTGTTAGCGCCCTGCAGTGGATTGGCGAGGTATCCAGGGAGTGTCCCTGCCTTTTGCCCATAGTCAGCTGACATAGTCTCCAGCTCCCTCGCAATCCCAGTGGTGTAGATAATGGATGGATGAATCTGTACCTCATGAAGTTCCCCATTGAGGCCAAGTAAAAGTAATTTGGAATATGAAAACGTGGCATAATTTTTTGACTGTTGGACTCTACTGTGTATAATCACCCAATTCCAGCTCCTGCTGCTGCCGAGGCATATGAGCGCTCCCACTGCCCTTCAAAGCTGAAGCTCATTGGTCTAAAGAGGGCGGAGCGAAGCTGCAGTTATTGGGCGCCTGTTCTTCCACTGTTCCTGCTGAAGTGGAATGAGAGGTCATTGCTGCTGACCGCTGGCCTTCCTGTAAGGGTGAGCAGGTTATTTCAGGGCAGTAAATGCCTTTGAGCAGAGAGTGCCAATTAATGAACTCAAACGTTTGCATCTTGGGGCCAAGGAACCAACCATAGACATGGTGAAAGTGGAGTTCTTTGTATTGCCTTCAGTGAGTCAGACAGTACATTCATGCTGCCATTACTGTGCTTACAGTCGAGCAGTTGGAGTAACTTATTCTGATGGGTACCTCTACGTGTGCAGTAAGTTGGAAGCCTTGTTGACTCAGATTAATAATGTAAATTGGCAGCAGATTAGCCCTCTGACGCTGGTGTTTCTGTGGAAGAGGAGCTGGAGAGAGGCCGATATGACGAAGGAGGAATGCTGTAAGGGCCTCGAGGCCTTGGCATTGAGAGAGTTTCCTGGAAGACGCTGTTAGCCATGCCCCCTTATTACGGGAAGGAAACGCCCAGATCCAGGCTTCAGGAGAACTACTGAGTGAAACTTCCATCTAAGCTCGGGAAAATTATGTAAAGTCTACCGACACGTTTTTCAGATGTACCCAAAATGCTCTGATGTTCTATTCAGAAAGTGATTAATACTAGGAATAACGTGGAAAAATTTAAACAATATAAAAGTCTTGATGGCTTTGGGTAAATTTTTTGTCCCCATTTGGTACCACTCCTTTATAGCCACTTATATTATTGCTTAATTTTATTTTTTTTAGAAAATGTTCACCATTTTCTACCTCCTTTTATGTTTCCATGCTCCTGCAGTGTTGCCCCTTAAGTGTGTATTATCAACTTTTGAGATGCAAGTGTGGCATGATAAATTCATATCTTGAAGTGCAGCAAAACTACATTAAGAATGTATTACAATTACATCTGACTGCCCACCAGTGTCAACAAGAAACCCTGCAACTAAAAATGTGCTGTCTGTTTCTAAAATTTCTAAATAGTATGACAAATGCTATAAATAACATTAGGAGTGTGTTACGGCTCCAGTGTTCTGCTTGTGTTCTGGTGAAGGTGTGTTTTGTTGCAGGTCCTGGGAGGGGTGGAGCCGAGGTGCCAACAAGTGGTAACTGGGAACACCGGGCCAGCGTCCCGGTAGCCAATTTAAGGCCGCCTGCCCTGAGACCATCTTGTTGTTGCTTTCTTCCTGCAGACCCAGCTCGTTTGTTTTATTTTGCGTCACTCTTTTGTTTTCTGTTTTATATGAAATAACACGCACTTGACGCCAGTCATTGCAGCCATACACCTCCCAGCATCACTGACTCTAACGTCCACACCTCATTGCCTTTATATTTTTGATACTTACATTAATAAATTAGGTTATTATAATTTATTTTGGCGTGTGTCTCCCTCTGTTTGTTGTGGCCTGTGAGCCGGCTGTAACAAATGTAACACAGCGTAATCCCCCAGTTACTGTCGGAAGCACTGAGAGCTCTCAGTACACATGCACTTTCTCATTGAGCACATGAAGCGTTGAATTGCCTGTAGCCCTGATGATGTTGACTGGTTGTCTCAGCGTTGCTATGCAGCCACATCAGCCAAACATGTGAGATTTCTCTGTGCGTTTGTCCCAGGGCACCGGCAGTCTTCCTGGCTTCTCCCACAAGCACTGCTTTCCTCCATCATCATTTTCGCCTCAGCCCCTGTTGAGGATTATATTTCAATATTTCTCATCATATTCATCAGTAGATCAATTGCCATGTTGAATAACCATAATCAATAATCATAATCAGTATCCACATTATGTAAGCAGCAGTAACACACACACACACAAAAACACACACACACACATAACATAACACACACACACACACAAGTAGTTCACATACGCATAGGGAGGGGATGAGCAGTGCAAACACACATGTACACATGTACATACACACACACACACACACACACACACACACAAGCAGTTCACACACAGACACACACACATGCAAGCAATTCAATTCACACATGCATGAGCAGCTCACACACACATAAGCAGCATGCTTCTGTAGCTTTGATTAGTAAGCAGGCTTCTGTTTAGTTGATTCAAAAACATTATCAGGCGATGCATTTGATTTCTGTAGCTTTGATCAATGTTTGTTCAGTAAAATCATTAGTTGTTACTGAAAAAAACATTTGAATCATTTATGTATCCACTTGTATCCTATTCCTTTGTCTGTACTTTTCATCTCTTGAGTGGAACTTTCCACTCCTTTTTAGTCATGTGCAGCTCATCTTTGCTTTGAATTCCTGAAGGATTAGGTAGTGGCGTTTTTTGGTTAGCCCTGGCCAATTGTAGCGCCGAGAATGAGAATTCGAAAGACCATATTTGGAAGATATTTCCTGTGATAAAGGTATAAAAGCTGGGTGTTAAAAATAAGAAATCAGTTCTTCTTGCGCAAAAAGAACTCGGCTTTACATTTATCAATATGCCTCAATAAAGCCTAATCGTCTGAAGAATCTGTCTCTCTCCAATTGCTTGGGGATGGGGGAACCTCATAATCTGAATTGCTTGGGGATGGGGGAACCTCATAATCTGAAAATATGTCTGGATGAAAACCACAACACCCCTTTATACGGTATTTGGCTGTGATACAGCTGAACATCCCCATGATATAGTCAAAGACGAATAATTCCTATCATGTGTCTTGCTGATCTCTCTGCTTAGTTCTCTTCAACAACCTGGTGCTATTTTTAAAATATTACAGGTGGCAGTGGGAGATACAGGGTGGACAACTATGGGACTGCTATAGACCTTTCATATTGAGTGCATATAGATTGTATGTATTGCGTAATTAATTTACACTTCATATTGTTTTTATTGCATTATGTTGTGGAAGAGCTCAGTTGGGTGAATACACACTTGTTCTCAAGACCTTACTGCATGTGTGTGTGTGTTTGTGTGTGTGTGTGTGTCTGAATGAGACTGCGAGCTTTTGTTTTGCCTGTTCGGTGTTTTTTGCAGAAGGCCCTCTAGTGGCGGGCAGAGGTACAGCATTCTGAGCTGCTCGGAAGAGACCCCAGGGTGAACTCATTCTCTGTTGTGTCTGTATTGGCGGTGCTGGTGGACGGCTCACCAGCGCTGAGTCGGCAATTAAATTTTTTTTTTTCCTTAGGAAGAAACTAAATGGTTTATTTTATCATATCTCAAACAAAGATCCAGTAAAATTGGGTTTCAGCACATAGGCTGGTGACAGTGCGGTCTCGTTACAGTTAATCATATTAGATGTTTTGTAATTACTTTGAAGCAAGGGCTCTCACAGTGATGCTGTGAGCAGTTTCATCAGAGACAGACTGAATGTAAACACAGTTTTTTAAATTATTGGTGCTGGGAATAAATGCCTGCTCACTATTACTTAACTCAGAGAAAGTTATTAAAGAACTGGTGGTTGTGCCCCTCATTCAGCAATCCTTGGAACAGAGATGAATTATTGATGTGTAGAGTAAGATATTTATTTCTCAGCTAACAACAACAAACAACAAAAACATCAGAAATAATGACTTCAATTGGATGTTCATCATTTAACCACTCACTTCTGAACATAAGCATATATATTGTGCTATATATAAGCAGTATCTTCGGCAATAAAAGTACAATAATGTCTTTGTAAATATATTTAATTGTTCCGATGTTTGGATAACTGAAGGGAGCTTTGGTTTAATGAATAACGCTGCCTTCCACAGAATAGCTGCTGCATGACTACATGACTTCCCTAATCCACCAATACACGAGCAGTCGACTGTCTCCACGACTCCACTTTACTAGAGACACTCCTGGAGTGAAATCCTCCGTTAAGGCAGCACAGACGTAATCTTGCTGAGTGAACATGGCTCTTAATAAATTTCAGGTTTATCACATAACTGAAGTGCTTTTCCCATAGCCCAGGTCATGACATATTTTTTACAAGACCCAATATTTCACTTTGGCGAAAATCGCATTGGCTGAGAGCGTGGGGGGAAAGAAATCGCTTAGTGTTACATCTCGCTGTTTCTACTGAGCCAAACTGAACACCGAGTGTAACGTTGGTTGAACTGGTACGGCTCAGCGCTGTAGGAGGCTAGTTAAGCGCCACTGACATAACTAAGTTCACGTTACTTAGCTAGGTAGCGTGCACATTACATACATTACATTACAGGTTCTTAGCAGATGCTCTTATCCAGAGTGACGTACAAAAGTGCAAAAGATCAGTACAAAAGTGCAGAGCTCCTAGGGGACAAGTACGAGTGCTAACAGTAAGTGACAGAACACATTTCGTTGTTACAGATCTAAACCAATAAGCAATCACCAAAAATACTGATAAGACTAATAAAACGGCAACAGAATCAAAGGGCAACAAATCAAGTAAACAAAATCAACTAAAACAGCAAAAAACTCAAGTAGACTGGCAACAAAATCGAATGGAGGACAACAGAGTCAAGTGCAGCAAAAGGGAAACGGAGTCAAGTAAACCGACAACACAATCGAGTGCTACAAAAATGAAGGGCAACCAAAAGCGGTAACAAAATCAGGAAAAAGGGGAACAGAATTAAGTGCAACAAGATCATGTAAAAGGGCAACAAATCAAGGGATGCAAGGACAGGATTCAGGGCAGTGGAGTAGGGGAAAGGTGGAGCCTGAAGAGGTGGGTTTTCAGGTGGCGCTTGAAGGTGCTTGAGGATTCTGCCGTTCGGACCTCGATAGGTAGATCATTCCACCAATGAGGTACCAGGACAGACAGCAGCCTTGAGCGGGAAGGGCAGGAGCGGAGAGGGGGTGGAGCCAGGCGACCAGAAGTAGCAGAGCGGAGTGCTCTGGCAGGCGTGTATGGTCTCAACAGTCTCTGGATGTATGCTGGAGCTGTTCCGTTGACTCCCTGATAGGCTAGCACCAATGTCTTAAATTTGATGCGAGCAGCAACAGGGAGCCAGTGGAGCCTTGTGAGCAGGGGGGTGATGTGGGAGTGCCTCGGGAGGTTGTGGACCAGGCGAGCTGCAGCGTTCTGGATGAGCTGCAGGGGTCTGATGGCAGATGCTGGGAGGCCGGCAAGGAGGGAGTTACAGTAGTCCAGGCGGGAGAGGATCAGTGCTTGGACCAGGAGCTGCTTTGAGTAGCTGGTGAGGAAGGGCCGGATTCTACGGTACTGCAAGCGATACTTTTTCAAAACCAATATGTAACATTAGTTTGTTACCCAGCGAGCTAACATTAGCTAGCTACTCAGTTGACTGAATTCACAAAGCGTTGCTCATTCAGCCACAGATGTCTGTGACTCAGAGACTGGGTAAGCAGAGCGATGTAGTTAGCGCAGCGCTAACATACATTGGGCACTAAGGGAAATTACATTTGCTTTCCTTGAAATTACTTAATTCAGTTATGTGATAAACAGAATGAGAAAGTTATGAAAGTCGTAGAGTAAATTTTGGGTTTGTTGCTCACTAAAGCTTGCAACAAATGCAAAATTTACTCAACTCGTTTCATAACTTTCATATGACACGCCCACTCTTGTAAGAGCCTGTATATCTGCAACACAGGATTTTGCGATGGTTGCTGTGGTGGGCATCTTGTTTGACCGATCGCTGTCGATAGGGTCCATCCCTGATGTAATAGCGACCCACCCACAAAATTTCAGATATCCATTCATTAGAGTTGTCTTGTTCACAAATTAAGAGACAAGCAAACAAAAAAACAGACAAACGGCACCAGTCACATATACCTCCTGCCAACTTTGTTTGGCGGAGGTTAATAATTAGGCAGTTGCTACAAGTACGCCCACACGGAAAGAACCAATATAAACATATAGGTTTTAATATGGTTGTCATATATTATAGGTTTTGTACCTATAATATATGAAAAACATAAAATTATGTATGTTTCATATATTAGGTACATATTTGTAAACCTATATGTGGCCCAATATTAAAACTTGCAAGTTTTTTTTTTTTTTTTAAATTGGCATTTCCAATCCCACCGAATCCGGTGTATCCAATTAGGGAGCTATGTACAAGTACTTAGACTTTTTCGCATATGCGGCCCCCTGTTGACAACTCCGGAGAGTGTACACAGCTCACAGCTCGCGACTCTCCTCCGAAACCCACGCCCGCTAGCAATTGCTTCTTATACATTCGCTGGGCGAAACTTCACAAAGTATAAAAGAAAGTGGAGATCATTTAAGTGCAGGGGTCAGAATCTTCTTTATGAGCGCCCGTCTGGCCAACAGGATGCGCCTAGGGGAACTCTAATCTACATTACCCTTCCCAGCAGGCCCTACGCAATATGCATCCCTGTAGTGCATTGGCCAATTGCGCGCTACTTCTGAAAAGAGCTGCCGCCCACTGCTGGTTGATACGAGGCGGGGATTAAAACCTATATGTTTATATAGGTTCTTTCCGTGTGGGAATTTAAGAATCCTTGTTATTTCATCCCTGTATGAAAAAGTCTGGGACCTTTAGTTGCGATACAAGCATCTCAGATAAAAGACAAGCGTCTGTTCATTAAAACTGTGAACAGAAATGAAGACTTTGTCTTCAAATTTATTAACCACAGTGAAATGCTCAAATAGATGTGGAGATGAAAATGCCTTTTGAAAGGCATGTTTACTAGAATGTATGTTCTTCTGTGTACTTTTATTTTGTTATTTTTGTTTTATTTTGCTACATTTAGACTAAGGACCTCTGAGCCATATTCATCTAGAAACTGCATTACAGACAAGATAGAAAACATTGCATTTGGTGGATGTAACAGTGTAGTGTATAACCTTTCAGTGGATGTGTATGAGCTGTAATGATGTGAATCCAATTTTATTTAATGTGGTGAATCTGGCAGTGACTTAAACTTGAAAAAATGCTTAATTGATGAAATAAACATAATCAAACCATTTTGTTTTTATACCTTTCCTTCTCTTCCACAATACACAACTCAATCTTCATAGAATGAAAATAAGTATGGTCAAGAAAGAATTGATGACTTTGTTATTGTTAATGTTTCAGGAAAAAAATGTAACAAATACACTGAACAAAAATATAAACGCAACACTTCTTATTGTGAGAAATAGGACCATGTTCAGAAGCTCATTGTACTTTCATTGAGTGTTGACAGATTGTATGACCATATTGCAATATATTTCGATCAATGATTTAAAAAGACAAACAAGAATCTCGCAATGGCGTGATGGTAAAGGGGATGGGGTCTATTGTCCAAATTTCACAAATCAATATTGGGTATGTCCATCTTTGGCCTGCTGCACTGCTACACATCTCTGCTGTGTGGACTGTAACAAATGGTCAATGGTGACTTGGGGGACATGTTCCCACTTCTCTTCAAGAGCAGTCTGGGAGTTGGCGGCTATTGGCCGAAAATGGGAACCAATGACAAACTCGTTGCTTGTGGACATCACAGAGATGCTGGAACGGGGGCAAATCCAAGGAATAAGCCAGCCATTCAAGCACACAAATGTTTTCAGGCTCAAGGAACTCTGTGCATGCACGGGTCTTGGGTTGGGACTTGGGTCTGGCATGGTCATGCTGGATGGTTATTGCTTTGACGGATGAATGGTAGGACGATAGGCAGCAGCATCTCATCGTGAAATCACACTGCATTCAAGTTGCTGTTCTTGAACTGCAGTTGGGTGCAGTGTCCTTGGAATATTCCCACCCAAACCAGCACTCCACCACTATGTGCCACCTTGCGCACCACCACAATGTCAGCATAACGATCCTCCGTCCATCCGCTCTGTGAAGTTGGAAACGTGACTTGTCTGTAAAGAAAACAGTCCTCCATTGTGCCATTGGCCATCAAACGTGTCTATTCACTCAGTCGAACCAATTTTTCATCGAGCTGAGGAGAGGTCCAATCCACAAAAGGGCAAAAGACGTAAAGATATGGACTTCCTGGAGATTATTTTTCACGGTTTCGCCAAAAATGGGGTGATGGTGGGGACCAGCTGTCTCATCTGCGGTGGGAGTTACTGGTCTCAAACGATCACAGAGATGGAGAGTCCAGATATGGCGGGCTTGGGCGGGGGTTGTCACGCGTGGTCGTCATGCATGTGGGCAGTGTGCTGTCTCTCCTCATTCCTCAAAAAGGTGTTTTATGAGACTTATCGTTGAAACATGGACATTAAGAGCCCTTTCATCATCCCTGAGAAACATTCCTGCATTGAGCATGCCAATGGCATGCTCCCTGATGGCTCGAGTCATTTATGGCATTTTGAACAATGGCAGAAATGGGACTTTTGGGCTGGCCTTTTATTGACCAGAGTACAGGATGTGCCTGGGCTGACCGTACCTGATTTCAGCAGCTCTGGATCAGGCCCCACCTGTCTGACAGGCCAGTTCTGACAAAGGGCATTAACTTGACAATGATATGGAGAAGGTGACTGAAATGCACACAGACCAGTGGCACACAACCTTAGTCACATAAATAAACCCAACTAAGCCAACCTCAGAAATAATCACGCGGAATATTGAAAGGACTAAACTGTTGCGTTCATGTTTTTGTTCAGTATAGTATTAGATATTTGTGTTGATATCATAGCTTTTTGTCTCCTCTCACTTGCCATAGTTAATAATGACTGGTTTACACATAACATGCTGTTGTCACATGTCAACATGTACAAAACCCAAAACCAGTGAAGTTGGCACGTTGTGTAAATCGTAAATAAAAACAGAATACAATGATTTGCAAATCCTTTTCAACTTATATTCAATTGAATACACTGCAAAGACAAGTTACTTAATGTTCGAACAGGTAAACTTTGTAATTTTTTGCAAATATTAGCTCATTTGGAATTTGATGCCTGCAACATGTTTCAAAAAAGCTGGCATAAGTGGCAAAAAAGACTCAGAGAGTTGAGGAATGCTCATCAAACACTTATTTGGAACATCCCACAGGTGAACGGGCTAATTGGGAACAGGTGGGTGCCATGATTGATTATATAAAAGCAGCTTCCTGAAATGCTCAGTCATTCACAAACAAGGATGGGGCGAGGGTCACCACTTAGTGAACAAATGCGTGAGCTGATTGTCGAACAGTTTAAAAACAACATTCCTCAACGAGCTATTGCAAGAAATTTAGGGATTTCATCATCTACGGTCCGTAATATCGTCAAAAGGTTCAGAGAATCTGGAGAAATCACTGCACGTAGTTTACAAGGCCGAAAACCAAAATTGAATGCCCGTGACCTTCGATCCCTCTGGCAGTACTGCATCAAAACCGACATCAGTGTGTAAAGGACATCACCACATGGGCTCAGGAACACTTCAGAAAACCACTGTCAGTAACTACAGTTCGTCGCTACATCTGCAAGTGCAAGTTAAAACTCTACAATGCAAAGCGAAAGCCATTCATCAACAGCACCCAGAAACGCCGCCCGGCTTCGCTGGGCCCAAGCTCATCTAAGATGGACTGATGCAAAGTGGAAAAAGTGTTCTGTGGTCTGACGAGTCCACATTTCAAATTGTTTTTGGAAACTGTGGACGTCGTGTCCTCCGGACCAAAGAGGAAAAGAACCATCCGGACTGTTATAGGCGCAAAGTTCAAAAGCCAGCATCTGTGATGGTATGGGGATGTATCAGTGCCCAAGGCATGGGCAACTTACACATATGTGAAGGCACCATTAATGCTGAAAGGTACATACAGGTTTTGGAGCAACATATGTTGCCATCCAAGCAACGTCTTTTTCATGGACGCCCCTGCTTATTTCAGCAAGACAATGCCAAGCCACATTCTGCACGTGTTACAACAGCATGGCTCCGTAGTAAAAGAGTGCGGGTACTAGACTGGCCTGCCTGTAGTCCAGACCTGTCTCCCATTGAAAATGTGTGGCGCATTATGAAGCGTAAAATACGACAACGGAGACCCCGGACTGTTGAACAACTTAAGCTGTACATCAAGCAAGAATGGGAAAGAGTTCCACCTGAAAAGCTTCAAAATTGGTCTCCTCAGTTCCCAAACGTTTACTGAGTGTCGTTAAAAGGAAAGGTGATGTAACACAGTGGTAAAAAGGCCCTGTGCCAACTTTTTTTTGCAATGTGTTGCTGCCTTTAAATTCTAAGTTAATGATTATTTGCAAAAAAAAAAAAAAGTTTCTCAGTTTGAACATTAAACATCTTGTCTTTGCAGTGTATTCAATTGAATATAAGTTGAAAAGGATTTGCAAATCATTGTATTCTGTTTTTATCTACGATTTACATAATGTGCCAACTTCACTGGTTTTGGGTTTTGTATTTAGGATCAAATGTGATGCCAATTTCATGTGTTCTCATGTGATTAATAAGTTATTGCGTGAAATTCTTGTTATTTCTGTAAGGGACTTTGGACTATAATACAGATATTACCTTGAGAATAAAAATATGAGCTAGGCATCACATATGACAGTTGCAAAAGTGAGATATGAGCTATACAATAGGTATGACAAACAGAACCTGCCACTGGGTATATGAGCTATATAGGAGACATATACCTTGTATGCACATATAGGGCCTATATGTGGATATAAAGAAGTGATATAGGAGACCCATATGCCCTCTATAAGCACATATATGTACCTGAATTTGGCCTATATGCACATATATGCGGCATATAGGTTGCATATATGCACATATATGTTCATATAGATTCTTTCCATGTGGGCGGCAGTTTTCCAATGCATTTCAATGTAGAGAGGTACGGCAGTCCCAATTTCAAACCCTGCCCTTACCTAACCCTGACCCTAACCCTAACCTTAACCCTGACCCCTAACCTAACCCTTCCCCTAACCATAATTCCTAATCCTTATCCTAATCCTTTCAAATCGACTGCCGTACCAATAAAAACTGCTGTATCTCTAGACACTGCGTAATAATTAACTATGTGGATGTCACTAACATCGGGCTGTTGTTTCATGTCATCTACCCACTCTGTGAGAAGTGACGGGTGAGGCACTGTAACGGAATTGTCCTCATGACTTTTTAAAACATCCGTACTGTGTATCCACCTCCGTTTGGTTTCCTTTTGTATTAGCTAAAAGCTGGCTTTTACAGCTATGCAACCATAAACAAACACATCAACCGGAAGACAAGAACTGGCAACAGCTATGATTTATGGGTAATGTCACAAAGTCATGAAAAGGGTGGATAGCTGCGATGCTGAGGTGAACGCTGATGGTGTGTATTTTTACATTGTATATCTGTATCGAATCCCGGGTGAGGATTCCTTTCTATTTTTATTTTGAAGAACAGGAAAATAAAAATCAACCTTTAAATTGTCATCACAGCTTCACAACTCTCTGTCAACAATCACTGAACTACTTGAATCGGATGGATAGATAATAGGTAAAAAAAGGATTGTTATTGTTAAGGCATTTGCACGGACAACTAAGGACAGCGGAAAAGCTTCTGCTACTGTGAGAAAGACCCGAATTGTATTAACAAAGGTCACCAGTTAACAGGGAAACCAGTTGATCCGTAACACCGGTGTTTCATTCCTGCATGGTCGAACTGACACAATCATTACTGCCGCTACATAGCTGGTGGTGAAATGCCAGCAGTAAGACGCCATGCCGCGCATCCACTCATTGCGAGATTTTCCTTGCTGAGGTCGGCGTGACTAAAACAACGTTGGCCTGCCTCATTACGCTCTCCTTGGCCCACCATCATGTATTAATTAATTGTCGCTTTCCCATCCAATAGCGCCGTTTTCTAGAGCAATCTGATGGTTGAATCCATCAGTCAGCACTCCTTGGAAAAGGGATGAATTATAGGAGTGAAGAATAAGATAGTTATTTCTCAACTTTTAATGCATGTTTAATGTTCTTTGCATTCAAAGCGAGAGTGTACCCCATATTCAAACACAATACAGTTAGAAGTTTTTGAAAAAGTAAAAATAAATTAAAACCGCAAGCGGTGTTATGGCCCTCGCCCTCCCGTCCGATCACATTTTACCATACAGCTATACGATTTACATATCATTGTGTTCAGGTTGTCATTCCGCACAGATGCTACATTGGGTCCAACTCAATCCAACACTTTACGTGTGAGATAGACACGCTTTTATACTTCTGACAATGGCCGCTTCAATGTGACCTCGGCACAGCCAAGCCCTACATTTTATCAAAAATGTAAATAGTAACTTTTGACCATACATGTGTGTAGGTGATTTTCACCAAGTTTGGTGCAAATTGAATGAAAACCCTAGGAGGAGATGTTGAAAGTATGAGGAGTGTGATTTTATATGTCCACGCTTCCGCCCAATATGGCTGACATCCTGTTGGTTTTAGTGTGGGGCCGTAATGTAATTTTTCACTTGTCCCAACATGGGCTATGTCTCTACCAAGTTTCATTTTTCTACGTGGAAAAAAGTTTGGGGTGGGCTCCCATTAGTGTACTGTATTTTGATTTTTGACGGGGCGGGGCCAAATCATTTTTCAATATTTTTTCTTGGGGACTTCAAATAAAAAAATTTTTCACCGGGCTTGAATTTTTGGTCGAATAAAATTGACTTTTCATCAATGTTCAAGGGGTGAAAGCCAAAACCCATTCATTTCAATTGCGCATTTTTGTTGTTACCATGGGAACACGATTAAAAATAGGGGTGTGATCTCATTTTCTTTTTGGTTCAGTTTGACATGAGAGACGTGTGTACCAAATTTCTTTTAAATATGTCAAAATATATTTTTTTTCTCCCATTCAAAAAATGTAGGGGGCGTCAAAGAGCCATTTTACTATACAGCTATACGATTTACGTATCAGTGTGTTCGGGTTGTCATTCTGCACAGATGTTACATTGGGTCTAACTCAATCTGACACTGTATGCGTGAGATATACATACTTTTATACTTCTGAAAATAGCTGCGTCGTTGTAAGCTCATCACAGCCACGCCCAACATTTTATCATAAATGTAATTGATAACTTTTGACCAGACGTGTGTAGGTGATTTTCTCCAACTTTGGTGCAAATTGGATGCAAACCCTAGGGGGAGATGTGGAAAGTATGAGGAGTGTGATTTTATATGTCCACGCTTCCGCCCAATATGGCCGACATCCTGTTGGGTTTAGGGTGGGGCCATAATGTAATTTTTAACTTGTCCCAACACGGGCCATGTCTCTATCAAGTTTCATTTTTCTACGTGGAGAAAAGTTCGGGGTGGGCTCCCATTAGCGTAATGTATTTTGATTTTTGACGGGGCGGGGCCAAGTCATTTTTCAATATTTTTTCTTGGGGACTTCAAATAAAAAATTTTTTCGCCGGGTTTGAATTTTTGGTCGAATAAAATTGACTTTTTGTTAATGTTCAAGGGGTCAAATTTGCATTCCAAGCGGGGAAAGGATAATAATAATAATAACGGAACCACGCGGTTTCAATAGTCCCTCGCCGGCTTCGGCCAGGCTCGGGCCTAATTAATTAATAAGTAAAAGGATCATCAAGTGTTAAATTTATTGTCTACTTTACCACTTCGGTGCGAATTGTAGTTAAAATATTACATCATTTTCCCCCATCAAATACAGTGTTAATGAAACCCCACAAATTGGAATGAAATTAAAAAATATTTATTCAGTAAAAAAATAAACTTGCACAGCTAGTGTGAGCCTGCACACACAATGCGTAATTTCAGTTCTATTCAGTGCTCAGATTTTAAATATCATTGATTTAAATATCAGCTTATTCACAGGGAAATGTTTGCATTAGAAAATCAGTCCTTGGAACTGCTGAGAAGCAGTATACTCCATTGCGTTCAGTCCCATTAGACCAACATTAGAGTCTCATGGTTTCTCTGTAAATATTCCTTTGTGGTGCGGTTTGCAGGTCACTTCCTGGTCCTCCAGTGGCCGGATCCCTAGAGCGGAGGCTATTCAGCCAGAAAGTGTGATTTTTCCCATCCATTGTGCTGACTGGTCAGTCAGGGCCACTGAAAGTTTGCTCTGGTCTTGACTGGGATTCCTGTAGAATATACATAAGATTATTCATCACAGCACTATGCCACTCGAAAGATAGCGTGTATGCGTGAATTAATGTATAGAAATTTGTCCAGGCTTCAGTGGTCAAAGGTAATTCAGTACAATTTACCAAATATGAAACATTGATGACCAAATTATTTGATGCTAAACCTGCAACGATGTAGCATGAAACATATTTAAAATAATTTATCAGACAAAATTCTGATTAAGGTTGTGGTTCTAAGTAATGTCAGCAAAAAAAAAAAATCTTGTTTGCTTCTGCTAAAAGGAGCGTAGGTTCTGATCTACCAAACCCCTTTAAACAGGGATACTAATGTAATGAAAACATTCAGCTGGCTGGAAAGTCAACACTGAGTTTCGTAACAGATAGCACTGAGTGGCAAACACTCAAACAGGGAGAAACACGCTGGCTGTAAACATTTAAAGAGGGACTGAAACTAGGCATTGGCCAACTTTGTAAACGTGTCTGACATGAAGTGCTATGACCTGTATTTCTTCTGAAGTCTGAAAATGGCTGACTGTTTGGAATTCTGAAGGCCCTGAACTGAACTTCCTCAATCCTAGCAGTATGTCCAGACTCCAACAGAAAAACTGGGTTGAGGGGATTTTACAAAGCCCCATTACTGAGTTAGCTGTATAGCTACACTGTGTAGAACTTTAAATAGCTTCTTACGTCAGCTTCTGTAGGAGATTTGGTAGGATAAGAGTAGCCTACATCACTGATGCTCTCAATGATAAGTGATTTGTTTTCCATTTGTATGGCACTAGTTTAAAAAAAAAAACATTGCACTATGAATAAAGCCGCTGGGTTTTACTCTGCGTAGCTAACCTGATTTCAGAGGATTTTCTGCTTCCTTTAACAGGGCCCACACCCCTCTGTAAAGTTCAAATAACATTTCCACAACGCTGCTACAGCATTGCTGCTATAAAATCACACCTGCTATTCCCGTGAACTAAGAAGGGATGAACTGAGAAGTCAGCAGGGGCTTAATCAAAGTAGACCAGACTGTTGTTTCTGCAATGCAAATGAGGCTAATAAAACCTTATAAAGACTGAGATCTACTGTCCCACCCAGGAGCAAAGTCGAAATACAGCTTCGTGTCCTGTGGCTCAGCCGCAGGACTATGGCACCGCCTGTTTTTCTGCTATTGACCTCAGGCCTGATCAGGAAATGACATAATTTGTCTGATCAGCTATTTTACTGTAGTTGCCACAATGCTTCAACTGCCCACTGCTTTTTATTCTCGTTGGCAAAACTGCAAAGGTTAATGAAGCTGTATCATAAACATTGCGCTTTTTAAAGTGTGTTGTTGAACGCTGGTTCACATCTAGCAAGAGGATCCAAGACTAAGTTGGCCAAGTGTAGTCTGAATCTCGCTCATGGTCTCAAAGTCAAATCTAGTAGTTAATATTTGTAAATCGCTATTTAAGATGAATTATAGAGTAACAATGCAAAAACACGGCGTTTGATCCTCACCGTTCCTTGCGCCGCGCTCATCTGAGTGAAGCGGTCTTGCAGGTACTGGTTCCCGAAGCCCATAATGCGGCCCAGCGTCTGACTGGAGAGGCCGGCCACCTTAGCGGTGAAGTCTAGCGTGAGGGCGAACTTCACCAGCTCTGGGGCGGTGGGCACGCCCTCGGCGGTCTGTCTCGGCGTCTCCGACTCCAAATAGAGGTCGGCCAGCTGCTGGAAGGAACTGTAGTTGAGCGTGCCGAAGAAGGACCCCAGCCAGCCGTTGTTTGCTTTCAGCTGCGCCGAAGGATGGAGAGACAACGAGATCAGCAAAAGATAGCTAAGCAAACACACACTGCAGTTTATCTATGGAGCCAGTGATATCACTGTGATTATGCTGGTACAATCATTATAAGAGAAGAAATGGATACTTCATACATTTGGCCGCATAAAAAAAAAAAAAAAAGACAACTGGCCACACCTGATAATGTTGAGTTTTCGGAGTTTCTGCAATGGCAATTTAAATGATTGAAAACAGGTCATGACCAATCATTAATTTTAAGGGATTGTTTTGAGCCTCCCCTATCGCCAGTTCACCAGCCGCCACTGATTTTATATATATATATATATATATATATATATCTATGTATATATATATATATATTTTTTTTTTTAATTTACTTATTTATTATAATCGTCTCTGGTATTGGTGTCTTATTTATCTGCATTTGGTTAATTGTATAATCATCACTGCACACTTCTGTATACACACACACACATATATATGTTTTTTTTTTGGGGGGGGGGCTTAGCCCCACAGTGTAACTAATATTATTTCTTTTCATTATGAAGTTACTGAATTAAGCGAAATACAAATAATTTTATTTAATTTGCAAGTGATCATAATGATCATGTTAAGAAATTTACTTGGTTGACATTCCTTTACAAAATGAATAAAACAATTCAGTTAACGAATGACTTCATCTCTAGCTCCGTATGCTCCTAAGTACGGCGTCTCTGCTGTGATATTAGACACAGGAAATAGCTTACGTATTAAAAGGTCAGCACTGAAAGCACTGAACAGGCCATGAAAATAATTTATGAGCACTGTATGTAGTTCTGTATCTTGCTACTCCAAAGCAGAATAAATAAACAAAGAAACAAACAAATGAAAGGTCATTCATAGAATGACGACTTGCCGAAATCGTGCACAGATCTCTGAAACAGAATGAAATTGGTTTCAAGTCTCTAGCTTTAATAGTAGCAAAGTTATGAACCAAAATGTGGTTTTAATGTTTTTGGTGACCTTGACCTTGACCTTTGACCTAAGGACTATAAAAGAATAGGCTTTTGGCGACAAACCTCCTCTATCATATGGTGAAGTTTCATGAACATAAACGATATGCAAAGGGTAAAAAAGCGCGTTTCTAACAAACAGACAGACAAACAAACAAACGTACAAACAGAGGACTTAGGGATGGCAAACGACTAACATACTTGATAAAATTGTAGAAAGAAATAAATTTGAAAAAATGCCAAAGCATATAAACCAGAGCCTGTTATTTTTGCACACGCACGCGCACGCGTGTGTGTGTGGGTGTGTGTATGTGTTGCGTCAGTGTGTGTGTGTGTGGGGAAAAAACACTAACCTCTTCATTGATGTCATTGGCTTGTTCTTTAAGAAGAGCTAAGATCTTTTCTAGAATTTCTGCTTCTGAAAGAACAATGGGACTGACATTAGCTGCAGGAACAGCAGGATTTATTAAAAATATACACATAAGAATACTGATAAACCCTGAAGGTTCCAGAAAAACACTTTAAGAGGCAGGTATTGTGCACATTATACACGCCTCCTGGTTAAGCATATAATTAGAAGCCACAGCATCTGTTCTACAGAATATAACACACACTTACTACCTTACGGCATTTTTTTCCTCAATCTAACTAACGCTTACATTTTTTTTTTAAACAAATTTGCCCAACCATTAACTTTCAGACCCTCATTACATTACTTAGATTTTGTGAGGCACTCTTACACAAACTGTATAACATGTTAAACCATACACAGTTTTAAAAATGTGAAAAGACCATTTATTTTTTACCTCAAATTTTCTTGATCCTAGTCAACTTCTATCATCAAGAGTACCCTCACGCATATATTATTTGTTCAAATATCACATTTAAACATGTTTCAGCACCATTTCTGTAATATTATAGATACTATAAATTCCACAGGTTTATCTCTAGTTGACAGCTTAAGTTCACGTGCACAACACAGCCACTAACAGAATCACAACCACAGATAATATAACAACAATTTTAATGCTATGTAAGAAATCATGCTTTCACAAGCAGACCTTTTGCTGGATCTTGTCCCACCCAAATGTGTAACCACATTTTACCTGAAGCTGCATTATATCTTGCTACCATTATCCACCTACGCTCCAAAAAATTTTATAACAAAGCACAGCATGTCGCAGAGGAAATTATGCATGCTGTGCTGTAATTCAAGCAACAATGACAGCCAAAGTACTCTTGCCAAGCTCATGCCCTTTTTTACCTTATTAGGTATTATAAAAGTGAAATGAAAGTCCGCCTAAAGATAGTTGCAGCTCTGTTCATTTACGATACCCGTCATTAAATTGTGTACGCACTCCAGTGGCATGCAAACCCAGGGGTGCGTCTAAATGTAAGCTTATCTGCTTCTGGCAACAATAGATTCCTTTTCTCAAGCTAAAACTTACCAGCAGTTCACACAATGGTGTTTTGGAATTTGCCTTACATTGTGTAAGTGAGTGGGCACCATAGACTGTATAATAAGATGAACAAAACAACCGCGACATCACCCACTGGTTTCAGTATACCATTTAGGAAGCCTCGATTTTGGCAATTTGAACAGCGCCATTTAGTCATTTTGAAACCGGATGTGATTCCTATAGGATAAGAGTGTGAATTGAAGATCGAGGGAGGAGCGAGGGGTGGATCTACGGGTGGATCTGGCCGCATCTGATGAGGACCAGAGGATAGCCACGCCCCTAAAGCATATTCTGGCTTTATCCTTTATTCTAGTCTACTTGGGACCATAATTTACAAAAATGAACATCATGGTATATCAAATGAGACGTTAAATTTGCAATTGATGCCATAAAATAATGTGGAAAATCAGTATTGAAATAATAAATCAGGTTTAGCATTAAATTTCTTTCTGCAACCACCGATGTCGCCATCTGCTGGCCATGAAATGAATGCAATTTTAAGAGATTTCCGCATTGGCTTCACTTTTCTGACCCGGGCGCTGCATCCATCTATTTATACAGTCTATGGTGGGTACTAACAAGCTACTCCAACATTTTATTCTAGAGTATTAGATTAAGAAAATTTTCGTATTGTCAGCTATTTTATTACATGTGGGATACACTCTACAATTAAGGGTTTTATGGTTTTTAAACTAAGGGTTCACTTAAGTTTACACAGATTAAAAAACAACAAATTGTAAAAATTAAGAACTGCCTTACCTTTAGCACTCTTTATCCTGAGAGACTCGGGGTTTTGGTCAATAATGCTGTGATGCTCGTCTGTGGGGCTGTCTTTCACTTCCTTTAAAATCTTCTCCAGTTCCTCCGAAACCTTCTCATAGTACAGGCTTGTTGGTGCCACGCAAACAACTGCAAACAAAAAAGTCAAAATCACAGGAGTATTGGCGTCTCATTAATTAATATAAGTTGAAACAGCTGTTCTCAATTAAAGTATCAGAACAATGTAATTACTCTCCGGGGTAATTACTTGGCCTTATAAATGATCATTTGCTTTAGATCCAGCAACAACATCAGAGATTAACTGATCAGTAATTTATGGCAAACAGGTGGAAGATTTCAGGCTTTTTCTCAGAGTCCCTAACATTTCCTGTATGATTCCATACAACTGCTTTGCTGCTTCAAATGGGTGGGCTTTTGTGAGGGCTATCAGTAGTTGGCCAAGACCAAAAGCTGACGGCCGTCTGATGGCTTTATGAATCTAGAGGAAACATGTAAACCAACAGGTCACCTGAGGACAGTCACCACTGTTTTGATAAGCAAGGCCCTGGAGTCCTGAGTGGAGGATGACCGCCACAATGTTCTAAGTTCTCAGGTGGATCTGGACATCCTGAGAAGGGAGTGATCAGACAAGGATCCCTTATGAATATCGTCAATAGAGAGCCATCTCCTTTGGACGGCTGAGGGAGGGGTAGACTGTCTGGCTGCGTGTTGTTTGTCACCATCTAACACGATATAAACGGCCAGTGTTACTTTGTTCAGCGTGTCTTGTTTATCTCTCCATGAGCACAACCATGTTCCTTCGTTAGCAGACTTGTTATACAGCGCTTCACATGTCTCATCATTACCACTGGATCAATCTTCAAGTTCTTTATATTTTGAAGCTAAATATAAATTTAACAGCCAGTTTTTACAGCACTGAATCAGCAGCTAAATGAAGGAACAAAGTACTTTCCAGTACAGTACTTTTCATAAGTACATGAACAGTGACTCAATAATAATTATCAAACTCCAATTTGATAATATCCTCCACATAAAACCCCGGATCAGAGAAAGTCGGGACAGAGTGGAAAATGGACATTAAAGCAGGAAGCAGTGATTTCTCTGGTTACTTTAACTTGTATCCCATTGCAAACAGTATGATGACAAGATATTTAATGTTTTGTCTGCTCATAGTCATTTCATTTTTAAATAAGCATCCATTCCTGCCACCCAGGCCTGTGAAACAGTCCAAAAATATTGGGATGGGAGTAATTTAGGGCTATTAATGAGGTAAAAAAATGTAAATAATGATCTGATTAGAAACTGCTGATGTCAGCAGGTGATGTCAATCATTATTTGGTAGAAAAGCAGAACACAAATGCTCAAGAAAATCTTAATTTTAGTCTTATCTGATAAGTTTAAAAACAATGTCCCTCAAAGAAAAAGAGGAGGGGATTTGAATATGTCACCCTCTAAAGTGGAAAACATAATTAAAAGCTTCAGAAAATCTAGAGGAATTTCTATTCATAAAGAGCAAAAGTGCAAGGCCAAGCTGAATCATTTTGATTTTTGATCTCTTAGACGGCACTGCATCAAGAACCATCACTCATCTGGAAGTAATATAATCACATGGGCTCAGGATTATTTTGGCAAACCATTGTTAAGTATGACACTACCTAGTTGCACTCACAAATGCCAGTTAAATCTTAACCGTGCAAAAAGGAAGCCTAATGTTTATGGTGTCCAGAAATGCCATCGGCTTATCTGGGCTCAGAGGCATCTGCAGTGGACCATTGCAGAGCGGTCACGTGAATTATTTCAAACTAATCAACATTTCAGTTTTTTTTTTGGGAAGAAATGGATGCCTTGTGCTCTGGACCATAGGGACCATCCAGACTGTTATCATCGAGAAGCACAAAAGCCTTGCTCTTTCATGATATGGGGTTGGAGCTGAGTCAATGCCCTTGGAAACTTGCACTTCTTTGAAGGCACCATTAATACTGAAAAGTACACTAAAATTTTGGAGAAAAATGTGCTGCCTTCAAAATGACATCTTTTCCAGGGACACTCGTGCATTTGCAAAAGGACAATGCAAAATGGCACTCTGGACACATTACAGAGGTATGGCTGCAGTGCGGGTGTTGGGCTAGCCTGCCAGCTGTCCTGACTTGTCCCAAAAGAGACAGACTGATGCATTTTGGAAAGCAAAATGTGGCAACAAAGACCCCGTACTGTTGCACACTTTAAGAATTGTTTTCAAGAAAATTGGGACAAAATTACACTTGAAACCCTTCATCACCGGGGTGCTCAGTCCCTAAATGTTTATTAAGTATTGTGAAAAGGAATGGCAGCATTGTGAAGTGATGTAAATACTTTACTCTCCCGACTTTCAGAGATATGCTGCATGAATAAAAATTGAAATGTGTTTATTTAGAAAAATTCTGTAAAATTCATGTGGCAAAAAAATCAAATAATGTACTGTTGCACTATATTCACTAATACAGGTCAATGATAATTTTCAAATGTCTGTTTGCAGTTCTACCTTTAATTTTGCATACCTTTCCATTCTTTTCTGATTAGTGCTTGTAAAAGTAAATGGCAGTCAACACTCTGCTCCGAGGTTAAATTCATGCCACTGAAACAATTTGTGTACTGCATCTGAATCGTCTTACCGTCCAAATATTTATGTGCTGGACTGTGCCCTACATGCAGATTTACACTCACCATCTGATATGGTTCCAGGTTCGGACAGGGCCAGAGTGTCTGGTTTCTTCAGAGACCTCCGGGGCTGATCCGTGTCACGGTTTCGAAGGGAGAACCTCCTGCGGGAGCGCTTACTGTGGCGGGAGGAGTGGGTTTGGGGAGAGGTGAGCGGGTCAGGCCCTGAGGGGGGCCCGTGGACAGGCAAGCAACTCTCGGGTGGAGAGAGGGTATCTGTGGGGGAAAATGACCCCCCTCTTTCAGGACTTCTGGATTTCTTCTCCTCCTTCCTGGAAAAGAGGTTAAGGAAGCTCCTAATCCAGGAGGGCTTTTTGGTCTTCTTGGTGCCTTTTTTGGCCAGTTTGTCATCCTGTTTGTGCTCCGCGGAGCTCTCCAATTCAGGCACCACCGGCCTTTCCAGAAGGCTCTCGGGCAGGGCCGGCTTGAAGCACTCGATCGCAACTTCCTCCACACCGGCTGCCAAGTGGACGGAGCTATCACTTGAGTGGCGTCTGACGCCACTGGTTTTCTCACTGATTGGGACCCATTTGCGGTATTTTTTCTGAGCTTTCCGGCTACCGCCTCGCCCGTCGAAACTCAGGCTG
This sequence comes from Gymnothorax javanicus, assembly GCA_029692085.1. NCBI lineage: Eukaryota > Metazoa > Chordata > Actinopteri > Anguilliformes > Muraenidae > Gymnothorax > Gymnothorax javanicus. The sequence continues at coordinate 97,557,183 of CM056202.1, read as the reverse complement.
CGCTTCACGTATGTCTGCAGTAGGCGGCTGGCGTCTTGACGCCCCAGCGACAGCACCTGCGGCTGCAGGGCTGTGTCTCGCGTTGTGGATCCCATGCCGTTTTCCACTGTGAAAAAAAAATAACACATTTGGCTTAATTATTTGAATAAATGCAGGAAGTATACCCCTCAGTGTGCCTTACAGGTGGGCATGGCCAACCTCTGACCAGTGAAAAATTAGGTCAAAATTGGACCAATGACCTTGACATCAACAGACAGCCAGACAGACCTACGACCTTGACAGACAGACAGACAGACAGACAGAGCTCAAAGAATAAAGCAAAATATAATTAATTGTAAATCTAATGTGGAGCTATGAGACTTGGCTTAAAATGTAACTTTTTAAGTATTGTCTAATCTTCCGCTCAAGAGAAAACAAGTAAAAATCAATTGCAGCATTCAGGAATTATGAACCATTTCAGGCAGAATACAGTTTTACAGCAGGGACTCTGACGCGCAGTGTACTTCTTCCAAGTAATCAAAAGTACGAACTTTGGAAGTATAATAAAGTGCTACTTTATATTAGTCAAAATGACGTCATAATTACAAAGTGACAAATAGCCAAAGGATCCCATATTTGTATGCTATAATGACATGATAGGCCTCCTGAAAATATATAACTGTGAGCATCCAGATTCTGATGAAAATTTGTCCTCCAAAGCTGAACATTTTTATCCAGACCCTAATTGGCAGGGCACAGTAGATCACATGAAAAAGATAAGCTTTACATCCCCTTGCGTGTTTTTCCTTGGGCCTACATCTTGACCGTCGATATTTTAATTGGGATGCTAAATGGTTATCTTTGGTTTATCAAAGAGTCTAAATATGAGACGGATGCGAATAAATTCGCCAGGTCGATTAGAATAGAAATTACGTTCACAAAGTACATTCATAAATAACTACAATAATTATATTCCCCTCATTCTGCCAGGCTTCGGAAAAACTCTGCATCGCGATAATTGTACCGCATCGGCTGTCATATATCATTATATACAATTGCCTACCTTTCTTACTTCAATATAGTTCTAAATTGTCAGTTCGATATTTCCGTCTAGATGGCGTTACCTTTACGTGTACGAAACCGTAAATCTACCCACTAAAAATGATAAGTTGGTTTCGACACCGTTTAGCCTTCTCTCCGTTGCTCGTCAGTAGTCACGTAAACATATCGAGAAATGCCTCACTGTCTTTCGTCTGTAGTTAGGCAGGCGTCAACGTACCCAGCAACGGTGAGATGTACAGACATGCAGAGCGTCATACAAGCTTGTGACAGAGGTGGTGTCATGTTATACATACTATGATCAAGTACATAAAAATGGACTGACCTTTTCTTCGCCAATGAAGATTCGAGATTGTGAATATTTCGTTTAAAAGTTGTATCCAGAGAAGTACGGTACCAACACGAATAGATTGTGTCCTTTGACAAGCTTTGTCTTGCCGAATATGACTTCATTTCTCTTTCCGAACGGTGACGCCTACAGGCCCTACCTCGACCAACCAACAAGTTACTTGGGGGCGTGGATGAATGATCTCACCAGGTGAAGTCCACACAGGTAAGTCCCGGTGCTTGCGGGGATAACTGTGACACGCACCCACTCAGCCTTCTGATTTATTTTAATCGCGGATGTTTTTCTCGTAAGGAACTGCAGGCGTATGAAATATGACATATTACAAAATTATTTTACGGCTGCAATTTGGAAGTAAACTCTGAGGTAGTATCGCATACGTGGGGAAAACGCTTGCCAGTATGGAGTGTTTCATAAATTTGCTTGCTTACTTGCTGATCAGTTTTAAATCACTTCTCAAACCAAATTTTAAAAAGGAATCTAAATGTTTTAACATTGTAATTTATTGATTTTCACAACTTCCAGCATTCTGGAAAATTTTATTCATCTGTCTTTTGTTAGAAAATATAAAATATAAAATCAGGAGAAAAATGATTGTTTCCTGTGTAGTTTCATGTGCAATATGTTATTTATTTATTTGTTTGTTTGTTTATTTATTGTACGTATTTTGGCATAATATGTAATGTACTGTATACCTGAAAGCAATAGTAAGATGTATGGACTTCCATTATGTAATTAATTATGTACATGTATTTTTTTTCATCCTCAGTTCCACAAGAATTAAGACATTAAATGCAAATAAAACAGAATTAATTGATTTGCAAATTCCCCTTTACCCAAATTTAGTTTAACCATTTTTCTTTGTGCTGTTTTAAAGTTTCACCTGTAACAGCAGTATTGATTTTTAAAATATTTTCGCAAATTCCAAATTGGAAGTCTCCCACACATTCCAAAACAGTGGGCAAAACAGAATCTTCAGAAAAACGCCCATTTGAAACATTCTACGAGTCAACATGTGAATTGAAATGATTCGGTTACTGTATGACTGGGTATAAAATGAGCATTTACAAAAGGGACAGTCATTTACCAACAATTATGGTTCAAGGTTCTTTTCCAAAATCTGCATGAAGAAATGGTCAAAAGTTGAAGAACAATGTTTCTCAACAAGCAATTGCACTGATCTTAGGGATTTGTGCATTGATAGTCCAAAAATGCGTGTTAAAACTCTTAATACACAAGAAGCAAGCCATTTACAAGCACCATCCAGAAGCCCTGCCAACTTTCCTGGGCTCGAGCTCAATTAAAATGGACTGACACAAAGTGGAAAGGAGTGATATGATCAGGTGAGTTCCAGCTTTGAAATTGTTTTTGGAAAAAATGGACGTCGTGTTCTCGGAGCCAAAGAGGAGAAGGACCGCCCGGACTATTGTATGTAGAATGTTCCAAAACCAGCATCGGCCATGGTCTGGGCCTTCACTAGTTCGCTTAACATGAGCAACTTGCTCGACAGAGAAGGAAGAATTGATGCAGAGACATACATGCATATTTTGGAATAACATGCGGTCTTGCAGACCTCGTCTCATCTCAGGGAAGCCCCAGTTTGTTTCAGCAGAATGACGCCAAGCCTCACTCTGCGTGTATTACAGCAGCATGGTGTCATAGTCACATTGCGGAGGTACCTGATTGGTCTGCCTGCATCCTGGACCTCTCGTCCTTTGAAAATGTGAGGCAGATTATGGAGCCCAAAATATGACAATGGAGACATCAGACTGTTGACCAACTGAAGTCCAATGTCAGGCAAGAACAGGAAAACATTCCACTTTCAAGACCAACAAATGGTGTCCCCCATTCTAAAACAACTACTGAGTGTTATTTAAAGGAGTTGTGTTGTCACATACTGTAGTTGTGAACACCTCTCCCGACTTCATTAGTATAAGTTGCAGGCATCACATGTTGGCAATTATTTCTCGGAAACAATAAAGTTGATGAGTTAAAACAATACTTATTTTGTCTCTGTACTTTTTTTCAATTGAAGATATGTTAAAACGTGATTTGTCGATTATGGCTCACAACTTTTGATCACATTTTACACATAGTCCACATGCTCGTAAAAGTTGATGTTGTAGATTTCCCATCGTGAAAATGGCGTTGTCCTTTTTGCTCTGTATTTTATCTAAGGAATTACTAATATGTGCGGCTTGCTTCACAGTGAATGAAGCAACAACAAGAGTTGATCTTTGCCCACATTTGAATAGCGGTCATACAGCAGGTAATTAAGGGTCATGTAGTCACACATTAATCTGTGGAGTTCATTTGGTCCTGCACTTGTGAGTGAAGTAAGAATCCTCCCTCTCTCATAAAAAATGGAATTGAATTGTCCTAAAGAAGAGCTACTTTAAGGTCATTGTATGGTCTTCTGTCATTGCCACAGAAAATGCAAAACTCCAAGATTAAAGTAGAAAAAAGCCCCGCACATCTATAATATGTAACAGGTGCGTAAAAGAGGCATAAGCCAATCACAAAATACAAACTCCCGCACACCGTCCTAACTTGCAAAAATATTTATTCATAGAAAGCAACGTTTCGGTCAGAGACCTTCATCAGGCTGCCTGATCAAGGTCTCTGACCGAAACGTTGCTTTCTATGAATAAATATTTTTGCAAGTTATGACGGTGTGGGGGGAGTTTGTATTTTAAAACTCCAAGATTAAAAATGTTTTTTTCTTTCGAGAAAAGATCCCTTGAATTTGATGGGATTCTTTTATGGAACCACTGAGTAAATTTTTAAGAGCAAGAGTGTGTCCTGATTTGAGGAAATGCGTCCTTTCACAAAAGATCAGATTTCTTATCCCAACCACACCTGAAAAAAACAGCTGTGGTAAAGAGGAAACCATGGACTTCACGGCAGTGCAGTAGAATCTGCTTTCATTGTTTGGGCCTCTGAATGGTGTTGTTTTATGTTAAGACTCATGAATGGCTTTTGTGTGAAATAGCTCTGGGGCAATTTATAGGGATGGCAAATGAAGTAAACCAAACTTAAGTGTACTGATTACTTGTTGTTGGTCAGCGCCTAATGTTATTCAGGTTTGTGGTAGTAGGACACTCAGTGTGTGGAAGGTGATCATAGATGTGGTACTTAAAGCTCTGTGCCTTGTAGAATCACGTAGTTTCGGCTCTGGTTTTAACTCTGTCAACAATGCAAAGTTCACAGCAGTTCTACGAATACTCATGCATATCAACACATGCGTATGCACACACACACAGACACACACACACACACACACACACACGCACAGATACATGTACACACACACACTTGCATAGGAAGGCTCAACTCAAGCCGTCCTCGTTTTCATTACAAATAAAGGAATAATGCAATCATCACACTCCAGGTAGTCCTTTTATTCAAGGACACATTGATGAGAACAAGCAGAGGTTATTAGAATGACATTCCCAGTTCAGTCATCTGACCTGAACCCAATGAAACGTGTGGGAGCAGTTCTGGAGGGTAAAGACAGAATGTCACCACATCTCTGAGAAGCAGATAGGAAGTGCTGGAAGGAAATGAAAGAGGAATGTCGTATGAACTGATAAAATCAGTGCCAGGAAAAGTGAAGGAGGTAAAAAAGGGGAGAAACTGACACACCTAGAGCTAACAATATTTCAACGTCAAAAAAACACCTTTACACATTTTTATTCATATCAAAATGATGTATTCTTGAATGAGAAGTAAAATAAGGCCCTAATTCTATTAGCCTTTTAGTGAACACAGTCCATTCTAAGTAGTGTTCCCAGGTGTGGATTTGCCACTGCACAGGGCATATACTTGAAGGGCTGTTATGTAGCTCTCACTTTGTATCAAACATGATGATTAAGCAAAACTTGCGTGACTTTTGCCAACACAAAGGACGTGGCTGCCTTTCAGAACCTCTCCAGACGAATGGATTAAAAAAAATTCCAACTGAACCTGTTTGATGACTAAAACTCACTCAGACATCATTCAGACGTCCTCTTAGGAAAATAAGTGCATAGGACAGATTTATGATGAGAAATTACAAGAACGTTGTTGATACAATGTTTTTATTGTTATAAAATTCATGTTCATGTTCATGTATTGTATGAAGGAAAGCATGCAAGCCAACAAACCCATAAACCAAAGCTGGGAGTTTCAGGAAACAATAGAAACTGCAATCCTTTCTTTCTTTCTTTCTTATGTGAAATTATTGCCGGGGGCCATAGGAAGCATAGTAATTGGCTTCTTAATAAGCATTTTGGTGTTTGGTAGTCAGTGAATAACATGACTGTTATTGGCAATCCAACAACCTACATTCAAGAAGTAGCATAACATAACATAACAGGACATAACATTAAATAGCATAACATAACATCACATAGCAGAACATAACATATAACATGACATAGCAGAACATAACACTACATAATGTAGCACAGCATAATACAACTCGACACAACATAACGTAGCATGATATAACATGACACAACACAACATAATACAACATGATATAACATGACATTACATGACACAACAACATAACATAACATAACATAACATAACATGAATGGCGAGAACAGGCCGTTCAGCCCAACTAGGCTCGCCAGTTTCTTTGTACTATCGTGAATATATCACTTCAGATACTCAATGACTCAATGGTATCTAACTTTAAGTCAAGCCTGCTCTTGAAAACTCCCAAGGTCTCTGCCTCAACAATATGGTCAGGCAAGCTGTTCCACACCAAAATTACTCTTTGGGTCAAGAAATATTTCCGAATATCAGTGCTAAATTTACCTTTGGTCAGCTTCCATTTGTGACCCCGAGTTCTACTAACAACACTTGGTTGAAGGAATCCTGTATAATTCACTTTGTTAATCCCTTTAACATATTTAAAGACCTCAATCAGATCACCCCTTAGTCTCCTTTTCCTAAGACTAAAGAGATTAAGGATCTTCAGCCTCTTCTCATAGCTTTCATCTTTAATACCCGGAATTAGCTTCGTGGCTCTTCTCTGAACTTTCTCTAAAGCCTCTGTGTCTTTCTTAAAGTATGGTCCCCAGAACTGTACACAATACTCTAGATGTGGTCTGACGAATGTGTTGTACAAAAGAAGCATCACCTCCTTGGATTTGAACTCAATACTTTTGCATAGCAGAACATAGCAGAACATAACATAACATGACACAACACAACATAGAATAACATAACAACATGACATAACATAGCATAACATGACGTAACAACATAGCAGAACATAACACAACGTCATGTAGCACAGCATAATGCAACTCAACACAACGTAACATAACATGATATAACATGACATAACACAACATAATACCACATGACGCAACGTAACATATCATAATACGAGGTATAACATGACATTACATACCATAATGTGACATAACATGACATAACATCACAGAACATAACACAACATAATGCAGCACAGCATGATACAACTCGACACACCGTAACATGGCATTATAAAACATAACATACACAACAAAATGACGTGACATGACGTGTGGTGACAACAAGCCATTCAGCCCGATAAACTTTGCCATTTTCCATTACTAAAGTGAACCTAACATTTTGGGCACTTAAGGACAAGATGGCATCGAGGACTGTATCAAGCCTGATCATACCATATACTCAGGTGCTCAGTTTTTTAGTCGTTGAATAAATAATTTTTCGCAAGTAACTCAACTTTTTGTTGTTATTGCAAAACTGTCATAACATCTGTAGCTTACTAACATTAATTTTCCATAAATATAAGATCTGTTGTTTTTATATCCATGGGAAGTAACATAAAAAAATGCATTTCAAATTTTGAGCCCATGAGACATGGATGACCTAAGTTAGCGTGAAATTGCCCATATGTTATGGTAAATTTAATTACTCATTTTTTGACTGATGACCAGAAGACACATGTCATGTCTTGGGCAGATTCGGATAGCACCCAGGGTAATATTAATCTAACGATTTTAATAAAGTATGGGTTTTTTTTTTTTTTAGATGCAAGAGAATGTGTTGAGCTACCTGAACCGTCTTCACAGCTGTGTTTCAATGTTTAATCTTTCTCTTTCCTTTTTATCTTGTGCTCAATTAGATATTTTAGATTGAAGACTGAAGTACAATGTACAATTCCTTTAATTAAATGGTTTTAATCAGACTTCATTCCGTGAACTGGCGCGCATGAGTATCAGTAGAGTGAGTGACTCACTTTAGCCTCTCTTCAGGTGTTGGCACACACTTGGCTCGAGCCCCTGTTTGCTTTGTTGTCTGACTGGAATCCGCCAGACTCTGAGATAACGATGCTTTCCTGGATTGAGAGCACTGCAGAGACTTCCCTTATGGAAAGGTCATATGTGACCACATACACATGTGAAATTGGGACTACCACATGTGGTCACCTGTGCTCCAAATGACATGTGGTCACATGTGATTCCCAATAACATGTGTGGTCACATGTGATTCAAAAATCGCGGTCCCACCGAACCTAATAGCACACAAAACTCAAAAACGCTTATAATTTCAGGTGCACGGTAAGAAAACAGCAATTCTGAAAAAGATAACCAGCACTCACAATCAAGTCCAATTAAAGGACAATTTAATAGACATAAAATGCGCAGAAGCAGCAAGCGGCGTTTCGACTCACAGGTCTTTTTCAACGTAAAAAACAGAAAGTAAGTACGTCGTTTAAATAGGGCCACCTGTGTGTCAGAAAATTGTGACCAGGCGGAATAAATAAGTGACCACTTCATTCTTAGCGATATAAATGTGGACACTGAGGGAATACATACAACTAAACAAAACAATGAATTACAAAACAAAAAAACAAAATTATCAATGAACAAGACTAAGTCAATGACATTCACAAAAAATAATTAAGTGAAAGCCCCTCATTCATGCCCTTGCGAAATTCAGTTCAGAGAAAATGAATCCATTTCGCCTCTTTTTGGGGGAGTAACCTATCACGATCTCCACCTCTCTTGGGCAGTAGTACCACTTCAATACCCTGGAAACGTAAGGAACATACATCATTTCCCGCTTCTATAAAATGCCTAGCAACTGGGGATTTCACATCTTTGTTATGAATCGCACATTTATGCTCAGTAATTCTGAGTCACAACTCCCGAACTGTTTTGCCTACATAATGACGGCCGCACGGACACTTCAAGAGATAAGCAACATATTTAGTTTTGCATGTAACAGTGCCTTTAATCATCATCTCTTCGCCAATATTTGGGTGTAAAAAATAACTACCCTTAATCATTGCATTACAATTAATACAGTTGTTGCACGGAAAATTTCCCCTGGGTGGGTTAGACAAAAAATGTTGAGGACGAATATAAGAATCAGTCTTAACTACTGCATATCTCAAATTACTGGCGCGTTAATTTGCAAAAGTTGGTAACTGACAGAGCTGCTTAAAATAGGCAAAATATTTGACCATTGACTGATGAGTCATGGGGATAAATGAGCCATATCACTATTTTGCCTATTTTAAACACCTTTGGCATCGATTGATCGCAAAACAGTGATATGGCTCATTGGTCCCCATGGCTCATCGGACCCCAGTCTCCCCTATGTGACCAACATGAGGGTCACTAGATATAAGGTGCCAATGTTTAAGTACCGATCTTTTAATGTCTGCGCTGATGGGAGAAAACGTAGTGGAGAGTACAATTCTAGTGTCATTAGGTTGGGGGGGATTGGGGAGGAGCAGGCTAGACCTCGCTCTATCCACTGTTTTCTGTCGGCAAACATCCAACAGTTTCCGACTATACCCTTTAGCGGTGAAACTCCTTTTTATCACAGTCACTTGTTTATTAAAAGCCTCATGAGAACTGCAAATTCTCTTTGCACGCAAAAATTGGCTAAACGGTAGACTTTTCTTTAAACTAGGGGGGTGAAAACTGGAAAAATGTATAGTTATTTCTATCTGTAGGTTTTCTATACACGTCAGTGGATAAACCCTGCTCCTCTTTTTTGACCAATACATCCAAAAACAAGACAGACTCCATGCTGTATTCTTTTTTTTCTTCTTCTTTTTTTTAAATAAATTTGGCATCTCCAATCCCACCCGAATCTGGAATGCCCAATTGTTGAACTATGTACAACACTTGCTCGTATGCGACTCCTTGTTGCCGACTCAGGAGAGTGAAGACAGTTTGCGGCTCTCCTCCGAAGCTCGCGCCTGTCAGCTACCGCTTCTTATATACTCATTGGTTGAATCTTCGCAAGTTCAGAACGAGGGCGGAGGATACCCGGACATGAACAGGCTTAGAATCCTCCTGATGAGCGCCCGTCTGGCCAACAGGAGGCGCTTGAGCAACAAACAAGGCAACTATTATTTTCCCTTCCCAGCAGTCCCTTCCCAATTTGCAACCCTGTAGCGCAATAGCCAATTGTGCGCTACTCTGAAAAAGCTGCCGACCACTGCCGGCTGGTACGAAGCGGGGATCAAACCCGCAACATGATAGTCGCTTCTGCTTTGCAACGCAATGCTTTACTGAGTGAGCTATTCGGCAGCTCTATGCTGTATTCTAAAGAAAATTTGATGGATGGTACTCTAGAATTTGTGTACTGATTAAACAATTCAAGTTGATCAATAGGCCCACAATAAATAAAATAAATGTCATCTATAAATCTAAACCAACACTTGATAAAATAAGCAAAAGCGTTATTATTATAAACATGGTCAAGTTCAAATTTACCCATGAACAAGTTAGCATAATTAGAGGAGCAAGGGCTCCCCATGCTAACCCCTTGAACCTATAAACAAGACTAGGTGCAACCTAGTATACGGCTGGGCCGCAAAGTGCTGTATGAGAATGTGGGCCCAAGAAAAGGGTGCTAAATGAGGCAAAGCTCACGCAATTGTATGAAGTGCAAGTTTAGTAATGAGCTGGAGCTGATAAATTATTTACAAAGTGGGTGGGGAGAGTGTGAGAGTGAGAGTGTGAAAGAGTGAGAGTGTGAGTGAGGGAGTGGGAGTGAGTGAGAGTGTGTGAGGTAGTGGGAGTGGGAGGTGGGGGGGGTCTTGAGTAAGGCAAACATATCAAAAGCAAGTTATACATTTGAATAGACAAAAAGCCAGAGTAAGGGTAGCAGTTATTGATTTTGTGAATGTGAATTTGAGAGAGACAGCAGCAACAGATGTAGACAGCAGATAAAGTATGTATGTATGTTCCTGAATCGTAATGAAACAATAAAGTTATTGTTTCAGTTGTGCTAACCGGGAACGTGATGTCACTTTTGTGAACACATGGCAGTTCCGATATAGTGAGGGTGTAAGAACGAACTTCAAAGATTCCTTTTTTCCCATGTTTTGTCTTTGGGCATGTTATGGACAAAGAATCCACAGTTTCGAGTAAAACCGCTTACTAAACATGTTCGAGTGAAGGAGCTGCCATGATTTTACATAAAGCGTTATTTGATATTGGTGATGACTGAATATGGTTTCAGTATGCGACAAAAAATATGAAATGCAATTAATTTTAATGAATTTATGAGCTCTCGAAAAGGCCTTGTAGTAAACAGCAAGATCATGAGAAATAGCCGAGAAATAAGAAAGTTCATTCTATAATTTAATTTCATTTTGTTTGATTTGGCTGAGAAACTGATGTGATTTCCACTAGTCCTTCATCAGAGGACTTACGGTCAGCAATTTTCCGCCAGAATTCCTCTCTGGCCTTATTAGCAGCAACAGTGCTGCTTTTTGCTGTGTTTTTTTTTCAATATATTTACATTCTTCATAACTGTCCATAATCACGACCCACTCCTCCTAGGGGATTTTCTTTCTTTATTTTTTTTTAAAAGATTTTATTAATCACCCAGCAACGACTTAACATCACATCCAACGAACAAATGCATCAACCAACATGAAAGCACTAACATAAATCTCAAGTATAATTTCCCAAGAGTCCATCTGAGTATGCGCATGCAGTCTTTCAAGTGTCCAACCAATGAGTGTAAAACTTCATATTGGTCTCCCGTTAAGCCGCCGGCGGTGCCCCCTGGTGGCGCAGGGAGATAATCCTCAGAGTTACTGATCCTGGATCAGGGATAGCTTCCTCGGAGAAACATACAGAACGCGATCGGTCATTTTATGAACGGAAATGGGGTGAATTGCCGCATGAAACGCTCTTTTGTTGAGAGCGCGTACAGTGTTGAAAGCACAAAAGCGACATTAACCAAGAAACATTACGACCACCGTTGTGGTACCAATTATCTCTGCGAGTTCAGGGTTTGTTCAGCCGGCTCACGAAAATATAGCCTCTCTATGTGTGTCTCCCATTAAGCCGCTGGCGGCGCCCTCTGGAGCCGCGGGAGGAAATAACCCGCAGTGTTACTGATCCTGGATCAGGGATAATGACCTCAGGTAACGTACAGCGAGCGATCGGTCATTTTGTGAACGAATATAGTGGCAATTGACGCAGGAAACGCTTTTTTGTTGAGAACGCGCACAGTCTTGCAAGCACGAAAAGGAGATTAACAAAGAAAGATTACAACCACCGTTGTGGTACCAATTATCTCTGATTGCGAGTTCAGGGTTTGTTGAGCCGGCTCACTCAAATACAGCCTGCCTATGTTGAACTTGCTTCGTAGTATACCCCCCCAGGAGATACGAGTGACAAACGCCCGGCCAGCCAGCCACCTAATCGTTGGCCAACCAATCGTTGAAGTTCTTTCCCGCCGGCCGACCAATCGCTGAAGTCAGTCGTCGGGCAACCAATCGTTGAAGTTCTTCCCCGCCGGCCGACCAATCGCTGAACTTCTTCCCCGCCGGCCAGCCAATCGTTGAACTTGATCACTCAGGCAGTCAGTCAGTCAGTCAGTCACTCAGATACTCAGCGACATTCGCGTTTATAGGGGCCTGGCCGGCCCAACCCAAAAATAGCACTCCTCAAACTTGAAGTAATTCTTATTCAGAATGATGTGGTCACTTACTTATTCCACCTGGTCACAATTTTCTGACACACCGGTGGCCCTATTTAAACGACGTACTTACATCCTGTTTCTTACACTGAAGAAGACCTGTGAGTCGAAACGTCCGCTTGCTGCTTCTGCGCATTTTATGTCTATTAAATTGTTCTTTATTTGGACCTGATTGTGAGTGCTGGTTATCTTTTTGAGAGTCACATGTGATTCCCAATATCATGTGTGGTCACATGTGATTCCCAACAACGTGTGGTCACATGTGAGTACAAGTGGGTCCCCAAACATGTCCACATGTGATTCCACAGAACATGTGGTCACATGTGATGCCATGTGGAATGATAAAGTCTCATGTTGGTTGGATAATGGCTGCAGCTCTGCACAAGGAAACCGCGCAAGGTCAGGCACACAAAACATTTTATTAAACACTATATCTGCAAGAATTATTTTTTTAATTCCTTAAGTTTCAAAACGGTCTTCCGCTCGTTTTTCAATTTCTGGGCCATGACACTCTTTATATGAGTAGGCTCTGTGTTGGGGAACTTGTCCCTCACATGATCTGGAAAACAATAAAAGTAGGCATATATAGCTGGGTCATTCCATGTCAAATGTCTGAATTTCAGAGAAACTTCCCACTCGACCATCTCAGATTTGGCTGAAAAAATTCCAGCGGGTGCCCACATTTCCTAATAGAATAAGTCCAAAATTGCAGCTCTCAACTCCTCATAGTTTTGTCATAAAAAAAATTTTTGCAACAAAGTTTTCGCCCTTTTTGAACAGCGATTTCTGAGGAGCCACTTTCACATGGCTATATCAAGAAAAGTACTTCAGCTAAGTCCTTCAAATTTTCAGGGGTGAAAATCTGCTACTCTATCTTGAGGAATATGGACTTATAAAGGTGTCCCTTAAGTTGATCATATATTTCTGGGTGATTAAAAGTTGGTCAAATTTTACTCTGCAGTAGCATATTTGAAGGACTATTAAAAGCCTAATTTCAAAGACAGGGATTTGGTATTGCACATACAGCTTCCCATATATGTTGTGTATTTTGTATTCTAATTCTGCCCCTCTCTTATGAATAATCTAGAAACTATTAAGGCTTGAAAATGAAAAAAAAAAAAAAAAATTGTGCTATTTTTAACATTTTATACCAAAAAAAACCATCCACCAACATCAAATTGAATGTTTTCAAAAGATTAGATGCCTGTTATTAACATATCAAAAATTTGTGATGGGGTTCTGCTTCATTTTCTCAAAATAAAATTTTTTAATATATGGTATTTTTGTGGACACACAGCATTTAATGGCATCAAAGGCATATTCAAACATTATTTTATAAAATGCACATAGTTAATGATAGACTGCTTTATTTCATAAATGTTAACTAACACTTGAAGAATAACCCATATGCAGTGTTTAGATATTGAAATATTACAACCTTAACAGGGCCCAAAATTCAAGTTTGTTATGAATTCGGAAGTGTTACAATAATTAATTATCTAATACAATATAGCTATCTTACGGAGAATGTGTTAAAAATGCCATTTTATTTGATCACAGATTAAATGATGTATCATATTGTTATGACTTGAAAATCACAACAAAGAAAACCACTAATGACAACTTAAACAAATTTATTCTTCACTGATTAGGTCCAAAAATTTCTACAAATAATCCACTGTGCAATCTTATAATAACACTCTAATGCCACTATGTAACTCTGATGCCAAAACAAAAACTCTCTCTCAACTGACCAAAATCACAGCATTTATATAGACTAGGAACATTCTGGAAAGATCTACAGGAGTCCTGGGTGATCCGGCCCCCTCCAGGCAAGAAGATGCCAAAAACCTCTAGAAAGCACTAGTCTATTTCATCACAAACAAGTGGTATTGCATCAGATCATGTTTTGCTACAGACATACCACCAGAGGGTGCTAAATGATGAACAAAATAAACAAATAGCTGACCAGAAAGGCAGCACAAATAGTATGAAACAAACCTCCATTTACAAATGATATACGGTGCTTTACATAAAACACTCATACATAATTATATATATATATATATATATATATATATATATATATATACTTTGTATTAATTTATTTATTAATAAATCAACCTATAAAATAACACAAAAATTAATTATAACACTTTTTGAACTGTAAGTTTGGAAACATGTTTGGTCATGCAGAAGCTATAACTTGTCTGAACAGTTCATGCAGCTGCACGGCCCAGCAAAATGTTTTTTCTGGCCCAGGAGGGAAGACCTATGCTGGGTACCTGTGCAACATAATATATCATTGCAAAGATCGAAGTTCCAAGCACTACAACTGGACGTAGATATGCATTCAAGGAGCAGGACACTAAAGTAGCTGAAAACCTCATGAAAGAGTTCAAATAATTTGTGTATTATCTGTGCTAACTGCTATCAACTAGTCATTTAAAACATTTCATTAATTCCAGTTCTGCAGGACTGTCAAAAACCTTTTTTAACACTGCTCATTACTAATTGAAGCGTACAGGTTAATTTTTTCTACTTGGATGTAAATGTTCATTGATACAATAATTTTAAGCAATAATTTGTGACAAGTTTGATCTTCTACTGATGTTGGGACTACAGTATTTCAATCAATATCTGAAAACTGTATATGGGTTATAATTCAAGTGTTAGTTAACATTTATGAAATAAAGCATTTCGCTGAGTTTGAGCTTTCTATTGTTAACTATGTGCATTTTATGAAATATGAAAACAGTCAATTTGATGTTGGTAGAGTCATTTTTTTTGGTATAAAATGTTAAAAATAGCACTAATTTTATTTACTAATTTTATTTCATTTTCACGCCTTAAAATTTTCTAGATTATTCATAATAGAGGTACAGAATTAGAATACAAAATGCACAACACATATGGGGAGCTGTATGCGCAATACCTCAAGTTACAGTTGCAGTTTTTCACCCCTGAAAATTTGAAGGACTTATCTGAAATACTTTTCTAGATATGGCCACGTGAAAGTGGCTCCTCAGATATAACTGTTCAAAAAGGGCCGTAACTTAGTTGCAAAAATATTTTTCATGATGAAACTATGAGGAGTTGAGTGCTAAAATTTTGTATTTCTCCTATTAGGCCGTGAGTGCACCCGCTGGAATTTTTTTCAGCCAAATCTGAGATGGTCGAGTGGGAGCCATTCGGACATTTGACATGGAATGACCCAGCTAGAAATGGCCTGTGAAGAAAAAGTGTCTCTGAATCAGTGGAGCATTCAGTTTGCATATTCTTCAGATATCATATTCCTGTTCATGATAATCAATTCGCACATGTATTCATATTAAAAAGTAGTATTCACATCCAGTGTATAATTTTATGAATACAAGATCTAATTTTACATGATTCAGATACACACAACTTATATTGGTATCACAACTGATGTATTAGGTTTAGTACAAATGAAGGCTTGAATTAAAAGTTGCATTCTTTACTGGCAAATAATCATATGTATGGCTTTCATGGAATTTTCTATTTTTTGTTCCATTAATAAAATGGAATACATGATGTCACATACATCATGAATGTATGTGACTATTCTGCAAAGTATTTGTATTCATCAGAATGCACCGATTTTATTTGTATTCATAAATGCATTCATGTTCATACAAATGAAAAAGTTGTCATATTTGTACTTAAATACTGGCACACTTATTTGATGTGTGTACCTTATGCCTAGTTTGAAAGCAGAACGTTTGCAAAATGTATCGAATCTAAACTGCAGACCCGCACTGTTATATTGAAATTAATAAGCCTACCTATAATGAGGTTGACTCTCACGGAGTCCAATGCTGGCAAGGCTTCCTCTTGCCCATTTCCTTTCTTCCCAGTCACTGAACATTCAGTCATCTCCTTTGATGAAAATATCGCTTTCATCAGGTTGCGTGTCGTTTTTCTATAGCAGGAAGCCCTACCTAAACGCTTGGTACCATCTATAACTAAGTTACGTTAGCGAGCTGGCCAAGGCTCGCAAGCTAGAAAACTTCCTATTTTCGCTGATCAGGTCAACGGCAGACAATAAACAACAGTGCTTCTTAAGCACCCGGTACACGGAAGTTTATCCGCAAACACAAAGTCCAAAAGCGCAATGCCTTCTCCATATATGCGCACGGCTGATTTGCTTTATCTCAGCAAAGAAATTACATTGCAATACAGTCGGCTTATGTTTTCCAAACACGCACAAACCGCGCTTCTATCCAGTGTTTAAAAAATATACAATCAACCCGTGATTTGCAAACTGTTTGACGGCATAAGAACTGCCAATCATATAGTGTCTTTTCACAATGGGCGGGGCCACACATCCTAGCAACAGGAATGAAAATGAATTTATTGTGGCGTAAATACTTATTAATATTTGACCTCAGATTGTGACTGATGGAAAATAATTTTAAAAAAAAAAAACCAAATTTGAATGTTGGAGCTACAATCGTATGACTCCATAAAAATCAAATTTAAATTAGTGATGCCAATGCCAATGTATATGTTAATAAATAATATGGATTTTAACGAACCTTGTAGTTAGGTAGATACGTGAGTCAAGCGACGAAAATTGAAATGAAGATGTCAAAAACAATGGAACAGAGAAAAAAAAATGTCCGAAATATTTGGAAAAGTGTTGGCATGAAGTAGAGAGAGGAAAAATTGAGTCAAGTATACCAAGAATGTTGCTTGAAAAAAAAAAATTGAAAGGAATTTTTGAGAGTTGGGGTGAGCCCCTGATGCAGTATGCATTCCACGAGGCGACATGACCACAGGTAAGCTTAATCTTGATAGAAATGTGCAACAAACGAGTCGACGGTCACGTGAATTTTGCTTTCACCATGTAACCACACGTGACCTCGTCTAACCAACATGTATTCACATGTGAAATTTAAGGGAAATCTCCCATTCCACATGAGGTGACATGTGCTCACATGTTATTCACATGTGATCACGTGTATTTCACATGTAAAATCATGTGTTTCACATGTGACTTTTTCATAAAGGTTCTGGAGGCAAAATCACAGAGTGACTCAGAGAGAGACGACACCCGGCCTTCTCTCTCCTGGGGCTTTGCACAGCGTGGTTTGCCTGTCATCCACACCAGTTGATCACATCCGCCTGAGCTCTGTTCCACTGGCAATTCAACCCCTTAAAGGTGAATGTTCCCGCCGGACCCATGTAAATGTTAAAGGAGGAGACCGCACTTCGGCAAAGTAAATTTCAGCGGAAAGTAGAATTCTTGAAGTGTCTAAAATGCATATTTTAATTTGATAATAATCCAGTGTGACGCATTTTTAAACCAGCGAGTCTTCAAATTGGCTTCAATATCAGGGGGCAGATATTTTTACTTCTGATTTTGAATTTGATCTTTGGAAACCTCACCTATAACCTTAACTTCTCGGAGTTTACATCTCCCAATTGGCCACAGTTGCTCAGACTACTTGGTAAAAACCAACAACAGTCTAATTTTCTTTTGATAGCATTGTTATGCATTGCACCACAAAATTATGAGACGTGTTCTTCTGCGCATAAATGAGGACGTAAAATATCAATATGTCTTTATAATTTTAGCACTTGTGTTGCTCGTTAAGCAGCACAGATTTACGTAAATTAGTTTGCGAGGCTGAAAGAATCCTTTCTATATTCTGAATGTTGTCTCGGCTAAAGGGCGCTGTAGGGCAAGTTGCACAGCTGTGTGACAATCCTAAGCACGGCGAAAATAAATGCTGCAAAGTCAGCGAAAGTTTTGGATTTACAATGCCATATCAATTATATAAATGTATGCAATGGTAATTCACCTTTTCATTATCATTTCTAATTACAGGTCATGTATTGGTCTTGGTTGTTCAGTCGATAAATTGTTTGATTGTTAATCAGGCCAGCTTAAATAAAAACAGCTTGCGGGCAGTCAAGCCATAAAGGGAGAGCTTACTGAAGGCCCTTTGAACTACTCCATGGCCCGGATGAAAGGAAAGAGAACAACTGACATCACAAAAGAGAATAACTGACGCCACAAGCACCACGGCACTGGCGTTTGATTGGATAACGCGTTCGAAATGTACACTCACCCATTATATAGGGCACTGTGTAGTGAATGTTCTACATTAAAAACAATATAGAAAGTCAGTGAGCGAGTGGACAAGTGTGCATTCCGAACGCAGCCTTACATTCCCCAAGTAAAAATGTCTGCCCCCTGATATTGATGCTGATTTGAAGACTCACCGGTTTTAAAATGCAACGCACTGGATCATTACCAAATTAAAATTTATACAACTATGCATTTTAGACACTTCAAGAATTCTACTTTCTGCTTAAATATACTTTGTTGAGATGCGGTCTCCTCCTTTAATATATACCTTGATGCTGTAAGAAATCGGCAATGTATTTTTTTCCCCCAGTTTCCGAACTCTAAAATGGTAAATTTGGCGATTTTAATGCCTTCGCAGCGCGAGCCCGTCAGACCGGTGACCTTTGGCCAGTGATGTCACACAGTGAGAAAGGTCACCATCTTTTTTTTTTTTAAAGATTATTTTTTTGGGAATTTTTCCTTTATTTGACAGTTGTACAGAGACAGGAAAGTTGTGGAGAAGAATGGGGGAAGACATGCAGCAAATGACCTGAGCTGGAATCAAACTCAGGTCGCTGCGGGAAGGACACAGCCTTCATGGTACGCGCGCTTAGACCAATGAGCCACCGGGGTGCCCCAAGGTCATTATCTTAACATTTGTAGTACATGCAACAACTCGAATCCGCTCCAATATTTTCCTTTTTTCGACAGTTTTCCCGAACTTTGGAGGCACCATGCCTCGTATGTGTTCTGTTGGAGGGTGTAGCAACACGAATGCGGATGGGTTCAAGTTACACCAGTGGCCAAAAGACGCAAAATTGGAGAAGTTGGACGAAATTTTCCCAAAACACGAGAGCGTGGGGAAAGCCAACGAAATGGTCTCACATTTGTTCCGCGCACTTCACTGACGACAGCTATGCAACAGAGGTGGCAAGAATGTGTGGATATTCCCTGATACTGAAAGAAGATTCAGTTCCAACGATCAAGGCAAATGAGTCTTCAGCAGTATTGAAAAATATACCATCCCTTCGCCTGAGCCTGCCGAATGCACAAGTTACGCAGGCTTGACGGGCTACGGGGACTCTGCAAGCAACGGGCCGTGCCCGCAGACGAGCGATCAAACCCCACTGGGTGTTTCGGCCGACATCGCTTCAACCGTCCCCTACGCTGACTTGGACCTCGAAAATATCGACCCCAGCTTTTCTGGCGTGATAACATCAACGCCAAAGGCAAAGCGGCACAGATCCGCTGTTAGGAAAAGAGAGCGAATGAGGGTATGAATATTTATTTATATTTTATTCAAAAATATCTATTTGGTTTTGCTTTTAGCTTTTTCAGTGTAGTCTGTTCACCAGTCTAGTCTTTTATATCAATTCACATATATAGATGCAGAATATGTTTACAAATAATTTCAGCTTGAAAAAAAAAACTTGATTTTTTCTTTATTCATCTGAGTAGATCTGAGCAGTCTGCACTGAAATGTGCGTCCGATTCGCTTGCATATGATTCAAAGCGATACGGCGCGATGGCATCTCCCAAGTTTGTTTCCCTTTCGGTTTCATTCTCACTCCCTACTTCCAAACTCCATTCATCAGTTTCGATATACACGCAGAAAAATGAAATGTTAGAAATGTTAGATTTACTTAATAATGTTACGTCAACTGGTTCCACAAAACTGAGTTAACCCTTTGAGCGCCACCGGCAACTATAGTTGCCCAATGGCGTAAGATATCAAAACCAGATGCTGTTGAAAACCTATCATGTGGCAACTTGTTTAAAAGAGCTCCCGGGAGCTCTTTTAAACAAGTTGCCACATGAAAGGTTTCCAACAGCTCAGGATAATTACATTTTTAATTCTTTGAAAATTTATTCAGCGCTCAAGGGGTTAAGTACATTCCACTCAATGCAATGAATTAAACTGGCCAAAAATGTTAGACGTCAAATAAAGGTTACGCAAAGCAATAGCGTGGAACCAGTTGACGTAACATTATTAAGTAAATCTAAAAAATCTAACATTTCATTTTTTTGAGTGTATGTGCAATCTCCAGAGTCGCTAACGTTATTGAAATCTGAATCTGAATTAGAGCTACCACTATGCCTTTCTGTACTGTCTGCCATGTTGTTTTGTCTTGCTAAAGTTGCTATCTCACTGTGTGATGTCACTGAGTAATCGCCGGGCTGATTTACAGAGGGTGAAAATCAGGCACTTTGAAACTGTATTTCGAGATATTGTGTCAACGCTAAAATTTTGGAAAAAATTCTCAAAAATAAAGTAGGCCACAGGTGACTGTTTTATGTAGCTTATAGCCCTATAAAAAATGTGAGAACATTCTCCTTTAACACTCTCAATGTTGAATACAGTAATACAACTCAATTACCCACTGGATATACTGTGTATGTCATTTTTGTGACTTTATACAGAATTGGCCCAAAATGCAAGGCTTTCTGGGACTCAAGTCCCGAAAGGACATTTGGAAATTTTGTGGGACGTACCATTTGTTCTGTTTTTACTGAAAGGGTTAAACTAACTATTCACTTAAGTTTCCTCTTACATAGGTTTGAAGTTAGAAAAAAGTATTCTTTTCCTTATCGTAGGACTGTGTCACAAACATAATCAGTATCTGTTGGTTGCAGCGCTTCACTGAAGCTATATCGCACGCTGTATGTTGAGAGAAATGTTTAAACCCTGGATGCCATGTTTTTATGGCCACAGAATTACCTCAGATGGAAAATATCTCGATCTTGTACATCATTTAATACTCAGTTCCCTGTGACTCAGCAGGAGATAAATGGGATTGTTGGAAGCCTTTGGATTTGCACTAAAATAGGCAGGTTTGAAAGTTGCAGTTACATTTTACAGACGAACATACAGGTCAGTTGGTTTTATGGGGTTAAACCCTGCAAGGGCACAAGGCTCTCTTGAGTTTCAGTAGCAAGATGATCCTGCAGCAGTTCTGCAATTCTGGTTCTGTTTGCCCAATCCATCATGTGAACACTGACATGGCTGTATGTTTCTACGTAGGTTATTGGGTGAATGGCACAATGAAGTAGCAACTCGGGGTAGCCTGTGAATTGCTCTATAGATTCTCAAACTACTACAGTTAAAGGTGTACCTGTAGATTTGACAGTTGTTTTTTCATCTTTTGTGTTTTTCTGGCTGCTGATGAGATGCTCTCTCAAATTTTGGTCTTACACTGCAATTTTAAGCAAGGCTGTAATGTTAACCCTCTATTAACCACTGTAGCATATCTGCTACATAAAGTGAAAGGGTTAACAGCCTGGACACCCTGCTGGTTTTGTTTCTTATTGCTAAATAAACATTTGAGAATAACTTGAATGGTCCGTCACTTTAATTTTTCCATTCGCATTATTACCCAATGTAGCAGATCTGCTACATTTTTTGAAAGGTGGGCCAAAGGGTCGATTTTTTTTTTTTTTTTAACTATTTTTCCAAATATTGGCCCATAATCAACATATTTGCCTAGGGAAATGATTTTTACACAGTTGGAAAGGTACTTGGTTAACAGAGGGTTAAATTACAAATGATGATGATTATTATTATTATTATTTTGTTTTATTTAAAACCTTGACATTTTCTCAAACTAGCCCATGCAACCAGTTTGGCAGGATTTGCAATACCATTTATAAATATTGAATGTTTTATTGTTTCACCCATTTCTAAGACATATTTCAGTATGAAATAAAAAAAAAAAAAAATTTCAAGCGGTCTCCAAAGTGTCAAGAGAAAACATAAGAACAGAATTAGCAACAGCAGGTCTGCTTCTGCAATAAACTTCATGTCCCACAAGGGGGCAGCCTTCTCCCATCTGCAGAATTCAATGGCCAAGTAGGAATGACATTTGGTAAGGGAGGGGTTTTCATGCCTGAACAGTCAGAAAAAAAAAAATCTGTGTGATTTAACAAACACAGACACACTT
This sequence comes from Gymnothorax javanicus, assembly GCA_029692085.1. Classification (NCBI taxonomy): domain Eukaryota; kingdom Metazoa; phylum Chordata; class Actinopteri; order Anguilliformes; family Muraenidae; genus Gymnothorax; species Gymnothorax javanicus. Next base: position 97,534,802 of record CM056202.1, on the reverse strand, counting down.
AGAAGGACACACACTCACACGCATGTACACATGCACATCTGAACACACCCACTCATGCACAAACATGCACAAGTGCAAACAAACACACTGACACGCGCACACACAGATCTGTGATTTGGGTCATGTGACTTTCTCAGGTTGTTGCGTAAGATCCAGGTGAAGTGTGTTGCAATCACAGAAACAGGTGACTCCAGAGTTATACCAGGTACTGTAAATGGCAGGCAAGTTCCTAAAAGGCTGAAAGATTGTCATCCTGCCATGGGTGACTTTGAATGATTGCAGGAAATTGCAGACCACATATGTTCTTGCTGTACATGTCTGGAGATATGTCTCCTCACTTAGATATAAGCAAAACCCTTTCGGAATTCCCCGGACCAACTACCTTCCAAAACTATCCACATCAAAGCTGATATTAGACTGGGGTAAAGAAAATAAAAAAAATAATAAGTGCCTCAAGGTCATATGGGTGATTCAGCCAGGCGCGTCATTAGACCTGAAAATTCCGGGGCTAATATCCCTCCCTTTACTGGAAATAATTAGTCCTGGCTAATTCTAGATGGGTTTCCTTTATTAACACGTTTTCCAATTCAAGAATAATCAAGTGGCAATTGAGGACACGGCTTCTCTCCCCCATGTGATCTGAAAGCGACAAAATAATGGGCTACATTCAGTACAGAAAAATAATTTGATTATAATTAGGTCTATGAACGTCACTCGGCGACGGCATTTCAGAACTCTTCATTGAATGAAGGTAATTTCAGCGACAAGAACGTACACCTGTTTTTGCAGCACGATCACTCAACTCGCTGTAAAAAAATAGACAGCTGTCCGATTGGAAAATGTAAATGGACGAAACCACGTACTAATCACCAAAATTACCTTCATTCGCTGAAGAGTTCTGAAATGCCATCGCTGAGTGCCGGTGCATAGACCTAATTATAATTAAATTATTTTTCTGTACTGAATGTAGCCCATTATTTTGTCGCTTTAAGATCGCATGGGGGAGAGAAGCCATGTCCTCAATTGCCACTTGATTATTCTTGAATTGGAAAACGTGTTAATGAAAGAAAACCATTTAGAATTAGCCAGGACTAATTATTTTCAATAAAGGGAGGGATATTAGCCCCGGAATTTTCAGGTCTAACGACGCACCTGGATTCAGCCTTACCATCTGTGGTTACCTGTGTATCTATTGGATTTTTTCCCTTTTTTTAAATTTGGCATCTCCAATTCCACCCGAATCTGGAATGCCCAATTAGAGAACTATGTACACAAGCTTGCTCGTATGCGACCCCATGTTGCCATCTCGGGAGAGCGAAGACAGTTTACAGCTCTCTTCCGGAGCACGCGCCTGTCAGCTGCTGCTTCTATTACACTCACAGCTCGAAACTTCGCAAGTTCAGAACGAGGGCGGAGGACACCCGAACGTGAGCAAGCTTAGAATCTTTCTGACAAGCGCCCGCCTGGCCAACAGGAGGCACTTGAGTGACGAACAATGCTTTCAATAATCCCATTGAGCGACTGGACTTGAAAAATGCTTTGCCACTCTGCATAGACTCCTCCCACCTCAACTGAGACCCCTCCCACTCATACTGGGACCCCTCCCACCTGTGCTATCATCCTGCTTTTAAATGATGTTAGATTTATGCTGGCGAAAGAGTCCTCATGAGTACTTCAGTGTGTCGGACTGTAAACTCAGGGTGATGGTTAGAGTTTTATATACAACATGAGTTGGCCCCTGAGGGAAGATTTATGCTGGTCTTCACACAACTGGAAGTTTTGTTCACGCACACAAACTGAACACAGGCTCTCACACATACACATATGCCCACACGCGCACACACACACACATACACTACACATGGACTCACTCACACGCTCATATACACACACACTGAACACACAGATGCACGCACATACATACACGCACACACACTACACACACAAACACTACACACAGACTTGCACACACGCACTACACACAGACTTGCATACACACACATACTACACATGGACTTACACGCGCACACAACACACAGACTCACACTACACACACATACAGGCAGTACACACAGACTCACTCCGCGTAGATGTGCACACAGGCACTACACATAGGCTCACACACACACACATACACACACAGGCATGGCATTTCTGCCCTGTGTCCTCCTGGCACGGCTATAGGAAAGTGATCCTCTCACCAGGCTAGCCAATAGCAGGCCTGTCAGAGGCTGTGCACAGAGGTGCATTATGGGTCGACTCACCTGCCTCTCTAACTCACAGAACAACCTTTAACGCTACACTCCTTACAGCCTATAAGACACTTTCAGCATGTGATGCTGGATCGTACAGATTCTGTCTTTGATTAATGAAATTTCTTGATTGTAACTGTTTCAGCTGATTCTTGGAATTTTGTAGAGGTTTTCCTGACTGAAACTGTTAGTCACTTCCTGTGGAAGGTTTAGGTCTTTCAATATATGGTGTGCTATAAATTCCAGCAGGTCTGACATCTTTCAAACAAATGTAATTGAGGATATTTACTCATGTTAAACAAGGAGGTATTTTTCAAACTGAGAAAAGAAATACAGAAAAAACATCAGCATGCCAATCTGGTCAAAAACTGTATTCCCTCAATACGACACATCTACTCAGAACACTCAGGTATATAGCCTGAGGGGCAGAAACAGGGCATCTCATTATTGATGCTGAAAACGACTGCATTTCATACTTGCATTCATATATTCTTACGAGTACATTTAGTTCTATATAAATTATCATTTAACCATAATACATTGAGTATTAAATTAAATGTTATATTTAGCATAATGGCCCACACAACTTCTGTTTTCACTAATGTTCTACTCCTTTATTAATACTTTTTTACTGATTTACGTTGAGACATTTTTAAACAAATATTTCCATCTTGGTATGAAAATAATATTTTCACCACTTGTTCTAGTATAGTTATTTGCACGCTCACACAGCAGTGCGTGTCTCTCTCAGGTGTAAATGATGATGATGATGATGATGATGAAGCACATTTAAATCTATGTTTTATCATCAGTGGATTCTGTTTGACCTTTAGTGGAGAATCCCTCGATCAAACGTCCCCTCACCTCAGTGCATAATTTAGAAAGGTCAAAAGATCAGCTGCATTATTGATCAGCTCGCTGTAACTGAGACCGACAGCGCGGAACGTGGGACGCGCAGAGAACGCGGTGCCTCTGTGACATCACTGCTGCTCACTGTGACATCACTGCCACTCACCTGCGCATTGGGAGGGTCTGTCTCACTCTGATTACAGAGTGAGCAGGATAACTGGGTAATACGCAGAACTACAGTCCATGTTTTCATTCAGTAGGGGTCCAGGGTGAACTCAGTACAGTTATTCAGCGAACACAGAGATGCAGCTTCAAGATGTCGCAACTACACTACAAAAACAAAACTCACCAAGTATTTCAATCTGGTATTTAGGCTTAAAACACTTATTTCTATTGCTCTCAATCCAGAAAAATTATGATATGAGGTAATTTTGACATTTTTAGATTCATCAATGGAACAGCTGTCTCAACCCATGGACATATCTAGAAATACGACAAAATTATCTTGCATTAATGTCAGAATTTCTTTTTTTCCCCCTAAAACAAGAGTTAATAGAAATAAGTGTGTTAAGTCTAAATACAAGATTAAAATGCTTGGTGAGATGTTGTGTTGCATTGCACATCAAATTTCAGCTTATGGGTATACATCTGTGTAAAATGCAGCTTCTCACATTATTTCATCAATTGATGACTACATCTGTCTTTAATTCCAAACATAAAAAATGTTGCCATTCACAACAATTATAAAACTTATTTTCTAAGCGTTCAGTTTGGTTTCATGAAATTCATGAGATACATAGTTGGGCACTCACATTTCCTAAATAGAGACAGAGAATGGAAACACTCTCGGTTGGGATTGTGGAGAGTGAGAATTCGTGCTTCCGCATCGTCTATCGCAGTGGCGCCATACTGGGCAGCCCATATGTCCCTCTCATGGCAGTAATACCAGCCTCTCTCTGTAATGACCCCCTCGCATGCAGTCCGTATGGTGTTTGGAACTGAGCACGGAGGACTGTTCACTGACTGCCCAGGAGGGGGCAGCAGAGAGGTTGCACCTCATCACACATATAATGCATCCATCACCTTACCTGCTTAAAGTCACAGGTGGAGCTGGAGCCTGTCCCTGCAAACGATGGTCAAAAGGGAGGAACACATTTTGTGCAACTCGTCAGTCTGTTGTCGGACAAACCTCCCATTCACTCACATACTCAAATCTACAGGCAATTTAGAGTCCCCAGTTAGCCTAAGGGGAATGTGTTTGGACTTGAGGAGGAGCACAGAGCACCAGGAGTTAACCCAAACACTGGGAGAACATGCAAACTTCACACAGAACGGCCCAGGAGGCTGAGATTCAGATTCCTAAGTGTCCTGTTGTGAGACCACAGAGAAACCGAGTACAACACAGTGCTAACACTGTTCAGAGCCGCTTTAAAGGTCCCCTATCATGCTGATCCTTCTTTTAATTCATATAAGTAATTTATAACGTTGGATGTCCATATCAATCTCTGCAAAGTTTGTAAACATATGATACAGGGGTTTTGCTGTAATCCGAGAATGTGATTTCCTGAAAATGATTTCCTCTCTGAACAGCTCGTCCCAAGATCTTCACGAGATTTTGGCAAAACCTGACGTCAGGTTGCTGCGTCCAATCAGGACAGACCTGGTCAGAGCCAATCACGGCGTTGGACCTGCCCAACTCGGAATCTATTCTATCAGAAACAAACGAGCGCAAATCATTTAACCTGTAGATTTATCAGGAAGTCTCCCAAAGCTGTTCGTACGTGTTTTTTGCATGCGAAAAAAAGCACAACTATTTTCTCTTCCAAAAGACGATGCCACCAGAAATCAGTGGGTAGCTTTTCTGTTTCCCAGTGGCAAACAGCCACGCTCAAAGGGAGCGTTAGCTGTTTGTGCTCAGCATTTCACCAAAGACAGCTTTGTCAATAAAGGATAATTCGACACAGGATAAGCGTTTCAGCTGCTTCTCAAACCTGGAGCAGTTGCATCGATCAAGCGCTCGGAGCCACAAGCTGTAAGTAACGATATAACAGCAAATAATGTAAGTGAAGCTAACGTGTTACGGGTGGCTAGCAGGACCGCTAACGATAGTCAGCAATAACAACTGGCCTCAAACACAGGCTTTGTAAAAGATCTGAAAATAAAGCCTGGATCGGTACCGAATGCCCATGACTCAATGACAGATGCAAAAGCTTTAAGTTTTACCATTTTGGCTGTAGCACTGTGGCTAACGTAGCTAAGTAACGGTTGCTAATTTTTGTGTCCTAAATATGCAAGAGTAAATAATATCAGGAGGCATTCAACAGAAGGTGTGTGAACATAAATCTCATTTGAAGCTAACTTTTTATACTTGTTTGTAATTTGGATGCTTGGTACAAATGTTCATGGTAACAGAACTTACTGTCTGTAAAACCTGTATAGCAGGGTAACGTTTGTCTCTGTCGTTGTTATGCCCGCTCGGTTACTATCGCATGCAAGTTCGTGTTCCGTGCTACGTAAAAAATGCTCCTGGTTAACTTACATATGCAATCAAAATTATTCAACCCCCATTGCAAATTGGGTTTAATAGCAAAATTTATAAACTTTCAGCTGTTTGTGATAAACAGATTAAACAAGAACATTTTAAATAGCTCAACACAACTAATATTACAAGTGGTTTCTCCAAATTTAACACAAAATGTCATTTTTAACGACTACTGCAGTCTCAAAATTATTCACTCCCCCAATAGAATCCGTCATAAGAGCATATTTGCAAATCAGGTGTTGTCTCAAGCACACCTAATGCAGCTAATCAAGAGCTTAATTAGTTGCATCAGGTTTGCTTGAGATAGAACACATCACATACTTGCACTAGCTAGAGGTTTGTTGACAGTGACACTTGATTGCATATTAGAAATATGGCTGTCAAAAGGATTGTCCAACAAGCTAATAGAGGAGATCATTGCCTGGCACAAACAAGGAGAAGGATACAAAAAGGTAGCTCAGGCACTGAATTTTGTAGAGATACAGTTGGAAGCATAGTTCGCAAGTTCAGAGTTAAAGGAAGAGTGGCTGCAGTACCAGGATGTGGCAGAAAGAAGAAGCTATCAATGGCTGTCACCAGATTCCTGAGGAGACGGGTGGTCAAAAACCCTTGAGTGACTGCAGGAGACCCGCAGCAAGACTTGGAGGCAGGAGGCACTGAGGTTTCAGTTTGCACAGTAGGGCGCATACTAAACGTTGAAGAACTCCAAGACATACACCACCACTGATCTAAAAGCACAAGCTCCAGTATTCTAAAAACCATATAAATAAGCCTCAGAAGTTTGGGGATATTGTTCTTTAGAGTGATGAAACAAAACTGGAATATTTCGGGCTTATGAATCAGTGGTATGTCTGCAGGAGGAATAAAGAAGCATATGCTGAAAAGTACACCCTGCCTACAGTGAAGAATTGTGGGGGCTTTTTGATGCTCTGCAGCTGCCTAGCTTCCTCTGACACTGGAAATCAGCAAAGTGTGGAGGTGGAGATGGATTCAGTCAAGTACAAGAATATCCAAGGAGAAAATGTCATGCTGTCTGTAGGGAAGCTGACGCTTGGGCATCATTGGACCTTCCAAAAGGACAATGATCCTAAGCATACCTCAACATCCACTAAGGCTTGGTTTCAGAAGAAGTCTGGGAAGATTCTATAGTGCCCATCACAGTCGCTTCACTTGAATTCCGCAAAAAAATCTCTGGTAGGATTTGAAGAAGACAGTTGCAGCATGCAAACCCGAGAATATTAGTGAACTGGAGGCCATTGTCCATGAGGACTGGGCTAAGATTCCTTGGGAATGCTGCCAGAAGCTGTTGTCTGCCTATGCATCACATTTCCAGCAGATCATAGCGGCAAAAGGGTGCTGTACTAAGTATTAAAGAGGCTGATAAGGCTGCAGTTAGACCAGACATAGGCTTTGCGGAGCTTAGGGTACATGTTTGGGTTTGTTTACTGCTGCTGTGAAACGATTGTTTTACTTATCCATGACCAGGGTCAGCTGGGTACTTTGCCGTGGTGTGGGCTAGCTCTCTGATCCTACCGTGGTTAGAACAATCGCGAAATGCACTATAACGTGTTTGGTAAAACTAAAGATTTCTCTATATTGCTGTGGCGGAATTTCAGCTACCTTTGAAAATGGTTCTGGCTAATAAAAAGCCGAAAAAAGTGGAGGTTGGATTCAGATTTTTTTTCCCGGTAGATGTTATCGATTCGCTAGCTCCACATAAGCAATGCTTACACCATTTGTGTGTTCTTGCTACAAACTCATTTAGTAGCTTGGTGTCGAAATTGTGTTTCATTTTGGTAGAAATGGTTAACAGGAGCTTTTAGCAAAGTTTCTTCCGAATAGCTAAGTGGGTATATAACATGACTACGTATATAACAGTTCAGCAACAATCACATGCATGGAAGGCGTGACAGTTCAAGCAAAACACTAAAATTTCAACTTGTCACTCATTGACATCCTGCTGTAAACGTTGCTGCAACACGTCAATTGCTTCCTCCTCCCGTTCGGGGTCGGATTTGGGATCAAACAAGTATGATCTTACTGCAGTAGATGCCGCAGAAAGCTGTCCTGAATTACCTGCTATCTTGGTTTCCTGGTTTTTCGGGTCTAAAGCTCCTCCGGAATTGAAGTGGCCAGGCAGCCAATCAGAGCAGCGCCTCATTCGAATAGCCTCCCCCCCACTCAAAACAGCTCTTGTTTCAGGCCGGCACAGACGGGGTGAGAGAAGAGGTCTCACTTGGCCTGTATGTGTGTGGGTTTTTTTTTGAAGCATCTGCACGATGTGTTTGTCGATCCATGCATATACAGTATACATACAATATAAATGTACATGAACACACACACACACACGCACACACCAGAGAGACTATTGATGTTGAAGTTTTTTGTGTTGTGCTGCTCTGCACGCTGTGCTGCTGTGGGAAATGATATGTTTATCGGAATCAGCTTTCCCAGGGGAGTGGTACAGACTGGAAGCCATTACTGGATTAAGGTGGTAAATCATTTCTCCCATCACTGTTTGCCACTCTTGAGCTTTAGCAAGCAACAAACAGAGGCAGGGTTTAAAGCGCCTGTGCACTTCGCTCCTTAAACCAACCGCCCCTTCCAAACGCTACCAGGACGGAGCAGAAGATAGTGATGATGATGTTGATTGTTGAGAAACCAGCGATGAAACCCTCAGCCAGTAAAGCATCTGCCTCTTTCTGTCAATAACTGGAGGCAAAGTGATACAAAGCTCACTAAACTGCTAATCTTTAATATCCTAATGAGTCAAAACAGAGCAAACCTGTGGGTTCCTCCGTGCAAAATCAAGACACGGCTCTCACAGAAAGGCCCTTTAACCCACCCCAGCTCTTCCTATGGAACTGCTGCTGAATATGGTGCTCTTCACCACAGTATGGGACATGGATCAGAAGAAAACATCTTCATCAACACCATTGAAATCAGCGGCCCACGGTATTTGTTGACTTGTGGGTGAACTCATAAGCATTGAGGCTTTGAGGAATCACTCATAAAATGAGAGGCAGTTTATAATGCCTGTTAGCCTGTTCTTCAATGAGGGCTAATCCGAGTCAGGATTTTGTGCCAATGAGTGTCCTTAATTGTTTATACAAACAAATGCCTTGGACCATTTGTTGGGATTTGGTGCAATATTTTGTGTATGTGTGTGTGTGTGCGCGTGTGTGTGTGGGGGGGGTGCAAGTGGGTGGTCTGTCTGTCAATTATTTTGGACATTATGCTTGCGGAGTGACAGAAATAATGTGAAGTTGAAGAAACCTGGTCATTGATATCCATGATGATCTATCTGTATTCTGGACATTGCTTATTTGAGCTATTTACTCGGCATGCATAATGTCCAATATTTTTAATAGAGAATAGACTCAGATGTATTCCAACAAATAGACATGCATTACATAGGTTATGTGTTTTCAGTTTGGGCCATATAATTTATTTCCATCCCCCAACAGAAAAAAGTCTGATCAAAACTTGAACAATATAAGACTATTTCTGACTTTCGTTAACTTACCTCTTACTTGTGGATGCAGCCATTGTGATTGTTTGAGGTAAATCATGTGACTAATCAGAGAGGCACCTATTGAGGAAATTAGTATCTGGAAATGTCCAGTAAAATGTACAGTTTGTGTTTTCAGGGTATCTATGAGCCTAGAGAAAATAAACTCCACTTATGTCCAAAATATTGGACAACATGCAACAAAGGGTTAATTATTGGGTCACACTTTAGATGAAGTGTTGCTCACAAAGGCTTTATACAGCATGTATAATGCCTTCATAAATGAGACATAATGTCTTCATAAATCATACATAAGCAAATGTCATGCTTTGTAAGGGGTGATATTACACATCCTTATTCAGCATGTGATGCCAGATGTGACAATGACAATATCACTTGGCTGACAATGTCACCCTTTATAGCATTTAGCCACTAGCTAAGTGACATTGTCAGTTATATCACATCTGGCATCACATGCTGAGTAAGGATGTGTTATTTCACCCTTTACAAAGTATGACACTTGCTGATGTATGATTTATGAAGACATTATGTCTCATTTATGAGGGCATTATACATTCTGTATAAAGCCTTTATGAGCAACACTTCATCTAAATTATGACCAATTATTGTGATCATACCTTGATTTGGCATTTGAATAGGAACCAGCTACAGTAGTGACAGTCCTCCATATTTTTCCGTGCTAAAGTGAATGAGTGAACCAGTGAGGTTGACAGGGTTGTCAGACGACGAGCGCAGGTAATGGCGGGAACAGAAACCAGCTCCCAGATCGGTTCTCCAGAACTGGAGTTGAGTCGCCCCATTTTACAAACAGCTGCAGCTGAGGTCTTTCGATTTAGATTTTTTTCTCTGGAAGTTGAGGTAATGACTAACAAGGCAATTGAAGGGCAAATCTTTTAAACTGCAGTTAAATTACTCCCATCGTTTATTCAGACCAAACATTATTATGTCTGGTCCGGACCGCAAACCACGTCTGAGCTAATAATTGTAAAACCAGACATTCTGTTTGAAAACTGGACACCTGTTAAGCCTATCTGTGGCCCGGTTTGACAGTTTGCTGTGTGTGGCGGTGCTTTTAATGGGCTCTGATGCAGGGCACAGGGGCTCGCCTTCTGGAATGTTCCTCAACACCTACTTTAAAAATCCCTCAGGTTTTCCACCATTATTTCAGCCATACAAGGCCTCAGGGAAACAATTGCAAGGGCATGTCCTTGCGAGCAGCAACAGATGTGTCTCCTCTTCTTGTGTAAAAACAGGTAGTCTTTCCCAAGGGACGTTGAGATGCTGGTGCCCGTGCGGATCTGAAGTGGTCGCAGTGCCCGCTGACTGGCAGTAATGTAATCCAGTCCTATTGGGTTAGAGCGCCTTGGGAACAGTAGACTCGGGGATATAATCCGTCCCTCGACTTGACGCATCTCCGTTTCTCTGCCAGTGAATTCACGGGCAGCCAGGGAATGCAGAGCAAACCTGTTAATGAAAAATTATGCGATTTATTTCTACCATTGATATTGGTACAAATGATGCTGGTTCATATCGGGTCACATCTGGGTCATCTTTTTCGAATACTTTAGGGCTCCTTACTCAGTCTTGCTGATGGTCCCAAGTTACTCTTTACGTACAAAAACTAATTAAGTGACATGTAATTAGTCAAATTTAAAAATGACAGGTGCCATGCAATGGTATACAGACTGAAGTTTGACTCAAGAAATGACACACTGGAGGTAATCAATATCTCCCGAAGCTTCCAAATGCAAAAGAATTTAGTTTATTACATTCAGTGTCTTCACACTTTGCTTGATTTGCCATTTGTGCGGCATTTCTTTTTTTTTTACTAATAAAATGAATTTGGCCTCTCTAATACCACCCGAATCTGGAATGCCCAATTAGCGAACAAAATACATAAGCATGCTCAGGTGCAACTAGTGTTGCCATCATGGGAGAGCGAAACAGTTTGCGGCTCTCCTCCGAAGCACGCACCTGTCAGCCGCTGCTTCTATTTACATTCATAGCTCGAAACTTCGCAAGCTCAGACCGAGGGCGGAGGATCCCCAAACGTGCAAGCTTAGAATTTTACTGCCGAGTGCCCGGCTGGCCAACAGGAAGGTGCTTGAGCAACGAACAATGCTATACATAAGCCAGCAATACCCCTCCCGTTTTTTCCCCAGCAGCGCCAAGCCAATTATGCGCTGCTCTGAAAAGGCTACCAGCCACTGCCAACACTGGCATGACTCAGTTTTGAACCTGGGTCATGGTGGTCACTACTGCTCCACAAGTAGGACCCTTGGAGCTCTGGAAAGCAGTGCTGCTTCGCATCAATGGCGTCCATCCCAGCCAACCTCTCGGGCTGAATAGGGGTGAGCTGTCATCTGAAGGCCCTGGGTCAGGGGGCCATCCCTGGCATTATGGGCAAGTCCTCAGGGTCATAGCAGGTTCCAACCACAGCGGGATCTCCTGGGGCAAGCTGCACCATCCAGCATCCAGCAAAGCACACCACTGCCTTCCAGAGGGAAGGGGGGAGTCAGCAGCCTTGCCGAGAGTTCCAGCTGGACTCCAGTGAGCAAGAGAGAAGTGATTCTCAGTTGGCAGCTGAAAGAGTTGACTTAGGGAGGCTCCGCAAATCCTCGGTTTCGATCATCGTGGCCACAGTAGTCATGGTCCTGATGTGGAAACGGCACAGCATGTGGCACTGCTGGAGCTAATGGTACCCTGTGAGGCTCAGATGGAGGAGCCTTACCAAAGACTGAGTGAAGTTAGACGTGGGCCAGAGGCATGTGTAGTGTGCTTAGGGTCTATACAATCAGGTGGGGACAGTCTCTTCACAATGCTCTGCAAATCCTTGGCTTCATAGGGCTATGCGAGAGGAAAGCTATCAGTATAACCATAGAGACTGCCGAGAGGGTTTCCAGATGACTGCGGACGAAGAGGGGTGACCTTGTACACTTGGGCACAAGCTAACTCTGGCTGAGTTACCTGGCGAAGGCACATTATAAAGATGCAAAATACCCATCCACCCCACTAAGGATGCGCTGAAGTGCATTTCAAGATGTCCGAAATAACAATCATTGAGCTGTATATGATAAAGTAAAACATTTTTTTCAATGACCGATGAAACACTCATATCGCACCATCTGACAATCTAGTGCCATCTGCGTGGAGTTAGCGACCACTGGCTTAAATTTTTGAAGAGGCGCGCCACATCTACGCGGGGGTGTAGACATGTAAGCAACTTTCAAATGCGCTGCGCACCCCACATAATCCCTACGGGGATCCGTTTTTACACAGACCAAAACGGCCTTCATCCAGTGCACTGTACACACACACACACACACACACACACATACACACAATTCATACAGCAAGATGTTGACCAGAGTACTTCTGGTGACACACCTGAAGAGGGCAACAGCAAGAGCTCCATCAGAGAATCAAACATACAGGGCTCTATCTTTCACACTGCCTTACCCGTTGCCACTACCCGCAACCCGTGAATTACGCATTTAGCAGCTTCCACTATCCCTAAACGGTATCTTGCGGCCACACTACCCACTATGCATTATGCCGAATCCTTTATTTGCGCCTGGAGGTGTGCCCGTGGGCGTGTTTATGCGCTTTTCCTACAATTGCTATCTTGACCACACACGTTAGGGAAAGCGTATAGCGGGTCCTAAAACCACCCGCTACCCGCATTTGGGCTTTTACAAGAGCGCTATGCACTAGCACTCAGCAACGGAAATTTTTTTTTTTTTTTTTTTAGAGCGGCATTTCAGAACTCTCTTGCGAATGAAGGTAATTTCGGCGACAAGTATGTACACCTGTTTTTGCAGCACGGTCACGCAACTTGTAAAAAATAGACAGCTGTCCGATTGGAAAATGTAAACGAACGAAACTGTTAAGAAGTGATGTTTGTATGCTTGGTTTTAGTTGGTTTTAGTCCATTCTAGCATATTTCTAGTGTATTTATTGTATTTATATATTTACTCTGAGTTACATGTTTCATGTTTAGAGAATGAATGCTTGCAGTCTCATGTCTTACTTTCCTCTTGTTTCTTTGTGTGGTGTCTTTAAAAGATTCTCACTCTTTTCCATTTCGGTTTGGTAATTCCTCTTCCTTCTCTCTTGCTGTTCTGATTGGACTATCCACACTTAGAGCAGTTCAGTTAGGCACGGGTGATTAGTTAGTTCAAAGTTAGGATCCCACCTACTTCCTCTCTCTCTCTCCTATCACGGTCCTTGCTTTTCTAGATCCGCCTCTCCTCTCACCTGTTCTGAGTTTAGCTGGGCCTCCACTTAATTTGTTTGTGTATAAAAGACCCACTTTCCTGCTGCTTCTTGTCGACTCGTTTCTTCCGCCCTAAGCTCGCTTTTGGTCAAGTCTCGTTTCTGCATCTTTTCTCTCGATTTCTGCAAATTTGTATTTCGTGATTTCTCCCGTGAGTCTTGTTTACGTTGTTGTTTGCGTTGTGTGATTGAGATAGTGATTGTGAGTACCACGTTTACCCTTTATTCCCATTGTACCAACTTTGTTAGAGATTTCCTTTGTGCTACCCTTATCCTCTCCAACTCCCCTTTTCCTTCCCCATCCAATCCCTTTAGTATTTCCCTGTGTTACTGTCTTTGTGCGGACTGACATCCTGGTTTATAGATCTTTCTGCTTGTCCCTTGATTTACGATTCTGCCTTGCCTAAACCATTCCTGTTGCCTGGCTTTGATTTCTGTTCTGTATGACCCTGAGCTCACCCAATAAACGCCCTGCCATTGCTGAACTGCATTTGGAGTCTCAAGCCATTCCTTTCAGAAACCACGTACTTGTCACCAGAATTACCTTCATTCGCTGAAGAGTTCTGAAATGCCGCTCTCGCTGGGGAAAAAAAAAGTTACATCGCTGAGTACCAGTGCATATACCTAATTTTATTTTTCTAAAATGGGATTTTGTTCTATGCTTCATTTCAGACGGGAGAGGGAGTTGGAAGTGCATGGCGAAACGATTTTTTTTTTTTTTTTTTTTTTTTTTTTTTTGAAGTTTCCATCACAAAAGGGGTTGGCTTGATATTTTTTTTTTATTTTTTTTTTTACTACATACCAAACATTAAACAATATGTCAATGTCAAATAATAATAATAATAATATAATTCATGATTAACTTAACAAAAACAGATCCTCCCCTGACTGGATTTGACCTCATGCACGGGCAATTTAACTTCGTCAACAGAGAAACGTGATGACCTTCCTCTCTCCATCACGGATTTCGGTTTGAGGATTTGGGATAGCGCAGCCTGCTCCGAAAGGCAGTGGCACCTGGCACACTGATTGGTTTAACTGGCGTAACGCCAAAACCACACCTATGCATAATGTAACAGGTAGCGCTGGTGTTTTAGGGATATAGGCAGGTGTGCAAGATAGCAACTTTCGTGGGGGAATGCCTCTTACGCAATGCGAAATCCCCAAATAACGGGTTTAGGGACTCTGGCGTAAGATAGGGCCCACAGAGTCATACAAAGAATGAATCAATGAATCATCGTTGTGACACAGTCACAGGATCATGTGCATTCCCCAGGAGGAAATATACCACAGCTATACTGGGAAGTCTGCATTCCAAGTTACTCATTCTTTTGTTCATGTTTTGATCTGAAAGTCACCTTTTCCATCTCTAAATACGTTGTACATGGGAATGAGTCATTTTGCAGGTAATTTGTGAAGAAGTAGAAGAAAAAGTAAACCTGTTCGGCCCGGTGCTTAAACCCGGTTTCCATGGCATGAAGCGACTAGGAGTATTACTACTCCCCCTGGACGGGATGCCAGTCCATCGCAGGTACTCTCCCAACTCTTAGACAAGTTTCCCTGACTATTTGCTGGTACCCGTTTATACACCTGGGTGGAGTGAGGCAGTGAAGTGTTTTGCCCAAGAGCACACCGCGAAGGCCGTGGCCGGGGCTTGAACTCAGGACCTTACGATCTCAAGTCAAGCCTACTTGACCACTGCGCTACAACACTGTCAGATACAAAATGTCAATTAAGTTATTTAATGACATAATGCAATCTGGTTTAAATCAGTAAATGTTGTGGCAAATGTTGCTACCATACCATTTAAATGCAAAGGCTGTTTTACATAATGAGACGCTAAATTATTTTATCTCTCGCGCCAAGTTTCAACAGCTGTTATGTACTCCCAGCCTTATGTCAAGGGGATCGACTCCAGTCTTACCGAAATATCTCACCATTAATTCAACTGTAACAGAATTAAAAATGACTCCAGCAGAGTCCCCCTGTATGTAGTAAGTGATCGTTCAGTAGTGGCCATTTTACTGAATGGGAGATTTAAGTCTGACACCTGAATCACACATATCCGCCATTTTAATTCCCCGTCTCACTTCTGAAACGACAGAGCAGTAGCTCATGTGAGGAGCCGGTAAGCTGTGAGTGCTGAAAAATTAATGAGTCCAATACATCTGAACAGGGCCCACTTCAAAGATGGAAAGTCCCACTCCGAAACACAGCCAACACTTTGCACGGGAGAATCAGCCAATGGTAATATTTTGATGTGGCTAATTTATTTATCTGTTTATTAATTCATTGTGAGGACGATATCATTATGTACGGTGTCTTGATGGGCTTGATACCATCGACTCTAGTGAGTGCACCGCTCAATAATGCATGAGAGTTTACCGACTGCGTAATGGCAAGATATTGTCCAGATCATGCAATGGATATCGCGACACGATCGGTGACCACTGAATTACAAGGACATTCAACTCTGGGTCAAGAAATTCCCCAGCAATGATCACAGGTGCAGGCTAAATGATCTGAGCTGTCAGAGGCCAGTGAAAGAGAATGCCAAGGTAGAGGGTGAAACACGAAACAGCATGAATGTCCATCTTAACAAGAGTTTCATTTAGTTAAAAAAAAAAAAAAATCAGTCTAATTTTCACTGTGGCCAAATCTTGAAAATAACTCAAACTATGTCACCTAATAAGCAATATTTATTACATGTTTAATCAGAAAAATGAAAATAATATTGACCATCCTTGCCTTAACCCATTTAAACCTGGACAGCATGTGTGCATTTCAAGAACGTGTTGTTGCCGACACAGACATGCGCGTAATTTTAAAAGTACCATGATTACTGTAAGTTTTGCGCAATAGAAAAAAATTCCAACTGTTCCTGAAAGCTGAGAAGCTGTGCTTCAGCCCAAATACAGGTTACTATCTGCTGGGATTTTTGCATTAGGCCTTAGAGGGTTAGGTGAGAGGCTGTGGCTTTGCTCTGTGAAAGGTGCACTTTGACAGGGTGGCCCTGGTTATTACTGTGCTGCTGAACATTGTTGTCAACATTCTCGTTCTCATCTTCTTAAATAGAATCAAATGTCATCAATTTAGAAAATTTTGTCTGAACATTTACTGATCACTGAACTAAAAACTACTACAATTTATCAATGTCATTATAAATGGTGTAATGCAAGCTATTATTGGCAAATTTCCTATTTGTCAGGGCATTATTGTGGAGGTGAACACTGAAAAAACATAACACTTTAGCAGCAGTGAGACATTAGTGGCCGTCAGCGGCCTTAGGTAACCTCACCTTTTGATACTCACATTCCTAATCCTCACTGAGTTTACTTGCCTGATTAACAACAGCAGCAAGGACTAATTGGTAGAATGACTGTCAAATTTATTTTCAATAGCATTGTTGTACATTGCTTCACAAAGTTATCAGGCGTTTTCGTCTGTACATAAAGGACTTCGAAAAATGTCAAAATGTCTTAATAAATTGTGAACTTATTTTGATTAGTTTGCAAGGCTCATTAAACAATAACGTGCGAGCATCTGTTCCATTTTCTAAATATGTTCTTGGCAAAAGGGCGATGTTAAGCACCATTCACAGCTGAGTAACACTGCGAGGATGGCAATAATCTGAACAAATACAAAAAAATCTGAAAGAGATGGAAGTTAGTGAAAGTTTTAGATTTTTAAAAATTTATTTGGATCATTACCATGCTTTCATTGTCACGTCATTCATATAAATGTTGCCAATAGGTAATCAGTTTGTCATTATCATTTCTTAATCATCACTGGTCATGTATCCGTAATAGTAGTTCAGTCAATAAATTGCTTGATTGTCAATCAGGCAAACTCAATCATGGAGTTTGCGCAATCAAGTGGTTACGGGTGAGTTTACTGAGGGCCGTTTGAACATCTGATGGTGCACCTCTGCAGTGAGATGGACAACAACAAAAAGAAGAAGAAGAAGAAGAAGAATTGAGTATTGAAAATATAGGCCACTGGTGGCCCAAGAAGCTCCCGCCATTACGATAAACAAAATGTCAAAGTTTTTGTTGACGGACGCAAGCACGGACGGAGCCCGATACCATAGCTCCCGCACCGCGATATTAACAGCTCTTTCCCTTAATAAAGAAATCAGGGGAGAAAGAAAAATGTGTGTGTGTGTGTGTGAGAGAGAGAGAGAGAGAGAGAGGAGGTGGAAGAGAAGAGCACTCTTGTTAGGGTTGCAGCAGAGGAGGAGTGGAGTTATGTATATGAACCATATACTGTGGTCTCTGATCTAAACTGAACCACCGCAAAATGGCCGCCATGAATAATAACGACCAGTAATCCGCCTTCCCACTGAATGAATGAAGCTGGTTGGACCAGGATACACCCTACTATGTGATAGCCTCATCCAACCTACTTCATTCATTTAATTGTGGGAAGGCAGATTACTGGTCGTTATTATTCATGGCGGCCATTTTGTGGTAGTTCAGTTTAGATCAGCGACTACACTATCTGGCCCCATGATTGGCAGCTGTGTGATGCTGAATGCCGATTGGACATTCAGGAAATGGTGGCTGTATGAACTATATGGTGTAAGCTATAAGCGATGGAAGCAATGGTGAAATTCATGACAGCTACCAGTACTAAATCCAGGTGCCTGTTTCACTGTAATGGAGTTCTGGTTTGCTGGATAAGTCAAACACTGTTTCAGAAATCAAAATTACACAGTAAGCTACACTGGCAACAACACAGAACACATACAAAATGTGTTTGTAAAATGCAAAATATAAATGGAAATGCAGCAAAAAAAAAAAAAAAAAGCTGTTCCAGGTTTTATTTAGTAAATCTGACTCAGCAATCCAGTTAATTCAATAATCCAACTTTGTGATACAGATCCCTTTATTATGATGATGATAATAATAACACGTTTATGTCCCACTTTTAATACATCCATGGGCATGTCAAAACAATGATCACGATCATGAGTACCAGTCCAATAAGTTAATGAGTATGACAGTGGAATTATCCTTCTTATTCATTAATTATTCATGTTTCTCAAACTTTTCTCTCGTAAGACCTGAGACTAGCCGGATAATTATTGATATCCCCTTCTGAAAATGATTCCTGAGGCAGCATTTTTCCATTTTATATTAGCTGGCATGACTCGACAAAAATTCCTCTCGCAGAATGGTGTCATATTCTGCCTGGTGATTGCCAGGCACTGGTCAGATTCACTGTACAAGCAGACTGTTTACGTATTTAGACAGTCACTGAGTATGAAAATGGCTGTAATTCTTGGAAAAAAAATCACTTGATACAAGGGCCCTCAAATTTAAGCTGACATTTTGCACATTAACATTATGTTCAATGGTTCATTACAATAAACTGAAGTACTGAAGCAGAACAACGACAAATTGAATCACCAGTCGTGGAGATATTACAGATTACTCAGCATGCCTCATTGTATGCTGACTGCACAACACTCCTTTAATAGACCAGCACTTTAAACCTTTAAGTCGCAAATACTTGATAAGAAAATTGTGAACATCTCTATTCTACAGTAATGTTTGTAGGAATCATTACTGGTCATTAAAGTCTGAGGAGTTCTACAACACGGATTCAAAGTAGAATTTTGAAAAAGAAACATTCCAAAAAGCCATCTCTTCAAAGTGTAAGAGATTCCATTTTCTCTTATTATTCACTGTATTATCTGACACAGACACTGAGACACACGCGCACACACACACACACACGCATACGCACACACACACACGCGCGCGCGCGCACACACACACATACGCACACACACACCTGGCAGAGACCTGGGCTACAAAACAGCTTAGTCAATTAAACCAAGATAAATGATCCCATAAAAGATGAATTAGGCATGAAATTTTAATCAGCCACTTTTTCTATGGAAGGAGGAAGGGTGATGAAATTCTCAAACTTTCCATGGTCGCCATCAATTTTGAGTGCTATGCATTTTATTACCGCTGATTATCCAGAGTAAACAGCCAAGTAAAAAAAGAAAATGCACAAAACATTGTATTTCTGCATGTATTTAACATCACATGCATTTTCCATTGCGGTGATGACTGATACTAATACAGAACCTCACTTGCATGTAGGAAACTGATATCTTTGATGGAGACACTGATATTACCTTTGTCCTTGTTCTAAGTGTGATGGCTAAATGACAAGTCATTTCACACAAAGACCTCTCTTAATGGTATCTGCTAATTGTCAGCTAAGAGACTTGTTTCTAGCTTGACCCGCTGCTCTGTTTGTCAGTTGTGGTGGCCAGTTTCTCTCTGTCCTATGTGCCATTATGTCTAAAGTTTGAGTGAAATGCCAATGCAAACTGGCCTCACAGGACATGTTATATTACAGACTAAAATATGTTGTAGGAGTGGCAGACGCTTGCCTTGGTGTGTGTTACTGCACATGCGCGCATGTGTGTGTGTGTGTATGTGTGTGTATTCATACCAGACATATTCTGGACCAGAATGGCTAAGTTGTATAACTCACGTGTATTTATTACTTACATGGGCACAGCCTTGAGTTATTGTACGGTCAGGACCATACATATTTGGTCTATGATAACATTATTGTAGTTTTAGTGATCTGCAACATCATACTGGAGATAAAATTTGATGATGGATACGAGCTGAAAGTACTGATGTTCAGCAATAATTTGAAAATCAAACACAACCACTTGAGATATAGCAAAACCATTTTGTAGGACTAAATCAAGTATTTGGCGTATTCTTTAAAAGTACATTGTAAGAAAAACACTGGCGAGCTCAGGAACACCAATAAGCTTGAACAACCACGAATAACATCAGCGGAGGCAGATGCAAGAATTCTTCCTCAGATGAAGAAGAACCTCTTCAAAACAATTGGCAAAATCGAGAACACCATTCAGGAGGCAGATCTATCTATGTCAATGTCAACAATCAAAAGAAAAGGAGGAATCAACTGAGCGAATGCCGAGGGTTTATCACAAGATCTACACCACCAGTGAGCCGCAATAACAGGAACACCAGATTAGGGTTTGCCATAGAATATCTAAAAAAAAATAACCTTAACCGTTCTGGAACAACATATGATGGACTGATGAGACAGAGATTAACTTCTACCAGACTAATAAGAAGAGAAAATTACGCAGAAGGGAAGGGACTGCTCATAATCCAAAGCATGTACGTCATCTGTGAAACGTGGTGGAGGTACAGTTATGGTGAGGGCATGCATGGTTACCAAGGAAACTGATTCCCTTGTATTTATTAGTGTCTGCTTGCCAAAGTAGCAGGATGAATTCTTTATTGTACATGACTTTTTTTTTTTTTTTTTTAAATTTGGCATCCCCAATCCCACCCGAATCTGGAATGCCCAATTGGTGAACTATGTACAAAGCTTGCTCGTATGCGACCCCTTGCTGCCAACTCAGGAGAGCGAAGACAGTTCACGGCTCTCCTCCGAAGCACGTGCCTGTCAGCCACTGCTTCTTATACACTCATTGGTTGAATCTTCGCAAGTTCAGAACGAGGGCGGAGGATACCCGGACATGAACAGACTTAGAATCTTCCTGACGAGCGCCCGTCTGGCCAACAGGAGGCGCTTGAGCAACGAACAAAGCTATTTATTTATTTCCCTTTCCCGGCAGTCCCTTCCCAATTTGAAACCCTGTAGCGCGATGGCCAATTGTGCGCTACTCTGAAAAAGCTGCCGACCACTGCCAGTTGGTACGACCGGGGCTCGAACCCGCGACGTGATAGTCACTTCTGCACTGCAGCACAGTGCCTTAACCGAGTGAGCTATCCAGCAGCTTGTACATGACTTTTTTATCTTCTCAGATTCAACCTAATGCTTCAAAACCCATCACACAACACTTCACATGGCAGGAGGACAATCATACGGCGAAAGCAACTGAAGACCTTCATAGAGCAAAGAAGTGGAATGTTCTACAGTTGTGCCACAACCAAGTGTTTCTCCGGACCTGAATCTAATTGAGCATTTATTTCACATTCCGACAGCAAAACGGAAGACAAAACAGGCGAAAAACAAGTAGGAACTGAAGAAAGTTGCATGACATCACCAGGGAAGAAAGCTGCTGGTGTCTATGGGTTCCATACTTCAGACAGTCAAAATGCTTGCAGCCGAGTTGAAAATGACATTTTACCCATGATCATGTTAGTTTTCCTACTATTTTTGAGCCCCGAAAATTGCACGCTATGTATGAAATGGTTGAAAGTGCTTTACTATTCAGATAGGTTTTTACCAAACAAAACCACTTATGTAAAGTTGAAAGTCTGAACTTCATGCACATATTGGTTGTATTCTTTTCAAATCCATTGCGATGAGGTATGGAACCAAAATTATGAAAAATGAGTCCCAGTTCAATTAGTTATGGATCCGACTGCATATATTCATGAAATAAACTTGATATAAACAGGAGCAGGGACAACAGACTGCAACCATCTATGTTTACCATCGTGACCAGACGGAGAAAGGAGAACCTGAAAGGTTTCTATTACAGTGAAAACTGAAACTGTGCAAGTTAGAACTTTACTGCTGTTAGTCACAATTATGTATGCACAGATACATATACATCGTTTGGGACAAAGACATACATTTTCCTGAGTTTGTCTTGATTTTGGGCACAATATGACCAACACCATAACCTAGTGGTATCCAAATTCGATCCTGGGGCCCACCTGTGTAGGCTGGTTTTTATTCCAAACACAATTGTAACTGTAGGAATTATTTACCTTCTTAAGCCACATTGTGATGGAAATCCATACATGCCTCGAAGATGAAAAATTACACATCCACATTGTGATACAGCATAGTTGAAAGAATTGCATAAAAAGGAAAACAAACAAACAAACAGACAAAAAAACAAAAAAAAATCAAATTAAAACATCAGTAGGTTCTTTTTTGGTGAGACCGTGGACATACGGGGTAAGTAAGAGATAATCAACTTGTAGGTGTGCATTACACGGTTTTAAGGCACGACACGGAGGCGAATCGCGTTGGGTGGCTGCCTCCGCGAAGTGCTTTAAAACCGTGTAATGCACACCTACGAGTTGATTATCCCGCTTATACCATGGTCATTTGCCAGCAATATCAAATCAAATTTGGTAACGGATTCCAGCTGAAATGGAGATTATGCATAACACAACATCACGCGGGATTATGCAGACTGTAGCTAACTTGCTACCCGCAATTACAATGAACTTAAGACGGTTTCTGTAGAGCCAGCGAGCTGAAATCAGTCTGTTGTCACAGCACGTAGCTAGCGAACTGTCAGCAGTTGCTTATACATGAAGTGGACACGTTAGCTTCCTTTGTAACTGTACACAATTACTATCGTTTAATGAATAAAGCGTGATTACTTTGCTGCTTTAATATTTAGCTACGGTCATTATCGCTAGAGCACCCATTGTTAACCGCCCCGTAGGACGTAACTTTTCTGACGCCGCCAAATTTACTGGAGACAAATGAGTAGCTAGATTTCTGTTATACCCAGCCAAATGCCAGTGCTCTAACATTGCTATGCTTACAGGTAGGCTAGCGGATGAATTTCGAACTGTGAAACTACCGTAGGCCGAACTACCTGTGAGGTTCCACGGTTTTAATCAAAACCTGCCAGCCAATCAGACAAGAGTATTCACTCAGACCATGGTATAGCACATAATAACCATCATTAATAAATGGTGAAATGATAGCTAATTAAACTTAAGTTAATAGTACTTTAATTTTAACCAACAATGAGGAGATAATTACAGTAATGTTTACTGATTATTCATAATGCTATCATTTATGGTATGTTGCTAATTATGTCATCAGCTATGATAAAATATATTCTTGATATATAATCATTTGTGAACATTAACCATAATTTAATTGTTTATTAGCAGTAAAATAACTACTAAACTAAAGTTTAACTATCATTTTATCATTTATTAACAATGGTCATGATGTGATTCCATTAAGTTTAAGAAAATCATTCGAAAGAACTCTGAACACCTGTGTTCAGGAACCTACTTTGGACCTTATTGATTTCAATAGTGTCTGATCCGTTTAAAAATGTTGTTGACTGAAATTGCTTATAGCAGAAAATAAACCCACTTATAAATGGCACAGAGGCACAGAAATGATACACACATCAATTTCTTTGTGATTTTGAAAATGAATCTTAATTTATTAACTATAAATTGCAAGCAGATAAGCTTACCTACAGTTTTAATAAATTTGGGTATTCTTAACTATGTGCTGTTTTTTTTTTTTTTTTTGAGCGCACGCAATATTTGGGTTTAAAATCCACACAAATCTTCAAAAATAAGTGCTGATGTATTCAAGGTCTTTTATTCTTCACAGCACCCATGGATAATTCTGTCAAAATCTGACTGAAGATGGTTAATAGCACCTTCCCCCAGTCGGCAACTTGCATAGTTTAACCATATACCGTCAATGGTTCTAACTACAACATATGTAAGGAAGCATCTGTGCTTTTGTGAAATGTACCCCTGAACATGAAATGCACCTCATTAGGAGAAATTAACAGCTTATTAAAACTCTACAATTACAATTGTGGTTGGAGCAAAATTCCGCATTCCCCCGAGGTCCTTTGGACCGAGTATGGCAACCACCGCCTTAACCAATGACTCCAAGGGCAGATGAAAGCCTAGATTGCAAACAAGATGTTGATCTGAAGCGAATGAACTCACTAGACAAATCAGAAAGACCTGAAGCCATTTATCACAAGTATTGAAACGTAACTGCTCCCTGAAATGGGTGGACTATGCATAAACGCATGATAATGTATCCTATGCATACCAGAATGCATGAAACACCTCGTAAACGTGGAGAATCAGCATTTTTATGTGTCGCCAACTGTTTGATTACGAATATGAAATTATGCAGAGGAGAAAAGTACTTGTTCCAAGCATAAAGGAGCTCAATTTAAATTCATGAGTAAATGAAACGAGATTAAAACATGCGGCCAAGTCCCATTTTCTTGACCTTGAGCATAAAATATTGGCTAAACATTTTGTCTTACCATCAGGCCATGGCCACATCTAGACTAATAAGTTTTCATTTCAAAATACATAACTTTTTCTACATTTGCGCCTGGTGTCTACGCAACTCTGGCATTCAAACCTCTAAAATGGAGACTCAAGAAAATGCTGCCAACCCTGTTTTAGTTTGAAAACTCCGACAATGCATTTCAGTCAGGATAGGAATGATTATCATATTGCAACAGAATTTTAAAATGAAAATCCAATACCGTGGATGTAGCCTTTAACTCCACAAAACATTTTTTATTTTCAGTTTTCTGTAAAGTTTCCTTTTTTAAACAACCATGAAAAGCAATTTCCTGATTCATTCTATGTCTAGTCTTTTATGATAGTTTAGCATTATTTGAGCATTATATTATGCAATTATTATGTTCACTATGAGATTAACTCATTCCCTATGGAATACTTTTATATAAAATTGTTGCGTTTGTACGGAATACTTTTCCCAAAAATTACACAATATAAAGTATTGAAGTACAGGTGGTCAACTGATCGTCAACGCGATCTTCAACTGATTTCGTATTTTCATCGGACTGCGAATGGTCATCCACGCCGCTGGCACCAGCGTACCGTAGGGAATGGTAGAATTTGCCGCACCATTGGAATCGGCTTGCCGTAGGGAATGAGTTAAAATGCTTTAAGAGACAAAGACCAATGAATTAAAGATTGATCAAAACCAAAATATCAAGACTGTGCTGAGGGCCAGTGTGTTTTTATTTGTATATTTTTACATGTTTGATGCAAGCACTCAATTCAAATCATGCATTTTTATGAGTAGGCATAATTCCTTTTACCTTTTACAAGAGTGTTTAATGTGAGTTTTAATCGAGTCTTTCAATATATGAGTAACAATAACCAATTCAATACTTTCATGGCTCAGTTCAAGTGCAGAAGATATGTAAAATAATGCAAACACATGCATTTTGATAACGTTTTTTATAGTCATATAGAGTAGCAAAGTTCAATATGCATCCAACAACCAGGGTTGTATGCAAGTACTTATTTTTAAAAATGCCTGATTCAATAATAGACAAAACCACAAAAAAGCTTTGTCAGCAAAGTTTCAATACACCTTTGAACAGCAAGTGGTCATCTCCTCAAAATGACAAAATGCATAATGCCATTCAGAGAGCAGTATACTGTACATCCCACTGTTATCCATCTGATCTTCTGTAGAGTTGGCTACATAACAAATATCCTCTTAAAAAGTTTTACATTTATTTTAGGGCCTTCCATTTTTGGATTTGTCACTCTGCCAGTCACCATTGGCCTTGTTGAGTGACGCAGTGCTGCCACACTTGTTGGCGGCCCCCGATTTAAGCCCCGCCTCCACCGCTGCATCGAATGCGTGCTTTTCCTCTTGATCGGTCTCTCGATGGTAGAAGTAGTTGAAGTTGGAGACTATGACGGGCACCGGCAGGGCGATGGTCAGCACTCCGGCTATGGCGCACAAGGTACCCACCATCTTTCCCCCCATGGTGATCGGGCACATGTCCCCGAAGCCCACTGTGGTCATCGTCACCACGGCCCACCAAAAGCCCTCCGGAATGCTGATGAACTGTGTCTCTGGCTCGTCCACCTCAGCAAAGTAGATGGCGCTGGAGAAGAGGATGACTCCGATGAAGAGGAAGAAGATTAGCAGCCCAAGCTCGCGCATGCTGGCCTTCAGGGTCTGGCCCAGGATCTGGAGCCCCTTGGAGTGGCGAGAGAGCTTGAAGATTCGGAAGACACGCACCAGTCGAATTATGCGCAGGATGGCCAGTGACATGTTCTGGCCAGCGTTGTTGTCTTGCGTAGCCATGCGCTCCGTCACCAGAGTGACAAAGTAAGGTGTAATGGAGACGATGTCAATGATGTTCATGATGTTGTTGAAGAAGTCCCTCTTGCTAGGGCACACCACAAACCGGAGGGTGAGCTCAAAGCAGAACCAAATGATACAGACAGTCTCCACAATGAAGAAGGGGTCTGTGAAGGTTGCGGCAAGAGTTTTAGGGGTGGGGCTAGCAGGACCCGGGAGCCCGTAGCCAGTTTGATTGACATGAATGCGTGCAGGATGGGCATCGAGATCCTCGCGGAACTCAGGCAGCGTCTCCAGGCAGAATATTACGATGGAGATGACAATGACCAAAACAGACACTAAGGCCACTGACCTGGCCGCATTGGAGCTCTCTGGGTACTCAAACAAGAGCCAGAACTGCCGGTGCATCTCATTTGTGGGCAGGAGCACTTCTGGTTCCTTGATAAACCCCTCCTCTTCACGGAACTGCTCCATAGCCTCAGATCCTAGCTCATAGAAAACAATCTCATCCGCAAAGACGTCCAGGGGAACATTAGCAGGCCTCCTGACCTTTCCCCCAGACTGATAGAAGTACAGTATCCCATCAAAGCTGGGCCTATTCCTGTCAAAGAAGTACTCATTCCTCATGGGATCAAAGTAGTTGATCCTCTTCAAGTTGTCCCCCAAAAGGGTATCTGGGAACTGGTCCAAGGTCTTGAGGTGTGTCTCGAACCGCAGGCCAGCGATATTAATGATCACTCTCTGGTCACCCTCGTCTGTCCAGCCGTCCTTGTCTCCGAAAAGGTCGTCACAGCACTCCTTAGCCATCCTGTTGAAGATGTTCTCACTCTGTGGCCCATCGCTGCCCAACAGGAGTCTCCAATTAGAGGCAAGGCTGCTTCTGCCTTTGCTGCCTCTCCTTGGTGGAGGTGTTGTGGGTGAGGACACCCACTGGTGCCCTGTTTTGACCCTCTGTGGTGATTGGGGGGGAGTGGCCAGTTTATTGTTGCCGTGGCTGTGGTTGGGTGACCCCACGGCAAACGAGGTCACCTCCGTAGGGGAGTCGACTGACATGTCACCCACATCCATGCCGACATCGTCCGGGTTCTCAAAGTTGACAAGGGACAGCTCCATGGCTTCAATCACCACCCTCCCCCCCACCACCCACAGCTCACCTCAGGACCCCAGAGTTAGACCCAGGTGATCGGGTCAGTGGTAAGCTCGCCCAGGTGAAGGAAAGCAAGAGGTCACTGATCTGGAGCAGAGTTTTGGTTGCAACATGGAGAGGGCTGGATTCATCAAGATACTCTCACTCAAATCTGCAGATAAACACAGAGGAAGACAGGATATTAAGTGTGAACTTTCAGTGATTATGGTCATTTGCCAGCATGTGTGAGTGATTCATAATGGAATCCACATGCCTGGTTTGACTTTTGTACATCATCATCTCTTCAGACAGGAGACCAGACAAACACAGAAACAGTAACTACTCACTAGGACCAATTGGGTGGACCTTGAGATTGTATAGATGTCTGTCCTTGCAAAATGAGGGTCGAAATGTAAACATACAGAACAAATGATTTCCAGAAATAGAGTTTAGCAACCCTACTCTGGAGTTCAATAGGTTTGAAAGGCCTTGTACTTTGTTGTTTTTGCTGAGCAAATAAAACCATTGGCTACTCTTGTTACCAAACAGATTGGAACAATGAATAAAAAGCTAACAGTAATCTCCAACAGTGCAGGTATACTCAAGAACCTGTGTTTGATTGTTTGGAGGAGTGTGGATATTGACACCAGGCAGGTTTGTTTTGGCAGGTGTGTGAATAATGTACTCTGCCTCAAGCGCATGCTGTCTGCCATCAGTCACTCATCAGAGGGTGAGTCTGACCCAGGGTAGGAAATGGAGTTGAGAAAAGGGCAAAAATGCCCTCACAATTCTGAAAATAGTCCTGAAATCACAACAAGGGGCGCAGGAAAATGCCCCCTCTTTTCATTTAGATGATTTTAAAGGTCCCATATTTTGATTTTTTTTTTAATTTAAGTTTTTTAAGCTCATTTCAGCGAGACTATGAGGACCCCCAAGTTCAGCTGTTGGACACTCTCCCCACTTTAGCATTTAAAAAACACTGTTTGAAAATCTCACTGTTTTCTATGTCACAAACTGACCTACTCTGCATAATGCATGCCCACGAGCTCTATTTAAGAGCTCTGCTCATGCCCACAGCCTTTACTCATTCCCTACGGAATACTTTTATACAAAATTGTCGCGTTTGTACGGAATACTTTTCCCGAAAATTACACAATATAAAGTATTGAAGTACAGGTGGCCCATCACCGCGATCGTCAACTGATTTCGTGTTTTCATCGGACTGCGAATGGTCATCCATGCCGCTGGCACCGGCTTACCGTAAGGAATGGTAGAATTTGCCGCACCGTTGGCAGCGGCTTGCCGTAGGGAATGAGTTAATTGACCACTCCACCTTGCTCTCCTGCTTAACTTTTCCTTGCTCACCCTCAGAATATTTCTGATTTCTGTCGGCAAACATTGACAATGAATTCTAAGCACAGTTAAACTTGAATGGTAACTGCCGGTCATTACCTTACATTACCGCTCCATACGCATTTTTGTTGCTCACTACTAAATAAGGTTAGGGGCATTTAGTGCCCATGGCCAGTTTAGCCAGTATTAGCAAACTCTTAATAGGATAGATCAGGAACTGGCTGTTTTCCCTACAGTTTTTTTTTTTTTTTTTTTGCACAATAGGAGTTAATCCCTCTCTGCAGAAATGGACGCTTGTGTTTATGGAACAGCTCTACTGATGCTTTCTGTTGCGCTATCCTAATAATATTAGCTAAGCATCGGTTAGACACAAAATGTATTTTAAATATTCACGATGAAGCATTACCCGTAAACTATTTTGAATATGGGCGTAATAAGTTCCACCACTGTTGCCCAGGAGTTGTATGAAAAAAGCTCCCCCTCCAAGCCTGATCTGCCAACAAGCTTACGAATTTTCCAATAGCACACATCCAGCAGGTGATAAAAATATCTTTCACAACACAAAAAATCAGTTTCCATTGTAGCAGCAAGATAAATCCACAATAGCCCAAAGTTATAGCAGTTTAGTAACAAAAAAAAACAGCTTTCTGAAGCAAAAATTCAACATGGTATTTGTACTATGATATTCTACTGTCCATTATAGCCATCAGATATTAAAAACACATAGTACCCTCCTATCAATTGACACATAGATTTGTCCCTTGTAGAGTTCAGTGGTCATTTCACACCTCAAGCAATCTCTCTCGGAAATGCAGTCATTTTTGTGGTGAAACTTTCCTGGTACTTATCTGTTGACTGAAAACTTTTTATCCAATTCCAGACTTTATCAACTTTCCATCGTAATTGAAAGAAACTGATTGGGCCTCCAGGAAATGTTTATGAACCCTTGCGTAACAGCAAGTTTTAGGACACATCGTATGAACTTAGCACATTTGAATTACATGAATGCATTGCAAAAAACACAATCAAAAGCAACCCAGAAGAGCTCAGGTTATGTTTGCGATGATGGAAAAATAATATGAACATGGACTCTGGAAGTCAGTCCGAATAGAGTTGGACTGGAGGGTTCCTTGAGTGTGATAGCATTGATTCTCTGGAGGAGAACACTGGAGAGTCTTTCTCCTCGGTGAGTTAGTAGGCCTGTTGTTGTGTGGAGTATATATTACTTATTGCTAGCAATTTTTTATTTTCTGTTGACCAATGTTGCCATGATTATCATACTGTTGCAGCTAGTTTGTCACATTGGTTATTATTAGTAACCGTTAGCCTTTGCTAATAAGACTGAAAATAGTGGCATTTTACTTAATGTGGTAATCTGTTTTAGAATGTATATTGCATTCAATGAAATAGAATGCCTAGGTTTACGCCAGTTTATAATGCAGAAAGCTCTAGGATTTCGGTATACAGTACTAAAGTGATGACGTCACGCTGGTGTCGGAAGTGAAATTTCCCATTCATTTTACCCATAGACTGCTTTTTCAGTTCATTTTTGAATCACTTCCCATTGTTTTCAAGCCTCCATCTTTTTCGAGATTTTGCATTATATATCCGACTAAAAACAAGTTTAATTTTTCTTGATCAGAATCAGCTATATTTCAAATCATTTTAATTTTTCGCCACCATGCTAATCCTCTTTGTAGTCTAAAAACTACACGTCCCATGATCCTCCTGATTCCCCAGCTGAAGGAGTTCAGGACGCGTTAGAAGTCTCTCGTCTCAAATTTTCCAGCACCTTGCTAGCCATTTGTTTGCTTAATTAGTTAGCCACTCTACGTTCTACTTGGTTACGCTTTCCTTGCTAGATATCAAGTTTTACAATTGGCGCCAATTTACTTTAATAGCCAGGCATCTTTGGCCGTTTGTTTGCTTAAAAACTCGGTAGTCAGCGAACGAGCTTATCAGCCTTGTCAAAGCATAACTGACAGCGAACTAGCTGTCAGCAGGCTAACTTAGCCAGCGAGCTAGTTTACCGACTACAGTAGTTGTCTAACTTTATATTTGGCGCATTTAGTTAAATGCCAGCTTGTGAAATGCTCACAGCTCAACGCTAGCTAAGTAGCCATATAATGGCTCTTCACTGCTTTTATTCACGTAGCAAGCTCGCTAGCTAGGCTAGCGAACTAGTTACCTAGCTATTTCACCTGCTAAGCTACCGATATTTATTGAATAATCATACTAGCTAGCTTGCTATATAACAGTAAGTGATGGTAAACTACCATTTACTGTTTCTATTGGTTTAGCTATGTGCACAAGATGTAATAAGCTCACTAGCTGGCTTGCTCGGCGGTTCGCTAGTGTAACTTAATGCTAGCTAGCTAAATGGCGAAATAACTATTCATTGTGATCCTTTCATTTCAAGTTATGTAGCTAGCTAATAGTAGTCCACTATGTGGGAACAGGTGCGCATACATACGGCAATGTAGGGCACTGATGGGCTACCGTCGTGGTATGTTATGAACGTTGGCTGAAGCTGAAGTACCTCATTGGCTTGGAACAAATCACGGGGTACTCGCCCACTCGTGTAGTGGATATGTAGTTCGGAAAAGTGGACTACAAACTGGACTACAAGTGCAAAAGCATTTAATTTTTGGCAATAAACTACGAATTTGATGTGATCATTTGAATCTGTATACCCTGTAGGCTAATCTCAGAGCGAGGCGGCTCTTCGAATTAATACGAGTTCGAGCAATGCCAGAAAGTGTCCAAACCCCATTATAAATTCCCATAGGGATTTTACTTCCGACACCAGAAGCTAAGTAGTGGTGACGTCATCACTTTAGTACTCTATACCCCTGTTACGTTTATTGTACCGATTCTGCTCAATCTAGGGTAGCATATTGCTCACTTTTTCCTGATAGTGGAATATCTGCTTTATAAAAACAAGGTATATTTCAGATGTTACTGTGTCAGTGAGTTGCTGTACACTTGCTCCTTATAGGGTATAAAAAGCATTTATACAAGCTTGCTTTCACTTGTGTGCCAGGAGCACTGTGTTCCGTTGCAGGGTGAATTTTCTGGCAGTACATGTGCTGGCTGGTGGGGCTCTGAAAAAAGATGGACAAATTTCTGAACTTACAAAAAAAGCATTCTTTTTTTAGGCTTGGGGAAGTTATTGGTGACCATTGATGTCCATCCCAGCCTATATTGATGAACTCATGCTAAATCTTTTCTGGCAAGAGGTAAAAAAATCTCTCACTGAAGTCTTAAAGTGTCTGCTTTCCCGTTTGTGTGCCGACACCCAACAGCCGATCAAACTGGCAATTCAATAAGGAATCGTATCCACCAACACAACAAATGCTTTGCAATATGATCAAACTGTAAGGCCACGCCTCCAGTCTTCAAACTCACCAGTCTATCAAGACCTGGACCGCATTTTTCAGCTCCGCAATCATTGTATGCACCTGTTGTTCATTTCCACTGTGTGGTAGTGTTGTGCTATTTAAGACCGAGCCTAGCACCCATTCGGGGGCAAAGTCTCGTAAACTGGGGAAGTCTCGTAAGCCACATGTCTGTGTAGTAGTAATTGTCTTGTATCGTTTTATTCTCCGCTTATTGCGTGTATATGTGAACTTAGTGCTGTTTGTTGTTTACGTCAGCGCTCCCCTCATTGTAATACATTGTTACTGCAGTTAAAGCCCAGTGCTTGTATTACTTATAGAGTAATTGTCGATGTAGTAGTTCTAGTCTTGTATACTGTAGTCTTATTCTCCGCATATTGGCAGTATATGTGAACTTAGTGCTGTTTGTTGTTTACGTCAGCACTCCCCTCATTGTAATACATTGTTACTGCAGCTAAAGCCCAGCGTTTGTTTGTACTTATAGTGCGAATCAGGAACCTCGATTCCTTTTTATTTTTGTATTGCCTCATGTGTGCCTTCCTGCTGCACAGTCGGCATATTAAATGCAACCAAGTCCATCCTTACACCTGAGACCAGTCCTTAACGTCTTGTCCTCCGTGCACATCACCAGTGTGCGAAGCATAACCCTTACAAAAACAAACTTGTTTGCAGTCTTAGGTAACCTATTGCATGTGCATAAGAATCTAACAATTATGGCAGATATGTTAACCATCTAAACAAAAATATAAGTTAGTTCACTAAACATATGGCAGTGTGTAATGGTCAAATCTACCGTGAACTTCCCAGATCCCAGGACTATGAAAGGAGCGACACATAGCTTGTAACGGTAATACTTGCCCTAATGTAAATATCTGCTCAATATAATGAATATGAAAGACAGCTTATGTTTCACTCGCACAAACTTTGAAGAAAAGCAACTGACAATGAGAGAATAGAAGAGATCATGAACAAATCTGGCATTGCTGGATCACCAATGCAAAAAGGGAAGGGGAGCACTAGCTGGTGCATTAACCAATATAAGCTAACAAAACAGCTCAAAAGGAGTGGGAATATAATACAGAAGGAGTTAAGCCTATTCAGACTTTGGTTAAGCTTTGGTCTGTCCATGTCACTGTAACATTACTGCCAAAGTGTTCCTTCACCTCTCGTTGGCTAAACCTTTTTGAGAGATGGAAAGATGGCGACCTTCAGTATTTTTATCGTTCAGTTGCATTCTTGTCATTTGAACCATTACACAACTTTACAAAAAAATCACAAGAAACCCAAGTCATAATATCAAGACTCTGTATAGTTAATTATTTTATTTATGTTGAGTTTGTACTTTGAAATCATTAGGGGCTGTATTCAATTGCTCTATGTCCTGACCACAGAAAGAATAACTTGCAGGTTACATATTTTTTAACTTTATACAGTGCTTTACCTGGTCAAAATTGACTGTTTGAAAAGTTAATGCAGGACTTTGCATGTTTTTAAAACCAGGAGGAAACTAATCGAAAGGAAAAATGGCTTTTTTGAGCAAAACGCCTAAAAGCCTTTTATTCAACATTGCGGCATTTTAAATAACAAAAGTGAGTGGGTCTCCTCAGCTCTGCCTTTGTTTTAATGTGCTGTACTAGGTGGCAGTGAGTCTGATCTTTTTTGACTCAGTGAGTTGATCTTTTTTCAGTAATTTTATACTGTTTTCACTATTTATCATCAAGCTAAATGATTGTGTTACTGTAGGTGGCACAAACTCCAGCTTGACATTCAGTCCACAATTTTTCTTAGAGGAATCTGTGATTGCTGTTCAGCTGAAATCAAAGGAGGATAGATAAATCCCTTTTAACAGTAAGTAATCTTGACCTTTTTCCTATAAATTTCCTTGATTAATTAGTTAACATTGATGAGAATATTCCATCGGCAATAAAATGCACTACTTCCTTCTTAATGCAATGCTATGGTAATTAAAAAGCTGATGTTTTTTCCCTGGCAAATCAGAGGAGAGCTCATGATCAGTCAAAACTGCCTTGTCCCCAAACAGGAGAGAACGGCAGGCAGCAAATTGCCAATAATTTATTTATTTAATTATTTAAAATAAAAATTGTTTAAGCCTCTCTTTCCGATATCTAAGTATATAAATAACTCAGAAAAAAACAGCATGATATTGGACCTTCGTCTTGTAAATTTTTTCAAAGGTTGGGTGCTGGTTGCAGAAAATGTCATCGTAAGTCATGGGGACACTCGTGGGAAAAAAGCTGTAAAAATTCTGCGCACCACATGAGCACTTTCTGATTTATTTTAGCCTTCAACAAAACATTTTTTGCTTTCTTTTTGTAATTTCCCTCAGTACTCATTAAATGCCCTTAGATTTTGACAAATTGGGAAAAATTTGCCCCTTTGAAAAATGTAAAGTATAAATTATTTATCCTGCTTGAGAATCATGCTGTTCCTCGCAGTGCATCTCAGTAAATCTCAACATCATCACCAGCGCTCTGGCTCTTCAGACCATACATCATCATTACCCAGAGTTCATCTGTTCTAGTTTCTTCTGCCCTCTACACCACTCTCATTTCATTTACCCAAGTGCTCATACAGCAAAACCTAAACCCCGACTCTGAGAGCTCTATATCACCATCACCCTCACTCCAGTTCCCCTGGGCGTCTAACCTAAGCCCCGACTCCGAGAGCTCCATATCACCATCACCCTCACTCCAGTTCCCCTGGGCGTCTAACCTAAACCCTGACTTTGAGAGCTTGAAATCACCATCACCCTCACTCCAGTTCCCCTGGGCCTCTAACTTAAACCCTGACTCTGAGAGCTCTATATCACCATCACCCTCACTCCAGTTCCCCTGGGCGTCTAACCTAAACCCCGACTCTGAGAGCTCTATATCACCATCATCCTCACTCCAGTTCCCCAGGGCGTCTAACCTAAACCCCGACTCTGAGAGCTCAATATCACCATCACCCTCAAACCCCTAAACCCCGACTCTGAGAGCTCTATATCACCATCACCCTCACTCCAGTTCCCCTGGGCGTCTAACCTAAACCCCGACTCTGAGAGCTCTATATCACCATCACCCTCACTCCAGTTCCCCTGGGCGTCTAACCTAAACCCCGACTCTGAGAGCTCTATATCATCATTACCCTCACTCCAGTTCCCCATGGCCTAACCTAACCCAAAACCCGACTCTAAGAGCTCTATGTCATCATTACCCTCACTCCAGTTCCCCTGGGCTATAACCTAAACCCCGACTCAGAGCTCTATGTCATCATCACCCTCACTCCAGTTCCCTGGGCATCTAACCTTAACCCCGACTCTGAGAGCTCTATATCACCATCACCCTCACTCCAGTTCCCCTGGGCGTCTAACCTTAACCCCAACTCTGAGAGCTCTATATCACCATCACCCTCACTCCAGTTCCCCTGGGCGTCTAACCTTAACCCCAACTCTGAGAGCTCTATATCACCATCACCGTCACTCCAGTACCCCATGGGCGTCTAACCTAAACCCCAAAACTAAGAGCTCAATATCACCATCACCCTCACTCCAGTTCCCCATGCGTCCGAACCTTAACCCCGACTCTGAGAGCTCTATATCACCATCACCCTCACTCCAGTTCCCCTGGGCGTCTAACCTTAACCCCGACTCTGAGAGCTCTATATCACCATCACCCTCACTCCAGTTCCCCTGGGCGTCTAACCTTAACCCCGACTCTGAGAGCTCTATATCACCATCACCCTCACTCCAGTTCCCCTGGGCGTCTAACCTTAACCCCGACTCTGAGAGCTCTATATCACCATCACCCTCACTCCAGTTCCCCTGGGCGTCTAACCTTAACCCCAACTCTGAGAGCTCTATATCACCATCACCCTCACTCCAGTTCCCCTGGGCGTCTAACCTTAACCCCAACTCTGAGAGCTCTATTTCACCATCACCGTCACTCCAGTACCCCATGGGCGTCTAACCTAAACCCCAAAACTAAGAGCTCAATATCACCATCACCCTCACTCCAGTTCCCCTGGGCGTCGAACCTTAACCCCGACTCTGAGAGCTCTATATCACCATCACCCTCACTCCAGTTCCCCTGGGCGTCTAACCTTAACCCCGACTCTGAGAGCTCTATATCACCATCACCCTCACTCCAGTTCCCCAGGGCGTCTAACCTTAACCCCGACTCTGAGAGCTCTATATCACCATCACCCTCACTCCAGTTCCCCATGCCTAACCTTAACCCCGACTCTGAGAGCTCTATATCACCATCACCCTCACTCCAGTTCCCCTGGGCGTCTAACCTAAACCCCGACTCTGAGAGCTCTATATCACCATCACCCTCACTCCAGTTCCCCTGGGCGTCTAACCTAAACCCTGACTCTGAGAGCTCTATATCATCATTACCCTCACTCTAGTTCCCCTGGGCGTCTAACCTAAGCCCCGACTTCGAGAGCTCTATATCACCATCACCCTCACTCCAGTTCCCCTGGGCGTCTAACCTAAACCCTGACTCTGAGAGCTCTATATCATCATTACCCTCACTCCAGTTCCCCTGGGCGTCTAACCTAAGCCCCGACTCTGAGAGCTCTATATCATCATTACCCTCACTCTAGTTCCCCTGGGCGTCTAACCTAAGCCCCGACTTCGAGAGCTCTATATCACCATCACCCTCACTCCAGTTCCCCTGGGCGTCTGACCTAAACCCCGACTCTAAGAGCTCTATATCACCATCACCCTCACTCCAGTTCCCCTGTGCGTCTAATCTAAACCCCGACTCTGAGAGCTCTATGTCATCATTACCCTCACTCCAGTTCCCCTGGGCATCTAACCAAAGCCCCGACTCCGAGAGCTCTATATCACCATCACCCTCACTCCAGTTCCCCTGGGCGTCTAACCTTAACCCCGACTCTGAGAGCTCTATGTCACCATCACCCTCACTCCAGTTCCCCTGGGCGTCTAACCTTAACCCCGACTCTGAGAGCTCTATATCACCATCACCCTCACTCCAGTTCCCCTGGGCATCTAACCTTAACCCCGACTCTGAGAGCTCTATATCACCATCACCCTCACTCCAGTTCCCCTGGGTGTCTAACCTTAACCCCGACTCTGAGAGCTCTATATCACCATCACCCTCACTCCAGTTCCCCTGGGTGTCTAACCTTAACCCTGACTCTGAGAGCTCTATATCACCATCACCCTCACTCCAGTTCCCCTGGGCGTCTAACCTTAACCCCGACTCTGAGAGCTCTATATCACCATCACCCTCACTCCAGTTCCCCTGGGTGTCTAACCTTAACCCCGACTCTGAGAGCTCTATATCACCATCACCCTCATTCCAGTTCCCCTGGGCGTCTAACCTAAGCCCCGACTCTGAGAGCTCTATATCATCATTACCCTCACTCTAGTTCCCCTGGGTGTCTAACCTAAGCCCCGACTCCGACTCTATATCACCTCACCCTATCCATTCCCCTGGGCGTCTAACCTAAACCCCGACTCTGAGAGCTCTATATCATCATTACCCTCACTCTAGTTCCCCCCGACTCCGGGCTCTCTAACCAAAAACCCCGACTCTGAGAGCTCTATATCACCATCACCCTCACTCCAGTTCCCCTGGGCGTCTGACCTTAACCCCGACTCTGAGAGCTCTATATCACCATCACCCTCACTCCAGTTCCCCGGGCGTCTAACCTTAACCCCGACTCTGAGAGCTCTATATCACCATCACCCTCACTCCAGTTCCCCTGGGCGTCTAACCTTAACCCCGACTCTGAGAGCTCTATATCACCATCACCCTCACTCCAGTTCCCCCCGACTCTGAGGCGTCACCATAACCTAAACCCCCCGACTCTAAGAGCTCTATATCACCATCACCCTCACTCCAGTTCCCCTGGGTGTCAAACCTAAACCCTGACTCTGAGAGCTCTATATCACCATCACCCTCACTCCAGTTCCCCTGGGTGTCAAACCTAAACCCTGACTCTGAGAGCTCTATATCACCATCACCCTCACTCCAGTTCCCCTGGGCGTCTAACCTAAACCCTGACTCTGAGAGCTCTATATCACCATCACCCTCACTCCAGTTCCTCTCGGTGTCTAACTGTCTACCCTTAACAGGATAGTTCACTTTGTTTTGAAGTGGGGTTGTATGAGCTACAAATTGCCACTACTTACATTAAATACAGTAGAAAGCTCTCTCCAGGTAGCCAGGTAGCCGCACCAGTGCATAGTGCTGGGTGGAAATTTAGGCGATACACTGTTGTGAACGGGACCAGGGAAACTGCATATTTTTGCAGCCTAAAAGAGGTCCCACCTGAAAATAATGAACCATTTCAATTGTACGCTATATTAAAAAAAAATTACAGCGCTTTACCTGCTCGGAAAAAAACCCAGTCGCTCTTGAACTAACTAACTGAGGTATATCATCGGAGTAAACTGTGCGCTGTAGCGATCAGCTGTTTGGGTCAGACTCTGAGCGGTTTGTGGCAGAGACAGCATTTCAATGACATAGAATTACGTCTCAAATAAAAAAAAAATCTCTATAATAACCAGCACAGCAGATACACAGTATGTGGCTGCGTAGACCCTATGCGATATCAATTTGTGCTGCAATGTTACATTCGACTTTTTCACAGGTGTTGCACTCTCTTACCTGATGCATGGGTACAGCAGTGCTCTTCAGCGTGCACCGTTGAGATTTCCCTGAATGTAGCCTAACGAAATCCTCTTTGGAAAAATGAATACTGCAAACACGGAGCTCTTTTAGGGATTCGGATTGCGTATCATATCCATGTTGAGCGCAGCTAGCCACAGCTGCCGAAGTCCATCCCGCAGAGGAATGCGGTGGAAGCTGTAAGTGCATCAGGATACAGCTTTGCTTTCACGTCCAGGAAAGCAACACACACGGACCATTTGCGAAATATTTGCACAAGTTTAAGGACTGTCCGACCTCGCAACCGCAGTTAAGCCCCTTGCACACTGGACGCGAAACAAATTTTTCGCAAGACAGATAACATTCAAAGTCAATGCAAAGACACGAATACACGCATTTCGCGTGTATTCGCGTCTTCGCATTGACTTTGAATGTAATCTGTCATGCGAAAAATTCGTTTCGCGTCCAGTATGCAGCAGCTTTACTGTGACCCAAACAGCTGATCGCAACAGCATGCAGTGAACTACGATGCGCCACACGGAGGACTAAGTCAGTTGGTTAGTTCAAGAGCAACTGTGTTTTTTTCCGAGCAGGTAATTTTTTTAAATATAGCGTACAATTGAAATGGTGCATTATTTTCAGGTAGGACCTCTTTTAGGCCGCGAAAATACGCTGTTTCTCTGGTCCCCTTCACAACAGTGTATTGCCTAAATTTCCACCCAGCACTATGCGCTGGTGTGGCTACCTGGAGGAGATCAGAGAGCTTTCTACTGCATCTAATGTAAGTAGTGGCAATTTGTAGCTCATACAACCCCACTTCAAAAAAAAAGTGAACTATCCCTTTAACCCCGACTCTGAGAGCTCTATATCACCATCACCCTCACTCCAGTTCCCCTAGGCGTCTTCATGATCATCACCACTCTGGAGTTTTTAAGACTAAAGGGGGTCAGGCAACACAGCTGGAGGGAGCTGACCGAGGAACAAACAGGATACAGGAAGTGCAAACTTCGAGTAGCGGGACTGCCTACCCTCTCCTCTCCTCCATCTCACATTCACAAACTCCCCCCTGCCCCCAAATCTCACACACACACACACACACACGCACACTCATACGCCTCCTTTTTTGCATTGTAGGAGAGGAAAGCGTAATTCTGACATGGGCTCAAAGGCATCAGTTCTGCAAGTAATCTAATCTTTTGAAAATATTTTGGCTATTTTTAATAATGTAACTGAATGCATATAACACCCTTCCGCCACAAAAAAGAGATAATTTTGGATTATTAGACATACTCAAGTTCAAACGTTTAAGACTGCATGCAGGTTATTGATCGTTCCAACTGCTGAAAGCTGAAAGTTGATACTTGCCAAAAGGCAAACTGAGGATCTATACTAATCAGCACATTTAACTGCTAAACTGCGAACACTTCAGTCATTGATTATTCTATTTCCATTAATGGAACAGTTCGAAGCAATCATCATGGTATACAAAAAATTAAAAGTCTCAAATTGAAAGCCTAACCATGATGATAACTTAGTATCATGATGCTTTGACTTTTAATGTCCAGTTTAAAGTCATAATCCAATTCTGTCTCATTGCCCTGCCAAACGAGTAAGATTGTAAGGCAGTTCAACAACTTGGCGGCTGCTAGCCACAGCCATAACTTAAGATCTGATGCAATAGTTACAGCCTTTTAATTGATACTTCTGTCAGCACTTGACACTGGAACGCCTGAAGGCTGTGATCGCTAGTGAAATAAATTAATGAACGAGACGAGGCTGTGACACCACTCTGTGGCTTTCCACTGAAAATATTTCATTTTAGGTTTGCATATTTTACAGGTATTTTACTAAGAGGGCTGTGGTGCTGATTTGGGGAATATATCGTGAATTACGGAGGCCATAATTTCAATTTTGGAAGTTAAAGCATAGTTTGGAGATAATAGGATTTGTTCTTCAAGCTGTTGGGCTTGTTTTGAGATTAGAGTATTTATTTATGAAGTTATAATGCTTATTTTGGAGGTTATAGCACGTAAAAAAGCACACAGCACATCTAACTCTCAGACATCTGACAGGACAGGAGGGAAAGGAGAAGAAAAAGTTCATTTTGACAGCATCACCACTGAGAGTGTGTGTCTGTGTGTCTGTGTTGCTTCTCATGGTCTCAGATCCTGTTTTCATCCCGGCACTTTTTCGCGCAAAACAGAAGTATCGCAATTTAAGTAATTAGCCTGTGCTCACTCATGCGTGACATGTTGAGCATGTGCAATTGCACAAAAAAGCACTGAACCATTGTCCATCAACCTATGTAAAAGGATTTTCAAAAAATTGTAGAATATAAATTTTAGGGCAATTTTTCAAAGTGGGACATTTTTTTGATACACCCTGTATATATATATATATATATATATATATATATATATATATAATATCCACTAAGTAAGGGATCTAAAAGTCTTGATTTCACCCCTTTCTTGTTTTGGACTTTTTTGCAATCATTTGTAAATATTTTCATGGATAATTCATGGAGAGTATTAGATTGTCCTTTCATCTGCTGGCACAATGAAGATATCATCACCCATAGAAACAATAACATCTTACATTCCATTTTGAAGAATGAAATTAGAAAAACCGCAAAGTTGAAAAACCGTAGTCGCAGCTTCATCATGTCTGGAGACAGCATGCAGCCACCTGAGAGCCATCAAACCAGGTGATCTTCACACGCACAAAAATATGGAAACAAGCCTTTCTTCTTCTTCATATGATCTCTGGCCCCCAGTAGATCATTTTTACCAAACTTGGACTGACTGTGCACAGAGGGCACGAGCTCACTACCATGTCCAATCAAAGCTCAAATCTAACATACAGCCTGAGCAGTTATTACAGAGCTGCCGAAACTCTGACCCCCTGAGCCGAGCCCTTACCTGCGTCCCTGGACCATCAGCTCCGAGGCCCCAGCTCCCAGTCCCGTGCCTCCGTCCTCAGGTAGCGCATCACAGTGTGGAGATCCAGCCGTCCCAAGCTCTATTAAAGCCTTTATCTGGTAACCTTAGCCAGGGTGTAACCAGAGTCGCCGGGCGCGAGACGCGCAGTCACACACACCTACTCGCTCCCCACCCCCCCAACTCTTTCCTACTGTAATCATACCTGAGGTGATATAGCATAACTCTCACTGTCCCTCTCTCTCTCTCGCCGTCCTATTCGTGATTGGGAGGTCTGGGTGACCCCCTGCCGGCAGGACGTGATCACGATTTGGGGTGAGGTGAACAACGGTGGGATTTGATCTATCCACCTGACCCCACCCCCTCTCCGCGCTCCCACGGAGCAAGCACTTAGGCCTGCTGACGTTTTTGTGTGCTTGACCCCTACACTCCCTCTCCTTCAGGGGGGCGATGCAGTTCACTGGAGGCAGGATTGTCTGTCACAACATAAACCCTTCCGTGATTCATGCCAGAGGAACGATCCTGCTTCAGGTCCTGATCAGATGACTTTTCCACTGCAACGGAGCAACACTCACCAAGTGCCCAAATACCCAACTCTCCCTGCTGACGCCAGCCTCTATTGCCTCCTAGCCTTGGTCACAGTTGCTCAGGTGAGACCTGTTCCCCTACCAGTGCCCCTGAACAAGGCTCTGGCTTTAGAACTGGAGTTGGTCTCTAGGCGCTGCACTGTGGCTGCCCGCTCAAGTACATACGACTACTCAATCTGCTTCAGCTGCATGGCTGAAGCTAAGCAGGTGTGGGCTTGGTTAGTACTTGGATGGGAGACCACCTGGGAAAACCAAGTTGCTGCTGGAAGAGGTGTTGGTGGCCAGTAGGTTGCGATCTTCCCTCTGGAGGCATAATCCCCAGTGCAGTGACGGGGACACTGTGCTGAAGGAGACGCCGTATTTTGGATGAGACGTTAAACCGAGGTCCTGACTCTCTGTGGTCATTAAAGATCCCATGACACTCTTTGACAAGAGTAGGGGGTTCCCCGGTGTTATGGCTAAATTCCCAACCTGGCTCTTTCAACCCGCCGCCTAATCATCCCCTGATCTACAACCCCAATTCCAAAATAGTTGGGACGTAGTGTAAATTGTGAATAAAATCAAAATGCAATGACTTTCAGATCACATGAGCCAATATGTTATTTACAATAGAACATAGATAACGTTTCAAATGTTGAAACTGAGACATTTTACATTTTTATCCACAAAATGAGCTTATTTCAAATTTTCTGGCTACAACAGGTCTCAAAAAAGTGGGGACACAGGCAAAAAAGGGCTGAAAAAGCAATTAATATATAAGAGAATCAGCTGAAAGAACATACATAGCAAGTAATTACATTAACTGGCATCAGGTGTGTAACATGATTGGCTATAAAAGGGATGTCTTAGAGAGGCTGAGTCTCTCAGAAGTAAAGATGGCCAGAGGCTCTGCAACCTGTGAAGGCTTGAGTAAAAAAATCGTGAAATACTTTAAAAACAATGTTCCTCAATGTCAAATTGCAAAGGCTTTGAAGGTCTCATCATGAACAGTGCATAACATCATCAAAGGATTCAGGGAAACTGGAAAAATCTGTGCGTAAGGGACAAGGCCGAAGACCTTTACTGGATGCCCGTGATCTTTGGGCCCTCAGACGCCACTGCATCACTCACCGGCATGATTCTGTCATTGACATTACTAAATGAGCCCAGGAATACTTCAAGAAACCACTGTCTGTAAACAGAGTCCGCAGTGCCATCGACCAATGCCACCTAAAACTCTATCGTGCAAAAAGGAAGCCATTGTTGAGCATGATCCGGAAGCGCCACCGTGTTCTGTGGGCCAAGGCTCATTTAAAATGGACTGTAGCAAAGTGGCAAAGTGTCCTGTGGTCAGACGAGTCCAAATTTGACACTCTTATTGGAAATCATGGGCGTTGTGTCCTCCGGGCTAAAGAGGAGAAAGACCACCCCTCCTGTTATCAGCGTTCAGTTCAAAAGCCAGCATCTCTGATGGTATGGGGATGCATTAGTGCATATGGTGTGGGACACTTGCATGTTTTAAAAAAATACCATGAATGCTGAAAGGTATATAAAGGTTTTAGAGCAACATATGCTCCCCTCCAGACGAAATCTGTTCCAGGGAAGGCCTTGTGTATTTCAGCAGGACAATGCAAAACCACATACTGCAGCTATTACAACAGCATCGCTTCGAAGTAGAACAGTCCGTGTGCTGAACTGGCCTGCCTGCAGTCTTGATCTGTCACCGATTGAGAACATTTGGTGCATAATTAAACGA
The DNA here is from genome assembly GCA_029692085.1 of Gymnothorax javanicus. NCBI lineage: Eukaryota > Metazoa > Chordata > Actinopteri > Anguilliformes > Muraenidae > Gymnothorax > Gymnothorax javanicus. The sequence goes on along the minus strand of CM056202.1, from coordinate 97,490,703 downwards.
AAAGTCCGTCAAAGGAGACCCAAAACTCTCCAGCAGCTGGAAGCCTGCATTAAACAGGATTCGGATCAAATTCCAATGGCTAAACTCAAGAAACTTGTCTCCTCAATGCCCAGACGCCTCCACTCTGTGTTAAAAAGAAGAGGGGATGCTACACCATGGCAAACCGGCCCCTGTCCCAACTTTTTTGAGACCTGTAGCAGCCATCAAATTTGAAAAGAGCTCACTTTGTGGATAAAATTGTAAAATTTCTCAGTTTCAACATTTGCTATGTTATTTCTGTTCCATTGTGAATAAAATACTGGCAGGTGTGTTTTGAAATTCTTTGCATATTGATTTTATTCACAATTTACACTTTGTCCCAACTATTTCGGAATTGGGGTTGTAATTGGCAGTGCAACTCGTCCTCTCCCTCTCCACCTCAACTGCCAGGGCTCCCTTGAAAAAGAGATTTCAATCTCAATGGGACTTCCCCGGTTAAATAAATAATTCGGATGGGTCAAATGTGAGGACAAACTAGACAGGTCGGTCGGACCAATGGGTGTGGCCCCCGATCGCCCACATTTTTCATTTTGGCTTATTTTTGACGCAAAATTGTCTATTATTTAGTGAATTATGTTACCATGGCAACCAAAATCAATAGGTGCCGTGTCCTAATCACTGCCCATATACATACCAAATATAAAAGAAATGGCTTTCAATTTGTGGCCTGTAGAGCGTCCACAAGTAAATCTCTACGGCAACGGCGGACGCGTGACGAGGCCAAATCCATAGTGGTCCAGACTTTGTCCGTGGCTACAATTACTACTTGGGGCTCAGCAAAGCACAACCCCAATTCCAAAAAAGTTGGGATGCTTTGTAAAATGTTATTAAAAACGGAATGCAATGATTTGCAAATCTCATAAACTAACATTTTATTCACAATAGAACATAAACAACATCTCAGATGTTGAAAGTGAGACATTTTACCATTTCATGAAAAATATTAGCTCATTTTGAATGAGGAAACCAAATCAGCAAGATACGGCAATGATCAAACATGCATAATTCTTGTACATTTGACACACGGTTACCTCTTGCCTGACACCATAACTTACATCATGACCACTGATACTGATTGGGAATAAAGGGGTGATTCATGGAACTTGAATGGTGATAATTCAATTATACAACAACCTAACGAAACAAACAACAATAATAGACATAAAATAATGGAAATTATCGTAAATAGGCTAAGCCTACATCGACAAATCGAAATGTGAAGAAATACATGATGAAACAACAAATAACAGAATGTTATAAAGAAATAAATTAATAAATATAGATTGTAGTCAATGTACATATTTTAACAAATTAAAATACCACACTAGAAGCACCACACTAGATTTGAAGCTGGTTCTAATTTTTACTGAAGGGCAATATCTGCCTCAAACAACAGACAAATCGATCAGAGTAGACAAATCAATCAATTCACACTATCTTTACTTGATATTTCTATTGTTTAATATGTTTAATTTATGCAGCGTGTTGTACGTATTTTCAAGAAATCACATGACTTACGTAGACCTTCAGTTTAAATAGGTGACGATAGCCTAAAATCAGTTTGTCAAACTTCTCGGTGAGCAGTGCCTCAGCGAAGTTAAGACATATTTAACACGCACGTGTGCGCTCCCGCTGTAAGTGCTGCTTTGGGAAACGCAAATGAAGAACAAAGAACTTTTGTAAGACTACACCTAGCAAACCTCAAAGAGTACTACGATCGATTGCTATTGTGAAATGATTGTTTTAGAGCCTTGTTGACCCATAAATTTGATCTTTAAATCTTCAAATCAGAATTGGGTCACTTTCTTATATGCGGTCCTAGATTGGATACAAATCTTATACATGGCGATGCAACTCGAACTGAGAACGGTCAGATCGGAATCCATGCAGCTGTTTGCCTGCGCGCTTGCTCAGAGCGCAGTTAAAACAGCAAAAGCTAGCCATAAGGCTTTTGTTCGTCTTCTCGGCCACATCTGGTACAGCTGATGAACTAATAGTCGAACAATTTTGCCTAATAGCCCATCTAAGCGACCTTATTCGGAGAAATCAAATCAAAGTGTTCCCAAACGAGTGAAAATTTTTTTTTTCTTGCTGGCTTCATCACAAGCAATGACAAACTCGCACACCGAACAAAATTGCAAACTGCACTGACAAACTACTGACAAGAACCCAAGAGTTGCAGAAGAGAATTTTACAATCAAATCACTCGCAAAAAGTGAACCGCCTTTGTGAAGCAGTATCCCAAATGAGGCTTTGAACATCATGAGTCACGTCATTTTGCTGAGAAGATACAAGCCTCGATATGGTGCTCCCTTGGGATGGGCTACAGACACATATAAGCATGTCATTAACCAGACATTAACATTAGCAATAGCTTGTTAGCATTACCATGCTAACATTAGCATGTTAGCATTCCAAAATTAACATTACTGCTTTTGCATATATATTTTGACTTGATTTGTGGTTTTTGCCCTTGGATCTTTTTCTCGGTTGCAGGCTGTGGTAGGTTGGGCTCGTGGGGCACCGCTATGCTTGGCTCCTCCTCTTCCTCTCGAACAGGGGAAATTGATGTCCTGCAGACTTTGGTTTTGGTCCTGCCGCTGAACTTCACTTGACTTACTTGACTTGCTTAGTAAGAAGTAGCAGTCAATGCGAGGTCCCTCTTGCTCTGACATCAAACACTTTTTCAAGCCTTGGTGTCTTCTCAGGTTTGCATAGTATTTGACCTTAGTCCAGCCACATCTGCAACTCTGGAGCTTAATTCCTGGAGTAGGTGTTTTCATCTCAGATATCGTGTTGATGATCATTCTCATTGTCTGTTTCGTTCCTGAGTCAGTAACCGTGTAGTCTGCCGATGAGTCATCATCCTCCCCCGCTCTCGCTGACTCTGGGGGTGTTTTCTTCCTTGTACTTTTTGTAGCCAGAAGTGGGTGGGACCTGTACACTAGCCGTGCTGGGTCCCTCCTACCACAGGGAGCTAGCCTATGGCAGGCCCGGTGGGGTCTTTCCCTCCTGTCAGCTGTCTTTCCAGGCTGTCACCAGGTCTTTCCCTAGTTGCCAGCTGCTCTCTTCACCGCAGTCACTGGGTGGATCCAGATGATCAGTTCTGTTTTGGGACTAGGTGAAACAATCCCTTGAATAAACTTATACCTGAGGCATGAGTGGTGACGATGCACCCATCGGAGTGGTTCCAATGCTGTGGTGGTGACAGATCTGGTTGAGTGGGGGTGGAATGGGGGGGAGGTTGGAAGCTTCATTGGGGTCATCAGGTGGGCACCCTCCTTCACCGTTGCTTTGATGATAGGCCCACAACACCTCCAGAGGGCTCATCGGCAACATCTGGTGTCCCAGGTGTGCCCCCCTCTGCTTTCAACCCTTACGTGCCACAGGTGTTATCGGGGGCCCAGGAGGCATCTTGCCTCTTCACCCAGAGCCACCGACTTGCTTCCTCTGCTGCACCTGAGAGGGCTTTGATGGTTTGGCGTTGGTCTTGGCCTCGAATTCCCAAGTCCTTAAGCAGCCTGATGGTTGACTTGCCCACGAAGCCTCTGCAGCCGACTTCCACTGGGCAAACCTTGGCTTTCCATCTGCGTTGCTCAGCTGCCAGCTCAGCGTACTTAAGGCTCTTGCGTTCAAAGGATTTTACTCAAATTAGTGTCATATGAAAGGTTTAAGATAGTTCTATGAAATGTCATAGGATTTTTTTTGTTTGGAACATTTATGAATATTTAATGAGCTCTGTTATGTAACCGTAACGAAAATCGCTATCATCAACTTGCTTCATTTTCAAAATTAACCCCCTAGGGATGCACCGATCTAGAAAATCCTATGTCATTTCATAGATCTCCAACAGAAACAAATTCAGTCCAAAGTTCAAGTCAATCAGATGAATATTAATGATTTTATGAATGCCACAAGGTTGAAAATCAGTCAAAATTGTGACTTTCGGTAATTTGCATTTAAAGTCACAAGTAACAATTGAGGCAGAGGAAAAACATAGATTCTTGGAGTTTACTGGCATCTCACTGCATTCCTTTAAAAACTTTATTTTATGCGAAAATCAAAAATATTGAAATTTTCAAAAAAAAAATTGAAATTTTTACCCTGAAGACCCCTTAATGATTTCCGACACAGACCGATTATCGAGGGCCCGCAGTAATGCAGAGTGGCAATCAAACTTACTACAACCAAAGGCTCTTTTTACGAAAGTACCCTGCAATGAATCATGGTCTCTTAAGTCTCCTGGAAATAGGTGCAATGAACCAATGCCATAAAAAAAAGATGGTGCACATACTGTATTCCACAATCCGGCCTTTGCTGTGAAGCATGGGTATGGATAACACACGCCGCATTGGGACAAACTATAAAACGATTTTCTACAAATACTGGACCATTTCTCAACATGATCCAATGAGCTGCCCTTGTTATTAAAAACAACACCTTGGGTCTCCATGGAATCAACATTATCCAGTGTAACACCACCAAGAGACCACCGAGGCTCATTCTGAAAGATGTTTGAGACAATTATCCTACACTTTGACTTTTTCACCCCAAAATTAAAGCGCCACAGTACAGCATATATGTATCAGAAAGACTCAGCAGGGTAACATCTTCCGCATTTGCAAAAAGAGTGAACACGTAGTTACCAATTCTGACCCCTGCCGACTCAGCTCGTTGCAGTTCAATAAATAAGTCATTTATAAAAAATGTAAACAAAACTGGACACAAAAGGCTACCCTGGTGGGTGCCATGCGTGACTGAGAAAGCAGGATTAAAGGTGTCATTCCATCGAACAATGGCATCAAGACTCCCATACCAACGATTCTGAAACAGCCAGTGTTCTACTGGGATTTTACCAACAAGCTTATAAAATAAACCAATATGCCAAATGCGGTCAAAACACTTCTCCGCATCAAAACCGCAAACGGAGGCGTGCGCTGTTGTTTACAGAACGCGGAGAGATCGTTAAGTACATACAGCACCCTCCATAATTATTGGCACCCCTGGTTAAGATGTGTTAAAAGCCTAAAAATAAATTCAATTTTTATTGCAGAAGCATACTCTTACACTGAAAATTGTAGAGAAATGTAACCTTCGACTAAAGTGAATTTTAAGGGAAAAAAAAAATCCCTGACTAAGAAATAATTATTTTTCATAAAATCACCTGTTCCACAATTATTGGCACCCCTAACAATTCCTAGGAAATAAATGTAATTGAAGTATTTCTGTCATTTCTACAGTAGTTTACAAAGTTGATCAGAGTATGTAGGAACATTTAATTAGTAATTCATCACTTCCTGTTTCCCTGGGGTATAAATATGACGTGACACAGAGGCCATTTCTCTTATCCACTCTTCAACATGGGAAAGACAAAGGAACACACCATTCACGTAAGGCAGATGTGTGTCGACCTTCACAAGTCAGGCAATGGCTACAAGAAAATAGCCACTTGCCTGCACCTGCCCATATCTACTGTCAGAGGGATCATTAAGAAGTTTAAAATACCTGGAAAAGTGGTAAACAAGCCTGGACGAGGACGCAAGGTTATTTTGCCACCACGCACAGTGAGGAGGATGGTAAGAGAAATAAAAAGTTCTCCAAAGCTCACTGTTAAAGAATTGCAACAAATGGTAGCATCTTGGGGTCACAAAGTCTCCAAAACAACCATCAGGCGCTATCTACATGCCAACAAGCTGTTTGGGAGGCATGCACGGAAAAAACCTTTTCTCACTCACAATCATAAACGCAAACGTCTGTAGTTCGCTAAGCAGTACTGGGACTTCAACTGGGACCGTGTGCTTTGGTCAGATGAGACCAAGATAGAGCTTTTTGGCAACAAACACTCTAAGTGGGTCTGGCGGAACACAAAAGATGAGTATGCAGAAAAGCACCTCATGCCCACTGTGAAGTATGGGGGAGGATCGGTGATGCTGTGGGCCTGTTTCTGTTCCAGAGGCCCTGTGAACCTTGTTAGGGTGCATGGCATCATGAACGCTTTGAAATACCAGGACATTTTAAATCAAAATCTGGTGGCCTCTGCCCGAAAGCTGAAGATGGGTCGTCACTGGGTCTTTCAGCAAGATAATGACCCTAAACATGTGGCCAAATCTACACAGAAATGGTTCACCAGACACAGAATCAAGCTCCTCCCATGGCCATCTCGGTCCCCAGACCTCAACCCCATTGAAAACCGGTGGAGTGAGCTGAAGAGGAGAGTGCAGAGGAGAGGCCCCAGGTCGCTGGATGATTTAGAGAGATTGTGCAAAGAGGAATGGTCGAAGATCCCTCTTTCTGTATTCTCCCATCTTGTGAAACATTATAGGAGAAGATTAGGTGCTGTTTTGTTGGCAAAAGGGGGTTGTACAAAGTATTAACATCAGGGGTGCTAATAATTGTGACACACATGATTTGATGTAAAAGAATTATTTCTTAATGTGGGAATTTTTTCCCCCTGAATAAATGCACTTGAATTAAAGGTTGGATTTTCCTCTTTTTTTCATTGTGGTCCTATATTATTTCGAAAAAAAACTGAATTTATTAGAAGCTAAAGAACACATCTTAACCAAGGGTGCCAATAATTATGGAGGGCAGTGTATGTGCCCCTGCGTTCTCGAAATCCATACTGACAGCTGGAAAGAGCATCTTCACAGTCAGGCATTAAAAGGAGCTCTGCTAATTTAGCAAAAGATGAGCTCAATGTGATGGGCCTTTTGCTGTTGGTTAGGTTTGGGTTCAGAGTAGCTTTAAGAACTGGGACAATGACACCAGTATTAAAGCAAGATGGCACTACACTTCTGGATAAATTAACGGAATAGATGGCAGATAAATGTTTACGGGGAGTGGTCAATGACCATAAAACAAATGCTCGGTTCTAATACCATCTGCACCTGCAGCACAACCCTTCCGCAGTTTAGACAATACAACAGATATTTGTTCTGGTGACACGCAAATCCTTACCATAATTTTCAGTAAAATACTGTTTTACTCTGGCTTCAACATTGTTTTGAGCATCAGTCAACCCATAATGATCATCCTGCACTATACCACTGTAATAATCAGACAAGTCACTAGGCCTTCAGGAGAGAACCAGCAGTGGGTTGACGGCACTTTTTAATATTCTTCCAAAATGATTGTGACCGTCGTTGATTATATTGCCGAGAGAGAGCCACAATCTCATCATTCAAAGATTTCTGGATGCACTGACAAGTGGTGCGTCTAAAAATCTTTTTACTATGCTTATAACATTCATAAACTGTACCGGTCCTGGGCCTACCGTTGTCAATCCATAATCGCCACCAGAACCTTTTCCTATCCCTGAGCTCACTGAGCTGAGGGCACCGGTAAGGTTTTCCACATTTCTGTTTCAAAACACATCCCCTTCTCTAGCAGCGCTGGGCATGGCACTACTCAGTGACTGCAGATAATCCAGCTTTGTACTGAATGACATCATCATTATCACATTGTTCAATATTCGGGTAGGGAATATGATTCAACTTTACAGGCAGAAAGTGTATATATCTATCTCTATTCTCGAGATTCCTCCAATCAAGCTTTGGGAAGGAGACTCCAGTTCGATTTATCTTACCGGTACAGTTATCAGTTTTAACTTTTTTGGGTCATTCCATACTAAACTGTACAAATGTGTTACAATGGTGATGAAAATTCAAATACACCTTTTCCAAAGTTTTTCATTGCAGTGGTGAAACCCCATCCATGGGCATCACAAAGAAGCAAGCAAGAAGATAAACCGAGTGATCACTTCATTTCAGTGACCCCATAATGTGCTAAGGTGGCAGGCGTTGTGGGTGTAATGAGGACACAAAACAGATATTGAATTCCTGAAAATCAGATAAATTTCAAAGTCAATTGTTTTGTATGATAAATGGCCTCAGTCTATCAGTAACATTTATGGAGAACGACGGCCAGTCAATGTTTTTCATGTCTATTGTCCTCAATGTTTGTGTTCCGTTCACCTGGCTTCAGTGCAAAGCATTGTTAAAATTTTGTAACTGGTTACCTGTTGCTCTAAATCACCAAAGGAATATATTATTTTATTCACAAGAAGCCATTACAAAGAATAAAAATGAAATAATAAATCAGGTGGCAAAGTAGGGTCATTTTCTCATAGACTTCAGTAGCACTGAACTTCTTTCTGCAACCACCGACGTCGCCATCTGCTGGCCATTAAATATAATGCAATTTTTTTGAGATTTCCGCATCGGCCTCACTTTTTAGATCCTGGTGCTGCGTCCATCTCTTTATACAGTCTATGCACAGGACACGATCTACGCATTTTTCTTTATGTTGTTATGGTCGTAACACAATATTAGGACACGGAAAAAATTTCTTTTTTCAATCATTATTTTTTAAAGCATGGTATATATGATTGTCTGACGCCTAGTGAAATTTTGATGCAGGAAGTGAGTACCTTAGTTTACCAAGGTCATCTTTATGCCATTTGCATACATTATGCAAATTAACCCTCAGGTCTGGACGTAACACGTGAGGACGCGACTGGTTACGCCCACGACGGTCATTTCAAATTGCATTTCTGATCAAACGAGTCCCGGTAATTTAGTGTAGACAATTAAAACCGTTATTATGGGTATTTCTCTGCAATATTTCATTTCACTTTCTTTCGAAGTATCAACAGACATGTCATGAGCATTTCATGAAGTTGGCTGCCAAATTTTGAAACAAAATATGGCTTTCACAATGCCTTGGCTGACATCTGGACACCACTTTTTCTGCTGTGTTGTTGGACCGATGACTGTTTTTTTCTCATGTATATCTTCAATCCGGGAGTGAATAAATATGAACAATGCAAATCATTTAATTCTCTTAGAAAAAATTTTACTGACCATTCTTATACAACACAGTGAATTGTACAGTTTAGTATGGAGTGACCCTCATGCAAAAACACATTCTAATAGGGAGGTGATCACACACATTATCACACGTTTCAGGTTAAATTCTACACTCTATGATTGAGTCGGCATCATAAGAAGTTGATAAAACATGGTGGATCCGTGTATAACTTTTGACCTTGTGCACAAAATATGTGTACCTTAACCTCAGCATGAACTGAAAATAAACCACACTCAGATCATTATTGATAATAAAATCATACAGAAGAAAGCTATTTGCATTAAAGCGAATCTGCCTACACCAGTGTTTAGACACAGTGTCACCACACAGCAACTGGGCGTTAAAATCACCAGAAATCTTCATAGGTACCTTAGCACCGTGGTCATCAATCAAAGCCTGAAGGGCATCAAGTGTATCTGCATACAAATTAAGCTGCTCCAAATTACCACTCTGAAAATGTGGCTTGTATGCACATAAGATGGTTTGCACTAGTGTACCAAACTTATCATGTACGCCCACTGCTAAAATTCCATTAGAACATGTTTCAATCTCGCTAAAGCTGACCAAACTGCTTAGCTTTACAACAACTGCAACACCGCTGAAAGGCCTGCCTATGTAGTCTTCATCAATTTCACGCATTACAGATTTAGTAAACACCACAGACTGGTTCCCATTATTCACACTAGATGTCACTGCACTAATACACCCGAGGTCTTGGAGCCTCAACCAGGTTTCATTCAAACAAACAATATCAAATTGACTAACCAGATCTCTAACATAGTGAGCAGAATGTTTGAAACCTTTTCAGTTAAAAGTAACCAGTGAAAGAGGGACATTAATCTGAGGATTTACATTAGTACCGACATCAATTTTACCACCAGGGTTGCCCGTCGTCATGGACATATCCTGACGACCACCTGCCGGTGGTGTTCTGACAATATGTGCTGCCTTGTCAAAAAGTGCTACCGTAAGGCAAACAATCGTAAAGTCTTTGTTTTTGCCTTAATATCGCAATATGAATCAGGCTGCAATAGTCACTTTGTTATTTGTTAGCTAGTTATAACATAAGCAGATGTTATAATGAGTCGGACAAGTTTGTTTAAAAAGATACAGTATATGCTGCACGCCATTATCATCTAATTTATGCATTTTCAGGAAAACCCAGCGCGTGCATGCAAATATATATACGCTTACAAGTTGAAAGGCACACTGAAAAAATGTATTTTTATGATTTTTGAAGATACGTTAAGATGTGAGCGAAGAAACAGCCCAAGATTTTCGGTCTGTGCGAGCACAGAACTGTGAGGTAGCATAATTTGATAGGTAGCAAAAATTGACTGAACACTGGCATCATACCACTCGTCTTCATACCTGTCGGATTCATACCAGCTTGACGTGATATTGTCATCTCTTCCTCCATAATTGGGGTACCTGCGTCGATGATAGTGTCTTGAGTGGTTGTTCCAACGGAGCTCGCGCAATTGGTCCCACCGACTGGACCATGAAAGCATAAATGGCATTTGATCTTGTATTACCAACACAGCAAACACATAAATGCAAGCCAATAACCAGATATTCTCACTAGCAATAGCTTCTTAGCATTAGCATGCTAGCATTGTAAGATGAATTTTACTGCTTTGGCATATTTATATTTAGTTAGCATTTATGGCAACTGATCTTGTATTGCCATCATAGGAAACTTGTAAAATCATGTCATTGACCAGAAATTCACAGTAGCGATAGCTTGTTAACATTTGCATGCTAACATAAGGATTAGTATGTTAGCATTCCAAAATTAACATTACTGCTCTTGCATATATATATTTTGAGTTTTGGCCTATATGGCATCTGATCTTGTATTCCAATCTTAGCAGACACATATAAGCATGCCAATGACCAGATATTAATATTACCAATAGCCCTAGTTTATTATCTTAACTTCCTCAAGCCCAACTTCCTCCTAGCGGTAACACTGGCATTACGGGATTTTCAATGGTGAGCATTGAGCATGCTATAGAGGTAAAGCCTATATACATATGCTAATGTTCGAATGCTACCATAATAATGCAAATTTTAGCTTGCTAAATTCTTATTAGGCCCATATTAAGCAAAACAGTTTTGACGTTGCAACTGACAAAATCACCGTATTTAATTTCTTTTCTCTTTTTGATGATGCATAAAGATCCCCAATTTTTTAAGTTCTTCAAGCCCAGTGTTCTTCTGGCGTTAACGCCGACATTACGGGATCTTCAATGGTGTGCCTTGAGCATGGTGTTGTGCTAAAGTCAATGTATATTCAATAATATTAGCATGCTCCCTGGTAATGCTAATTTTTTTTTTGCTAACTTGTTATTGCTTTGACCATCATGCAAAAATGGTTAATCTAGAATTAGCATTCTAATGCAACTATGCTAACATGAAATACTAACATTTCTATTATAAATATACTAAAATGGTAATTCTAATGACAGCATGCTACATTGTAAATGTTAATTCTAAAATCTATTGCTCATGCTAATGCTAATATCATACAATACTTGGCAAAAAAGTTTTGACCGTGAAAATTTCATAATAACTCATATATAATTTCTTTTCTCTTTCTTATGATGTATAAAAGCCCTCATTTAGTATTTTAACTTCCTCAACCCCAACTTCCTTCCAGCGGCTAGCCGGCGTTACGGGATTTTCACTGGTATGCATTGACCATGCTATAGAGCTAAAGCCTATATACATTTGCTAATGTTAGCATGCTAGCATGATCATGCTAATTTTAGGTTGCTAAGTTTTTATTGCTATGGTCATAATGTAAACAAGCTTAGATCAGCATTAGCAAGCTAAAGCAAATTTGCTAGCATGTTAATGCTAATATTAGCAAGCTACTGTAAATATACTAATACTTTAATGCTAATGTCAACATGCTAATATGTTACTGCTAATTCTAGAATGCTAATCCAAATAACTGGCCTTGTTTGGTAAAAAAAAGTTTTCTCATTGAACTTTACAAAATGTCTCATATATATTTTTCTTTTTTCTTTGTAATGATGTAAAAATGTAGCATTTATTATTTAATTTCCTCAAGCCAAATGTCCCCCTACCCATAACGCCATTATTACGGAATTTCTATAGTGCGCCTTGACGTACATTTGTTGTGCCTGGCTCAGCTTGTTGCCTCATTTGTTATTGTTATCCAGAGTGCAATAAGTACAAAGAAATATCATCTAAAGAATTTTATTATATTCGCCAAAAAGGTTATTGTTTTGATTCCTTTTTTTAGTTGCTTGGCAAAATTGTCAATTGTGACAGGTATATTCATTGGTCAGTTGAGAATGGATTTTTTGTTCATTTGCTTGCTTCTTATCATGTTTGTATCTACTCAATTGCTTTCATTTTAATGCCAGTCCTCACTAAACTTCACACCCAAATGGGCTTTGGTTCAGAACAGAAACCTATTGTTTTTGTGAATGCTCAACAAAGTTATAGACCAGAGCACAAAAATGGTTTATTCGCAAGAACGTCCCTCCGAATGATGCGACTGACTGGACACTAAACTCATTCGATTGTCCTGTCAGCATCATATGATGTAAAACATCGAGGGGCAGTGTGTGTGTGTGTGGTGGAGGGGGGTTCTCCCCCTTCTTCACGGGGGGTGGGGTGAAAATTTTCAAATGTATAAAAAAATATCATTATTCATCAGAACTTTGAAAACTTGATTTATCATCTGATTCCTCCAATGAAAACCAGTGAAATGAAAGAACCTCAGTGCACATCTTGTTCAATAAAGAAGAAAGTTTAGTTTTTGACCTGATGGGGAAAAGGTTTGAAAATAAAATAACAGTCAGCTGAATCGGATTCAAAGGTGCACATACGACAGGGGTCGTAACACAATGCAAATGTCTGTTGATCTCAAATAAATCAATTAAAGTGAACAAATTAGCCAAAATTGTGTACCATCGTAAATGGTGTTTAAATTATTATAAAATGTGATATTAAAACCATCAGTAATAGTGATCTGTTATTAAGGCTCATCTACAATCATCTGTGTTTTTTTTTCAGTTGAAAATATTTATAAACTGCAATAAGTTTCTGCCAGTATACTGTGCACATTGTGTTGAAACATAGTTTCAAAATATTTAGAGACAAAGTTTTGAGACTGTTTCAAAGGTTTGAAATGGCAATCTCTTATTATAAGCAGAAAGATAATTAAGAAGGTAGATGAGGTGGAATGAATACCTGCGTACGCAGGGGTCCCCTGAATCGAGTTTGGAAACTGCTGTTATTGGTGCTCATTCCAGCTCATTCAAAACTCATTGATCTCATCGAGTTGCTAATTAGTAGAATCATGAAAGTCAAACTAAGGTTGAAATGACAACCCATAAAATGGTAGGACTTCTAAAAAAACAGGTGTGCAGACCTGATTAAATTGTCTGCTTCCCTTCACCTTCTACCAACAAACAACCCTTGCATGCCCTAATAGGAAAAATGCCAGCATGTGTGTTAATTGGGAACCACCTGCACCTTTGGTTGTGGAGGAATATAAGTTAAAACATCCACACTATATACCCATTTACCTCTAAAACCTCTCCTGTTTAGTGAGGGTCTCTCATTGGATCAGCTTCATTTGGTGAACTCTGCTTTCAGGCTTGTTTTAGCATGTTGGTTTTTGGTTGGTTAATATATGAAGGCTGTGGGCTCTTCAGGTTTGCCTTCCCATTGCAGGAGGACCCGAATTCTTCTTTTTATAAATTCTTATCTGGCTGGTAGTCCACCTTCTGTTAAATTCTGCTTTTTTTTTTTTTTTTTTTAAAAAGCCCTTTGGGAAAATTTTAACGGGCTTAAATGTGTTGGCTTATTTGAGGCATATAAATGGATGTGCACGTTGAGGGCTTTGCATATGCATGGGTCTCCTGTCCCACCAGTAAGATTCAATCTCCAGTATTTGGATCAACTGTGTTCTGGGGTCTGTGCCAGTAAATCTGGGCAGGATGTTGGGATTAGATCGGTTCCCTTTCTAATGCACAAAACTCTAAAACTGTTACAGCACACCTACAGACTTGTAGATATTTTATTTTTTTAATTTTTTTTTTTGAACTGCATATTTATTCAAATCATTTGAGTTCCAAAATGTTGACTGCAAAGTATGAGACCAAAATGTGGAACCCCCCCCACTTTTTTTTTTTTTTTTTTTTTTTTTTACAATGCCAGCACAGGAAGGAAATTTCATTGTTCATTTGGTGAAGTTTTTCAGGTGTGTAGTAGGCTCTATGAAGCATTTTGAAAAGCAGAAGTTTGTGTCTCTTAAGAGCACTGCTGCACTCATGAGCTTTAAAAAGACCAATCCTCTTTGCTTATATCCATCTACAAATCCTTTTCCCATTTACATTTAGTACCCATACCTGCCCACTTTCCCGGAAAATGCTCCTATCGCCCCACTAGTGCCAAATATCTCGCGGATTTTGCGCAAATGAATGGGAAGAAATGGGAAGACCCGCGAGCTAGTGAAAAAAAACCTGCAATTTGCGCATTGTGGAATTTGCGCAACAATACGGAACGAATCTGTCAGGTCCGCACCCGCCCGCTCAAGAAAATGAAACGCTATGTACACCGCCCGCCCCCCGCGCTGAACAACATGAAGCGCAACGTACCCCCCCCGCCCCCGCCCACAAAATGAAACGAAGCTTTCAATCTTTCAAGGTTCACTCCCTGATTTATGAAACCCAATGTTGGCAGCTCTGCGTACCATCTGTGCTCGTAGACAAATATTCCAGCAATATTTGAATATTTTAGAAATAAGCAGAAACAGAATTTTTGCTGAATATGCGCACAGGCAGCTCTAACCAGCAAACAAGCCAATTTTAATCAACAGGTAATCAGTGACATTGTCAGCATTCGTGATGCACTTGCCAACATAAATTGTAGTCCTTCCTGAATCCCCATGTGTCCAACATCTGCTGAAAGCATTCATAAGTTAATTTTAAGACTAATATAGCTATATTGTACCAATTTATTGACAATCTTGCAGCTGGCTGTTCAGGAACATTATCAAAGATTCGTGATACAAGTCCCTTCACATTGAAAACAAATTATCCCTGCAATGAAAGAAATGTAATTAGTTCTAATAAATACATCATCCTTTGGAAATGGTAAAAATACATTCATGCATGGTCTCATTGCTCTCTGAAATGAATGAGCTTACATGCGTTCTTGCGTTGACTAACTGGGCGAATAAACCCTTATCAGTAAGTTTAGGATATAAACCACAAGAGTGATTTGCATTTTTATATGCTATGAATCCAGATGAATGTTGTGATGTTAATTCATACAAATCTGACTGAATATCTTGTGTAATTGGGGAATAATTCATTAATACTAATTTAATTCTAACTTTTTGACTTCTTTGCTTTAATGTTTAGATTCTGTCAGAATCTTGTGGGATTGGCTGTCGAAGTTTGTTGGCATGAGTACATCTTTGTCTTAGTGAATGTTGTTGCCCAGAAATATGTAAGGATTACTGCGGTAGCATGCTGTATATTGATGTCTGCTTCATTAGAGAAGGGAATACCCGAGTTAGAAGCCACTCTGCAAGTCTCCTTCAGTCTTGGCACTGTGGAGGGGTGGAGAAAATGATGGCTAGTCTCTGGGGTGCAGTAGAAGGGAGGTGGTAGTGGGATAGGGACAGTTGTATTTTTTGAGTGATGTGCACTATGGCAAAAGGCTTTCAAATAACTGCTGTGTTGAAGTAATGCTCCAAGGTTTACTTAAATCGAGTGAAAATGAAGCTTTGTTACATCTCAGTGATGCGCCATTGGGCTGTCAGGTCTTGTATCTGACAGATCTGAATTCAGAAGTTCTTCCCTTGACGGTGAACCTCCATTCAAATGTGTGCTGAAAGCACCTGAGTGTTTCTCCCAAACTGCTGATTGCAGTTCAGATATACCTTTCCTTTCTCAGCTTAAGTTCCAAAATGAATTAAATGCCCCTTTGTCTGACAATTTGTGGGTGGAGTGACAAATGACTTCAGTAATTCATTTTAGATTTTGAGGATGGATCGTAAATAATTGAAGTTCCATTTAAGACATTTTCTGTTTGGGCTCATTTCAGAAAAAAAAAAATCCTTTTGTCGCCAAGATTTATGATAAGCATCAGTTTTTTGTTGTCCCACCAGTAATGTGGATTTTAAGACTAATTTCCATCCATGCTACCTCAATAGAAAAAATGAACAAAGTGGTCCAGAAAGACCTTTATTACTCAGTGGAAAAATACCAAACCAATGACTCTCTCTCAACTATTCTTCCCACCACCTTCCAACAGACTCAGGCTTTGATTCTCAGAATTTCCAGATTTTTCCATCATCCAATCGCTCAATGGCCTCTGCCTTGGCCCGTGCTGATTCGATATTCCAGAATGGGCTCTTTAATACACTGCTAACTTGAGGATGGGAATAACTTGAATACGGATCCAGTATTAATGATGAGACACACGAAGTGCTTCATTACAAGTTCAGTAACAACGGAAAACATCCGTGCTCATATAGAGGTCAACATCACACACCAAACGAAGAAATGCAGAAAGTCAATGTACAGTAATGCAATAACACCCAGCCAGCCAGTCCAGCCCCACCGAGGCCGACCCAAGAAGATGGCTCTGTGTTGACAGTATTCATGGGTAACCCTGGTCTAAAACCTCCCCTAACAGGATGTCTGGACCCTAACAAAGCAAAACAATGGCGACTGTCCTCAGGTTTCCCTATTGATTTACTTGTTTTTTGACATGAGAGCCATTAGATATCAAAATTTTGGCTGAAACTCATCATTGATGGCCTTGACAAAAGCCATCAATGATGAGTTTCTGAGAGGCAGAAAATGATAAACTGAGTAGAAACACCCTGAAATCTTACTCTGTATGATTATAATTTGCTAATTTTGCGTGGTGCTTGATAATCTGGGCTCTGAACCCACTGGGTATACTGGTGACCCCTCAGCCCCAACTAAGGAGCAGAAAGGTATTGTCGTCACGTGTGATGTCCGTCTGTCAGTCCCGTAAACTTTTGTATTCCGCACAATAACTTGAAAATGCCTTCGTCAATCAACGCCATGGTTTCTGTGTTGCTTGGTCTTGTGTTCCGACAGAAGCCTATCGATTTTGATGGCGCTTGGATGTTCAGTATGGCTGCCGCAGCCGCCATCTTAAATTTTGTATTCCACACGATAACTTGGAAATGCCTTTATCAATTTATATTCATTACAAACTATTTTTTTAAATTCTGCATTAATGGAGGGGTGAATTCATGGGTGTACCGCTAAACATGAGAAATTTCAATTGTGTTGTGCATTTGCAATGCAAAATGTGATTGATATTGTGTACATTAGCCTTTGCAGGCAAATGCAAAAACATCTCAGTGAAGACGCGGTACTTCACTGACACTCAATTTACCCGCACAGGGAGAAGCTATGACTGATGGGTTTTCAGATGAGGCGATGGCTCCAGAGACCAATATCAAATTCTGTACTTGACACTGATACTTCATACAACATGCATGGTTCAATAGCATTTCTACGTATTTTGCTGTGACATTTTCAAGGTGTAAGCTGCAAATTTAGCGCCACTCCTGAACGCCGATGTGTCTGACATCCGATCAGGGCATTAATTTGTTCACTTTCGGACTAATGCGGGTAGACTGTAATGACCAACATTCTATTGACGGAGGGAAGAGCTATGACCGACATGTTTTTTTAATGAAGCGATGGCACTTCAGACGGGTATCAAATACTGTACTTGATGACACTGACACTTCATGCAGCGCAGCTAGTTCAGCTGTATGAATGAATTGGTGGATGATCTTTGGGTGAAAGTGAAGCCAGTAGACCAGCAGAAAGAACAGAACTTAGTATTTTTGCTGTTCGGTAAAGCTCTGATTCTGAGGTCCGATAGCAGCATGGGAAATCCAGCTCTATGCCTTTGTTTCCACAAATTTTCCTTTTGCCCCATGAGTTAATTTGTTTTATTATATGACATAAGGATTCACTCTCCTCTGATTGGTTGGGGCGAGCTCCACCAGTTGCTGTAAACAATGATATTCACCACGCGAAAGTGCGAGAGAGGTGAATATAACAATCCGACGACCTCTTGCTAAAAATAGATTAGGCTTCCCCACAGGAGCTCCTGACAGTGTCCGTATTTCGAGTCGCTTCGACCCTGTGAGGAGCTTTACGTTAGTTATCGCCCTTCTCTTATTTTATATTTTCCAGTAGGGTCATACAATAAAACAGTGATTCAGTCGTCAGCGAATGCAATGATTTGTCCACCTTGGACGAGTGATATTCACTGAGGCGCACTGAAGTCAATAAATGTATGATAATATAATAATCACCAACACTGGATCCCTTGTCCCTTCATCAATCACAGAAATATTTTTCAAAGGAAAATAAGCCCAAAAACTTGAGTGAAATACTGTATTCTTAGATTTTGTGACATTGGGCCCAGAGCATATTTCAAAGAGAACGGACACCATTATGCTTACCATGAATCATATTTCAAATATACAGTGCTTAACAAATTTATTAGACTGCCTGTCATAAAAACGAGAACACACAAATATTTTAGAAATTTGTCAAAAACTTGTTTAAAACTAAAAATTATATTGTTATTTCTCTGGCAAATAAGAAACAAACAACCAAATATTCCTTATTCACATATAAAAACAAAAAAAAAGTAATATTTTGTATGGCCTCTTTTGTCCTTAATAACAGCTTGCATTCTTACACTCAACCACTAAAACTAATTTTCATGTTCAGGAATGCGAGTAAGTAACTGTTATTTGGCATCTTTATGAAAAAATAATAATGTGTCACTATTTTTTTCAGCTCTTTTGTAAAACAATAAATACGAAAATTAATGGATGACAATAATTAGATTTTAGCATTAAAAATGTCATTTCAATTAAAGAGCTTCCACATACTGGTGGATTAACCGTTACAGAAACATAAAAAAATTATTTTGATAATTACCAATACTGTTAATTTTGGGCAGCTGTTGCATAAACCTCACATTGGGTGGTGGTCTAATAAATTTGGTAAGCACTGTATCCATTACTGGAGCTATTTATTCATAAAGGCAGGGAGATGCCTGCAGCCCTCTGCTAGGGGACGAGAATCAGTCGCTTGAGCAGATTGGCCGTTTGGTGTCAGTGTGATCTGAGAAGCTGGAGCTGACGGTGAAATCTATAACACCGCTGGCCTTTCTGCCTCGCTGGCCTTTTCAGAAAAGAACAAGCAACCAATCAAAGTTCATCTTGCGCATTTTGAAAAGGACAGCCAAATAGGCCGTGGCCAGCTCGAGATTGTGTTTCGTGATGAAGAGGCTGGCGGTGTTTCTCTCCCATCGATCAGACTCTGTGCTCGGACCTCCAGATGGCAGAGTCTCTGCCCTCTTCATTCCTCGTCCAGCTTACTGCGCAAATGTGCCCCGGGGGCGTGGCTTGCTGAAGGTCACGTGAGCTCTTTCACAAAATGGCTCCTGTGCGGATAGTGGCAGCTGTGACTTTTGACGGTTTTATTTTTATTCATTTGTGTAACTTACTTTGTGAGATAGCTGTGTGGCACGAACAGGAGCTCTCTTACAGCTTTTCCCCATATTTCTTACGGCTGTTTTGCCTGTTTACCCCCCCCGTATTGGTGGTTTATGAGCATTGTTCACAAGCCCATTGCAAATGAACTAGTCCTCACCAGAGACGTGCAGTGAGGTGAGGCAGTGACCCAAACTTTTATCACAGGATTTTGTGAACCTGTTCCCACGTACTATTCCTGATTGACAATCAAAACAATTAAGACCAAGCCTATAGGAAGCCCGTATACTGATAGAGGAGATAATGACAAAAAGATTCATTCACGTATACGCTTCAATTCGAGACTGCAAGGATGGAAATTTGAATGATCAATTGGGAAAAATTCTCAGCTCTCGGTAATTCTATATATCGTTTTAACATTTTGTTAATCAGATTACGAAAGAAGACTGAAAATAAACGCCCGCCTCTTTTTGTAAGGGTGTAAAAGCGTGTATTTAAAGGAGAATACATTGTATATTGATCAAGCATTGAACTCTGCCTAAGTCGAACTGTTTTAATATTTGTTGATGACTGTAATGTGGGGGGAAAAAAAAGCCACTAGATGGAAGTATTGACTTTTTTTTGTTAAGTCAAGTCTGGAGCTAGGTTGGGCATGTCTGGGGCATGCCTCAGAGGGGGCTGGACAAGAGTATATAAGGAGAAAAATTGAGAGAGTAGAGTAGGTGGAGAAATTGCAAGGAGAAATTGTGGAAGGATACATTTTACCAGACCTGTCACTCTTTTCAAGACCTGTGAAGCTTTTTGTGGATTTTTGCCTGTGTTGGAGCATTTTCCTGTCCCAGGACATTGCAACATAGCAGCCCATCTCCATTACAAAGGAACTGGAAATATCTCATTTTTTATTTGATTTCAATCTTGGTCAGTAGATGTAGAGTGTAGATTAGTTCTAAGTTTTGTTTAATTAAATCCGTTGAAGTTGAAGAATTTTGTCTGTCATCCCTTGCTGTCCGTGACGCCATAACAAATTGGGGCCATAACAAATTGGGGGCTCGGGTCCGGGGTAGACCATTGTGCGAGTCATTTATTGAAAATCTAAAATTTCAAATAGTGAAATTGTTTTTTTGAATTTTCCTAGATATATATTGGCAGATCAACAGCAATGGATGATTTCTTGGCATCACCAGCCGTAGAGGTTTTGAAGTCTTTTAAAAAGAGAGAACTGCTAGAAATATGCAGACAGTTAGAGCTGACAGATGTAAAACCAGCCATGCGAAAAGCAAGACTGGCTAGAGAGATTGTTGAATATTACATTGATGAAAATGTGTTTGCACCAGGAGATCTGGAACAGTTTCCGGTGGAAAATCCAAATGTAGAATTGGAACTTAAATTAAAAATGCTAGAGATTGAAAGGGAGGAAAAAGAAAAACAAAGAGAATTTGAGAGAGAGAAGAGGAAAAAGAAAAACAAAGGCAGTTTGAGTTAGAAAAATTAGCAAGAGAAGAGAAAAAAGAGAGAGAAAGAGGAAAGAGCAGAAAGAGAGAGACAGAGACAGAGAGATTTAGATTTATAAAAATTAGATAGAGAAGAAAGGCTCCAAATGGAGCTACTAAAAATCAAAATGCAAGCTGAAAACAAATTTCTGGCTAGCCAGGAGGTAAAGCTGGTGCCTCCATTCTCAGAGAAGGAGGTTGATAAGTATTTCCAGTGCTTCCAGAAGGTAGCTAAGAGTTGTCAGTGGCCAAAGGAACACTGGCCTCTGATGTTGCAAACTGTCCTCAAGGGTAAAGCTCAACAAGCCTATTCGGCTTTGTCTGCAGACGATTCCTCTGATTATGAGGTTGTCAAAAAGGTTATTGTGACAGCTTATGAGTTGGTTCCAGAGGCTTACCGACAGAAATTCAGAGGTCTGAAGAAATCTGACAATCAGACTTATGTGGAATTTGCTAACGAGAAGAAGGTTTGCTTTGAGCGCTGGTGTACTTCTATGGAGGTCAAGGATGATTTTAACTCACTAAAAGAGATGGTGTTAGTTGAAGAATTCAAGAACTGTGTCAAGGATGATATTAAGACCTACCTTAATGAGAAGCAAGCACTGAATTTGCAATCAGCTGCCAAGTTTGCAGACAAATATGTTCTCACACATAAGTCCAAATTTCAGTCTAGCAGTAACAATAGATGGTCCCAATTTCAGAAGAAAGGTAACGGTGATACCCAAGATTCCTCACCCAAAGACAAAGACAAATCTGGTGATGGTGCTCAGACATCCAGTAAAAGGTCTGAACAAAGTGTGAAAGCTGACAGTGACAAAAGTGGTCTACTTTGCAATTATTGCAAGAAATCTGGTCATGTTACAACTAACTGTTGGTTCCTTAAAGCTAAGAAAGAACAAGAAAAGGATACCAAACCCAATGCCTTTGTGAAGACAAGGTTAGAAACCCCTGTAGTAGATGACCGAACTGCTAAATTGCCTGCTCCTTGAGAGGCTAAGAAGCCTGATACTGCTGACTTTGTGAGGGAGGAATTTCTTCCATTTGTGTCAGAGGGATTAATGGCTCTGAATGAGCATTCTCCTCCTGTCCCCATATATATCCTAAGGGATACCGGAGGTTCTCAGTCACTTTTGTTGATGGACTCCTTGGAGTTACGTGATGAGACCGCTTCTGGGGATTTCATACTTGTACAAGGTATTGAAGGGAGGACTGTATCTGTACCCCTGCGCTCTGTATTCTTGAAGTCAGATTTAGTTACAGGACAGGTAAAGGTGGGACTTATGTCAAGTCTACCTATCAAGGGTGTTTCTCTGTTGCTAGGCAATGACCTGGCTGGGGGCAATGTAGTTCCCCCTGTTCATCTTACTTCACAGCCGAGCACTGAAGATGGCGATGAAGACCCATCTCTGTATCCTTCCTGTGCAGTGACCCGTGCTATGGCCAAGAAGGCTCAAGAAGAAGATGATGTGGTGCCGTCCAGCACCTTGAATAGTCATGACTCAGGTGGTTCGCCTCATGACTCTGTTCAGCCTACTATGGTTTCTCCGTTTGAGGACTTATCAGACACTTTTATCAGTTCTCTATTCAGCCAGCCAGATGGGTCTGGTGATTTTGATGTGTCTGGATACTTGTCTCTGTCCAGAAAGCGGTTGATTCAGGAGCAAATCAATGATCCTGAAATTTGTGTGCTAAAGAAGAGAGCCCTTCCTGATGAAGAAATAGACGCAGTTCCAGTTGGGTATTATCTCAAGGATGGAGTGTTGATGCGGAAGTGGCGCCCTCCTGATATCCCTGCCAATGCAGATTGGGCAGTGGTCAAGCAAATTGTTGTTCCGAAGGTCTACAGGAATGAGATCTTAACAATGGCTCATAGTTTGCCTTTAGGAGGTCATCTTGATGTTAACAAGACTGTTGACAAGATCATGAAACACTTCTTCTGGCCTGGACTTCGGAAAGATGTTTCCAACTTTTGCAAAACCTGTCACACTTGTCAGGTAGTTGGAAAACACCAGTTAGACCCACCTGTAGCTCCATTGCAGCCTATCCCAGCATTTGGGGAGCCCTTCTCCAAGGTCATTGTTGATTGTGTTGGTCCATTACCCAAGACTAGATCTGGAAATCAGTACTTGTTGACAATCATGTGTGCATCTACCAGATTCCCTGAAGCCATACCTCTACGCAACATCAAGGCAACTGCAGTCTCGAAGGCTTTGATAAAGTTCTTCACGTTGTTTGGCCTTCCCAGGGAAATTCAGTCAGATCAAGGTAGCAATTTCACTTCCGGATTGTTTCAGCAGGTTGTGTATGAACTAGGTGCGAAGCAGATTCTTTCCAGTGCCTATCATCCAGAGAGTCAGGGTGCCTTAGAGCGGTTTCATTCCACTCTCAAGACAATGATGAGGACTTATTGTTATGACCATGAGAAAGACTGGGATGAAGGTGTTCATTTGCTGTTGTTTGCAGCTAGAGAAGCAGTGCAGGAGTCTACTGGATTCAGTCCATTTGAGCTAGTGTTTGGCCATGAAGCGAGAGGACCTTTGCTATTGTTGAGTGAACAATGGCAAGAGAAAGAGCCGCATATCAGTCTGTTAGACTATGTTAGCAAGTTCAAGGAAAGACTGCGTGCAGCTTGTGACCTAGCCAAAGACAACTTGAAATCAAGTCAGGGAAAAATGAAAACTTGGTATGATCATAAGGCTAGAAGCCGTGAGTTTAAACCAGGAGACAAGGTCCTCGTGTTGTTTTCCTTGCAGTCCAATCCATTGCAGGCTAGATTTCATGGTCCTTATGAAATTCTGACAAAACTCAATGATCTCAATTACATTGTGAAGACTCCAGATAGGAGAAAGCCAAAACAGTTGTGTCACATTAACATGCTGAAGCCTTATCATGATAGGAATGCTAGGGTTGCAGCTGTCACTTCAGATCCTCCTATGGCCGAGACTTGTGAAGATGAGGGGGAGTTTCAAGATGATGAACCTAGAATTAAAGCTGAAGTTCTTTCATGTAAATTTTCAAATTCTGAAGTGTTGCAAAATCTTGATGTAAAACTCCAGCACTTAGAACCCTCACAGAAAGATCAGTTTGAGAGGTTGATCAAGAAATATAAAGATCTATTTCCTGATGTTCCAAAGAGAGTTTCTATAGCCTCTCATGATGTAGATGTTGGTGATGCCAAACCAATAAAACAGCATCCGTACTGGATGAATCCTGAAAAGAGAAAGACTGCTGAGAAAGAGGTTGAGTACATGTTAGAACATGATATTATCAGACCCTCTAACTCCGATTGGAGTTCACCCTGTGTTCTAGTTCCAAAACCTGATGGAAGTACTAGATTCTGTACAGATTATCGCAAAGTCAATGCTGTGACTAGAACTGATGTGTTTCCAATACCTAGGATTGATGATTGTATCGATAGAGTAGGGCAAGCAAAGTTTCTGACCAAGATTGATTTATTGAAGGGTTATGGTGTGTGCCTTTAACTGAGAGGGCCAAGAGCATCTCTGCTTTTGCCACACCATCTGGGTTATACCAGTATGAAGTCCTACCCTTTGGCATGAAAAATGCCCCAGCCACGTTCCAAAGGATGATACAGTCTACAATCGCCGGATTGCCACACACGGGTGCGTACATCGACGACCTGATTACATGGAGTGACTCCTGGGAAGAACATCTGAAAGATGTAGAGACGTTGTTCCAGCGCTTGACCCAGGCTAACCTGACTGTTAACCTGAACAAGAGTGACTTTGGTTGTGCTACTGTCACGTATCTTGGCTATGTCATAGGCCAGGGTAAGGTGGCACCCATAAATGCTAAAGTCCAAGCCATCATGGACTTTCCAGTTCCTGACAACAAAAAAGCTTTGCGCCACTTCCTTGGAATGATCGGGTACTACCGCAAGTTCTGCAAGAACTTTGCTGAGATTGCTCTCAGTCTCACCAACCAACTGAAGAAAGGCGTTAAGTTCACTTGGGATGAAGCATGCCAAAGAGCCTTCGATCGCCTGAAGTCTTTGCTGTGTCACTTCTCCGTGCTCAAATCTCCTGACCTCAACAAACCGTTCTCCATGGCGGTCGATGCTAGCGACCAAGCTTGTGGATCTGTGCTCCTACAGAGAAGTGACTCTGATGACATTGAGCATCCCGTGGCATACTTCTCCAGGAAGTTCAATCGCCACCAAAAGAACTATTCCATAATTGAGAAGGAGCTGTTGGCTCTGGTTCTATCCTTACAACACTTTGAGGTTTATGTTTGTACAGGGCAAAAGCCAATGATTGTATATACTGACCACAATCCGTTAATGTTTTTGAGTAAGATGAAAAACAAGAATCGGAGATTGTTGAATTGGAGTTTGATTTTACAGGAGTTTGACTTGGAAATTATGCATGTAAAGGGTACTGACAATGTAATTGCCGATTGCTTATCCCGCGTTTGAGTATGTGTGTATATATATCACATGTGTTTATTAGCAATATTGTATTATATGTATATATATATATACCAGTGTCTACTTAACCATTTTTGTATTGAAAAGAAAAATTTTGCCTTTATGAGTCAAAATTTTTCCCTTTTGGAATGGAGGTGTAATGTGGGAAAAAAAAAAAGCCACTAGATGGCAGTATTGACTTTTTTTTTTTGTTAAGTCAAGTCTGGAGCTAGGTTGGGCATGTCCGGGGCATGCCTCAGAGGGGGCTGGACAAGAGTATATAAGGAGAAAAATTGAGAGAGTAGAGTAGGTGGAGAAATTGCAAGGAGAAATTGTGGAAGGATACATTTGACCAGACCTGTCACTCTTTTCAAGACCTGTGAAGCTTTTTGTGGATTTTTGCCTGTGTTGGAGCATTTTCCTGTCCCAGGACATTGCAACATAGCAGCCCATCTCCATTACAAAGGAACTGTAAATATCTCATTTTTTATTTGATTTCAATCTTGGTCAGTAGATGTCGAGTGTAGATTAGTTCTAAGTTTTGTTTAATTAAATCTGTTGAAGTTGAAGAATTTTGTCTGTCATCCCTTGCTGTCCGTGACGCCATAACAAATTGACGCCATAACAAATTGGGGCCATAACATGACATTGCTTCGGCTTCCTGGAAGCAAGTACGCGCAACTCTGCTGTCTAGTGAGCATTTCAGGTTCTTCTGAGTAATAACACCGCGGAAACTTAAACTGGCCCGTCATTCTGCTGAATTGTGATGGTTCTGCCCTGCAGTCCCTCCCCCTCCGGCTGTCTTCGCCTCCACTTCAATGAGCCACACCTGTTGCTGAGCCACACCTGTTGCTCGTTGAAGTGGAGGTGAAGTTTAGAGTATATAAGAGCTGCATTCTGGTTTTAGCCCCGGTGTTTTCTGTTGCTCCCCTGTGTTTTTATGGAAGGTTTGTTTATTTTTGTAAATTTATATTAAAAACCTTTTACCTTTTTTCCAGCCTGTGCGAGTGGGTCCTTTTACCTGCTTTTGGGCCCATGGTCCCAGTGCCCGCCGGCTTGTAGTTTTCAGCCAGCGGGACCAATCCATGACACGAATAGTCTTACTAAACTAGTTAATCATCTGATTGCTAATCAAGCAAAGGGAAGGATTCTGCCTCACCAAACTAATCTCCGACCGCACGTCTCTGGTCCTCACTATCATTGCTCCCAATTAGAGAGACTCCTTTATGTAATTAATCACCTCACTGTTGTGTAAACCCCTCTCAACACCTGTGATGGTATCTAATTTTATTTATAAAATGAGGAGGGGAAGGAAGGGGCTGATGATAAAAAAGAAATGGATAAAGGCGAGACGGTAACTTAAAACCACTGATTTAACTGTCAGTATTATGTGCAGTCAGGCTCCATAGCTCACTGAGCTGGGTTCATCTGAAGGAGTGAGAGGCTGAGATGGACAGATAGATGCAAACAAATTATTGGGAGAGATACGCAAGTGGGAGAAACAGATGGAGGGAGACAGCTATGTGCGGGCTGAACTGTGAAATACACCTCCAGCATTACACACACACACCCTCATCTGTGACCGTGTGACAGCACGCCTCTGTCAGCCAGTGTGACTGTCAACATCTCAGTAAACACTCACACGCTCTGGGCTATCGATGACTCAACCTCCAGTTTACCAACCTGTCTGTAAACATCACCGACTGCACACTCAAAACACAAGATGCCCTGTTGAAAACTGCTAGCATACAAGCCGTGAGGCATTCTGAGTTTTATAAATACAGTGTAGTATAATAAGCCAAGTGCTGGATCATGCTTAGTGGTTCAAGTACAACAATAATTGGATGAGTCAACATGTATCGTTACCTCAGCCACTGAGCTGATGACTCACATGTAACTTCAAGTAGGGCTACGGTACGACGGAGCTAATCCACGGTTCAACAGAACAACAATGCGAGTGTTACAGAAAGAGCACATTGAGGTCTCCACGAGGAGAAGGCACTGCTTGTATATTATCTGGATGGTTGTGCGTTGTTGTGAATCTGAGCTGGTGGTGATTCAGCTGCATTAAAATTCCAGTATTGTGGGTAAAATTTCCAGGTGTAATGTTGCTGTCTATGGTGCCTTACCTGAATTTCTTTGTATATATCCTGCGTAGAAATTGATTGTATGTAAATTAACAAGCATGAAGTACTCAGGGCCTCCTCCATGTTTTGGCTATCTGGCCCAGAAACAAAAAGCAGAGAGAGAGACAGATAGACAAGAGGATAGATTGAAGTATGAAAAGGCACATTTACACTACCGCATTAGACATATGTATTAAATTTGGCGAAAAAAAAGTTGAACTGATTAGAAGTCCTGGCCCGGAGCTGAAGCACGATGGATGGATTAGTGGCGGGAAATAATACTAACCTGTGACCTGTCAGTCAGAGTGGATGAGAGTGCTCGATACTTACTTACCTGAAGTGTCACCTTGAAAAATATACCCAGAACTCGGCGCTTTCTGAGTGCCAGTAAAATATCGGAGAGATATTTTTATTGTGGCGCATTAAAAGGTGGCCCCATGCGGTGGAACAGATGCTTCTCGGCATGGGGCGAGGTCAGGTGATTTGTTTGAAGTGAGATGTCACCTGGGATTCGGATTACCGAAAAACTCTCCTGAAACTGTGGAGGCCCAGAGGTGTGAGCGTCTCTCGTTTTGTCCTGGTAGGTTTCTGAATGTAGACAACATCTGAGTGAAATGTGCAGGGAGGTTTACAAATACTGTCTTGGACAGTGACGAAGCAGTAAATGGGGCTGAACTTTGTGTATGGGCCGTATATGGGAGTAAATACCAGCGCATTATCATCTCTTCACTGTGGGCCCCACATCCTGATAAATTCTTTGGGAACCCATCCCCCAAAAAAAGAAAAAGTGTGACTCAGCAGTCACCACCACCTCTTGCCCTATCTGTGACTCTGTGACAGCAGAGACATCATATTAAAGAGGCAAATCACTGAAATGATTGTGAATAGAAACACCCATAATGCCAGAGATGGCTGTTGTTTGGCACATGTCCCGCCCCTACTCCAAAAAAACAGTCATCTGCTTTATGGAGGCTGAACTGGGGAGCCTGTTTCGCCAACTGTGTTGTTGCATTGACGCAAATGCACTGTTGAGCTTTACAACAGTTTTAATCAATTTGTTTTATTTATTTATTTATTTGTTTTTTAAATTATTTTGGTAGGATGAGCTGACGGTGCCCCATCACAGCAACAAAAGATTAAATCGGAAAAAAAGTTGGTGTTCTGAACTTTGTGCATTTGTGAGGTATAACCTGTAAAAAAAGTTTATTAAACCTTATTTATAGGGCGAAATCTCCTTTCTAAAACAGGTTTTATCAGCTTTGACCTGAGAATCTGTATGTGCCAAGATGGCTGCCGAGTGGCGATACTTTCTTATAAGGACTTCGGTCAGGGATACATCAGCGTTATCCATGACGGTGCCGATTTACTGGTTTTGCTGGGAACATCCAGATCTCCCGCTGCAAGCTTGAAATCCGGCAAACAGTGGAAACCACACAAAAACATTTGAAGCCTCCTCAGCAAACTGAATGAGTAACTGAATGCAGGAACAGAGATCACTGTGTTTAGATTGAATCGGACTCTTGGAGCACTGCTCCTGTAGTATCACGTTCCTTCTGGCTGGGTGGAACAGGTTGTCCCTAAAGCAAGAACAGGCTGTAAAAAGGAGCTGATGTAATTTTAATCAGCGAGGTCAATGTGGGTTAATGCAGAGAAACTACTCCTCTGGCTGTCACTGTGAAAGTGGCATCGACAGGCCTTTACCTATAGAGTGACTTGATGAAATTAGCCAAAAATATAGGCTATAAATGGCTCATTGAACTGAGGACATCTAATCAAGTAATAAGTGTATGCGGAGGTGGATTTTTGTCTCTGCTTCCCACAATATTTGCGGGCTTCATTTTTTGAGGTCTTCCTGACCTGACTAATGTTATACAAAGTCTAGTGAAATATAGCAGCCACTTTAGTTTCCCACTTCTATTTTAGATGCCAATGGCGAAAATGTGAGGCTGGCAGGAAGAAGTTGAATTTGGAGGCAACCAGGAGTCCTAATGACTGAGTGGCTTGCAGAAGTTTGGGGGGATCTAAATGCTCATCAGATGCTGGGATGAGCTCCTGCCCATCAGGACCCTGGCCAGGAATGAGTGGGTAGGATGATAGATGGATGTTAGCGTTTGTTAGCATAATTTGCTGCTTTAAATGCATCTGTAGCGCATTCGCTATTGAAGCTATCTTGTGGAAGTTCAGGAGCAGGACCACACCTCAACCGTGACTCATTCGGAGCTTCCTATGAATACACACTTAACCCATCCTCCCATTCGGCTTTTGTATCATGCACCCCTCCCTCCCATCTCGTTCCTTTCTTCTCTCCTTTCTCTTCACTCCCTGTCCTTTTGGTCGGGTCCTGCCTGGGCGCTACGGCAAATTCCCTTTCGTAGCTTCCCCAAACTCGCAGTCGACAAAGCAGAAGAGCTCTATGACAGTCCACCTCTCATGTATCAGCCACATTCTATTAGCTAAACTGTTAAATGCATTTCGTCGATGGTCCTTGCCAGTGAATGCTACAGTAGGTTGAAACTTGAAACCCCTCTCCTGGCATGTCTCGGCTTGTAATTGTATCCTAGAAGAATCCCTTTCCAGGAACAAACGGAGCCGCTGGGGTTAAGAACTGACCCCAAAGCACACCCCTCTGGTCATGAAGGATCTCTGCTCCTGCCTTAGGGAGGAGAGGTCAAAGGTGAGCAGAACGTGTTAGAGAGCACAGTCATACAAGCCAGTAAAATCGCTCTGACAGATAAACATGGACAGCAGCACTAAGTTTATTTCTTTGTTTCACTTTTTTTTAAGCTTTGAGCGTGAGCAAACTTTACCAGGGGGGTATTCCATCAACGTAGCTAAGAACATCCAGACTAATGCGTAATCTTGAGGCTTGAATTAGCACCAACTCCCTATCCAGCCTCGACCCGTTCCATCAAGTGAAATAAAGTAGCTCCAACTGACGCTAATTCGAGCCTCAACTGCTAAGCTGCACTTCGTGCACGTACCCAGAGAAAATAAAAAGCCCACACTAGCCGAGTGCCGAAAATGTTGCAAAATGACTCAAAGCAAGGGAAAGGAACGAACGGAGGCATGCTCCTCTTCTTCTCTTTGGTTTTTTCAGGGTTGGTAAACCAATGTTAAGGTGCATTACCGCCATGCACTATGGTGATGTAAGGTGTAGAGTGACTATCTCAATATACAAAAAAAAAAAAAAACTAATCCACAGTTCTCTTTTTCAACAATTTTTTTTCTATTTCCCTTCCTCGAAACATGACCGTAGCCTACACAACTAATTAATTTGCATTTGGCTCTTGCCAAAACCTTATTCTAAAATTTCTTGAATTTCTCCCTTCACTTCCATAGTTCCAAGAAATTCCCTCCCTGCATGGACCACCATCCTAATTCTTTCCGTCTTAGATTCAATTTCTTTTGCGCAATAATGACCATTGCAATGAAAGCCCAAAATGCACATGTCTAAATGTCTTTGCCCTACAAACTGCGGCAACATTCTTGGCTCTAGAAGCAACTGTCATGGTTATGGTTTTTTGTCATGTTTATGTTCAGGATCTGTGTTCATGATTTTGTCTTTTATTTATTCTTTTTGGTTATTGTAATCCTCAGGTTTTTAGTTCATTCCATTTCTCAGTTCCATTGCACTTGTCTCCCCTTGTTTGTGATCTAGTTGGTTCAGTCCGCCTTCCCGATCTGTGTGCTCACTTACTTTGGGTGATTTAAATGTAATCTGGTGTTTAACGCATTCCTTCGATTCTCGTTTTCTTCCTTCGCCTTACTGTTCTGATTACTAACAAAACTAACATTTGTATTTTGTATCATAGTCTACTAACACAACTAATCCATGTATATATATATTACTGACTTACTAACGAGCACTCTAGTTAAATCTGTAAAGTTGCACCGCTACTAATTAGTACTAATTCCCTCTCAGCAATCGCCCTGTTCTAGTCTCCGCCTCTTGCTCAGCTTTAACTATCTCCCCCTGCGTTTCTGCGAGATCTCTCGCACGTGCTTAATTGCTTTCCTGCACTCGTTATCTGTGCACTTAGAACTCCTTGACCGGAGCTGTTTAAATGTCATAGGCTGTCTGTGTGATTCCCATCCGTGTCTTGGCTTTCGCCAATTTTCATGGTTAGGGTTTCCCTCATGTGATTCTCCCGTTGTAATTAGTCTGATCCAGCTCACCTGTTCCCTGCGTAACATGTGAGTTCCCTCTCGTCTATTTAAGAGTCCTCACTGCTGTTCTGACTTGTCAGAACGTTGATCAATATTTCTTTGTGCAGAGCGCCTTGTATGCCATTGAGTATTGTTTTTCTTCGACAGGTTTGTCCGACTTCGATTCTTGCCATTGCCCTTCTTGTATTGTTTTGTCTTTTTGGATTCCGACCAATTTTTGTATGACCACGATTTCTGTTTGGATGCCCTGTGTATGACCCTTGGCTTTGTTCATCGACTACGACTTTTTGCCTACTGTCTATGTACCTTTGCTCATCTGTTTTTCTGGTTCCGACCCCTGCCTGTCTAGTCGACTCTGTTATTGGATTTTGTATTGTGGCTTGGCAATTCTTGTTTTTTGGCTTTGCCCGGACTTCATTGAAGGCATACATTTTTTTGGATTTCCATCTCTTGCGTGTGGTTCCTGAACGCTACGTCACAGCAACGTAGTGGCACCCTCTCATAAGCCCTCACCATATAAGTCACGTAGTTCAAAAATATTCTGTCCGGTAACTTTTTTTGAATTGAAGCCATACCACCATGCTGTCTTGCTCCTTCCCATCTCGATATGCGCTGAGCTGCACAAACTCCCCCCACTTCCAAAAAAGAACCATTTTTAACGGAATAAGGGACACCTCCAGTAGACCGGTCTTAGTTGGCCGCTGATACATTTTAAGATATGTAATTTGAAAAAGATCAAAGTATTTTATCACAGTTCTACTTCTACATATCCTGCCATCCTTTATGTCCCCAGTTCCATTTTTGACAAACTTCCCAACAAAATGATTATCACTGAATACACGATTGTTTTCCCATCTATTTCCTACCACCTTCATCCCTACAACAAATGGCCCTTCATCAGTTTCATTGCCACTTCCTTTATTCCTTTTCTTTTTACCCCCTTCCACCTCATCACTCTCCACATGTTCGAAATTCAAAATTTCAAGCAAAAGACAACTATCAATCAAACAAAACGCTATATTTTCGAAATTCGCGCCTTTCACTCTACCCGCACACCCCGTCTCTGTGCTCTCCTCAGCGGAACAAACCCTCTTTATGGGGTTTATGAGGATTATCGCGAAATTATCACAAGGAAAGGGAACACTGCTGCCATCAACAGGGCGAGGGAGGTGGCCTGGCAGAATATAGTCGACCGGCTAAATGCATAAGTGACACAGATCATTCAATAGGTTGTATTTTATAATAAAAATATCCCGCATGAAAGGGACAAAATGAATATAGGTAGGCTTACTGAAATTCACCAAATGTATTAATTTTCAAAAGTGACACCACATTTATCAACTGATTGCTGTGAAAATTTTAAGATAATTTGCTAGCAAATTGGAATTTTATTAATTTTTTTAAAGTTTTATTTTGCCTTTATTGGAATGATCTTATTTATTTTTGAAAAGTTAACGTTTCTTAATGAATTATATTTATGTTTCACATTATTATCATTATATGACAGTTGTGAGTGTGTAAATGCACTGGCAGAACTGTCTTTTGGGTGTATGTTCCAGTCTATTGGACATTCTTTGAACATAGATGAAGCTAATCCTCACCTTAAACCTGCTACAGGGCAGGATTACCCTGCAGCTTAAATCACCATGGTTATGAGGCTGGGATTCACATTAACCACCTTGATGGAACGGAGATGTGGCTCAAGTTGATGGAACAGAAATCTGAGCTTAGCTGGATGTATCAGGCTTAGCCAGAACCATAGTTTCCATGGTTACCGATGTGGGGCTAATCTCAGCCACTTTGATGGAACTTAACTCTCACTATCATAAGCCAGACTTGACCATTTAAGTCTGGATTTTCCTTTAGCCTGCTTGATGGAATACCCTCCTGGAAATCCCCAGCCCTTTATTTATTGGCCATTTCTTTATGTTGTAATGCATGATTGAAGCAAGGCCTATACTGCAGTCTGCTTTATAATGGTTGAACATTTTTTTTTGTTACAATCCGTTAAATGTGTTCTCTTCTGTGTGGAACCCCGATCCATTGTCAAATTATTTTTTATTCTTTCTATTTTTTTTTTTTAAATGTTTGATGTACTCATGATTGTCCTCCATCTGCCCCTGTCTGTAACTGGAGTCAGTAACATAAGAGGGAGCAAAGATGCTTCATTCTGCATTCCTTCATTTCCCCTGCGTCACTTCCTCGTCTTGTGTCCTCATTTTCCTGATGCTAAGAGCTAGGGATGGGAGGGAGGAGTGATTGGACTGTGTCCTGCTAGCGTAAGGGACAGTCTGAGGGGAGGGTGCGGGGACTGGCAATGTCTCATGGCTTCCACTGTCTCGGAGCTCTCATTATCCATATGGCCGTCATTATCATGTGACTCTTGTTACCCATGTCGCTGTCATTGTCCTGTGGCTCTCATTATCCAATGACTCTCATTGCCCGATGACTCTCATTGTCTCATGACATATTGTCCCAGTGCCTGTGACCTATTTCAGACTGACTGATCACTCTGAACACTTCATGCTGCTCATCTTGAATTAATTAAAACTGAACTATGGTTTGTAGCCACTGGTTTCTCCTCGAATGTTCATCAAAACAGAAAAACATATAAACAAAGAATAAATTTTATCACGGGGGCATAGGCCTGGCGTTGGCCTGGATCATTATCACCCACAAGTGTGGAGGCTTTGTCAGGACAACGGCTGGCCGAGGATGGCTGGAATTCAGCCATGTATTAAAATATTCTATTTTCCACAGAGTCGTACTGAAATGTTTGCGGTGCAGCACGTTGCATTAATGAGACGTTTCTGATCGGAAAAACCCGGAAAGCCCTCTGACTGTCCTCACAGTCAGGTAGCCTCCTGTGGGTGTGGCTTCTGCCCCTCTTAATTAGCGTCCCCTCTGCAGGACATTTGGACAGTCCTGGAGATGCACTCATCTCTACGGTAACAAGGCACGCCCCCCACCATGTGTCCATCTGTTTTGCTCTGCCTGAAGGACGTGGACGTCATGACTAGAGCTCAAGGTTCCTGCTCACAGAGCCTGCCTTTGCACCGGAGTAAAGCCTGTTTTCCCTGAATATGACATTAGACACCCTTTCAAATGTGATCACTACAACTCCACCAGGGGTCACTGCATAGGTACATGGGTCAGAGAGTAAAATGTATTCCATCTATGAAATCTGCTCGCCGAGTTCAGTCTTTGCCCCGGACTCCTGGCGGAAGTATTGCATTAATTGGCAAAACCAAACAATTGGAGTTATACACTGGGGAGTACTTCTATTTTTTGCCCGAAGACTGCCCATGTCTGAAATCCATCATGGGTTGCCCCTTTTTTTAGGGTCTATTAGACCTTAGTCACTTTGTGAAACAGATCTGAGAATAGGCAGCGACTGAAGAGATTGTGGTTTAGCGTAGGGGATTAACCCATGAAACCTACGGCCCTAAATATGGGTCCGTCAAATGCAGCTACTGTATTCAGACCTGTGGAACTTCAGGCCTATTTCAGATTCTAGTGGAGATCCCAAGGTTTCCAAAGATCCCAAATATGTCCTGCTGAATTACTGGGAAATGTGTATAAAATGATGTACAAGATCTTGATATTTTCCTTATGATGTAATGCTGTAGCCATGAAAACATGGCGTTCTGGGTTTGAATATTTCCCTAAATGTAAGTGTGATGTAGCTTCAGTGAAGCGCTGCAGCCAGCAGATACAGGGTATGTGCCTGACATTGTCCTGCAATATGAAAAAATAAAAAGTCTCTTACTGTTGAACCTAAGGGAAAACTGAAAAGTCAGAGGTTAAGGGGTTAACTTTAACACTGAAATCACAGCATGCTCAGTGTGATTTCACATCCCGACAGGGAAGAAAACTCCAGTCGACTGCTGACAGAGGCAGAGGGGAATTTTAGCAAGCACTCTATGCATTACAGAAATATAACCACTCACATTGGTGTTCAAATATCTGAGTTGTTGCTCCGGGCGCATTACAGACTAGAATTTGGGTATTTAAACCACCAGCATGAGGTCAGATTAGAAATTACATTTAAATGCATTGCTATTATTAAAATGCATTTTGTAAGTCGCTGGTGATACTTGCCCCTTGTGTCTGCTCTTCTACAATAGACAGCTGTAATTAGGCAGTGAAGTAGTCTGTCGCCCCCTACAGGAAAGTTTCGGAAGGTAGCGTTCGGGCTATGATGATACTGCACCCTTACACACTCAGTTCCTGGGAGTGTGAAGCATACTGCACCTGTAAATACACGCTTAGTCCCTAGGACTATGATGGGCACTATACCCTTACATACACGTGCTCAAGTTCCTGGAACTGTGATGCCTGCTGTGCCCTTACTCAAACACGCTTAGTTGCCGGAACTGTAGTGCATATTATACTCTAACACACGATGTCAGTCCCTTTGCCTGATGTATACCGTACCCTTGAACACTCTTCATCCCCGGCTGGTTTGGTTTTGCACGCAAATACAGAAGGGAAACCATATTTGGGACACAGCACATGGGTCGGGACAATAATGAACATTTGCATTAAATTCTGTAAAATGTCATGAACTGATATTGGCCAAATATTTCCATACGCACATATCTAATTTGAAACAAACTATGGCATTGAATCAGTCGCAGCAGAGGATTTTTTTTTCTTTTGTGAAATTTTTAGTTTTGGTCGCCATGGTAACAAAAATAACCACTGTACAGAGGCCTGGTAAAGGATTTTCCATGACAGACAATTTAGTATTTTGAATTGTCACCGTCCTTGAGATGATGGCCTGGATGATTTGGGAGATCTCGGGCATCATTACAAATAGTGAGCTTATGTGGGCAGAAGTAGAATGCAGCAGCATTGATTTAGCCAATTCCTGGCTCCTAAAATGGCTGCCAGGGGTCACGGCTGTTCTTGTGCTCTGGAACAAATCACTTTATACCGCCACCAGGAGGTAATGTTTTCGCTAAACTTTGTTTGTTCGTCATTTAACAAAATGTCTTAAGTTCTGGATGGATGTCAATGATTTTTTTTTTTGATAGATGCTGTGCAAAAGTGAAAGTGGTCATATTTTGATGAAGATTTGAATAATTTTCTTGATCCGGGATCTGACGGAATTTCTATGTGCGCAAAGAAGAAGACATCAAGAAATAAATAAATATGGAAATAAATATATATGGAAATAAAAAAATTAATAAATACAAAAATAAATATATACAAAAAGAAATAAATCAATAAATAAATAAATATGGCCATTAATAAATACATAAATGAATTATTAAGAAAATAAATAAATAGTGTAACAAATAAATGCATAGATACCCATTTATTCATTCATTTTACTTATAAATATATTTGTTTATGTATGTATATATTTTTATTTTTGCATTTTTATTGCATTCATTTATTTCTTTATACTGTCATTTACTTATTCATTAATTTAATTTTTGTTTTGGGCTTCCATACACGTAACAGCCAAATCAACCGTCAGACTTGTACAGATTACCTACTTTATACAAACCCCAGTTCCACTGAAGTTGGGACGTGTAAAACTTGAATAAAAACAGAATACAATGATTTGCAAATCCTTTTCAACCTATATTCAATTTAGTACACTACAAAGACAAGATATTTAATGTTCAAACTGATAAACTTTATTTTTTTTTAAATATTCATTCAATTTGAATTTGATGCCTGCAACATGTTCCTAAAAAGCTGGGACAGGGGCAACAAAAGACTGGGAAAGTTGAGAAATGCTCAAAAAACACCTGTTTGGAACATTCAACAGGTGAGCAGGTTAATTGGAAACAGGTGAGTGTCATGATTAGGTATGAAAGGAGCATCCCCGAAAGGCTCAGTCGTTCACAAGCAAGGATGGGGTGAGGTTCACAACTTTGTGAACAACTGCGCGAGCAAATAGTCCAACAGTTGAAGAACAACATCTCTCAATGTGTAATTACAAGGAATTTAGGGATTTCATCATCTACAGTCCATTAAATCATCAAAAGATTCAGAATCTGGAGAAATCTCTACACGTAAGCGGCAAGGCCAAAAACCAACATTGAATGCCCGTGACTGTCGGTCCCTCAGGCGGCACAGCATTAAAAACCGACATCATTCCATAAAGGATATTACCATGTGGGCTCAGGAACACATCGGAAAACCATTTTCAGTTGACACAGTTCGTCGCTATACCTACAAGTGCAAGTTAAAACTCTACTATGCAAAGCGAAAGCCTTATAACAACACCCAGAAACGCCGCCGGCTTCTCTGGGCCCGAGCTCATCTGAGATGGACTGACACTAAGTGGAAAAGTGTGCTGTGGTCTGACAAGTTCACATTCAAATCTTTTTTGAAAATCATGGACATCGTGTCTACCGGGCTAAAGAGGAAAAGGACCTTCCATATTGTTATCAGCGCAAAGTTCAAAAGCCAGCATCTGTGATGTTATAGGGATGTGTTAGCGCCCATGGCATGGGTAACTTGCACATCTGTGAAGGCACCATTAATGCTGAAAGGTACATACAGGTTTTGGAGCAACATATGCTGCCATCCAAGCAACGTCTTATTCAGGGACGTCCCTGCTTATTTCAGTAAGACAATGCCAAGCCACATTCTGCACGTGTTACAACAGCATGGCTTCGTAGTAAAAGAGTGCGGGTAATAGACTGGCCTGCCTGCAGTCCAGACCTGTCTCCCATTGAAAATGTGTGGCGCATTATGAAGCGCAAAATACGATTATGGAGACCCTGGACTATTGAGTAACTGAAGTTGTACATCAAGTAAGAATGGGAAAGAATTCCACCTACAAAGCTTCTACAATTAGTGTCCTCAGTTCCCAAACGCTTACTGAGTGCTGTTAAAAGGACAGGTGATGTAACACAGTGGTAAACATGCCCCTGTCCCAGCTTTTTTGGAACGTGTTGCAGGCATCAAATTCAAAATAAGTGAATATTTCCAAAAAAACAATAAAATTTATCAGTTTGAACGTAAAATATCTTGTCTTTGTAGTGTACTCAATTGAATATAGGTTGAAAAGTATTTTCAAATCATTGTATTCTGTTTTTATTCACGTTTTACACAACGACCCAACTTCATTGGGATTGGGGTTTGTATAAGTATAAATTCAAATCCAACTTTTTCTGCCAACGAATTTCTTGACGGCGGCGGTTATGAGCGCTGAGTGCTTTCTGGTCTCACACTTGTCAGCAATGGCTGATGGACACTTAAGCTTTTCGTTTCAGTCCAGAATTCACTACACTTCCCCAGGGTAAGACAACAAAGTCCCCTGTCCTCAAAGATGGCCGCCACACTGGCTAAGAACTCCTCTTGGCCCGGCTCTCTGGTGCCAGACAGAGCTGATTAGGCAGTTGACTTTTGAATACTCGTGTCCTGGAGCCAAAAGGGCTCAGCTAGTCCTGCTGACTAGCATCAGACATAGAGAGCGGCAGCTGAACTCAGGTCTGTGATACATTGTTTTCTTGCCTTGACCGGACGAAAGTGACTTATGCCAGAACTGGGGAGTCAATGGAGAAAATCATAAGTTTCAAAAAAAAAAAATCTTTTTAATGCTGTAAATGTTAACTAATCCCCAGTCTGAGAGTGCCCCCGCAATTCCGTGTCATTTCTGATGGCTCTCCGGCCATCATTCCCACAAAGCTCGAAACTCGGTCACATTTCAGACTTGGATGTGAATTTTGAATTTGGATAAATTCTATATCTGACCACTCTACATCGAGGGAGAGGTTTTTGGCTGAATTTAACTTCGCTTCTCCACCTGTTTTGGTGACTAGATTCACCCAACTGCTGGACACATGAAATGACTGTGTTTGAGAATTTTCAGCTTGTTATGTAATGCTATACTTTTCAAGTTCCCTGAGCCAGGCACGTATAATTTTTTTTCACAGAACATTACCATGTTTCAGTATATTGACACACAGCGGAGATTACAGTAACCATTTGTACTCTTTACCTTTTAGACTTTTTGGTACTGTTTGCTGAGCCAATTTCACCAGAACGTCAAAGGACATAAATGCGTAGGAAGGTTTAGCAAATGTCCCCAGTGAGAATGTTATGCACTGCCCTCCAATAATAATAATAATAATAATGATAACAATAATAAAATGACAGAACACTGCAAGGGTTGATGCTGATGTTTGAAATATTGAATATTTTATACCATGAACCTTCGTTTTGGGTTTCACAGACTTACAATTAACCTCGGCCAAATATAAATCCATGAATAAACAAGAAAATTACTTTAATTCTTAAACATGCAGAATGCACTCACTGATGGGTCAAGCCCACTGCTGATAAATAACTGCTTGGTCAAATATTTTATTTCAAAATGAATAAATTGTTGGAATTTTACAAAATAATTCTCAAAATAAGTCCCAAGTCTTGGGTTAATAGGCTAATAAGTTATAAGACTACCACAGTGTCTTTAGATTTCTAATCTTATGCTGATCAAGTATTGAAGGAAGCTGCGTGTGCGTGTCTGGACAGGGAAAGGTTATGGGCTGAAGGGAGGGTCTTCGGTGTTTTTATTCGGTGGTTCTCACATCCATCCTCGATCACTCCCTCTGACATGTGAATCATTCATACTATTGAAAAACCTTTACCCTTTGTTCTGTCCTTCTGTTTGTTATGTTCTGTCAAAATATTTCCATCCCATGTACATTTTATTCCATCATCAAGCCATTAGGTCCATCACTATTATGAGATCATAAATCTCATCTAAATATTCAGGTGCATTAACAGTTCAATGCTTCTTTTACCAGGATTCAGGAATAAACTTAAAGGCTATCTTTGGTTCTCCATGCAAATTCAAGCAAACTACAGTGCTTTTGAGCAATTTTCATTCAGTGTGGCAGCTGTTAATGAATACCCTCTGTGGACTTCATGAAACGCATTATTTGAATGCTGTAAAATACCATTGACATTTTTATCATTGATATTTAGTTGTTTGACACATTAATGCAAGAGCTGTGTATTTTCTTTGTTACATGTAGGAGGGTTGCCTGCCTATCTTTGGGTGAGTCAGAAGATTATTTTGTTGTAGACCGAGTAACTGGACTGCGAACTGGCTCATCAACCTGAAAGTGTGCTCAGAATTCCAGTCATCACACCATTATATCAGTATAGAGATTAAATCGGGTCTTATCTCTATACCCTCCGATTGGTTATTTGTCCTATCAGGTCACATCTCCTTACTGTCCCATTAGGCCTAATCTCTGTACCCTCTTGCTTTTATGCTCTTGGCAAAACAATCCTTCCATGTGAAATCCACTTTGAGGGCCTCTTTGGCTGACAGCATCAAGATGACTAGCTGTTAGAGGCACCTGCATTGCCCCTCCCCTCACAAAAGCAGGGATCGAAACATAATGGGTTCTGAAACGACAAAGATTTCTTCCTTTGTACGGTGAATCCTCTCCTTTAGGAGCTGAGGCCTGCATGCTATGTACAGAGACCCAGGGGAACTCGGACAACAGAAAACAGCAAAGAACAGATTTTATACAACTGATGTATTCTTTGAACTGGAGTCATCAATAATGGCTGCTCAGACTAATGTTTCCACGTACAATGACACATCAGCCATGCAGCAGAAATGCCCCGGTACTCATCCACGAAACATGGCCATATTCTGCAGATACAGACTGGGAAGAAATTCAGGGAAATATCAACATTATATCATTAAATAAGGTGTCGAGCCCCCACAAGCAGCCAGATCATCCTCAACAGGCCTTACAAGTATGAAACTTTAGCGGAGGATGTCATGGTCATGTGTTTTGATGTCATGCCTTATGTTTATGGTTATGTCTTTTCTTTATTCTCTTTGGTTATTGTATATTCCGGTTTTTTGTTACTGCCATTCTAGGTTTCATTGCACTTGTCTCCCCTGTCTTGTGATCAGTTGGTTTAGTCCGTCTCCCCAGTCTGTGTGCTTACCTGCTTCAGGTGATTTCAATGGTTTCTGGTGTTTGATATTATTACTTCAATTCTCGTTTACTTCCTTCACCTTGCTTTCCTAGATTACTAACAAGACCAACATTTATATTCTGTATCATAGTCTACTAACTTAACTAATCCATGTATATATTACTAACTTACTAATGAACACTTCGGTTAATTTGTAAAGCTGCACCTCTACTAATTATTACTAATTCAATCTCAGCAATCGCCTTGTTCTAGTCTCCGCCTCTTGCTTTGCTTTCTCTGCCTCTCCCTGCGTTTCCACGAGATCTCTCGCACGTGCTTAATTACTTTCCTGCACTCATTGTCTGTGCACTTAGAACTCCTTGACCGGAGCTGTTTATCTGTCATAGGTTGTCTGCGTGAATCCCGTCCGTGTCTTGGCTTTCGCCAGTTGTTGTGGTTTAGGACTTCCCCATGTGTGCCTTCCTCAGTAATTAGTTCTCATCCAATTCACCTGTTCCCTGCATAGCATGTGACTTCCCTTGTGTCTACTTAGAGTCTTCACTGCTGTTCAGCCCTTGTCAGAACGTTGATCAATATTCCTTTGTGCAGAGCTCCTTATATGCCAATCGATTATTGTTTCTCCACGACTGTTTCGCCCGACCTTGATTTTGCCTAAGCACTTCTGTTTTTGTTTTGGTCTTTTTGGATTTTCGACCTATTTTTCTGTACGACCACGATTACTATTTTGGATGCCCTGTGTATGACCCTCTGCTCTGGATTTCGACAACGATTTTTTGGCCTGCTGTCTATGTACCGTCGCACTTCTGCTTTACTGGTTTTGACCCCGGCCTGTCTAGTCGACTTTGCTTTTTGGATTTCGTTTTTGGCTTGTGTCTTCTGGTCCTGACCCTGCTCTCAATAAAGGCATATGATTTTTGGAATTCCTGCTCTCACGAGTGGTTCCTGAACGCACCGTCACAGAGGAATGGAGTACCTTTCTTTAAAGGGATAATCTCATTTTGTGCTATGGAGACTGAGAGTGCTGTCTACAAATTCTTGTTCTTTGGTTTTCATGGCACTTGAAATCCTTTTCAGTGTATTAAAGCCACCTACTAATTGTACAACTCAATAATTAAATACTTCTATTGCTTAAAAAGCTAGTCCCTAATCCACAATTCCATATTTATAAATAAACTCTCCACTATCATCTACTCCCTCAAAACCCTCTTGCCAAATTGCCTGGATTTCATCTCCCTTCACATCTGAAACACCTAATATTTCCCTTGCTGCATCAACCACCATCCTAATCCACTCTGACTTCGTCTCTATATCACTTGCACAGTTAACTACCATAGCAATAAATGCTGAGAATTTCCTTCTATCCAAAATAATTACCTCTTTATCATATCTCTCTTGTTCTTTCCCGACTCCTCCTGCTCTATCAAGTCTTGATTTAGCCGTTCCAGCTTCCATATACAGTATTTTCCCACGTGCCTGTGTTCGTTCTACCTCCTCCTCTGACACCGAACTGACTCATGTCATGATTTAGCCGATGGTGAAAACTTATAGCTTGTTCTTTAGTGAGTTTGCATTGTTCCTCACTGCACCCATCTTCCCCTCACCTTCTACTCCGCAGCACTCTTTTCCTACAAGCTGCTGCCATGTGCCCTTTAATCCTGACACCAGGAACACTGCAGTGGAACTCTTTCATATGCACTAACTCAGAAACAAACATAATCCAAAAATACGCTTCGTCATCGCTCCCCATTAAATTCTAGAAATAAAACTGAAGTGCTTTCACATTCTTCTCCAGTTTGATGGCTTTTTTTTTTAAATTTCATCCACCTCCAAAAATCTTTCTGCATAAACTGACTGTGGCACCCCTCAGATAGCCCCTTCGACATTGATTTTGTCCCTCATTATAAAACAAATACTTTTGTTTTGTCGTATTGCTCTATTTTTAATGCCTTGTCTCTGTTTCTTTGAACAGCATTCCAGCATTTACCTGAGCCATCCTATTCTCACACCCCCCCACCCCACCCTTAGCTCCTCTGTCTCAGTTTTACCCAATTCCCCTTCTCCGAATGCCTCAGAGTTAACATGGATGCCTTTGCATCCTTTAACATCCACTTTAATTCCTACCGCATATTTTTCCTCCTCCTCCACACT
This sequence comes from Gymnothorax javanicus, assembly GCA_029692085.1. Lineage (NCBI taxonomy): Eukaryota > Metazoa > Chordata > Actinopteri > Anguilliformes > Muraenidae > Gymnothorax > Gymnothorax javanicus. The sequence continues at coordinate 97,446,942 of CM056202.1, read as the reverse complement.
TTCAATTCCTTTTTCCTCTTCATATTTCTTCCCTCCACCACATCATCATCAATTTAATATTCCGTTCATTCATAATCTAAATCTAAATCCAAAGCACACATAAGTCGGTAACCAAACAATCCAATCGAAATAGAAATTTTCACGCCCTGGTCTGACACGTTGTTTGACACAAGATCTCCCATATGAGTCATTTGATTGTTGTTTCAGAGTCCTAACGTGTTAGTGACCTCTAAATCTTTGTTTATAATTTTATGTTCTTTTTAAGTGTCATGCCTGTGATCCACTTATGCTTTTAAGGCTTCCGCACGCAAGCAATCGTGGCCAGTCGGAAGCTTTTGGAAGCGCCGGGAACCATCCAAACCTCGCGCAAACAATCGTAGAAAGTCAGAGTGATTGGGGGAAAAAATTTTATCCCATGATCCACTAATGCGAGCACTTCCGATTGATTTTTGTCAACGTCAACAATAAAGATGGTGGTTGTTTTTGTAAACGGTTTCTAATTGGCTAATTGCAGTGGAAATATTCGCCACTTGACAAATCGATACTCCCACGTCCTTCCGACAACTCATACCTTCCGACAAAATCAAACTGGTTTGATTTTGTCGGAAGAGGGATCCGCGTGATCTGATCCAGTCGGAACCTGTCTTACTCACGCGGAAGGGTCGGAACAGGTCGGAGGTCATGATCCACCTATGTCTTGCGCATAACAGAAATTTCCACTCGTAATCGCTCCTAACTGGTCGGAAGGGGAGAATCGGGACAATCGGAGACCTTAAAAGCGTAAGTGGATCACGGGCTTCAGATGGAGAGCCCTTTCAAACAAGACTTCGCTGCAATGAGTTTTTATTTTTGCTCGGTTTTGACGTGGTACACAACAGCAAAGAGATTAACATTCATGATTTTTTTCCCTTTACTCAGGTATCTCCAATTGCTTTGTCCTGTTTTCTTTGCAGAGCGAGTACTCTAACGCTCAGCAGGGATTCAGGTTTCCTACGGTAATAATAACTTTGTCATTGTAGCTGTGCTAAAACAGGGAAACTTTCAGCGATGAAAAACTTCACCCGAGTTTCCTCCTCATTCATTGCCATTAGTTTGAAGTAAATCTGTATAATTGTATTATTATTATTATTATTATTAGCTGAAAAGCAAAACTTTCAAAATCCTTTCAAACACGAGGTTCAAAATATCCACAAGAATCTCCCGATAAGTTTTTTTTGAGCGTTCCCAATCTTAACATATTTTTAAAGTTCCTGCATGCGCATGTTGTGACCGTTCCCCTTTAGCATCAGCTCTTAGTTTGCGTGTGAGGCCTGACTGCCAGGACCCTTTAAACCGTCCCATTGGTTGATTAACTTAATTTTACTGGGGCTTAAGTGTGTGTGCACCTGTCGCGAGCTTGCTAGAGGGACTGACAGTGAAAGTGCACCTATTATGGTTGTTAATTATTTTAGTGTTGTAGTGCGAATCATATCATTTTTATGCGCATTTAAAAGGTCTGTGTCGTAAAAAAACTCGAAGTCACCTCCAGAAGAAGTGCTCTCTGCCACAAAACACACTGCTCCAGAGCTGACTGAAATGCCCCAATAGCTTCTGGCCATTTTTTCATCAATTGGTGATGTCACCACTTGAATTTTCATGCCAAGCGGATAGTTTGGCGCACCTTGAATCAGGGATATGCCCACATGGCTGCACCGGTATTTGTTTCTAAAGCTCATTGACAATCTGGACTGGAAATCCATTTATGGTAAGGGGTGTGACATTTCCCAACACACGCGCAAACGGTGGACCAATCATGAGTAAGTAAGTAAATTTTATTTATATAGCACTTTTCACAGACAAGTGTCACAAAGTGCTTACAGACATATAAAAAACAACAGTAAAATGTTGTAATAGATAATAACAAAATACATACACAGGAAGCTAAGAAAACAGCAGTTATAACAATGAAAAAGAGCATCTTAATCAAACGCCTGTTTAAACAAATCTTCAGTTGGCATTTAAAAGATTGCAGAGAGTCAACAAACCTAATGGGCATGGGCAGAGCATTCCACAGGGTCGGTGCCATGACCATAAAAGCTCGGTCACCACATTGAGGTATTCCTCACTGAGTGTATGGTACAGGTCACGCGAAACCATCAGCGGTGCAGATTGAAGTGTGTGAGCGGAGCGGAAAATGATATTTATCCATACTCTGGAAATATCCCATAATGCTCCAGTGCACGTCAGAGATCAGGGGCTAAACTGAAGCCATAGAGAACAGGGCGCCCCCAAACGCAATTTCTCTGAGCCAGCATGTGTATAAAATATTAACAAGCAGGATATATTTTCAGCTGGGAACATTCTATCTTTCATAAGGATGTGAAAAATGCCCTTTCTGAGACCTTATGAATTTATAATGTGATCTATTTCCTTGGCCAGATTTTGAGGTCATAACTCCAACCCTCCTTCACACTGCACTACGTGGTTTTGTCATTTGCGTGTTCGCATTTTGGCTCATTAGCCAAATTTCTAAATTCATCAGCCACTTTTCATTATTACTAACAGACATTTTCCCCCCACATCCTTGGGATACATGTATTGAGATGTATTGTAACCCAGAATGGACTACTGATTTATTATTTTTTGTTTTTAAACAACCATTTTTACCCTATTAAAAATCCTTACAAAAGGCCACATGCAGAAGGAAACGGTCACACTGGTGGAGCGGTGTAACGGTCTGGTGCCTGAAGCACCAGGACAGTGAAAGGAGTTGAGGAGCCAAGTGAGCAAGGCAGAATTTTAACAACAAAAAAAGTTCAAATAAGAGAATAAACAGTAACAAACCTGAATGACATAATGGAGGTGTTACTACCTGCCTGAGAGTGAGGGTTTTAAATAGGGTGGAACAAAAGGGGGTGAGATAATTAGTGAACAATAATAAGGTGATAATAATTAACAAGGGCAGGAAAATAATTAAATGAGGCAAGTAGCAGGAGGGAAAGGTGACAAGTGGCTTGCTTCTGGATTTGACCTGCATTTGATGGTCGTTTATGTCGAGTTATTGCATGTTGTTAGTTTAGCTTTATCACTTGTGCTCATTAGTGTGGTGAGTCCATAACTGATTTAAACATGGGCCAGTCCGGCTGACTCACTGCAGAAGACCCTTTTGGAGTTTTAAAATGAATCGTTAATCAGGAAATCTGAATGTTAATGATTTCTCAAAAGCCCATGAACGACCACCCCCCTTCAATCCGATATTATGCTAAAGCTAACGGCACAGATCCTAAAATCAGAGTGCAGCACTGTGCTAAAATTATCTCAGATTAAGTCAGGAACAATCTTTTTGTTTTGCTGTTTTGATGCTTGCATGCTTGAAATATTTTCCTTTGTGATGCTGCAATGGCTTCATATAATGATTGGTGTAAAAAGGCGTCTCAGGGATGTAGCATAATCCATTAATTACAAGTCAATTTTATCTCTCATTCTGAGGGAAGAACTGAGACTACGCAATTAAACAAAGAGGAAGAGTGATTGATTAGGCTATTATGGTGCATTTTCAGCATAAGACACGAGGAGATAATGTGTGCATTAGTGTCCTTAAATGCTCCTGATTGGACAGCGCAGCTGCCTCACTTCCTCATTGCATTAAGAGGCTCGTTTAATGCCAGAAGGGAGGCAGGAGCGGGGGAATATAGCATCATCTCGGTGACTCTAGGGTACAGAAATTACTCCCTCAAATTTCACCATAAAAATTGGGTGTTTTTCATTGGCTTTTCATTCAAAATGTTGCTGCAACCTCTTAATGGCAAATAAAACACTTGGTATAGCGGATGCCCAATAAAAGTACACTGCCCCTACCATCCAAATATATTTTTGGGTAATTTTTGACATTTTTTAATGAGCTCCAGAAGATTAGATATATTAATATGTTTTGTGCGGTGCGCCATGTTTGTTGGAATCAGGGTAGCTTGCCACGTCACCCGGACACCAGAACTCTCGTGTGCACGGAGGTTATAAATGAAATACAACATGGCTATTGTGAGAAAGAGTTCATCCAATTAATTATTTGTGAATTGGTATGACTACAACAACAAATTATTCGCTGACATGAGATTTGAAAAGCCTACCTGTTTTATCTGTAGCTGATGCTGTCATTTCTCCAGCCTCGCTAAAGTTGACAGGCGCTTGGGTTTGGGGGCTAGCTGGTGACTGAAATTTGTTGACGCGACCTCATCTTTTAAAATCCTCCAATATTTACTTAGCGATTCAATTCAATATTTTGTGTAAACGTGCTCCTTGAAACAACTGGGTAAAAAGTGTGCAGAACATAACCGGTGACTCTTCATTGGTGGGTCGGTCGCCCCATTTTGTTGGAGCAACCAACGCCCGCATACAGCAGCATTATGGCAGATTTTGTCACTGAGGTTCTAAGAATGATAGATAATATCGAACCTTGATCATTCAGCATTAAATTAAGCTGCCGCACGAGTGATAATCAACATTAACCCATTCATGACCCCTGTCCCATTTGTGGGACGTGGCACATTTTAACCTCTGTAACCCAAGTGAATGCGTTACCATGACTACGCTGCTGTAGGTTAAACAACGGAAGTAACTCGCATCCAGGAAAAGTGCTTATGAGTCTCCCTTTACCGCAGTGGAGGAGGCCGCCATTTGCATGAATTTCATGAATCCGTAACAGCACTACGCCACACTCTAGAAGGTGTGCCATTTTTTTCTGAGACACATTTTTATACAACACTAGGAACAAGTGATTTTGATTATGCTTTCAACGTTCTGTATACATTTGTAATGGGACATACATATTTGGGGTCATCGATGACAAACTTAATTATTTTTAACCAAAATGTATGCGTTTCATGTTCATTGTCCACTATATCTGAAAATGTAACTTCTACTTTGAAGAGAATTTTGGGCATTAATGGGTTAATTTGTATACACATTATATTGATCAGCTGATTTGCTGGTGTCCACGTGCATCATAACATCTGGGACATTGCCTCACAAAGTAATTTTTGATTGGCTAAAATATACGGAATGGCGGTATTCACGAACTTGTGCTAATGAGTTGTATTTCAGAGGTTTAATGTTTGATTACTCGGTACATAAAAATTGCAAAAATTCACAAATAATATTAATGGAAAGAGAAGAACATGTACTTTTATTGGATAAGAGTTGAAACAAATGTTTTCTTTGTCTTTAACCCTTTAACTGCCTCGACCTTTCGGTACATCACATTTTGCAGGATATTCAACAGGACATATTGGGGATGTTTGGAAATTTTGATCTCCACTAGAATTTAAAATAGGCCTGAAGTTTCACAGATTTGAGTCAAGCAGCGGCATTCGATGAGCTCACGAATAGGATGGGCAGAGTTGAAGCGGTCATTGGATATCTTCACAGCTTTAATTTCCGGAGAGGTTAGCATATGAGGTGGGTCCTCAGGGCAGTCTTTGTTTTTTGTTTTTGTTTTTTTTGGCAAGAAGCTCCGGACTCTCTGAAGCGGCGATCACAAACGCACATCCCAGAGAGCCTCCGTCTGCTGCTATTGGACATTTATCTGCACTTAAGTGCCTGATATAGATCATTTATTGGCTGAAGAGTCTTCACACTGTGTTTTCATGGCCTTAACTGGCCGCAGATTGACAGGAAATCACTAAATCCATCAGAGACTGAAGCCAGAGACTGCAGCCTTCCAGGACAGGGTTAGACCCCCCCAACAGGGATTGTTGCCGTAAAGATGTGGTGCTCAGATCAGTCATCTCTCTTGGCTCATTCCCTTGTTTGCACTTTCTTCTCGTGTGACCCAGAAATGACTTATTGCTTGCTGACAGTAAGGAGATTCTGGTCAGCCAGTGTTAGGAGAGCAAACAGGAGGTTAGAGTTATATGTATACTGGAATGAGCGTTTGCTTCATTCATGAGCTTCAAGTGCTTTCCAGGATAAATAACAGGTGTACCAAAGTCCACCTCTTCATGTTAATCAAGAGAGAAATTCTCTGTATATTTACTTTAAATAAAATATTGTACTCCTATGACACGTCATCGGAAAACACTTGTGGCTGTCATCATCATGAGGTCAATTTGCACAAAAGCTCTAAAATATGAGTGGTAATCATTTTGGTGTGTATTTCTTACAAACTAGAGAGTGCTTTGTGAAATACATTGTCTTTTCATTTTTATTGAGGGTGTCGATAATTTATCAGCAAAATGCTACATGCATAATACATTTTTACCACACTCACTGTGCTTTATATTGCGTTCAAAGTATGGTTCATGAGGCAGGCTGATTTGAATTTTTGCTTGCTTTTGGTGAAATTCTGCATTTGTTTACAGCCAGGGTTTAAGCCCTGAAATAAACAGGATGGTGTATTTTTACATACCTGGCACCAGATGAAGGTGTTGAAATGCAGCCAATGAAACTTTGTCACAACTGAGGTAGAGGTTTGCAAAGACAAGTGAGGACATTTCCTCTGTAACGCTGATCTGACTGGAAGAGATGTGCAGGCAAGGCACAGTGTGGTCCCGGTGGTCGATGAATATCGATACCGTATCCATTTTCAGTGCCAAAGTCAAAATCAGCAATGACCTTTAAATGTTATCTGACATTTCAGCGCGGAGGGGAATTTGACTGTAAATGAGCTTTCGGTTGTTAAGTAACAGGAGGCTGAATAGAAATTTGATGATCTATAAGACGTTTGTATTCAGTTACTGGCTGTGTCATTTCTATTTTAAAACCATAATCGATGTACTGAAAATTATAGACTCTAACAACAACACAGTTGGGAGGGAGGGAGATCAATGATTCATAAGATTTAAAAATAAAAGAAATCAGTATGGTTCCCGCAGATACCGGATGCTGGGGTTTGGATATCATAACTGACTGGATAATAGGGATGTGACTCATGTTTTCTCAAAGATCCCCTCTGATGCGTATCATCTCCTTTAAAGCAAACTTACAAATCTGCAGCAGCTTAAAATGAAGTTGATGACAGTATGTGATCTTTGACCATAACATAACAAAACATAACGCGTTACTGAATACCCCTTGGCCCGGACAAGATTTCCTGCCTCAAGGTCACAGAGCTAAGGTCAAAGGTCAAATCCAGCAAAAAACGTGATGTTGCAGATCCATGTGTCACAGGGAGTTACCATACCAAATTTGGTGAAGCTGCAATCATTAGTTGCTGAGTACTGGCCCGGACAAAGTCATGGACGGACGACAGACGACGGACGACAGACAGACACGCAGGTGACGACAATACCCCTCCGGCCTAAGTCAGCCGAGGGGTAAAAAAATGATGAGAATGGGCCATTTATCCTTCCAGTGCTCACTATATTCCAACCTCTAGACACCAGATACTGATACTAGATGAATCTACATCTCAATCGAGGCTGTTCCTTCAAACCACGAGTCTCTGCCTCCAGTTCATGACCTGGGAAACTATTCCACACAGTGAAAAAAATTCTTCACGTATGAGTAAAGTTTAGCTTTTGCTTAATTTAATTTGTGACTCCTTTTTCCTCAATTTGAACTTAAAAAAGGGAGACCATTTCTATGGCCTTCAATTTCCCACTCTGAGGAGATTGTCAGTCTTTTACCAAGTATTTTTATCTCACATTTAGTTTCAATCCCATTTCTTTAACTTTCATGCATAGAAAGACAGATGAGAGCACTGCCAATGAGGTAAGGGAAGTTTGACTCAAGATTTTCCAGATTTAAGAAAATTCTACTAGTCAAACAAAATAGTAACGTAAAACAAGCTTAAAAAAAAAACTTCAGAGGTAAGAGATGGATCCATCATCTGCTAATTAAAATGAAGTCCTTTCACTGACAGATGTAACACCTTGTCTCATCTCTGTTGTGCCGAGCGCTTCCATTCGGCTTCTAAGAATATTCCTGTCACAGCTCATCGCCGCAGGATTTATCACATGTCTACAGACATGCTCGGCAAGCATTCCTGCATACTGCAGTGAGAGGGGAGAAAAAGTTCACCAAAAAATATCTATCTGCCTACAATCTTACACTGTTATAAACTGACTGACCTCTGCGCTTTTAGCTGTGGTTTAGACTTAACATACACGGAACCTCTGTTGTAAAGTTATTGTAAAATAACGGTTAAAATAATTGTCAAAAAAGCTGCCAGTTAAATTAACTGGCAAAGAAGGTGCAAGTTTATAATGGTGTATGTAATCTGTAGAATCTTATTTTTATTGCTTTTTTTTGCAAACAGCATAATACAAAATGGTTGCCAGGTCAGAGACTGATTTTTTGGCTCATTTTAACATTTTTGAGAATGTTACTCCTCAAACAAATGGTAAATTCAAACAAGCAAATATTTTGTTCATGAGAGATAAATTCAGTCTCATGACAAGACTAAAACACTTTTTAATGATGTTTTAGTCCTGCGTCACCCTGGGAGCAGTTAGGGCTGCTTGATGTCCACAGTTTTTCAGCAGGCAGTTTAACATACCTTCCCATACAGTAGTGTGCAGTGATGATCGTGCACCACCACTTTCGTCGAAAAGGGGTTCTGGTATATTACTTCTGTGTAATTTTTTTCATGAAAATGTATGGAAAAACACTACTGTAAGTAATCAGAACAAAAAATCATTCCCACAAGTATACTGAGGTAAAAATATGGGTAATAAACAAAAACACTGAGAACATCATTTAATAACAATATTATTTCATATAATTTAATATATATTATAACAATTGACTGGTGTCGCAAACTTTATTTATTTTTTTTACTCTTGCATGCCCCGAATGCATGTTTGAAGCCTCATTCCAAGAGTTTGGTATGAAGAAATAATAATAATAATAATAATAATTTTATGAATTAGAGAATAATTGACCCTTTTACAGGTTAATTTTCTTCCAGGGTTTCAGTACCACTCCATGATTTTTTTTTGTGCAAATAAACTAACTTACAACAATGTTACAACAAATTCCTCTTGATACAAAAAATGTCATTTGATTTTAACTGTTTATTGACTATATTTGTGGTTACAATAAACTGAAGCAATGGAAAGAATAATGTCGCTCTAGTGGTAAGTCAATGGTGACAGAAATGTTTTGAGACTGGTAGGGAGATTAATGTCAATTTAAAAAAAAAGAACACCCAAGAACTGCATTTCCATCATCAGGGATTCATGTTTTTTAGTTTGTTGTGACTGTGGCAGTGTATAATACGCAGATGGTCAGGTGGTAGTGAAGCTATGCTTGAGCACTGGGCCATAAGGCAATGACCCAACCCTCCATCTGGAGTCACACCCTGACCGGAGTCAACGCCAACTGCCGCAGAAACTACCACGAGAGGGGCGCTAATCAGCCGTAGCATCGCTCATGCCGGGGAGGGCCCACCGCCAGGATGATTCTCATCCTGATTGGATGCTGAAAAAAAAGCGGCTCCCGTGCCGATTGGCTAGTTTCTGCACTGACTGCTTGTACCAGCTGAGTAAAGTATGCTCAGCGCCAGTGCGGTCACAGTACCGCTTGGACAGTGGACAGTGGAGAGGAAATGACTGTAAGCTGTTTGCTCTGGTGTTTAATGTAATATGTGATACTCTGCACCATCCTCAATTTATGGGAGGCACTGATTCACTGCGACAGGAAAAGCACATGTGGCCGAAAAAGTGGAGATTTTGTTCCCACTTTCAAAAGAAAAAAAAAGAGTTTATGGAACTGTGTGACATATAAGAGGCAAAAAATGGTGATCTGACATGTTCAAGAGAGAAAACTGGGGGAGAAAACATTCCTGAAAGGTCAAGTGATTAGTCGCTGGCCTCCCTGGTGTACTTAAGGGTCCAAATTTAATACGCTGGACATTCCTCTCTGGTGACACAATCACTACAGTTTCAGTTTTCATGAATAGTTTCTGGCTGTTTCGACTGCAAGCAATCAGCTGTTTTGTGTTGTTAATTAGCGAGGTTTTTAAGCATCGTGTTGAGCTACGCAATTGTGTCGCTCCCTCCCATTTTCTCACCTCCTCTCCCATCCTTATCTACTGAGCATGTAGTGTATCCTTCCCATCTCTGTCTGTTCTCTTTCCCACAGAAGGCGATTCTATCATCGTGGTCCACCTCGTCATCATTGTCCATCCTGTTATGGGAATTTTAATTTTCGTTCCTGAAATAAATCAGACTGAGACAGATGAGAGTAAATAGGATCCTTTACTACGTGCGCACGTACGGTCCAAGTTACAGGCAAGAACAAAGACAAAGGAATCTCTCCTTTGCTTTGGATATATGTAAAAACACAAAGTGAGAATCCCCTCCCCTTTGGGGCTGAAAAACACCATGTTGTTCCCAGCAGTTCCTCGTGCCAGGAGTTGGCATCCCACGTAAGGCTGACCCTGACAGCCATATCTGCAGTACAGAGGAGTCTTTCTCTCCCCCAATCACCTGTTGCTTATCTCGTGGTTCAGCAGGCTTCGCAGGAACTGTCTCCTGGGAACACACAAAACTCAAAATACACTCCTTGGTCCGGCTGGACCTCAAGGTTTCAGATTAAATGAATACACATTGAACACAGTTAATGGCTTTTCTACTTACTTCTAAAAGCTAGATTGTATAAGTTTAGCAGTCATGTCTGACCTAGGCTGCTCAAAGGATAAGCAATTAATAACACAATAAGCAATAATAAGGAATTTATGACTGAATTCCACCAACAATCCAACCTCATCTACCCCTCATCCACCTCCACTAACACCACCTGGGTTGCCACTGGAATTTGGAACTGCCAGTCTGCTACCCGGAAAGCTGAATTCATCTCTGCCTTCCAGTCCCTTCACTTCCTCACACTTACTGAGACCTGGATCTCCCCAAACAACACCACAACACCGGCAGCTGTCTCAACCGCCTTCTCCTTCTCCCACACCCCCCTGGCCATCCGGGCGAGGTGGTGGGACCGTTTGTTGATCTCCCCTTCATGGAAATTCTCACCTCTATCACTCTCACCTCTCTATCTCCTCTCCAGTTAACCTATTTATCATTGTTGTTTGTTGTCCCCCAGGCCCTGTAAAATGTTTCTTTGATGAGCTGGTCATCCTACTCAGCACCTTCCCTGAGGACAACACCCCGCTGATTCTCCTGGGAGACTTAAACCTCCACTTAGAAGCCTCAAGGTCTGCTGCCTTTTCTTCCGATTTCTTCGGCCTCTCCCTCCTGCCCTCACATCCAACCTACAAAGCTGGCAACCTCCTCGATTTGGTCCTCCTTCGCAACTGCTCCTCCTCATATCACACTGTGACCCCTCTTCACCTGTCTGACCACCACTTTGTTTCTTTCTCCCTCCCTCTTCCGCACCTTCCCCCTCTCCATCTCTGGCCTCCTCTACTAGAGTTTGCCGTGACCTCTGCTCTCTCTCTCTCTCCCTCCTCTTTTGCTTCCCATGTCACTGCTTCCCTCCCTTCCCTTGAATCCTTCTCCGATCTGCCCACTGAATCTGCAGCATCTTCTCTGCTCTTCTCCCTTTCATCCTCACTTAACATTCTCTCTCCTCTTGTTTCCAGGCCAGCTAGATCATCCCCACTCAGCCCCTGGATGTCAGAAACTCTTCGCTCAAGCAGGAAAAGACTAAGAACAGCTGAGAGGAAGAGGAGAAAATCCAGGGCCCCAGCAGACCTGTCCATTTACCAGTCCGTCCTGTCTGAGTTCTCATCCTCTATCACTTCTGCTAAAATTAAATTTTACCACTTTAAAATCCATAACTTCATCTCTAACCCTCAGCAATCGTTTTCTTCTCTCCTCTCTCCTGTTGCAGCTCTCACCTCCATCCCGTTAGAGGACTTTGCAGTCTTCTTCAAGGAAAAGATTGCAACCATCTGCAACTCCTTCACCTCCCTCACTCCCTACCCCCCTCCCTCTGTCCCTTCCCATCACCTATCTCCTTTTCCCCCCTCTCCTCTTCTGATGTCTCCCAGCTCCCCCTCTCTCACTGTCCTACCACATGTGCTCTCGACCCCATTCCCTCATCCCTCCTCCAAGCTATCACACCCAACATCCTCCCCTTTATCACCTCCCTTATTAACTCTTCTCTGTCCTCAGGATGCTTTCTCTCCTCCTTTTAAACAGGCCCTCATCACCCCACTCCTGAAAAAAACCTCCCTTGACCGTCCAGCCTTACAGAATTATCGCCCAGTCTCCCTTCTCCCCTTCCTATCTAAAACTCTTGATCGTGCTATTGCTAATCACCTCTCCACTTTTCTTTCAGACAATTACTTCCTGGACCCTCACCAGTCTGGCTTCCGAATAGCCCACTCGACTGAGAGTGTGCTAATCTCCGTCAATGAGGCGCTTCACACTGCACATGCCGCCCCCCTCTCTCCCATCCTGATCCTCCTTGACCTTTATGCTGGATTTGACACCGTGGACCACCCCATCCTCCTGTCCTCTCTTTCCACTTCGGGGATCTCCGGTACAGCCCTCAACTGGATGGAGTCGTACCTCTCCGGTCGCTCCTTCCAGGTTGCCTGGGCTGGTCCAGTATCGACACCTTGCCTCCTTACCACAGGCGTCCCCCAAGGCTCAGTCCTTGGTCTACTCCTCTTCTCCCACAATAGCCAGTCTCTTGACCCTGTCATTTCTGCTCATGGCATATCCTATCACTTTTATGCTGATGACACACAACTCTTTCTCTCTTTTCCCCCCTCTGATGCACAGGTCTCCACTTGCATCTCTGCTTGCCTGCGGGACATCCAGAGCTGGATGGACAACCATCACCTGAAGCTCAACCCAAACAAGACTGAGATGATCTACATCCCTGCTCCATCCTCCCCCCACCTGGACCTGGTCATCACCCTGGGGGAAACCACAATATTGCCTTCACAGTGTGTGAAGAACCTTGGCGTCCGGTTAGACAACAGGCCCTCCTTCACTGTGAACATCGCAGTGTGACCCTGGCCTGCAGGTTCTTTCTCCACAACATCTGGTAAATCCGCCCCTTCATCACCACCTACACGACCCAGCTCCTGGTCCAAGCGCTGATCCTCTCCTGTCTGGACTACTGCAACGCCCTCCTCGCTGGCCTCCCAGCTTCTGCCATCAGACCCCTGCAGCTCATCTAGAACGTAGCAGCTCGCCTGGTTCACAACCTCCCGAGACACTCCCATGTCACCCCCCTGCTCACAAGGCTCCTCTGGCTGCCTCTTGCGGCTCGCATCAAATTTAAGACATTGATGTTAGCCTATCAGGCAGTCAAAGGAACAGCTCCAGCATACGTCCAGAAACTGGTTAGACCAAACAAGCCTGCTAGAACACTCCGCTCTGCCACTTCTGGTCGCTTGGCTCCCCCTCCTCTCTGCTCCTGCTCATCCCGCTCAAGACTGCTGTCTGTCCTGGTTCCTCATTGGTGGAATGATCTACCCATCGAGGTCAGAATGTTAGAGTCCTTGAGCACCTTCAAGCGCAGCCTGAAAACCCACCTCTTCAGGCTCCACCTTTCCCCCACTCCACTGCCCTTGGTGTAACTCACCTAATATCACAGCCTACGATGTCCGATTGTTGTCGTTTGGTTCTCTTTTGTTAAATTTACTGGTATCTTTCTGTTGGCAACTGTTTGTTCAATTGTTACAAATTTCCTTAAGTGTTACTCATGTCACTTGAACTATTTGCAGGTTAACTTTTGTACTGAACTTTTGCACTTTTGTACGTCACTCTGGATAAGCGCATCAGCTAAGTACCTGTAAAGTAGTGTGATGTCATGTCTACAACATTGCTTAACCCCTTTGCGCAGAAGCCAAATGTGGCTATTTATGTTACCTTATTTAAGGCTTTATAATGCAAGACAACAGCTTCACAGAGAGGAAAGGAATGGCTCAACTGAGTTAAGGCACTTGTGGCATTTAGAATTCCATTGAATTACAGTTTATTTTCATGACTTTGGTGGGGAGAAAGGGCTGCAAACATAAAAAATCTTCATGAAAATTCAGCATTGAAATTGCGGGAAAAAAATAATACTTAGAATTGAAAAATGGCTGGGGGTTAAGACTATGCATTTCTGGCATCATAAACTCCTTGACTACAAGTATTCCTCATCTTAGCATGAAATGCTAAATTATCTACACTTTCTGAGCCAAATAAGACAGCTCTTATTCAATTTAGTTGAATTTAGCATGAGTTTATCAATGTAGGTGCAGTTGGACATCAATGGTCACCAGTAACCCCTCCAAACCCAAAACATGCCTTTTCTCTATGATAACTGGACAAAATTCTAAACTTTTTCTTCAAAGTCCCACAAGCCAGCACACATACTCATTAAAGGATCTGCTAATTTCATGGTCAGAACATTCATCCAGCAATGAAGCTAGCAGTTCCCACTTCCGAGCTCGCAACCTTATATAAACACTTTCCACACCTTAGGAACAAGTATAACCCACTAACTCAGTAATATCTAAAATATACCTTATTATAACAGAAAGACATTCCATTATCAGGAAAAAGCAGGCAATATGCTAGTCTAGATTGAGCAGAATGGGGCGCAGAAAGTAGCAGAGGGTCTACCGAAGTGCTTGAGCTGTTCGCATTTTAAACGAGCCAAAACCTCGGCATTCGATTTTGTTGAATACAGTATAAATTCTAAAACAGAGCCACATTGAGCAAAATGCCAGCAAATCCTGTATTATTAGCAAAGACTAAGAGTTACTTTTACTCTGTGATCATCATAGGTATGGTAAACCGAGAATAAAAAAAACAGCTAGCCAGTTAGCCGTAAGTAAAAAAAAAAAAAAAAAAATAAATAGATAAAATTGCATTTACTCATAAAATGCACAAAAACCTTTCTTAATTGAATTCGTCCAGAGACACAGATCTATTCTGTAGAAGGAACCCCTCAGTCCTGTTTCATTCGGAATAATTCCCTATTCCCGAGTCCTTATATCATTTAAATCCAAAAATACACACGTAAGTGAGCGCTTCAGGCCAATTTTGGAAGTCTTTTATTCTGTGCAATCTCATCATTTTCAGTTGCACAACATTAAGAGAATACAACCTAACTGCTGTTACGCAAAGGTTTTGATACTTTTCTGATGGTTCAATGAATGTCTTTCAGTTACCATGGAAAGTTTATACTCCCTGGAATTGGATAAGAAACGTGTTAATCAATAGATCAGCCCCGGGGAAGTTTCATATGGGCGTGAACTATTACTGTGCTTTACGCAGATGAGCATAAGTCAGCAATTGAGTGAGAGGCTAATCAAGGAGAGTACTTGGGAGGATATAAGGGAGTGCTGAATTCATTGATGGAAGAATTTACACATAAATCTATGGAAGGGAATTATGCATCTTTGATATGTGATGACTATTCTCGATAGTAGACTGACAATAGTATCAATACCATGTTGAATTTTTGCTTCAGAAAACTGTTTTTTCTTAGCTACTTTTATTATGGTAAATTACTATGGTAATTGGGATACCATTGGCTCACTGTAGCTGAAGAGGTTGCTACAGAGGACAACGATTTTTTCTGTTGCAAGAGATCTTTTTTTTTAACTGTTGGATAGATACTATGGGCAAGTACATTGAGTAGTTTGCACATCAGGCTTAGCTGAGGAGTTTAATTCAACTCCTGGGAAACAGGGATGGGACTGAACTCGTCCATATTCTAAACTGCGTTTGAGTTTGGTTGCTAGAATAATCAATAACAGATCCAGGTTCGCCACCTACTGATAGAATAGTGTTACTGCGTGCATCAATAGAGCAGTTCCATCTCCGCTGGAGTCTACATTTGTGCAGAGGGGTTAAAGAGTAAATAAATACATTCAGAGGGCCTTCACTCTCAAAGGGTTAATCTGCTTGACAGAAAGAGGTAAAAAGCGAGTTGTCAGACTGATTTGACCTCTGCTGAGTTCATCAAGCCGCAAAACCCTTATTTCACGTGACGCTCCAGGTCTAAAGTAGGTCCTAACACGGCTTATGGCCCCACCACCAGAGAATTTCCAGAGCATAAACTCTGTGAAACAAGCACATTTTTAGTTCTTAGCTGCGCTGACAGATTTAATGAAGCTGAGGTGTGAGTCATGAAAAACCCAAATTAAGCTGCGGCGGGATTCGGTATTAATCAGCATGCTAGCGCGGCGCTAATCAGCGCGAACATCTTCTGCCCCTTGAGGGCGAATGTTATAAAGCGAGCACCGCTATTTCTGGTGTAAATATCACTTGTGCACATCAAGCACGTGCATTGTGTTTATCATGTGATGTCAGTATTTTCAGATCTGTGTTTATCAGATTCCCCTGACTGCTTTCTGCAATGCTTGTGTGCGCACAAATATACATACTTCATACATATATTCTTTTTAGTATTCTATGTACAGTAGTTTAACACCACCATAAGATGTAATCCTGTAACTCTTTGACTGTTCAATCTGCTGTAAGGGGACAGGAGTGCCAGAGGCTGGTATCCCAATTAAGAACAGGTGAGTATCAGCACTAATGAGATCATTAGATATCCAGCCCGGCCCCCAAAGACCAGCATCTGCACGACGATAAGATGGTTTTGGGAAAAGCCTTATTTTCCCCCCAGAGACTGTCTCGTCTCGGCAGTTCTAAAGATACATTGCTTCTACATCAGCCACAGTAACATTTGTGAGTTTTTCACTGCTCTGTTACATTGATCAACTCTATTTCAAAGGTTATTTTTGAGCGTTCAAACGCCTTGTAAATATCAAAAATGCTGATGGAATGAAAATGTCTGCACTGTTCCTCCGCATTAAGCAATGTGCATATATATTTAAATGTACAGACGACCGTAGCATAGCAACAGTGTTTTCTGACCCAATCTGGAACGCGGTAGCATAGCAACAGTGTAGATCAGAGGACTGCTGAGATGTCGCAGCCCTGCCGCTGTAGGGTGTGTCTGAGCATGCTCTGTTCCGCAGTGCCGTAAAACTGCGGCCCCATAAACAGTGCTGTCATCTAGGGGCCTTCATTCGAGCAACCAGTGCTCTCACAATCTTACTGGGATGTTTTTTTTCACTGTGGTAAAATTGCCACTGAAAACCTTTTATTACCTCAGGTATAGGTAGCACAACACTGGAATTCTGACACTAGAGTCCTTGCCTCATGAGATGGCACAACGTGAACAAGACCGCACAAAAATAATCATTGTTTCTATATTCAGCAACATTTGAGATCCAATGCAGTGATCCGTTTGCCAGTTTTAAGGTAGAAGGTACTGCTTTAAGTATCCAAATGGCCAACCTCAGATATGTGAGCTAGATCAGATGTACGTGAGATCAGATGGACCATAACAAACTAAAGCAAAACAATACCAGAGAACTTGTTTCTCTCTTGTTTTCACAGAGTAGCTCATGAACACATGCTCAAATAGTGGGCGAGGACCATTAGTCCTCGCTTGCACCAGAAGTGCAGGTGTAGATGCACTGCTAATGCTCAGGGTTACAGTGCTATTCGGCAGGTCCCCATGCCACTAAACACTTGAGAGATGACTAACGTTTAAATGAGGATGTCCAAAAATCTGAAGTTTGCAGCACTAATATACTATAGGAGTTTTCAGTCCAAATTGTTCCGTGGACTCCTTAAGAGGAATGTCCCACCGGGGAATTCCCCTCAGAACTGCACACCCTCAGCAGTTCTTAGTCTGTTTGCATTCGCACCTCGAGAAGGAATGCTGAAATGATGAAAGCCCACTGGCGGTTGGTGTAGCATCGTCGTTTCCTTTGTTCATAATCTTGCATTAGACTAAATCGGCATTATCACTACGCATGCACAAAAATTTTCCGGTCAGAGTTTAAGACTACCCACGATGTCAACAAAGCAGATAAAGCCTAGCTATCCCAGTGGAACAGCTGGCTACTTATTGCAATTATTTAAGTTATTTTACATTGCCTAAGGTTGTTTTAAGGCAATATGCCTGGTTCACATTGTTCAGCCTGTGATTGTCCTGACAGTACTTGGGGGCTTAAGAAGTGGATGGAGGAATTTTGCTCTATTCACGAGTGCAATAAAGGAACATCTCGCTATATATGCGACCCACCATATATACTCATCCCTATTCCTACCAAAAGAAAAGATCCAGAAAGGCGTGTAAAATGGATTAAATTACTAAGTTAGACTTAAAATATTTTATTTTGCAAATCAGTAACGCAATTTGTAACAGATATTAATAAGTCCACATGTATTACATGTGCCATTTCCTAAGCCTGTAGTCAGTAGTGCTGTATGTGTCAGTGACCCATATATAAATCCCTAGCCTGTGCAGCTGTATGTATACATGCTTGATGTAAATGTGTAAATGGACTAACCTGTGATTTATGACATCTGTATTATATATAAAATATAAGTAGCGGCTAACGAACAGAAAACAGAAGGAGTGGAAAATATCCCTTGAAGAATTCCATTATTTACCCGTTTCCAATCATTGGGTTTAACACGTTTTCTCAATGATATCAATAATCCATTGACAGTTAAACGAGCAGCTTCCCTCTCCAGGTAATGTGGCAGGCCGAAGGAGGGCCCGGGCAGGCTTTGAACCCTAGAGTCCCGGGTAAGAGTCACACCCGCTGACCACATCGCCAAAGAGCCAGGCTCGTTGGCAAGGTCGCCAGGGCGCATACTCATTAGGAGGCATTTCTAGTGACAGGACCCATCAACTGTTACAGTAATGTTAAGGCGAGTAAATAATGAATGCCAAAAAAAATAAAGGCTTTATTCATTCGCCGAAATAGGTTACTCTATGCGAAATGGAATAGCCCAAACTACTATGGATTATGCGCATTAATTTGGCATGTCCTGCAAAGCAGTTTATCAAACCGGCGCTTCATGATCAATTTAGGATATGTATTTCACATCCCAATGAAGTGTTTCATTCCTTTACTTCTGCTACCTCAAAGAAGCGAGTTAGCCACACGTGAAATAGCTGAATGTTTGAAGAGTAACCAAATCTTTAATCAACTAAAGTAATTGAAAATGGATGAGATCTCATAATGTTTAAAGGCATGCGTTCCCCCCTCCTGGCTTTTTGTTGAGCAGGCCCGGCGCTAGAACAGGGAATTGGGGGGGGCAAAGACACGTCCCTTTATGACAACAATTAGTCCTGGCAAGTTCTCAATCATTTTCCTTTATTGACGCATTTTCCAATTATCGTAATTGGCATCTGAAGACACAGTTTCTCTCCATATGCTATCTAACAGCGATTAAATCATGGGCTAAATTCAGTACAGTGGCGAAGCCAGAACTGAGAATTGGGTGCACAAAACATCCATTTAAAACAATTATCAGTCCTGACCTGTTCTCAGTCATTTTCATGATTAACAAAAGGTTCACTCCGAGAGCACTCCACACTTAACAGGTGCTGCTTGTTCTCCCCAATGAGGTAAGACAACAATCATTCATCTGGATGCGTATTTGCTGTATTTAAATCAATGTTATTTAAAATTGCGTACCTGCGCAAATAGCTTGAGCCGCATGCTTTTTATAGCCTATTTAACTGCCGAGTGCCACTTTTTTTTTTTATCAACCCACGCAATACCGAGAGTGAAAGGCAATATTTCATTGGAATGCGGACCAGTTCAATCAACGCAAAGCATTGGCCCATTAATAAGTAAATTATTTTTTTGTACTGAATTTAGCCCATGATTTCATTGCTGTTAGATCGCTTATAGAGAGAAACTGTGTCTTCACTTGCCAATTAAGGTAATTGGAAAACACGTCAATAAAGGAAAATTATTGAGCACTTGCCAGGACTAATTCTTGTCATAAAGGGACGTGTCTGTGCCCCCCCAATTCCCTGTTCTAGCGCCGGGCCTGCTGTTGAGTAGCTTTATATGTGTATGCACGCTGTATAGGCCTACTATGAATATTATGTTCCGGGTATGTATGCCGATTCATTCTCCCAACCATTATAGGGATATGGATTTGTTAAGCAGCAGCCGTCATCATCATTCGCGAGCAGGGATTTATAGTCTAGTCTGACAACCTCCCGTACCTGCTGTTTTGTTAACACTATGGGGGCCTTTTGCAATGACAATGCCCAAGCGAGGGCCACAATTTTTTTTTTTTTTCTCTTCCCGGTAACAGTGTAGCCCCGTTTCTTACAAAAATCTTTCAAAACATTGACTTTACAAAACTCAAAATATTCAACATCTGTGCCACATTTGGCCATATTTAGCCTACTGTTGTGGACATGATCTGGGTCTTCCTGACCATTGACCGGGACCAGCATGCTCTGCGTGCAGAGAGATGCCAAATTAGTCTAATAACTTTCTAGTGGACTGATGTTGGTTGGATGCAAGATTTTGCAAACAGCAAGCCATCAATTCTGTGCTCCTAATTTATGTGACATTACATAACTAGTAATGTTACGTAAGTACCTAATGTTGATAAGTACTGTATATGTTGCAGTCAAATTGTGAAACCAGTCATAACGAGAAATGACAAAAATTTTTTAGTCATTTTTTGAGATGACTGAAGTTTAGAGCTAGCCATTTCATGAAATGACTGGTTTCACAATGTGACAGTAACATATACAAGGGGCTGCTATCTTCTTAAATTATTGTAATTCTGTTTCCGTGTCTTGTCTTGATTTTCTCTCACACTGGTTTGGCTGTGTGGTGGATGCCTATGGTAGAAAGTCCACAGGAAATGGTATCAATACTGTTTATATTTCACTTCGAGTCAAAACCATGTTGTAATTTGTCACTTTCTGTCCATGTGTACTTGTTTTTTTTCCATCTTTTTTTTCTCTCGCAAGCTGGAACCGTGCACGTGCGTCACTTAAGGTTCCTCTTGAGCTCAGCATAGACCTGCCTACTCCGAGGTAGGAGCAAAAAACGTTCCTTAAAAAAGACGTTCAAAGAACTGCGGTCAGTCCCCATTTTTGCAGTGCAGATGCAATGCAGCGAGTCATGCACGTAAGAAGCGGGGGAGTCGCGGGGGACGTGACAAAGTCTGTAAAGTACAAACTTCTAATCCAAAGTATTCTTGCAAACTACACATCCCTGCCAAGAGGTTAACGACCTCTCCCCCCCCCCACCTTACACGCATGTGTCAAGCAACGTCTGCTTCTTGCCCGACGACTCACATGAGCCGGCTTGATCACGGACGGTCCCGTAGCGGAAGCATGAGTTTGGAACCTACTGGCTGTCATTACTCTCTGCCATCAGGTTAAAAGTTAGACAGATATAGATAATGTTGTATAGACATTGATTTATTAAAAAAATGCAAGATTAACTTTTAAACTGTGATAATCAGACTTTCATGTAGCGTTGCATATTATCTTAAACATTTAACACCGTGTTGTATTAACGCGGCGCGGCTAACCAAGAGCCATGTAGAGAGGCTCTGAACGCTACATGACATTAACCCCATCTTGAAGGATGCACAGCCCTGCGATGGACATTGACATTCTACTTGATCTTTTTGGATATCCTGTTTTGGATTACGATACATCTCTGTGGACAATGGCAAGATCCAACAAGGTAGGCTAATGATCGAAATATTTTCTGATCCTTGCTCAATTCTGGTGCTGGAACGAGATTAGGCTTGGCAGCTGCTGTGACTGAACAGTCGACATAATTTACCAGTATGTGGTTTCGGAAACGGAGATTAGAATTTGTAAAGGTGCAGCCTATGGTGCTGTTAGTGTTTGGTCAATTCTTCGGTTTTCCACCGAGAAGGGGCATGCATGATGACCGCTACGTAGGGTACAACATGTTGGAGTGATGCTCTGGTCCAGTCGTTCATCACAACAACGGCTAGCTACCTCAGTGTCTGGGCGCTGTCCATCTGTGCAGCATGGCACGTCTTCCTCAGCAGTCATGATCTCATCAGGGTCAGGGGCCGCTTCTGCCATGCATTGTTTACAGCACTGTTATGCCGGCCAATGGCCATGATGCTTATACTGGTAATCGGTTAATATGTGGAACTACTGTTTATGAGAGACTTGTTGCTCACTCGTTGTATCTGCACAACAGCCTGCTCCTACCTGTTCTTATCATCTACCGTTAGGCTTACATGCTCCTCGTTTCTGGGGGGCTGCTGACCTCGCTGCTGATTCTGAAATGCAGTTAGCACATTCAGTAATGCAGTCCCTAACATTCTGTAAAACCAATAGGCCTATAACTTTAACATCGTCATTCATTGTGTGCATTGTTTTGTCAGTGCATTGTTCCAGCATAAAAGCGCTTTTCTCTCCGGCTATGCAGTTTGCAGTAGCATTGCACTTGTTGCGTACTGTCGCGTTAGTTAATGCTATCTTTAAAGACCCTGATAAGAAAAATCTGAGATTTGTTTCAAAATATTAAATAAATGTTGGAAACGAATTGTTAACAACATGCAAAAAGAGTCATTTCTGTAGGTTGCTCAATTTCATAGTTAGAGTTTTATCTCGATTTAACGGTTTCACTTTGCTTTCGTGGTTTGAGGTTTTTTTGGGTGGGGTTAAAGAGGGGACCGCAGTACGCACTACTGCCCCTACTTGCATAACTCCTCCCACCCACGGTAACATTATAAATACTTCAGGCATGCTGGAATCGGTGGTTATCCCGCTCCGTCTTTTCTTTAGCTTGCTAGCCATGCCCTCATCTTGGAAGTGTATTTTTCCCGGTTGTGTGAGTTGAAGTTAACGGTGCAACATAATCGATTTATAAGGTTAAATATTAGCTAGCTAGGTACGTAGCTAGCTAGCCATTTTAATTAAATGAGCTCAATAACGATCTAGAAAGCTAACAACATACTGACATTCCCCAGCATACTGTAAACACGCAACTGGCAAATTTGTCAGGCTACCTAGATGTGAAGTTTGCAGTGGACAGTGGAGCAACATAAACTGTGGAGCAACATAATTTGCCATATTCTCATGCTTCACCATTATGAGCCATTTTGACAGGGAGCGAACACACGCTTCGCCGGCCAGAGTAGCTAGGTAGTGGCAAAGTACACAATTCATTAGAGCCCGGCTAACTTATTGGGTCAATCAACGACATATCATTGACAATGGAGTTAACATTAACGTTAGTTTTCTGGATACCGAAGTTCACGGCATCAGTGTGTCAATAGAGCTGTAACATGTTTGCAGTCAAGCATAGATGATCCGGCCATTAACTGCCAGCTAGTTCCTGATTTGATCAATAACTTGCTAGCGATCCAAGGTCCATGGTTTTCAATTAGAAAACATCCCGTTAGAGCTTGATGGGAAGCGAGGCTAACTTAAACTTCGCTACGAGGAAGTCAATAGAGAAATGAGGTTCGCTACTCAGAATATACACGTTACATTGTTTGATAACGATAGTTGTAACATTATGAAATCAGATAGCTCATGCTAGCCCAGCCGAAATCACGATATCTTCAATTAAATTGTAGATCGTGTCTATAGGTGTATAAAATAACATTACATTTACCCTCCAGGTAATAAGCCTTGCTACCGTCATCCCGGAGTTTCTGTAACAGGAGCCCAAGGACTGAGCTCGCTGCGCCGTTCTCCTGCCAGTCCGAGGTGGCCTCGTCATACAGAACCACAGTGTTCGTTTTGCACCGTTTGACAAACTTCTCCTTATCCTCATTATTCGGAATAATTGATCGTATTGGCCAATTCCCCTTTTTCAGCCTCCGAAACATCAGCCCAGGTATTGCCAAATTGATGGCGGTCTCTATATGCGATGATTATTGCCTTTCATTAATATATTTAGACAAAATGAGAACGTGTTGTCAAAGTACACTGAACAAAATATAAACGCCCCATGTCAAATATTGATGCCACGTGGAGTTAACAACTCTAAGTGAGCATATGCTGACTTTTACTTGTACAATAGGGATATTTCTCTTGATTTGTGTACCATTTTTTAATCCATCTCTCTGTCAGTGAGCATTTGCTCAGTAATGCAGTGATTTCACTCAGTACATGGGTGTGGCATTTCCAGACGATGATCAGACAGAATGAGCAGTACCCAGACACTCCTTATACTGGGGACAATAAAAGGCCACCTCAAAATGTCAAATTTTGTCAAAAGTCATCATGCCTCAGATGTCTCAGGTCATGCGGGAACGTGCCATTGGCATGCTGGATGCAGAGATGTCCACCAGAGCGGTCTGCATGCAGCTCCTTGAAGCAGAGCACATTCCAGTTCTGGACTGGCCTGCATATTCGCCGGACATGTCGCCCAAAGAGCATCTTTGGGATGTTCTGGATTGACGTGTCCGCGACCGTGTTCCAGTTCCGGATAATGTGCGCCAGCTCTGTGTGGCCCTCCGGGAAGAATGGAATAACATTCCACAGGCCACGATAGACAACCTGATCAACTCCATGCGAAGGAGTTGTGTTGCTCAGAGAGACGCAAATGGTGGACACACAAGATATTGAACATTCAATTTCTTCAACCTGACCCCCAACGTGTTCAAAGGATTGTCACTCCTTTGCAGATGCCAATATCAAGATGGAATGGACGGTGATCTGAAGATTAGTCATTAACAAAAATGAATTTTGATTTGCTTCATATACTACATAACCCTAATGTTAATAAAAACTCAAAAATTTGACGTGGGGCGTTTATATTTTCGTTCAGTGTATGTCCTCATGTTTATAATGATGACAAACGTTTCTATACTAAACATATGCGTATTCATGTCAGAGATCCTCGCATATTCATCCTGTCAACATATTATTAGCTATGGAAAGGACCGAACGGATTTCGCCTGTGCTATGTAAGCACAAACACGGGAGGTGAAATGAATGTTGTTTAAAATGATTGTAATATATTTCTTTCATCCGCGGCGAAATTATTGAAAGTCGAGGTAGTCTATGTCCTGCTTGCTCCACACAGTCCTCCCAGCGAGCTGAAGCTATTAGCCAGCGTCGCGACACCGGGACCGCACAGTTTTGGAATGGGAGAGGCATACTCCCTCCAAAGATAGATTGCAGCTCCCACTGCGCGCTAGCTCACCAGTTCCTGGGCTAACCCACTCTCGCCCAAGCTATGAATATCTACACTGCCTTGAACTGTAACGTTTTTTCTTATCGACATGCTATGCAATGCTTGATTATGGTGATTGAGGTATAATTAACCTGCTTTATTATGCCAAAAGCATTTCATGTGACACTCATCACTGATCGTGGCATTGTAGTTATTCATAGCTATGGCCGTGCATTTCCCCTTTTTTACTACCAGAGAAGAGCAAGGTAAATTTGGTAAATTTGGGGCGCTTTCCAATACGCGAGCGTGATGTGGCAACTGAGAGAGGCGGGACCTCTCCCGGGATGGGGCACGGTTTCTGTGCCTCCAGAGGACACGCCCCCACCGTCCTGGGGCAGAGACTGCTGCTTATTTCTTAACAACTTTGAGGCTTAATTTTATATACTTAGCGACTTTTTTAGTTCTTTATATTTGACAGAATGATTAAGAACATGTTTTTCTGTGGTATCATAAACTCATGAAACATATTTAGTTTTCCTTTTCAGGGACTTTAAGCTTCAGGAACCAGCAGCAAATACGTTTTATGAAGGTTGTCCATGCTCACAAGCTACTCGTAGCTTTTTTAAAAGCTTGACGGGAACCCTGCACTTACATTCTTGACTATAAAGACTGAACGGATGTCTCGCTTGTTAAGGGGGGGACGTTTCTGATATCAGATCATTACGGTCGTGAGCACCTGGGGGCTAGGCCGTTCTGTATTAACATTTGCTCTTTGAATTGTCAGTAAAAACTGTATCTAACTCGTTATTTCTTTGTGCGCTGTTGGTGCTGAAAGTAGCCCGTCAGTGCATAATGAATGTCAGTAGATGACACCTATGATAGTGATACAGTGATGGATAGCCTACAGTGATGGAGACTGTTGCAGATTTTAAACATTTTTTAAATTGTTTCAGAATTCAAAAATGATTTATTATGCCTATTTATGATGGCCTATACCCCTATAGACTTGATGAGGCAGTCAGCGAATTTTGGGACCCGCCCGTGCAGATTCGGTCCCCCTCAATGTCAAACTGCTTCCGACGCGCCTGCGGAGAGTGGTTCTTAAGACATATTTTATGTTCTGATGTGGTAAAGTTTCTCAGGTCCCAGAGCACCTCATGTAGATTTCAGGTGTCGTATTCGGTAAAATATTCCTCTTCAGGAGGGCGTATGATGCTGGAGACACTCCTGGGGTTATTTCCCGATCTCTTTTACCTCCTTTCACCCAACAGAGGAAGGAGAAGAAAAGACGCGATATAAGGACAAAGGAACAAGTATGAGGCAAACGAGACATCCTAGCTCATTCGAGTGACTGCTCGAAGCAGCATCGAGTACGGCTGTATCAGACATGGAGAGGTGTCTCATATTTCACACTCAGGGAAAAACACTTCTACCCAGGCTGCACTTTCGTAACCTCGCTGAACTCTCCTCCAGTTGCCTCGCTCCCCTGAGGAGCCTTGTGTAGTCTGTAGTGCAAGCTGACCTCAGTCGATTTTACCCGGCACCCGAGGACTAACAAGATGAGTCCTGAGTGTCAGTGCTGCAAAAAATGTTACCAAGCACTGTAATCTTGTATGTCGACATATACACTTTTTTTTTTTTTTAGAAAAATCTGCCATTGATTTAAAATGATTTTGACCCATTTCTACAGTTGTTAATGGCGTATGATTTCACTTACCCCAAATAAGACAAAATGCATGCATGCCAACTCTACCGCTTTTGACGGTAGACTACCGCTTTCGGGGCGTTTCATTCTGAAAAAAACGCCCAAAAAGCGGTAGTCCACCGCCAAAAGCGGTAGAGTTGGCATGTATGAAAATGATTTCAAATCAGTGGCAGAATATTTTTTATTTTATTTATTTATTCATGTTTTAAAGAATAAAGATAATAGAAATAACATTTAAGTCTTCGTACAGGATTAAAATGCTTGGTGTATTAAAATGTTTGGAATGAACCAGCTCCTAAATGTACAGCAAGGTCTGTAAGTAGTACAGTGATACAAGCAGGGCTACATTCGCAATGTTTCACACAATATGAATGCTGGTGCCAACAGACAGTCAGTTTTGACCTCACCCATAGTTTTCTTCAGTGATGTGGTAAATCTCCCTGGGCCAGACTGTCTCTGGTTGGGCCAGCACAGAGAGGTTGAACCACCGGCCGGACGTTAAGAGACCTTCAGTGAAATGGCTGTGGGTTCCAGGTGTGCATTATTGAGTACTGAAACCTGTATTGCCAGCGTTACATCATTTATTTATGTAATGCTATTATCCAAAGCAACTTACAGTCGATGAGACTAAAATAGCGCCAAACCCCCCGGAGAGAAATGAGGGGTTAAGGGCCTTGTTCAAGGGCCCAACAGCTGCACTGATCTCACTGTGAAAACACTAGGGCACAGATAAACAGCCTTTTGAGTCCAACTCAAACATCCAGACCCAGTTTCTCTCAAAGCACTCCTGTAGTGCCACCTTTCCAGCATATTTTAGATCTCTCCCGGCTCCAGAACAAGTGATCAAAACAATCCACGCACTGTCAAGCAGCTTCAGTGGTCAATAACATCCTGGGGTATGTTTGCTAAAAGCATAGTTGCTAACTACATTAGCAGCTTGCATAGTTCCACCATATACAGTCTAGGGCTGGGCAATATATTGATATTATATTGATACCGTGTAATAAGACAAGCTATCGTTAAAGATTTTCGATATCTTCGTATCGTGATATGACATAAATGTTGTCTTTTCTGGTTTGAAAGGCTTTATTATTGCAAAGGGATGCAGTTTTCAGCACTTATTACAGTGTTCTGTTTATCAAAATCACATTATGTGAATATTTTCTGAAAGCGCCAATGGTTATTCCGACAATATTGCCACAAAATCGAAGATGAGGTATTTGGTCAAATGTATCATGGTATTCGATTTTGTCCATATCACCAAGCCCTAATACAGTCAATGGTTCCGACTACTTGTATGTTAGTTGGCATCTGTGCTTTTGGGAAACTTACCCCTGATCATTTGAATCATCTGGGCAAGAGCAGGGAGAGATTTAAAAATGCAGGACAAGTTGTGCTCCAGGAGGGGTTTGGGAAACACTGCTTTTACCTAATCAACAACTTAAAATGTGAGACTTCAGCATTGCTCACTGAAAGCAACATCCAGGCACTTTAACACTTGGTCTAATGGCAGGTACTGTAATACGAATCCAATCCAGGACACTATATAAGGAGAAAGGTTGTTAGTCCTCTAATATTATCCTGAAAGATGATCCTACATCGCCTAAAACAAAGTCAAAGCTGGCTTTATCCTTCTACAGGATAAGGTGCACTTTAATACTTGTTTGTTGTTTATTTATTTATTTTTTTTGAAGGGAACTGCAGAGGGAACATTTCAACGAGTTGAGCTGCAGTATATGTTTCCTCCAGGGAGAAGAGGATTATGGGAAATGCTGCTGTTTTGATTCTAGTAGGGGTATAGCCCACTCTTCCAATGATGTTATAAATAGAACGCCCATCTCTCTCTCCCTCCCTCCCTCCCTCTCTCCCACTCCCTCCCCACAGAGTGCATTCTTCGCAATTAACGGAGAACCAACCAAACGCTCTGAGAGCCAGAAACACATTTGCCAGGGCTCTAAAAACTGCTTCTGACTGAGACTCCATATGGAGTGTAAGCGCAAGTAACAGACAAAAAATGAGCCGTTATAAAATTTTCCCAGCATTGTAAAATAATCAATGTCAACATGGTTGCAAACAAATACTAGTAGCACTGTGCCCCGTGACCATGGCATCACAAACTGAAAAAGTGCTAAATATATAAGTTTTCAAGAAAACCAATAATGATTTCAGCCAAAAAAAAAAAAAAAAAAAAAAAAAAAAGTTGGCACAGAAACAAACACAACACAATTAGTTGAGGTTATCATTGTTATTATTATTTCTGATATGACTTATGATGGTTATGGTCATTTAGAAGTATTATATATGCACAATCTATTAGCAGTCTTTTTTCCCCAATGAATTGTCTTAGTTAGTCCTTTTTCCGTCTTCGTAAAGTGCATCACATTAGTTGATATCCAGACTGTGTAATCGAACAGCATAGTATATTCCACATATAATTTTCCCAAGTTTTCTTTTGAAATAAAAATAAATATACATTAGCATTGACACAGAACATTCCAGAAACCAGGCCTTGTTGAACAGAGGGTTTCAAGACACATAATTACATGGGATAAACCTTTAGTGATACACCACTGCGCAGCCAACACACACACGCATACACACACACACACATGCGCACACACACAATCAATCTCTCACACACACACGCACTCAATCACACACACTACAGTCGTGTGCATATTTATACTACACCCGAGCGAAAGCCAATCCCGCCCACGTAATTGCACTGGGAGACAGCAGAGGGCGACTTCAGGAGCCAGATTTTAATGGACGAGGGCGATGGGGTGTTGAGAGTTGGTGGTGGGGGGGCAGCTCACAAATCAATAGCGTCTCCTAGAGATAAATGCCAGGCCTGCTCTCGCCTCCCTCTGCCAGGATCATTTACAGCCTCCTGCCCGGCAGCGAGGCGACGCCGGCCGTAACCGAGCCCCTGACCGCGCGATCAATATCTCCCTCTCATGCAGTCCAGACTCCGGCACGCGCTTACGTCCATCACCCTTGTTTATCTCCGCATAATAACCAGCACGCGTCCGTTCTGCGTCCGATAACTCCTGACGGAACGACGGAAAGATCCCTCCATAACCAAGTCACATGGAATGCACTGGAATACTGGCCGCTCGCCTTTCCTCATTGGTCCATAGAGGCGCGTCAGTGCCGATGCCTCGGTGTCAGTTCGTTAAGTAATTATGCACTTGTGTGGTCTATGGGGAGGTGTCGCGCCGTCCATAGCGTCTGGCAGTGAATTCACACAGGCAGTGCACAGCATGCGGCCTTTTGAAAGAACCTGATGCGCCAAGTCCTGCTTTTACACCGCACTCTAGCTCTGCTGTTGGTCCAAGCATCTGATTTCTGGGGTCAGATTTTGAAAATGGGCCATTGTTGGAGGTTATGGAGAATCTTTCTGCCTGTTTTGACATACAAACATTATACACCACACACACATACGCGCGCACACAAACACACACACACACACACGTACACACACACAGCTGAATTCTTCTGTAAGACTTAGGATATGTTCTGCTCTCTCAGTGCCAACTAAGAGTTCACCAAATGGACCCCCAGGATCTGCGCCCCCATAGCTATACTGAAGAAAGAAGCATCTGAACGTTGCCTTATCTCAACACACTCTGCTTTGCGCATGCCCCCTCAGGATTTTGGCTCTGAATGTCTGATGCTAGGCCACAATGTACAGTAAATTTTCCAACCGATTGCCGTTATCTGTTCTCTATACTGCACTGTAGAGTGACTGACGAGTCTTCTCTCTGTTTTCTCAAATTAAGTCAGAACAGTACAAGCATCAGAGCCAGAATTCTCAGTCCAAACTGCACAGAGAGCACCATTATGCCCTCATGCCTCAGGTGACAAACGCTAACACTTTAAGCCCTGCAGAAATGATTCTGCGTGAAAATTACCTTGGCCAAACGCTAACACTTTAAATCCTGCAGTAATGATGCTGCAGCACTCATTTAGAAATACGGGCCTGAAGAAGGTGAGTTTGCCTACACTCAACACTTGGTGCTAACATCGTAGGAATAATTTTTTTTTGTTAAATATCTATACTTGAGAGCCATATCATGACTGATTATTGATTACTTTGGAGGAAACCTCTCGGCCAAACTGGATCATTCCACAGTAATGCCATAATAACTCTCCTCCACACACATTGGTCACAGTTGGTGCTAATATCCTTTTACAC
Source organism: Gymnothorax javanicus (assembly GCA_029692085.1). Classification (NCBI taxonomy): domain Eukaryota; kingdom Metazoa; phylum Chordata; class Actinopteri; order Anguilliformes; family Muraenidae; genus Gymnothorax; species Gymnothorax javanicus. The sequence continues at coordinate 97,416,174 of CM056202.1, read as the reverse complement.
TCAGTACTGTTTCCAAACCAAGGAAAATGAACAACCCACCCATTTATTTTACCTGAATCCGCCTACAGTGTTTGTGTTTGAATTATGGTAAAGTAGTACACGTGACAAAAAACACGTACATCCATACACTGATTTTCTTACTTATTAAAAAAAGGCATTCTATTCATAATTATTATTAGTTTTGTTTAACTGTTATCATACTGAGAGGCATGCTACAAGAAATTCTTTAGGCCATGCAGCAATAGATAGCTAGAATATAATAGAATACTATTATATATAATATCCTCTCATATAAATGGAGAAATATTATCTGTTATATTATAGAATAGCTCCTACTGGTTACTGGTAAAGTTTTCGAGAAAATATTTAAGACCGTTTATACTGAAGAGCATCCTGCCACTTAAAATAAAACTAAATTGAAAATACTCATTTTTCCAGAGATGAATATAAATAGAAGTTCCACTTTAGCAGTGTTTCTTAAACTATCGGTCAGGACCCAAAATGGTCAGTGGCAGTGCATGAGGTTGGTCCTGAAATGAGTCTGCAGCTCATCACACTACACTCCGCTAGTATGTGTATCAGACAGGTCCTTGGAGGAACTAGCTAACGTTTTAATTAGGGTCCCAGTTCTCAAATACTAAATCTAATTTGGGTCCAGATATTAAAGTTTAAGACACAGTTCATATGGAGTTCAGGTGCATTTGTAGGCTGTGCACAAGGGCAAGGTGGCTAGTTGATTCATTAAAACACAAGGTTAGGAATGTATAAGTATAAAGTATAATGCTTTTCACCGCTCCCAAGAGCTCTCCATCGGCTGCATTGCAACTAAAAACTACAATCAATATGTTCCCTAAAAAAGGAAGACAGGAAGACTATTTCATCAGGGGAGGGGGGGTGAAAAAGGACAAACGAAGGATAAGTAGTGCGTAGTAACATCTGCAGACGCGTAATTACATCCACAGCGCATAATTCTGCAGCTGCATAATAACATCTGCAGGGATGCAATAACATCTGTAGGAGCGTCATAACATCTGCAGGTGTGTAATAACGTCTATAGGCGCGTAATAACATCTGTATGGCAGTAAGTCCTCCCTCTGCCTCTTATGTGCGGAAAGAACAAAAATGGATCACAGCAGCTGTACCTTGGAGCAACACAAATGAAAATTTAAAATAAATAAAATGAAAAATTAATTTAGACTATGATTTGTTCATGTAAGGCTTATAAAAGATGGAAATGTATACATCTATTTTTTCAATCAAAGCAGGATTGTAGTTGGCCAGTAATACACAGGCCTCACTATCAAGTATGAGTGTCCCTGTTCATAACTGACTAACACTTTTCATGTTTCTGATGGTGTAGCTTTGGTAGTTTCAGCGATGAATGTGCTCATGATGGAGCTTTTTTTACCATATAGACAGAAGGCAAACACTGAAGCATGTTTATGAGGCCCTTTGGAACAGGGATCGTCAAATCTGGCCCTAAAATCCAAATCTGATCCAGGTTTTCTTTCCTCCCTGGTAAGTCACTCAACATTTAGCACTGCTGATTGGCTAGACTGTCATGACACCTGACTCCCAGGTAAAGGGAGGGTTGAAAATCTGCAGTTCTGGTACCTTGAGGACTGTGATTTTAGGATCAGGGCTTTAGAAGTCCAGGGGGGTTGGGTGTTTCAGTTTGGTATAAGGAGACATGCAGGTGGGGGCTGGGGGGGTGGGTTAAGAGGTGCCAGAGCCCCTTCATGCAGGTCATGTATGCTTTCCCTTTATAGTTGTCAATAGCTTTGGCTACTGTCACAATTAGGACATTGATTATTGAACAGTCACACAGACACGACTATCCATGCAGAAACCAAAAAAGGGGTGTGGAACTGGACCTGAGAGAACCGAGCTCTGAGGTGGGGGAGCTGGGGTTTGGGTTAAGCCTGGATGCACAGGCAGGTTTCGAGGGCGCTGGGTCTATTCCTGGTCCCAATAACTTGGTCTCAAAGCCAGTCCTAATGGGAGGGCAAACCCTTACCTCTGACATCAGCTCACTAATGCCCAAATCCCCACATTCTAACTTCTATCCACAAGTGTCCCACCAGGTTATACATCCGTGAGCATTTTGGTGATGTTGACATAGTTGGTGTTAGCCAGTGTGCAATTAGCTGTTTTGATATTCTCCTCCCGGAAGTCTTCGTTGCTGTTGTGCACCCCTTCCTGAATCTCCATGTAGTCTGACTTGCTGAGAGTTGAACAGCTTCGGCTCTTCTTCAGATCCTCGTTGGAGTCTGCCTTGGGAACGCTGGTGACCTGGAGATACTGGGCTTGTTCCTCACCTTCCGTCTCTCGATGATAGAAGTAGTTGAAGTTCGATACGATGACGGGTACTGGTAGGGCGATGGTCAGCACACCAGCAATGGCGCAAAGTGACCCCACAATTTTACCCCCAATGGTAGTAGGCACCATGTCGCCATAGCCTACCGTTGTCATCGAAACCACGGCCCACCAGAAGGCTTCAGGGATGCTCAAGAACTGGGATTCTGGCTCGTCCGCTTCGGCAAAATAGACCGCGCTGGAGAAGAGGATGACTCCGATGAAGAGGAAGAAGATTAGCAGCCCGAGCTCACGCATGCTGGCTTTCAGGGTCTGGCCCAGGATCTGGAGCCCCTTGGAGTGACGGGAGAGCTTGAAGATTCGGAAAACACGCACCAGCCGGATCACTCTGAGGATGGCGAGGGACATAGCCTGCTGTCCCTGCTGAGCATCTTCCGGTTTCTCTGCCAACTCTGTGCCTAAGGTGATGAAGTAAGGAATAATGGCCACAATGTCAATGATGTTCATGATATTGACGAAGAAGCCCGCCTTGCTGGGGCAAGCGAAGAAACGCACCAGGAACTCGAAAGAGAACCAGATGATGCAGAGCGTCTCCAAAATGAAGAAAGGGTCAGTAAAGAACGTGGGCTGGTACCCGGCGGTAGAGTTGGTGAAAGGTCTGATCTTTTGCATCTCCTCTTCTTCATTACGAAACATGGGCAGGGTTTCCAGACAAAAGCTGACAATCGAGATGAGGATGACCATGACGGATATGATGGCGATAATCCTAGCAGGACCTGAGCTCTCGGGGTACTCAAAGAGCAGCCAAACTTGCCTCTGGAACTCGTTGTCTGGCAGTGGCCTTTCCTCCTCCTTTATAAAGCCCTCATCCTCCCGAAAGATCTCAATAGCCTCTTCCCCGAGCTCATAGAAGCGAATCTCCTCCGAGAAAATGTCCAGAGTCACGTTGACCGGCCGCCGTAGCCTACCGCCTGACTGATAGTAGTAGAGGATGGCATCGAAGCTTGGTCGGTTCCTGTCAAAGAAGTATTCATTCCTCAGCGGGTCGAAGTACCGCATCCGCTTTTTGGGGTCCCCCAGCAAGGTCTCCGGGAACTGAGACAGAGTCTTGAGCTGCGTCTCAAAGCGCAGGCCGGAGATGTTGATGACCACCCTCTCACAGCACTCGTGGTCGACCTCAGGGTTGTACACATCATGGGGGTTGCCAGGTTGTGCTGCAGCCTCGTCGGATGGATCTGAGGTGGCTACGGTCATTCTGAAACTGGGATGAATGAGGTCAGCGGTGCGGCCTACACTTTTCAGTGAGGCCTAACACTGGGGCAGCTTAAACCGGAAGGATCTTCAACACCATAGAGAACTCAAAGCCATGGAATTCTGGAGTCAATCTGAAAAACACAAGAAACATATCTGAAGCACGCACACTGCAAAGTTGGTAAAATCCACCTGTGTGCACTTAATCGATAAAACATGATTCCGTCTTCATATGATACAAAATAGTCATAATCATAGTTCGGGAAATCACTCAATGATGGGCCCACTTTATTGCACTCATGAAATGTGTATAATTGCAAAAACACTTTGCCATTTAGCACATTGTCCTCATGAATGGCAAAAATTTTTACATGCAATCCATTTATATAGCTGGATACTTAAGCATATCATGAGAAGGTTAAGCACTACAACACTTCTTCCTTGAATGTGGCATTCAGAACCATCGTCTCAACATACGTCAATCAAAATACAAGAACTACAAAAACAATGCACCGTTTTCCACAAACCTTCAATATTTTCATTGATTTGTGGTTATAGGATGACCCATTAACTGAATGAGCTAACATGATTCAGGCGTGTGCATACTTAAAACAGCAGGCATCCTGTTTTAAGTGCTCCTGAAACTTGATCAAACAGAATGACCAGAAACCAAGATGTAATGGTTCTCCAATGCGGCATCAGCTAATATTTCAGCATGTACAAAAACATCAGAGGTCTATGATGCAATCTCACCAATCACTGTCCTCCATAAAGATTGTTCAGCTGCGGATTCTGCACCATGAGTATGAAGGTGCAGCAAAAGAGACCCACGTCCACCTCACGGTAGTTCTGTGACCTTAACTGAAGGTTCAGGCATCACTTTGTGTCACTAACATTCCCTGCGTGAATCAACGCTTTCTTATGAATGACTCAAACTTTGAATTTTCATGGTGGCACCCATCTTTTCACTTTTTTCACCCCCATTATTTTCAGTCTGAGTCTGTCGGAATGCCTGCAGTCAAGTACACGACTGCTGTTAAATTATTCAAGAGCATCATATAAAATATTAAACTGCAGACAAATAGATTTTAGTGCCATTATTAAGTGTAACATCATCTGACTTCCTATATTCTTCCCCCCTTCACATAGCTTATAATTTTGGAGTTTATTGATGGTTATTTTTTAAACCTTTGTAACACCAGTAATGCAAACACAAGTCTTGGAAATTGCAGCCATTCAAAGTGTATTTGCATTTAATCAACAATACTCATTTTATTTAAAAAAAAAAAAAGTGTAAACCTCCTAAGTGTAAACCGACGAGGAAACGTGGGCCTAACTAGCACTTCAACCTAGATAGCTGAGCTGTCTGCCATAAAGCAGGTCTACCGACCAAATGCAATATTTGTTGTGAGATTAATTTTAAAAAATGCGTGAAAAGACAATGGTCCTAACAATGACATGACTATTTACAGACTACTGTAAACTGTTTTCTGAACAAAATATGCTTAATAAGGCGTATGGTGGTCTGTATTCATAATATAAGAATGAAACTTTTCTCAGGCCCAATTCCACAATCAGCATGACCACAAAAAAGTGGAACGTACCTGCTAACGGTGCGTCGCCTGCTTTACGAAAATACACGGTCGTGGGTGGCGGATGCAGTCGTTAACTTTGTTTCAGAGAGCCGGCAGAGGCGGATCACACTCCGTGTTGTTGACTCCCAGGCCCCCAGCTACGAGTGCACCCTGATATTCATTCTGGTGTCGCTTCAGTGAGCAACCGCCGTAAGGTCCCCCGTGGCGCCGAGTGCTGGGGGGTGACCGACGTGGGTAACACTGCTTACTTCTCTTCCTCATCAATAGGTTGTCGTATAGAAGCCGAAGAGTTGGGGGTATTGAAAACAGCGTTACGGGGGTAGCTAAGGTTTTTATTCATAACCCCCCCCAAGATTGCTCTAAAATCCAAGGATGCTTCCCTCAGCAAAACTGCGCGTCCTCAGTGTCCTTAAGGGTGATGCGACGCATCCTGTAACACAGCGGGAAAAGGTAGCCCTGTTGACTGCTCTCACAAGGAAATATCTGCAAACACATTAGCATTGGAGGACGCGGGGAGGGGTCACTGATTTCATCTCCACTCACTCGACATATTCACATTAACTTTTGATCTTTTATATATGGGATATGGAACCAAAGCATTTACATTTTTTCTTCGCCTATTGTACGAAAAAAAAAAAAATCGCAAGGACAAATCCATCAATTGAAAGGGACTCAATTACCCCCGAATTCGTCTGCTTTACAGCTGGGCTCATTTGCGCATCCTCGTTCATGCATCCGCAGATAAACATTCCCGGAATTATCCATCTCTTGATTCGGCGTTCATACATTCATTCTGTAAACATTCATTTTCTTTTTTGGGTTATTGTTGTATCACCCAGGTAGAACGCAGAGGGACATGCCGGGCTGCGGTGGCATGCTCAAGCCATTAATTTCTATGCAGTCAATCTTGTCGTGCATTGTACTAACCTATAGTTAACTCCATGCAATCAAAACAGGCATTAGACATTCAATTTCTGGCTTTTCTAGGCATCGCATTTGAATGGCATGCATGGAAAATCACCCGAGTTAGGCTGAACATGATGTGGCTCCACGCATTCAATCGCCGTCTCAGCTCTTCAATTCCCATTGTTAATTAGAGGAACGGCGTCGAGCTTGGTTTGCTATCTGACTTTTTTTTAATGGCCACGATTGTGTTTTTTTATGGCTTGAAGACAAGTCTGCAGTCGGACATAGCCGTGCATGCAAAGAGACCACGGCGACTGAACGGGCAAGCGAACGCGCGTCCCCGTGCCACCACAGAGTACCACTCCTTACCTTTCTGCAGCGCGTGGGAAATTTAAAGGGAACGCGCCTTTTCCGTTACTGAGTGAACGGGGATTTTCTAATTTATTTTATTTATTTTAATTTTTTACTTAGTGGATACAAAAGGCGAGTATTGCCGCACATTTCACAGCAATTCACAAAAGTGAAACACATGCTGGTGGTACAAATGTATTGACATTTTGTGACACAATATTTCAGCGTCTCGTGGTCGAATCTCCAGCGCGGAATTGTTTGTGAAGTACAGTAATTTATCATTAGAAGCTTTTTATCCTCTGAAGCTACTTTATACCGCAAAATATCCTCATGTCATCCAGTATTTACCGTGTTATTATTGTATTGTATTGTATTTCGAAAATTACAAGGAAATCAAAGTAACTGCGTGTCCACGATCATGTTAGTAACTCTGGTTTAACACACTTGTTGGGTTCATGAGGGCTCCTGCGGTCTCATTGATTATAGCGTGTCATTTTGCTTTTCTGCTCCATCTGCAACACTTGGTCAGCGGCGCTTGGTTGAGGCTGCCCTAGATGGTCCAGTGTTGTATGCAGGTACCTAAGTGGATGAAAAACTGTCACTATGCCAACGTGAGAGGGGGCGGGGGGATTAATGGGCTGAGTCACTTAAGAACGATGAATTTAAGAGTAAAATGTTTTTCTTGTTCAAACCCATCTCGGAAAAAAAGAAGTTGGGACAGTGCGTAAAATGTTCAAGAATAATGGAGATCAACAACTTACTGATCTGTTTTCACCTGTATTCAATTGCAAACATTTCATAGACAAAAATATTGATGTCCAAACCAATCACTTTTGATGTAGAATTAGTATATATTGATAAGCATGCAGTGCCTGCACCATTTCCCAAAAAGTTATGAAAGGCGCATGTTGTATATCGCCTTTTCATTAAACAACAGTCATTCAGAAACTGTCAATATTTGGCTGAACTTGTTGAAATTTTTAAAGTGGAATTTCCCCCCTTGCTTCTTCATATAATAAACTTGCTCAATCATCTGGGATCCCTGCTGTCTTATCTGCTGTTTCATAATTTGCTGCGTGTTTTCAACGGGAGATAGGTCTAGACTGAAGGCAGGTCAGTCTAGCACCAGCATTCTTTGGAAAAAGAAGATATGTTGTTACACATGCTTGATGTGGCTTGGTGTTGTCTTGCTGAAATAAACACAGATGTTCTAGAAAGAGGTCATTTAGATGGCAATGTTTTGCTTCAAAATATGTATGCACACTTGAGCATTATTGACAGCTTTGCACCTGTGCAAGTTATCCATGCCATGGCCACTATAACATCCCCAAACCATGACAGACACTTGTTTTTGTACTGCAAATTGGTTAAAAACAGGACAGTCCTTTTCCTCTTCAGCCCTGAGAACACGATGTCCACTATTTTTCAAAAACAATTTGAACTGTTGGCTTGTCATACCACAGCACACTTTTCTGCTATGCATCAGTCCTTCTCAGATATGCTCGAGGCCGAAGAAGTCAGATGTGTTTCTGGATGTTGATATATGGTTTTGTGCAGTTCAGCCTTAACTTGCATTTGCAGATGCAAGGACAAACTGTGTCTACTAATGACAATTTTCAGATATTTTCACAAGCCAATGTGGTAATAATCATTCCTGACGAATGCTGATTTTTACGAAGGCCGTGCCGTCTGAGAGCTCAAAGATTATGGGCGTTCAATATTAGTTTTTGATCTTGCCTTTTACACACATAGATTTCCTCAGATTGTTTTAATAATATTACAGACTGTTGATGGTGTGGTCCCAAAATTCCTTGGAATAATGAGTTGAAAAAAAAAATAGTTCATAAACTCTTACTGTATGGATTCTCAGTTTCCATCTGGTTGGCTAGCTTAATTTAATCGAACCGTTGTTAAATTGATTCATTTTTTTTTTGTGATTATGGGGGGGAAGCCATGAATGTGAGCTGGTCTGTATTGATTGGGGTCAAAAAATGTTAGGTTGGGCAGGGAATTAAAGATTGATAGTAATCTTATCGTGAAAGTGAACAGGTTGTGCACTTTGTCTTAAGACAACACTGTGGAACCATTCTCTGTCACTGACCGCTGTGCCTGGTAGAAGCAACAAGAATCATTTCTATGATGCAATTGTACAGATGTTTTTAATCATATGTTTCATAACCTTTGTGCTAAACTGATTAATGTTAATGGTGAAATGACTGACATTTAATAGTCAGTTTCTGTATGGATGCTTTACAGAAGTTCCCATCAGGGGGTTTTCATTCACAGTTCAAAGCCCCTCTATGGGACAGGATGTAACAGCAGAACCTACTGCCACCCAGTCTACTTTATGGGAGGTGGGACATTCCAGAAGGAACATGTAGGTCTCTATTTATTTTTTCGTCCCAAAAGTCCAATGTGGTGCACGATTATTAACGTGTTATTAATTTATTTATAAAATAAATTTTAAAAAGTGCCCAGATTTGGTGAGAGCTTAATAATGTGATAAAAAAATTAAATGAATGAATGAATGAATAAATAAATAAATAAAATGCACACAGATGTGTAATTTCAAATGTCCCACACCGTTGATGTAGTCAGTAATTGAATATGCCACTAGTCCAACAAAAAATTTGCCTCTTTTTTTTGTGGTTTTCTGAAGACATTTCACTAATTTTCCATTTTTACTCATTTTTTATTCTTGAAAACTGAGGATTGGACAAAGTTGTTCTTCAGTATTAACCCTCATGTTTTGTTTGTGGCTCCACAGACTCCCAGAGTCTTTAATAGCTCAAAAAAAACCACACCTCTCTTTGTTTGATCAATTTAATATTTGGGGAGTGTTTCTACCTTAATAAGAACTATACTTATGAGCATAGTTTTCAACTCGGTGACATGATTCAAAAGTAATGTACAAAAACTTGTTGACAACTTTTGCTCATTGACCCCTTTTGAAGCAGATTCCAAAAGAACGCAAGGTTTAAATATTGAATTGAATTTAAGTGATAAAAAATGCACTAATAAGGCTCCTGTAATATGGTTGGGGCGTGTTTCTCTGTGTGGAATTTTCCTGCATCCTGCTCCGCTTATTCGCAGTGGGACCCAGAGAGCTAAGCTTCTAACTGTAGAGTTCAAAACAAATGGTTGGGCATCGGAGGACTGCCAAAAACACTATTACAATTTAAAGGAGGTCTTTACCGGCGCTATATGCAGTAATGGCTCTCTACAGTTGTCTTAAGGGAGATGTAACACCTGAAATTAGCCGTCGGTATTTTTTGGTGAGTCGGTAAAGTGCTGGCTTATCCCTCATTTATGCTGTCATGTCTCTCCATTGTAGTGTGTATTTGTATGGCTTTAAATTCTGCAGAAATCCAATACCTCTGTCTCTAATGCAGTACCCTTTGGACTGTAGTATGCATGTTTTTATTCACTCTTCATACATAATTCTGTCCTTGTCGTCGTCCTTTAGTATGCATATAAACCCCTCACCAAAGCCTCACAAGATGAGAGCTGTGCTTCATTGAATTGTGATTATTGGAAAAGTGTTAATCATTTGGATTTACGTCCATATTGTGGATGCTGCATAAATCTAATTTAAATCTGAACTGAATCGAAATTGTGCACTGCAGCTTTCTCAGATGATGCAACAGATTCCCAGCATGCGCACTCCTGCAAACGCACTAATGACTCTGAGTTAACAAATGCAAATAAAGCTATAAAATCAGTGAATGTCAACTCTGATCATGAGCTTGAGGTGTCCCTAGTTTTCTAAAGCTGAATTGTCAAGGTCATGGTCACATTTCATCACCCTATTAAAATAATGGCCTAAGTCATTTTTTTTTCAAGTTTTTGGGAAAACACAAAAAACTTCACCAAATGCAGAGCCAAAGATGATTCAAGCCAAAAACAAATTTTCGTCAAAAATAGACTTAGGCCATTATTTTAATAGGGTGACGATTTATATCTGTATCAACAGAGGTTTACTAAAGTGCTTTACAAAAAGCAATAAAATGCTAATGCACAAAAAAGAAAAATAAATACAAGCTGAAGCGTGTGCAATACTGGAACTGTGCTTTAAAATGGAAAACATAGTGCTGTAGTCGCCCATTTTTTTTCCACTTTTCTCTGTTGGACACTATGACTGGAGATTTAGCATCTCCTTATCCACTTTTCCTCTCTGCTTTATGCCGTAGCCCAGTGGTCACCCACCCTGTTCCTGGAGATGTACAGTCCGGTAGGTTTTCATTCCAACCCTAATTTGTTGCACCTGGCTCCTCTATTGTGCAGCTCAATGCAGAACTCCAGTTATTCAATGAGGTGTGTTCTGTTAGGGTTAGAGTGAAAGCCTACCGGATGGTAGATCTCCAGGAACAGGGTTGGGCAGCCCTGCTCTCGCGGATGGAAGAGATTTGTTTTGTTAGGGTTGGAATGAAAACCTACATTATGATAAATCTGCAGAAACAGGGTTGGGCAGCCCTGCTCTGGCTGTTGAATGAGACCTGCTTTTTTAAGGTTGGTTTGTAAGCCTATAGGATGGTAGATCTTCAGGAACAGAGTTTGTGACCACTGCACTAGCCCATTCCCCACATGCAGGCCAACACGCACACTGCAATCTTATTGGCTCCCAAGAGCCATTCACTGCTCCTTTACCTTGTTGCCATGGAAACGTCCTGCAGAATTTCCTGAGCTGTAATGGAGGTGAATGGCTGATGACATCACTCTGGCGGGGGGAGACACTGAAATGTTCTACAGAGGGGCTTTCCTCCCCTGCAAAGTGGTGCTCCATCACGGGCAGCTTTATGGGAATGATGGGAGTTTGAGTCCCATATCAGTCTGTAACATCTCTCTGTGAACCAGGCTGGGGTCTTCAGGTTTTCTTCATCGTTGACTGGACATTAGGTCATACAGCATGGAGATGCAATGTTTTGCATGAAGTCTGTCTGTTTTTTCCTGTATGTCCTCAATATTCTCTTGTATGTAGACACGCATGCACACGCACACGCACACACACACGCATGCACGTACGCACGCGCACACACACACGCACGCACGCACACACGCACGCACGCGCGCGCGCACACACACACACACACACACAATTTAATACCACATGGACACAATGCCACTATATTTCTATGAATTATGGGTGGTCAGAAAATATGTTTAACGAAGGCACTGGCGTTTACTCATTTTACATTCTCTCTCTCTCACTTTCTTTTTTTCTCTCTTTCTCTCTCTCTGGCTCAAATCTGGACACGACCCCCCCCCCCTCCTGGGGGTGTTCCCCACACAGATGGTGTTCGGTGGAAGCTGAGCTTTAAAACTCCCTGTGGGTCCATTACAGACGGGAACCAACATTTACGGCTCTACTCATATCTAACCGTTCAACAGAATAAGACATGGATTCTGGAGCTTTGTGCCTTTTATTCAATTTCATTTCATTTTCCATACCAGGGAAAACACAACCGAAGTAAAGGTAGACTGCAACAGATTATTTGGAGTTGGAGGGAAGGATTTGCTATGCCCTGCTAGCCTCTGGAATGTCTAAACTTATAAGGCAGTTTTTTGAGGCAGAAAGGATTGAATAAGGCTAAGGTGTGCAGCTTGTTGGGGAATCTAAGTGGTTTATTTTTAGCGATAATGATGTGAAGCTTATTGTTTGTCCAATAATCAGTTTATGGGAATGTTGGCGACTGACCAGCATGTTTCCTTTCCAAGATGTAAGAAAGCTACAGGATTATTTTTAGAGAAATGTTGGCGCACTGGCTAATTCCCAACTGCAAAACTCGCCATCCAGTGATGACACCCCCAACATAACTTTTACCACCTTGTTGTTGGTGATATGTCTTTTTTTTTGCCTGAGGATAAGCAAGAGTGGTTCAATGTCTATTTCAGGAATATTGAAACATACCACTAAAGCAACATACGTTGTACAACATACAATTAAGAAGATTTAGAAAAAATAATTCCATGCTTGAATTGTGGCACAGAAAATGTGTGTGATTCATATCCTGAAACAGGTGTTTGTTTGTACAAAACTTCAGTGGGCAATAGGCTGGGTAAATTCAATCTTCACTAACCAAACCATATATTTTTAAACAATGGATTCATTGGTGGCATTGAGATAGTGACAGATAAATTTATTCACCTGATCTCCCAGCCCTGATAATTCAGCCGAATTAAGATCTTCATGGAAGGTCTTGGGAGGTGGGAGGAGTCATGGAGAGACATGTGAAGGGGGAGGAGTCATGGAGAGTCATTGAGATGGGGAGGAGTCATTGGAGAGATATGAAGGGGGAGGAGTCATGAAGTTAGGAAGTATTCATAGAGAGTCGTGGAGAGGAGGCTAAGTAGAGAGTCATGTAAACGCGGAGGAGTCGTGGAGATTCATGGTGAGGGGAGGAGTCATGGAGAGGGGGAGGAGTCATGCTGTCATGGAGGGAGAGAGGAGTCATTAGCTTCAGTCTCAGGGATGAAAGGCAGCCGTGAGCCTCAGTGCGTCTTGGGGATAAGGGCCATGTTCACCTTTTTTAAAACTGTGATGAAAGTGATCCCATCCGCATACAGAGAGAGAGAGCATTTCCTGTCATTACAGCTCCCAGTCTGATTGAATATTTAACATGTGAAGCATCAAAGCAATATAAATAAAAAACCTGCTTTAGCCCTTCAGTATATTACTACAGAGGAGCACACATGCTTTAGCCCTTCAGTATATTACTGCAGAGGAGCAGACCTGCTTTAGCCCTTCAGTATATTACTGCAGAGGAGCAGACATGCTTTAGCCCTTCAGTATATTACTACAGAGGAGCAGACCTGCTTTTAGCCCTTCAGTATATTACTACAGAGGAGCAGACATGCTTTAGCCCTTCAGTATATTACTGCAGAGGAGCAGACATGCTTTAGCCCTTCAGTATATTACTGCAGAGGAGCAGACATGCTTTAGCCCTTCAGTATATTACTACAGAGGAGCAGACATGCTTTAGCCCTTCAGTATATTACTACAGAGGAGCAGACATGCTTTAGCCCTTCAGTATATTACTACAGAGGAGCAGACATGCTTTAGCCCTTCAGTATATTACTACAGAGGAGCAGACATGCTTTAGCCCTTCAGTATATTACTGCAGAGGAGCAGACATGCTTTAGCCCTTCAGTATATTACTGCAGAGGAGCAGACATGCTTTAGCCCTTCAGTATATTACTACAGAGGAGCAGACATGCTTTAGCCCTTCAGTATATTACTACAGAGGAGCAGACCTGCTTTAGCCCTTCAGTATATTACTACAGAGGAGCAGACATGCTTTAGCCCTTCAGTATATTACTACAGAGGAGCAGACATGCTTTTAGCCCTTCAGTATATTACTACAGAGGAGCAGACATGCTTTAGCCCTTCAGTATATTACTACAGAGGAGCAGACATGCTTTAGCCCTTCAGTATATTACTACAGAGGAGCAGACATGCTTTAGCCCTTCAGTATATTACTGCAGAGGAGCAGACAGTATACAGCACCTGCTTTTTAGCCCTTCAGTATATTACTGCAGAGGAGCAGACATGCTTTAGCCCTTCAGTATATTACTACAGAGGAGCAGACATGCTTTAGCCCTTCAGTATATTACTGCAGAGGAGCAGACATGCTTTAGCCCTTCAGTATATTACTACAGAGGAGCAGACATGCTTTAGCCCTTCAGTATATTACTACAGAGGAGCAGACATGCTTTTAGCCCTTCAGTATATTACTACAGAGGAGCAGACATGCTTTTAGCCCTTCAGTATATTACTACAGAGGAGCAGACCTGCTTTAGCCCTTCAGTATATTACTACAGAGGAGCAGACCTGCTTTAGCCCTTCAGTATATTACTACAGAGGAGCAGACCTGCTTTAGCCCTTCAGTATATTACTGCAGAGGAGCAGACCTGCTTTAGCCCTTCAGTATATTACTACAGAGGAGCAGACCTGCTTTAGCCCTTCAGTATATTACTACAGAGGAGCAGACCTGCTTTAGCCCTTCAGTATATTACTACAGAGGAGCAGACCTGCTTTAGCCCTTCAGTATATTACTACAGAGGAGCAGACATGCTTTAGCCCTTCAGTATATTACTGCAGAGGAGCAGACATGCTTTAGCCCTTCAGTATATTACTACAGAGGAGCAGACATGCTTTAGCCCTTCAGTATATTACTACAGAGGAGCAGACATGCTTTAGCCCTTCAGTATATTACTACAGAGGAGCAGACCTGCTTTAGCCCTTCAGTATATTACTACAGAGGAGCAGACCTGCTTTAGCCCTTCAGTATATTACTACAGAGGAGCAGACATGCTTTAGCCCTTCAGTATATTACTACAGAGGAGCAGACATGCTTTTTAGCCCTTCAGTATATTACTACAGAGGAGCAGACATGCTTTTAGCCCTTCAGTATATTACTACAGAGGAGCAGACATGCTTTAGCCCTTCAGTATATTACTACAGAGGAGCAGACATGCTTTAGCCCTTCAGTATATTACTACAGAGGAGCAGACATGCTTTAGCCCTTCAGTATATGCTTTTAGCCCTTCAGTATATTACAGAGGAGCAGACATGCTTTAGCCCTTCAGTATATTACTACAGAGGAGCAGACATGCTTTAGCCCTTCAGTATATTATTACAGAGGAGAGGACAGACCTGCTTTAGCCCTTCAGTATATTACTACAGAGGAGCAGACCTGCTTTAGCCCTTCAGTATATTACTACAGAGGAGCAGACATGCTTTAGCCCTTCAGTATATTACTACAGAGGAGCAGACCTGCTTTAGCCCTTCAGTATATTACTACAGAGGAGCAGACCTGCTTTAGCAGAGGAGCAGACCTTTTAGCCCTTCAGTATATTACTACAGAGGAGCAGACCTGCTTTAGCCCTTCAGTATATTACTACAGAGGAGCAGACATGCTTTAGCCCTTCAGTATATTACTGCAGAGGAGCAGACCTGCTTTAGCCCTTCAGTATATTACTACAGAGGAGCAGAGATGCTTTAGCCCTTCAGTATATTACTACAGAGGAGCAGACATGCTTTAGCCCTTCAGTATATTACTACAGAGGAGCAGACATGCTTTAGCCCTTCAGTATATTACTGCAGAGGAGCACACATGCTTTAGCTCTTCAGTATATTACTACAGAGGAGCAGACATGCTTTAGCCCTTCAGTATATTACTACAGAGGAGAAGACATGCTTTAGCCCTTCAGTATATTACTACAGAGGAGCAGACATGCTTTCGCCCTTCAGTATATTACTGCAGAGGAGCAGACATGCTTTAGCCCTTCAGTATATTACTGCAGAGGAGCAGACCTGCTTTAGCCCTTCAGTATATTACTACAGAGGAGCAGACATGCTTTCGCCCTTCAGTATATTACTACAGAGGAGCAGACCTGCTTTAGCCCTTCAGTATATTACTGCAGAGGAGCAGACATGCTTTAGCCCTTCAGTATATTACTACAGAGGAGCAGACATGCTTTAGCCCTTCAGTATATTACTGCAGAGGAGCAGACATGCTTTAGCCCTTCAGTATATTACTACAGAGGAGCAGACATGCTTTCGCCCTTCAGTATATTACTACAGAGGAGCAGACATGCTTTAGCCCTTCAGTATATTACTACAGAGGAGCAGACCTGCTTTAGCCCTTCAGTATATTACTACAGAGGAGCAGACCTGCTTTAGCCCTTCAGTATATTACTACAGAGGAGCAGACATGCTTTAGCCCTTCAGTATATTACTACAGAGGAGCAGACATGCTTTAGCCCTTCAGTATATTACTGCAGAGGAGCAGACATGCTTTAGCCCTTCAGTATATTACTACAGAGGAGCAGACATGCTTTAGCCCTTCAGTATATTACTACGGAGGAGCAGACCTGCTTTAGCCCTTCAGTATATTACTGCAGAGGAGCAGGCAAGAACACACATGCACCACACACACCAAACACAAAACACATCAAACACAATGCACACACAGACGATAGCAAACAAATTCACACATCATGCACCCCCGCACGCACAACAAAATACACACAAACACTATATGCCACGCAAGCACGATAACACAAACACACACACACACACACACACACACACCAAACACAACATGCACTATAACAAACACATACACACATACCATACACACACATGTTCACAACAAAAGACACACAAACACCACATACATGCAAGCAAAATTACACACACATACACACACGCACATATATACACTCGCACCGCAAGTTTATGCACACTCACTGGCACGCTTGTAACACAAACACTTTCCGAAGTGCATGCATACGTGCACATGCACACACACACACACGCACACTCACACACAGACATATACACACACACTCTCACATTTGCTCTGGTAAATGTCCTGTGGAATTGCTGGCTGGGAGTATATTAAAAGGATGGCAGCATTGAACCAGGATGGCTGTAGAAAACATCAGAACCCTGTATTAGGTATGCGTTCGCATGCACGCATTAATGTGGCCCCCAAAGCCGTAATGGCGCAGACCTTCTGGGCCTGTTCGCATCCAGCAGCCTTTTCTAAATGTCATTGTCATTAGCAAATGCAGTTTGGACATTTTTAGTGTGCTAAAAGCGCACTTTGCAAATATCAGAGTCATGCTGTGGGGTTAGACGTACATCCATGCGTGACAATAGCAATGATAATGGTGAATTTTGAAATTGAGAATTTGTAGGCAACAGTTCAGTCAGTTTTGACTTATAGGTGACTTTGTATTGAGAATTTGAGAGGAAAAATCCTGCTATTCTAAAGCAATAAATGTATATTTTTGCTCTTGACTCATTCATTTATGGCATTCTGTTGGTTCCGGTTACCAGTAGCATGAGAGTGCTCAGAACTATTTAATGACATATTTGATCTGTACCCTTGAAAGTCTGGTCCGTTTTGCCGTTTTTCACTTTTTTTCACCATCTGCTCTTAATATCCTGCCACAGGATGGCAGTGCTGAGCAGAGTAAAGTAAGCAGGACATTAAACCATAGATGTGCATCAAACACATTACTCTATGCTTGCGCTCTTAGCATAGAGAGCAGATTAACTTGTTTAGCAACCACCTAAAATCATGACCATTTCATAAATAAATCAAAAAAAAAAAACCCCCAAAAACTATGCACCGGCAGTTACCAAAAACTACCAAAGAGGAACAGATGCTCTTGCCCCATTTTTACTATTTAATTGATCAGGTATTCCAGATGTGTAGATGTATATATTGATGATGATGATGATGATGATGAAGATGATATTATTATTATTAGTAGTAGTATTAAGAAGAAGAATGCTATGTGTGCTGTATTCTATACGTATTGTGTGATTTTAGCAGGGTTACAATCCTTTATCAGCCTGTAGTCCGTGTGAATTTTTTTAACAGCATTGCATACAGGTACAGTGCAAAATATTAGAATCACCTGAACGAGTGGGTTGTAATCTTATGTAATGTTGCATTGTTGACAATAACTCTTTATTTACCGTTTAATGGCATGTACCACAAAAACGTATAGTTTATTCCCTGTTAAGTGAACCCGTAAGTTGACAACCAATATTTTTTCAGCATGATTTATCAAGCATTGAAAAAATTATAATTGAAGCAAAAAAACTGAATCACAAAATCTTTGGTGCAAAAAAATAGACTCAAACATGTTTATGTTACACATTGTCCATGTAATTATTCATTTTAATCAATATTTGGTGGCTCTGCCTTTTGCATTGATCACAGCTCTAATTCTAGGGCTGTAACGAATATGAACCACGGTTTTTTTTTAAGGCGTAGTACCACCACCTGCTGCCATGGGGCGAACGTCTGAGCTTTCCCTTTTCCTTTATTAAACCCGACGCAGGTTGAACGAAAGTGCCAAACATCAAAGGGCATGGGAAATGCTTCCGGGAAAAAAAACTTGACTGACATCAGTATTTTTCGGCGACATGCTGCACGGAGCCAAGTAAAGGACTACAGAATCATCCCCTATTAACCAATTAGGCAACTCTAAGAAAAGTAAACCTGTTCCAGTTTACTTGCTTGATTAGCAATCAAATGGTGGATGCGTTTACTCTCCAAGTTGAATGAGTAGAGCTGTTTATTAAGACAGCATGTTTGATTGCATTTTGAAATTTAAATGGCCATAGAACAGCACAGCATGAGGACGATTGCCATTGCCACGCCATTTTGGGCAACTGTGATAATTCATATCTCACATTCACCTTTCATCCGCTTTACAGAATGCTTTCCACCTTATGTATTTTTTAGACGCTTGAAATCCAGTGCGATCTGAAAACAAATCTCTTTATTTTTATTTTATCATTATAGATCTCCTAGAAATACAACAATGAGAGATGAAATGCAGAGTTGGGATGCGGCGATTTTGAACCAGGATTTTTTTTTTTAAAGTGATGAGACCACTTGCCGTCATGGGGTGTGAAGGCAGTCGCGTGTAATTTCTTGAAACATACACACCTGAAGCGGCTTAAACGATTTAAAATGCCGCCGGGAAGAAGTCTGAGTTTAGATTTCGCTAATTGCAGGTGCTCTGCCCTTCCCTAAATCTGCTCCCGTATCCTTGGCCTAAATAACAATCAAGAAATTTCAGTAGCTTACAAAGATTAAGATGTGATTGTGAAAAGCAGACAAACCTAACTGGGCTACGATGTTAGATTGAAAGAATTCCAATAATTTGAAGGTGGTAATAATGCTGTGGTAATAAACAGCTCTACTCATTCAACTTAAAGAGTAAACGCATCCTCCATTTGATTGCTAATCAAGCAAGTAAACTGGAACAGGTTTACTTTTCTTAGAGTTGCCTAATTGGTTAATAGGAGGCGATTCTGTAGTCCTTTACTTGGCTCCGAGCAGCATGTCGCCGAAAAATACTGATGTCAGTCAAGTTTTTTTCCGGAAGCATTTCCCATGCCCTTTGATGTTTGGCACTTTCGTTCAACCTGCGTCGGGTTTAATGAAGGAAAAGGGAAAGCTCGGATGTTCGCCCCATGGCCGCAAGTGGTGGTACTACGCCTTAAAAAAAAAAACCGTGGTTCATATTCGTTACAGCCCTAGAATTAGAGCTGTGATCAATGCAAAAGGCAGAGCCACCAAATATTGATTAAAATGAACTATTACATGCACAATGTGTAACATAAACATGTTTGAGTCTATTTTTTTGCACCAAAGATTTTGTGATTCAATTTTTTTGCTTCGATTATAATTTTTTCAATGCTTGATAAATCATGCTGAATAAATATTGGTCGTCAACTTACGGGTTCACTTAACAGGGAATATAGTACACGTTTTCGTGGTACATGCCATTAAACGGACAATAAAGAGTTATTGTTAACAAAGCAACATAAGTTTACACCCCACACGTTCAAGTGATTCTAATATTTTGCACTGTACCTGCAGCTTACGACACCTCAAAACAGTTAAACACGATTCCATTTGCAATAAAATACTTTTATTGACTGATTATACAATTAGCATATTGATGTATTGCAAAACAATAATTTTTGGTTGCTATATTACACGGCCCAAGTCACATGGAGGTGGAATCTGTGCCTTTGACACGCAGCCCTGGGGGAGTTCGCCATCCATGTTGCACCAGATTGTTCTCCCTTTGACACTGCATGGCAAACAGGTTTTGAGAGGAACACGAGTAGAGACAGGAGCTGCAGCGTGCTATACTGATATCTCCCAGCAGGGGGCGCATTAGGCGCGGAAATCCTTTGGCTTTATTAATAAGGTTCTGGCAACAAGTCGAACTGTGCTATACGCTTCAAAGGACAGGGGTCCATAGGAGTTGTTGTTCCAGGCTGTGTGATAAATATCAGCTTGAGACCTGTGGTGCTAACCGTAAATATTGGGACAGTGATTCAGATTTTTTCTTTTAATTTTATTTTGGTTTTTAAATTATTAGAATTTTCCCCTTTTTTCCCACACTGAACATAGCAGAATTGTTTGGCCCGCCGCAAAGCAACCTGCTCCCATTGATTCAGGAGGAAGGTGTCATGGCACGTTATTCTTCCAACTCCTGTGACACCCAGCCCTCGCTTCTTTACACTATGCAGTCACATGACCGTCAGAGGATCACGTAGTTAGCGCACAAAACCTCTGGTACAGCCACGTGTGTCTGCCCGACCGGACGGCGGTCACTAGACTGCGATGCACTAATGAATTTTAACTTTCTTAACCCCAAAATCAGCATTGCAGGAGTCCGGGGCCACAATACAAGAATATCACTGTGACTGACCAAATAATGATGAGCCGCACTGGGCGCCTCAGAGATAGAGACCTTATCGGGCTTGACCCATCTTACGTACATGGCTCTCATTCTGTTTCTAATCTGTCACGTCCTTCACTTTTCCCATTTCAACACACGGACATAATGGCAAATTCACATTTTTAACCCAGCTTTGCCAGCTGGTGCAAAATTGACAAGTCCAAAATTACAATTCATATTTACTGAAGGACTTCAGTTCTTGATGTATTATTTATGCTGTGATTTCTGAACCCACGATACTTTAAGAACAAAATAAATTGATTGGAGAAAAGGTTGGTTTTATTGCACATTAAATAACAAGTGTGAGACAAACAGATCCATTTATTTCATCATTATCAAAGTGCCTAAGTGCAATATCAATGGGTTATAAATCAAATCGTAAATAATATATGCAGAAATAAAGTCCTTCAGTATATTTAAATGTTATTAATGATGAGTATTTATATTTTTTATCGGTAGAATTTTCTCAAACTGATCTGTTTGTAGCCATCTCTCTCTCATGTAAGTCTTGTTGCAATAAATCACACTATTATGTTGTTTCATCTGTGTACATGGGTGTTACATCTATAGAAAGCCAATTAAGCTTATACAACCTGCGTTGTTTATAAAATGATACACTCTCTATAGACATAACAGCCAGATTTGGTCCACCCCAGCGGATATGTTCAGGAGGCCATTTTGTATGTATTCTGTCCTGTTCTTTCCCAGATTAGAAGGGAAATGTGACCGCATCAGTGTCGCGGGGGACACCGTGTCATCCGGTCTGCTGTTTATTTATGCCAGTCCAATTAATAATTAAAAAACCCAAGCCACCGACTGTGCATCCTCTCCGTGTAAAAAGGCGACTTTCTTGTGTGGTAATCAATGTAACCGCCGCGGCATCTGTAATGAGGGCGCCATATTAACTAAATCCCCGCAATTGCCCTGGGTAATATGCATAGGATGTGATGCTTTTTTTTTAAAAGATCTCTGATGACATTTACAGTGCTAATTACAGGGCTGGATCTTCTCATTCTGTGATCTATTATAAATCCTGCTCAATTCCACAGTAAACCTGCAACAGGCTACAGGCACAATCCACTGTCCGCATTCACTTGTTGTACCAGAGGGCGCACTATCTGTCCTGAATGTATTTCACTGGTGACTAAATGACAAACTTTACATTGCACTTGGGAGTCCCACTCACTGCTATATTTCTTCTACCATGCCCTGTGGCATAGTCTTTGTTAGCCCTCCTCAAAATATTATCCGCAAAGTTAAATACGCATTAATTTCCTTGTTGAAAGTTATTTTCTTATAAATATTATTCTTATATTTATAAGTAGCATATTTATTAGTTGAAGGAAATAATTTAGTCCGAAAATCATTATTACTTTAAGCGTGTGTGTGTGTGTGTGTGTCAATGCATACGTGTGTGTGAGTGTGTGCCCGTGGGTGTGTGTGTGTGAGTGAGTGTGTAGGTGCATGCAGGCGTGTGTGTATTTCATCATATATGAAGGCTATATTAATGTCTTCCCATCACACCAGTATGAACAATATTAGTCCATAAATGTCATTAATTGGGTTTTATTTTAAATCTTGTTGGTTTTAAAAAAAAAATCATCTGTTTACGGTCTCAGTTTTACTGGCCTGGCTAGCTGATCCATCCCTCGGGTTACTGTGGAAACAGATGGATGCCATGGCAACAGCTGCGTTACCCTGGAAACTACTGTCACCATGGAGACTGCATCTCAAGGCGGGATTAGAAGCATCCAGTAGAAAGGCGCGCTTTTTGTCAAGCTCAACCTCAGATGAGACAGGTTCACACGTCTTCCTGTCTGTATTGCTACTTCAAGTTTAGATCCTTAAGCCACATTAAGAATGGGAATATCAACATACTGTCTAAACATTACATGCGTAATCACTACAGCTTAATGAAGACACTTCGGCTGCAGGTTGGAAGAAATATCAATCCAACACATTAACTGCAATCTGACGTTAGGCACGCTCGAGACATGCTTCTTAAATGTTTGATAGTTATAGGCCCAATTTTGAGGGGAAAAAATACGGAAGTAGAATATATATATATATTCAATTATGGGAAACATAAAACTATATCATAGTTTCAGCAACATTAATTTCAAATTTTTTGTATAATTTTTATATATTCAACGGACTTTTCGGTTTTATTTTACTCATTTTTTTTTCACAAACATTAAGCGCGAAGTGAAATAGAAAATACGCATAACATTTGTATGTGTTCAAGTTAATATACTAATATAATGACTTTATGAAGACACATTGAATACTAGGCACGTTCCACGTAACAATTAAAATTAGCACTGGAAGCAAACTTGGCTGCTTGATCCCAACAAAACGGACAACGGTTGTTGACTCCAGCTTGTACTCAATGAACATAACACGCGCTCACTTAAACTCGCCCAGAAACGCGGATCATACACCGATCTTACGCCGGCTCGAGGCACCTTCACTGACTCGACAGGGGTCTCCATCATTGCGTTTCCTCCATGCAATATATGCACTGACACACCACGATTAATATCAATAACTGTGGCATAGGAGTAGCCGAACTGAACGCCGCGTCAGCTTTCACACGTCTGTGAAGATCTTGGTAATGTTCACGCAGTTCTGGTTGTTTTGCGTGGTGAAGTTTGGCTGTTTGAAAGTGCTGTTAATTCCCTCCTCAATCACCATGTATTCCGATTTGCTGAGGGAGGACGTGCTGCGCGTCCTTTTCAGTTCCTCGGTGGAGGACAGGTGTTCGCAGCTCCCGACGTGCAGGTACTGAGCGTGCTCTTCCCCCTCTGTCTCCCGGTGGTAGAAATAGTTGAAATTTGAAACGATTACTGGCACCGGCAGCGCGATAGTTAATACCCCTGCGATCGCGCACAGAGACCCCACGATTTTGCCACCTATGGTAACTGGGTGCATGTCCCCATAACCAACAGTTGTCATGGTGACTACAGCCCACCAAAACGCGTCGGGGATGCTGCTAAAACTAGAGGTCGGGTCGTCCGCTTCGGCGAAGTAGACTGCGCTCGAGAAGAGGATGACTCCGATGAAGAGGAAGAAGATTAGCAGCCCCAGCTCGCGCATGCTGGCCTTTAACGTTTGCCCTAGAATCTGGAGCCCCTTGGAGTGCCGGGAGAGCTTAAATATGCGAAACACGCGCACGAGCCTGATCACCCGCAGGATGGCTAATGACATTGCCTGCTGACCGTTCCCCTGCCTCTCCGCGAGCTCCGTCCCCAGCGTAATAAAGTACGGAATGATGGCCACAATGTCGATAATGTTCATGATGTTTTTTGAGAAAGTTGCTTTGCTCGGGCAGGCGAAAAACCGCACGAGCAGCTCAAACGAGAACCAAATGATGCAGAGCGTCTCTATCACAAAGAAAGGGTCCGTAAAACTACTTATAGGGTATGGAACCGTCCCGTTTATAAGAGGGGTTATGGTGCTTTGGTCTTTATCGTCCCGGAACTCCGGCAAAGTTTCCAAACAGAATATCACTATTGAAATTAATATGACCAGGACAGAGACTATTGCGATACCCCTGGCGGGTCCAGAGCTCTCGGGGTACTCAAACAATAGCCAAACCTGCCTCTGAAATTCATTGCTGGGTAAAGGACGCTCCTCTTCCTTAATGAATCCCTCGTCCTCGCGGAATTTCTCCATGGCCTCCTCTCCAAGTTGGTAAAACCGTATTTCCTCGGAGAAAATGTCGATTGGGACATTAACAGGTCTCCGGATACGCCCACCAGACTGATAATAGTAGAGAATTGCATCAAAGCTGGGACGGTTTCTGTCGAAGAAGTACTCGTTTCTCAGCGGGTCAAAGTAGCGCATCCTCTTTTTGGGGTCCCCGAGCAACGTTTCTGGAAACTGATTGAAAGTTTTAAGTTGCGTCTCAAAGCGCAAACCAGATATATTGATTACTACTCTCTCGCAGCATTCGTGGTCGGGTTCATAATGATCCAAAGAAAGGTGACCGGGAAGCGCCGCCGTCTCCTCCAGCATATTGTCACACGCAACAACTGTCATGACGTCCTGCTCTGTCTCGGTATAGCCGTTGTTTATAATGTTGCCCCTCTGCTTTGTGGACGAAGGCGGCGGAGAGTCGAGGAGGCCGAAGTGGTCATCCATACAGGTGCCGGCGTGGAGGGGCCAGGAGAGCCGCGCCCCCTCCAACAAGCCGCGGTGAGGCACAGATGCGTCTCTGTCGTCGCACGCTCTCCCTTCTCTCCCTCTGTCTCTTTTCTCGATGATAATAATATCACCACCCCACAGAGCGCTCACTCTGGTTTATAAACACATCTCTTCCCGCCCACGTCGCGCGGATGCCTGACACATTGCCCAATCGGAACCCAAACACACGCTCACAGAGACCCCAGACGCGCGCCACCGACTCTCGATGAGGTTGCCACCCTCGGGGCGCGTACACTTTCAATACAAATGGATGAAAGAAAGGCCAATGTACACGTCTTCCAAAATCACATGTTGGCACAGCCATTACATTACATATGCTGCTAAATTTGACGTTAGTTTTTCAAATCTAAATGCATGTTTAGTAGCTTAAATTAAATGTAATTTAACCATAGGTATCTTAACTGTGCATTTTACATTTAGTGATTTATTCAGACACAAAAAAATCGCGCGCACTTTCACGAGAATATACATTTCCTATAATGTATAATAAGACACATAGCCTTATTGAAAATATAAATGTTCGTTTTAATAATTGGTACAGTTTCCATTTCTTGGGGATTAAAGTAATTAAAAACCGAAAAGAGGACAGGTTTACTCTTGCATGTAAAGAGCAATAAGACTGAGACCTTGAGCGTGTTTTAAGCGTGATCAGAATTGCAATGAAAGCGCACAAAGCTTGCGCGTGCTGTATGGCGGGCGTGGGGCGAAGTTTGCGAGTCTAAGGTGGAACAACATCATTATCGTTGTCTAGATGTTATTTACTTATTTGTTTATTTTCGGAATTGTGTACACTTAATGAAATTCCAAAATACAGAAATGCTCCATTAAACTCTTGGTAGCCTGTCGTCTGCTTAATCGTGAGTGGGAAGTGATCTACTGCACGGAACCATTGCCTTATTTAGAGTTGGTAAAGCCTATGGGAAGACCCCGAGCAAAGATGAAATCACCGTGAAGCGCTGAACACAATGGGCCGTACAGGAGCTGTCCTTGGTCCTGAAACGAAAAGGTTCACAGCGCGCGATTTCCCCGCTTCGATCTCACCGACGCATACATAAACCCGGGACAGTCCTAAACCATACTCAAACTGTGCTCTTAACAACATAGACGTCCGGAAAAATACAGGAAAATGGTCTGAGGAAGGCATTTTATATTTTAGTTTAGGTACGAATGATACATTAAAAGTGTGGCAGAAATCTATCTTGTAACGTTTCAAAAAATAAAATAAAATAAAATAAAATAAAATAAATAAATAAGTAAATTGGGGGCGGGGCATTTCGTATTTTTGCTGCATTTGAAATTCGACCTTCAAGATGCCATTTGGTTCAGACCTTGCGTCTGGTTGCTGAATGTGGGTTTTTATGTATGTTTTTGAATGCAACATTGTTCGATTGACTTAAAGTCTTCTGTAATGTGTGATATTTTCTGGGAACAGCCCACTCTTTTGTGTTAATTGGTCTCTCCAAGGATAAGAGTGAAGCACAACAGTGAATAGATTGAATGTGCCTGTTCAGTGGTGGAGCATTTCAAAAGCCATCCATGACCGAGGAATGAGGTATGAATATTGTTAGCGTTTTTCATGTTGTATAACTGAATGCCATTCAGCTCAAGGGCAAGAATTTCTTTTCATTTGGAAGATAGATTGGACTTAAAGACTGCATAGACATAGGACTACGTGAAAAATGAAATGGCCTTGGAGCTGAAATGATGAGTCTGTCACTCTCTCTGGATGATCAAAAAGAAGTTTACGAGAACGGTTTGTGAACACATGCATGCACACGCGCACACACACTACAAGCCACACGCATACACACACGCACACCAAAAACCACTTGCCATACACATCCACACACACAAACACAAACACACAAGCATGCCATACACATCCACACACACAAACACACACACACACACACACACACATAAACAAGCATGCCATACACATCCACACATATAAACACACGGCATTGTGGTCCAAACTCTCCACACATCTGACTAAATTAACTGCACTGATACTAAATAACTCTGATCCAATGCACATGAAAGGACTTAAATGGACTAACAGTCTCTACAGGTGTTGCATTATGCCTTAACTTCAATTTTTTTCTTCTGTAACTATAATTTTTATCTTAAATGGCTTTAGTACCAAAAAGTATACAACTGGTATAATAGCTCTGGGTACATGTTCCTGAGGTTGAGGGTTTAATTTTTTCAGTGGGGCATTGTTTTTGCAGCAAACTTCAAATCTGATATGTTTTAGCATGAAATTTCATACAAAATACAAAAGAGTGAAAAATTCATCTCTGTAAATGGAATGTGACTAGTCTGAATTGTTCTGGATTATGGTGCCTGCTAAAACATTTACAAGCTGTCGCAGTTTGGAGACATGGGGCTATCCTAATCTTTCAACAAATCAATGTAAAGTCAAGCTTGCATATGCTTATTGATTAGAAAAAGCCAGCTGACCTGATCATTATGCTCTGACCCTCTGGAGCGCTGTGGCTATGCCAGGTCACTGTCAAGGTCAAACAGAACCGCTTCCCCAGAGTGTCAATGGAAATGCTGCTGACTTCTAGAAGCAGCTCACGCATGCACACTTACACCGAACATGCACGCATGCCCGCTGCTAAACACATAGGCGCACACACACACACACACACACACACACACACAGACACACACCACACACACACACACACACACACACACACACAGGCCATAAGTGCCTTAAGGGAGTTCATTACTGTTTACTCTTGTTTATTATCCCCATTCGCACTTTGCGACGGGGGATATTGGATTGGGATCCGTCCGTCCGTCTGTCCGTCCGTCTGTCTGTCTGGGCCACATTGGGGACAAGATTTCTCTGACACTATTCCACCTAGATGTGCAAAATTTTGTGTTCTTAATAAGCTACTTGTGATCTACATTGAGTTTGAAAATGGATGTTGAAACATATTTTTTTTTTATAGAGTTATTGCCCTTGATCCTGCCGGGGGATAGTGATGACACTGTTGTCTTGTTGATGTCTGTCTTGTATCTCTGGGCTGGAGATTGTATATCTAATCGCTTATCAGTGATAATTCTCAGTCCTATTACTAAACAAAACTGCACATTAAAAATTCAGGAGTAATTTAACTGTTCCATGAGTGGGTTCAAAGAGACAAAGTCAGATCATAATAATAATAATAATAAAAAAAAAATAATAATAATAATAACAATAATTCATTTATCTCAGAGGAGAGACAATGCTAGCCTTACAGAAATTTGTATGCAGTGTCAGAGCGCTAATTAGCGGGTCGTTACTGAGTTTGTCACACGTCACCCGGAGTCTGAGCTGGTTCTGCCGACAGTGTCTTCAGCTGCTGGTATCACAGCTTCTGCGATGCTGAGAGAAAAGGCTCACTCTGTTCTGCTGAAGAGAGCCATGAAATTGCAGGAGGAAGAATCTGCTAATTAGGTGGTGTTTTTTTTTTTTAAACCCAAATAAGGATTCTAAGTTGACTCACAGCCAATAGTGACAGGGTCGAGTGATGCGGGCATCATTATTTTGTTATTTGTATTTACTTTATTTAAATATAAGATTTTGGCTCCAGTTTGAATCTTGATCAGGTCATTCAGTGCACACTGTGGGCCTCGACGAAAAGATTTGCGCTGTGATTCAGCAACATGATTGCCAATTAAGAAAAATTGAGTTGAGTGTTGCTTTTAGTATGTAATGCTAATTAAATAAAAGTAAAAATGAGCTCCAACTCCCAATTAATGAGTATTGTTATGCATCACAACCCTTGTGAGAATGCCTTTTGTGTCTCGTCCTATTCAGCAACGTGTGTGTCCATTAGAAGTATGTCTCCTTTGATAGGATTACTTCTTGCGTGTTTGCCCCTCCTTGGCTGTGTCTCGTTTCATGGTTATTCCTTTTATGACCATGTGATGGGTATTTAGCCGTCTGCTTTGTGTTGCAAGTTGCTGGATTGCAATTTGCCTTTTGTGCTTTGAACCAGTCAGTATTCCAAGTGCAAACAGAAACTCTCTGTCTTTGCCAAGTGTAACGTGTACTTTAATGACAGCTATTTCCAGAAACTTTCCTCCTTGCTCAGTTAACTCAAGCAAGCTTCCAGGCCTAATCAGGGTCCAGGATTGGCACTGCATTCTAGTTAACCCAGCACAAATCAATTCATCTGTTCAGTTTAATAGGAACAAGCTCCCAAGCCTAAGCAGGGTCCAGGATTGGGACTGCATTTTTGTTAACCCTTCTAAGACGGTTTCTCTGTCCAGTTTGTTAGAAATAAGTTCCCAGTCCTTCCACCGTCATCAGGATTGGAAGAAAGTTCCCCTCCAGTTACGCCATCCCCCTGCGGGAAAGTTCGGTGCTGGCGAAGCGTGCACTCCGCCAGGCTGCTGTCATGGAAGCTGCTGGCCGGCGATTGACAGTTCAGCTTTGCCCACAACAAACTGTACTGAACTGTGCTGTCCTATTCCGGGGTCCCGTCCCCACCTCCTCCTGTGGGCCTCCGTCCTCAAATTACCATATAAGCTGTTAATAAAACGACCAGTAGGATTATACTTTGCCCCCGCATTTGATTCCTGGCCTGGACCATAACAATTATGCATGTAAAAAGAATATCATTCAACATTCAGCCTCCACTACTTGGTACCAGGTGTGCTTACCCTAAGTGGCTGAAGCAGATTGCATTGTTTTATACCGTCCATTTATGCACCTCGGAGTCAGACCCAGGTGAACAGATGGAGCCAGCTGCAGAGATCAAATTCAAATTAATATGAAGCTTTATTCAGGGAATATTTAGCCGGAGTTCAGCAGTGGCAGACACAGCGATGGAGGGCAGGCTAGACTCGGTCGTAGAGCAGGGGGAGGTCAGGCTTTGGTGTTCAGGCATCAGGCTAAAGCGAGGTCTTTCTTTTATTAGGAATCCCTGACACAAATACATTACAACGACACAAATCATCAACACTGTAACCAATATTACAACAAGTAAGCATAAAAACACCAACAAACAACATCAAACACTAAACCCTTTCAATCCATAAAAACCTATGCATACAAAGGCAGTGCGAGATTGAAAGTTCAGTCAAGAGTTGCTTCCATTTAATCAGTTCAAAAGGAGGAGGAGACATGGGGAAGAGGAATGACAACTTTGACAAGGGAAACAAACAACAAGGGAAACACCGACGAGAACTCGGGGCAGACAGGAAGTGGAACTGGTATAAACAGAAAAAAATAAATGCTGGAGGTAAATAAATTCGAGTCCATCAATCTGGCAAAGGGAAAGACACATAGGAACTTAAATGCTCAGAGATAATGAATAACAATGGGAGTCAGGTGTGAGAGAAGGTGCATGGAACACACAGGAGGAGAGACGAGCCACAAGACTATACCTGCATGATTGCAATCAGTCGGAAAGACAAATCAAAACAGACACAGACAGCCAGATTACAGAGAAAACCTAATCAACAGAAAGACAGGACGTGACATCTTAGTGGTTTACAGTAGTGTCTCTGATGAAGTATCTTCTGCTTAAAGCGCAACAACCTTACTTGAGCTGGGAATAAAGCCCACAACCTTTGTGGAGAAAAGCCCAGTTTCTTAGCCACTATGCTGCTCTACAAACTGGGGAGGGTACATACTGGGCACCCAGATGTTCTGCTGTTTAATTAACCCAAAGTGCTGACTTGGTCTCTTTGACTGGTAATTGCTCTTCAGCGCGCTAACGACCTGTCAGGGCCTGATCCCCACATCTGTGCTCTTGCAGAAGCCCATGAGTCTGCAGTGTTCCATCGCCTTCCGATCTCCATCCAGACACGGACCGGAGCGCGTGAACATCTGCTCATGCTCAGGAGCTCAGACGAGCTGCTTAAGGCCGCCATCGTACAGCCAGCTCCTCATCTCATCGCACCTACACCTCCGCTACCGCTAAACGTTTTTCACTGAAAACGCAAGAGTAACATTAGAGCACTGTTTAGAGCCTGTCTGTCGAGCGCTCGATCAGAATGTGAGATGTGCTTAATTTCCTCTTACTTATTCAGATTCATCAGCACTGGAAATTCAGGGGAGATCTAGAAGTCACCTTCAGCCGCGGGCAGAATGGACAGAATGCTATGTCCAGAATGGACAGAGTTTAATGGGTAGATTGGAACTGAATCTATCCTTAAGCAAGGCTTTTTCTTATAAATCAGTTCGCAAGAACGCCGACAGAGCAAACGGCCCAACTCCAAAAAAAAATTATTTTTTTTTCGGTTTATATGCGACTCTGCTGACGAAAAAAAAAGACAAAATATTTTTGAAATAAAAAAATGTATTTTATTTTTCTCCGAAACCCAAAATGAAAGTCTGGTTGTGACCAATTGGCTTTTTTCCTCGAGGCTGAATGCGTTCACCGATCGTAGTCGATTTGTTTCAACCCAGAATTTCCATTTCCTTGGACCATTCTCGTGTCCAGAGAAATCTTTGCATTCTACAAGTACGGAGTAGTTGTGATGCGAAGACACCTCTGGGAATGAGATTCCTCCATATGTATTTACCTCTGAATGCATAGGGATCAGTTTTCATGAGCGTATGAGCAGGATAGCAGGATCGGAATTTAGAAAATATACACAGGAAAGCTCTTGGTTTCTGTAGTGTAACCTTATTTGAGATTAAAGAAGGTAAATCTACACAAGAGCATACAGTGTTTGCATGTTCAGCAATGGTTCCCGCAATGTGCGACAGGCCCATTTTGACAAAATTCAGTGATTTCAGGAACTCAAAAACAAAGATAGCTGTGTTTTTTTGGAAAAAATATATATTTTTTATTTGATCCTCCGACCTGATAGAAGTGCAGCAGAACTCTTGATAATGTTAAGAATGAGTGAAAAAATTATTTTTAAATTTTTTATTCCCTGCTGCGACTTGGATTTCCAATAAAAAATCTCAAGAACCTAAACATAAAAAAAGCCTTGGCTTAAAAGTATACACCTGCACAGCTATTACTGAGCCAATCTAAAGCAGAGCCCAGGAGTGGTGAATTGATGAAGCAATCCATCAACTGCTGAATGCATTTAATTACTTATAAAAGTGACTTAAAATTATACTGAGATTATGTATGAAATTACTCCAGCAGGCATCCCTTTCAGCTCCACTCCACGTTACTCCCAGCAATCGGTGATGGATTTCAGGGGAACTATAAAGCCTCATTTTTTGATATCCCCCCCCATACACCTACCCAAATAGTGTAGGGACATTATACCAAACAGCTGGAGCGGACAGATGTTATGGGAATGTTCACCTTTCTCAGGCGTTGACTGTGGGAGCCGTGCAGCGGAATGTGATTAGTAATTTCGACAGGACGGTTGCAGCGTGTGTGCCTGTATGTGCATAGCATCCACAGTCTCAAGGGATTAGTGTCGTGATTATTTTTCATTCTCTTGCCGATTGGTGCACTCCTACGCACCTGTTTTGTAGCAGGTCTAATGAAGGTGTTGCTTTTCAATTAAATACGCTGCAAATATTGATTACCTCTTGTGCCTTCTCAACTGCTGATTCTGGTGCACATATACCGACGTTTCTGTGTTTCTACGACCTGGTGTCACGTGTGGTGATGGATTTGATGGTGCATTTAGTATGCACATTTCGCGGAGCATTTGGTGATGCACATTTGGTGGTACAGTTGGTGATGCACATTTTATGGTGCATATGGTGATGAATTCCATGGTGCATTTCATTATACTCGCTTTGGTGGGGGGGATATATATGTGTGCGAGCATTTTGGGTCATATTTTATTTTGCATGTGATGATATATTTTCTGGTACATTCTATGTGCCGTTTATTGGCATACTTGATGGTGTGAGTCCAGCTGCATCATGACTCTTGGTGGCAGGGATCCAGCGAGCCTGTTTGTGTCTTCAGCTGAAAAAAAGAGAGCTGCAGGAGGCTGTGTTTGTTCTTACAGAATCCCATCTCGTGCTCAGCACCACTTCAAAAACAAGGTCTTACCAGCAGCTCTCCAGTTGGCAAGTGATTAAAAAACTGTGGTTCTAAATCACCACATTGAGCCAGTCGCTCTTTAGAACAGCTACAAAACCTTCCATTTCATTCTTCAAAGCATAAATCCTTATTAGCATAATGTAAAAACACTGATTCCTGTTTTTATCTCCACGTTATACACCATAGCAAAATGTGTTTTCCATCTTTATATGAATATTTTATGAAACACGGAGGTGTCTTTCCCTTGTCTTGACATAAACGTTTTGCAAAAAAAAAAAAAAAAACATGCAAGTGTACGTGATCTGACATCACATGAATATTTTACACGGATGTCAGTTCTGCATTTTTACATCCAGCTGAAAAGCTAGTGCTGTCAGTCAGTATCTGAAAAAGGCTTGTATCTCATTGACTGCTGGTCTCCTCAATATAGATTTATTTGACAAGGAAAAAAATACTTTTGCATCATCGTCAATTTTAATAATGATGGAGGGTGAAGAAGAGAGGGAGGGAGGGAGGGAGGGAAGGAGAGAAGGAATGCAGAATTTCTCACCTCTGCAGATTTTAAGCACATTCTGGAGTGTTCAGTGATTGGGTGTATAATCCGTGGGTACAGAGCATACTGTAGGCCGTTAATTAGCACCTTCACATCCTGTATCATTATTTGTAGAGCGGGGTAAAGTGCAGGCCTTCTTTAATAAATGACTCTGCCTGTTTCTGGGAATTATTTAAGGACAAAGTGCAAGAGCTCAATTACTGCAGAGCAGCTGGGAACAGCGACACAAGGACTGCAGTCAAAGAGAGACGCACAGAGGGAGAGGGGACTGTCTCAGACACACAGAGGGAGCGAGGACTGTCTCAGACACACAGAGGGGGAGAGGACTGTCTCAGACACACAGAGGGAGAGGGGACTGTCTCAGACACACAGAGGGAGAGAGGACTGTCTCAGACACACAGAGGGAGAGAGGACTGTCTCAGACACACAGAGGGGGAGAGAGGACTGTCTCAGGCACACAGAGGGAGAGAGGACTGTCTCAGACACACAGAGGGAGAGAGGACTGTCTCAGACACACAGAGGGAGAGAGGACTGTCTCAGACACACAGAGGGGGAGAGGACTGTCTCAGACACAGAGGGAGAGGGGACTGTCTCAGACACACAGAGGGAGAGAGGACTGTCTCAGACACACAGAGGGGGGGGAGGACTGTCTCAGACACACAGAGGGGGGGAGGACTGTCTCAGACATAGAGGGAGAGAGGACTGTCTCAGACATAGAGGGAGAGAGGACTGTCTCAGACACACAGAGGGAGAGAGGACTGTCTCAGACACACAGAGGGAGAGAGGACTCTCTCAGACACACAGAGGGAGAGAGGACTGTCTCAGACACAGAGGGAGACAGGACTGTCTCAGACACACAGAGGGGGAGAGGACTGTCTCAGACACACAGAGGGAGAGAGGACTGTCTCAGACATAGAGGGAGAGAGGACTGTCTCAGGCGCACAGAGGGAGTGAGGACTGTCTCAGACACAGAGGGAGAGGGGACTGTCTCAGACACACAGAGGGAGAGAGGACTGTCTCAGACACACAGAGGGAGAGAGGACTGTCTCAGACACAGAGGGAGACAGGACTGTCTCAGACACACAGAGGGGGGGAGGACTGTCTCAGACACAGAGGGAGAGAGGACTGTCTCAGACATAGAGGGAGAGAGGACTGTCCCAGACACACAGAGGGAGCGAGGACTGTCTCAGACACACAGAGGGAGAGGGGACTGTCTCAGACACACAGAGGGAGAGAGGACTGTCTCAGACACACAGAGGAAGAGAGGACTGTCTCAGACACACAAAGGGGGAGTGGACTGTCTCAGACACACAGAGGGGGAGAGGACTGTCTCAGACACACAGAGGGGGACAGGACTGTCTCAGACACACAGAGGGAGTGAGGACTGTCTCAGACACACAGAGGTAGCGAGGACTGTCTCAGACACACAGAGGGAGTGAGGACTGTCTCAGACACACAGAGGGAGAGAGGACTGTCTCAGACACACAGAGGGGGAGAGGACTGTCTCAGACACACAGAGGGAAATAGGACTGTCTCAGACACACAGAGGGAGAGAGGACTGTCTCAGACACACAGAGGGAGAGAGGACTGTCTCAGACACAGAGGGAGCGAGGACTGTCTCAGACACACAGAGGGAGAGGGGACTGTCTCAGACACACAAAGGGAGAGAGGACTGTCTCAGACACACAGAGGGGGAGAGGACTGTCTCAGACACACCAGAGGGAGACAGGACTGTCTCAGACTCACAGAGGAGGAGAGGACTGTCTCAGACACACAGAGGGGGAGAGGACTGTCTCAGACACACAGAGGGAGAGAGGACTGTCTCAGACACAGAGGGAGAGAGGACTGTCTCAGACACACAGAGGGAGAGAGGACTGTCTCAGACACACAGAGGGAGACAGGACTGTCTCAGACACACAGAGGGAGCGAGGACTGTCTCAGACACACAGAGGGAGAGAGGACTGTCTCAGACACACAGAGGGAGAGAGGACTGTCTCAGACACACAGAGGGAGAGGGGACTGTCTCAGACACACAGAGGGGGAGAGGACTGTCTCAGACACGGAGGGAGAGAGGACTGTCTCAGACACACAGAGGGGGAGAGGACTGTCTCAGACACACAGAGGGAGAGAGGACTGTCCCAGACACACAGAGGGAGAGAGGACTGCCTCAGACACACAGAGGGGGAGAGGACTGTCTCAGACACACCAGAGGGAGACAGGACTGTCTCAGACACACAGAGGGAGAGAGGACTGTCTCAGACACACAGAGGGAGTGAGGACTGTCTCAGACACACAGAGGGAGCGAGGACTGTCTCAGACACACAGAGGGAGCGAGGACTGTCTCAGACACACAGAGGGAGAGAGGACCGTCTCAGACACACAGAGGGAGGGAGGACTGTCTAAGACCCACAGAGGGAGAGAGGACTGTCTCAGACACACAGAGGGAGTGAGGACTGTCTCAGACACACAGAGGGAGAGAGGACTGTCTCAGACACACAGAGGGAGAGAGGACTGTCTCAGACACACGGAGGGAGGGAGGACTGTCTAAGACACACAGAGGGAGAGAGGACTGCCTCAGACACACAGAATAATGTTAGACGGATGTGTACTTACCTTACTCCTGCTCTTGATCAGTATATTACACATCATTCAGATTACCCTGCAGCCTGATGTATGTATACAGTACATGTACATAAAACACTCCTGATTTGGATCAGTATATCTCCGTTCTCTCCTCAGTCCACAATCTCCCTGGCTGTCCTCAGCTCACGGGAGTCACATTTGAGCTGGGGGAATCCTGAGAATATAACAGATTAGCGCTTATCCCTGCCATGGCTTCTCTCTCTCTCTCTCTCTCTCTCTCTCTCTCTCTCTCTCTCCCTCTGATGAGTCATCAATCATCCTGCTTTTAACTGCCACTGTCCCCAGCTGCCCACTGACGGCAGTAATCAAGCTCATTCCAGGAAGTGAGCCCGAGCTCTTGGGCTAATGTTTCTGTGTGTGTTTTCTGCCTAATGTTCCGATTTCTGGATGCTGGATGGAGTCCAGACCCAGAAAGAGAGAAAACAATTAGCACCAAAAAATCCCTCCCCTTGTTCAGCTCAGCAGCAGATTGGAAGTAATAAATACGAGGCCTGCTCGCTTACTCAGTGCTCCAAAAACCTGAGAACTGATCTTCATATTATCCCTTACAGCTAATGTTTTGTGCAAAACTGTCTATAATGATAATTTACTGTTGCCTTATTCAATGGATTATGTGTTTTGGTGCATTGTGGCAGTATTTGAGTCTATTTTTATTCTCACAGGTCCAAACAGAGACAGACTTGCTCACTTGCTGTTCATTATCACTTCTTCCCTGTGATTGAACATTCTGGCACAGTGAAAGACTTCACTCTGACTGTGTAAAGCAGGATGAAGATGTGTGTGTGTGTGTGTGTGTGTGTGCGTGTGTGCGCACATATGCCTGTGTACGTTTGAGTCATGTGACAAGTCAGTTACGATGGTGATGCTCAATAAAACATGAGAAACGGAGACAGAGGTAAGAGTGTGGGGCC
This sequence comes from Gymnothorax javanicus, assembly GCA_029692085.1. Taxonomy (NCBI): domain Eukaryota; kingdom Metazoa; phylum Chordata; class Actinopteri; order Anguilliformes; family Muraenidae; genus Gymnothorax; species Gymnothorax javanicus. The sequence goes on along the minus strand of CM056202.1, from coordinate 97,379,177 downwards.
TGTTTCTGAGGAAAATCCAAAGATCCAATAATCCCAACAACCGTCTGTATAGGAGCGGCCAATCCTATTCTAAACACATCAGCAGGTTTTTGAGTCCACTGTATTTGAGAAAATGTAGGTAACTTCACCGAATGTGGCATTCGAAAATTGAAGTCACAATGTTTATTTATTTTATGTCAGCAATTTTGCTCACTCAGACACTGTATATATGCCTATTTAGACATTTAATTCTATCTGGGTCTAGACTGGTGCCGATGGTCACAAATCTGACACACTAACATACAGCCTACAAATGAAACAGTATAAATGTGTGATGAATGCAGGAAAAATAAGAACAACTCTTTAAAGTCATCAGACACCCTTGAATGGGGAGGAAGGGTCACATGGTCATGCTGGGCTCCTCGGTCGCAGCAGGAAAATCTGCTCCATTTCAGAGGCAGCAGCCGAGTCCTTGTCCCACCTCATTGGCTGAGGTTTGAGGGGTGTTTTCTCCTTAACTAGGTCAGCTCATCTGTACCAGGGGGAGCCCGTCTGAGCGGAGCGATGCCCCACTCCCCGTCAGTCCCCTCTTTCGCTGAGTTCTCTGGGGTTCCCTCGTTTAGAGAATGTAGACCAGTCCAACCCACTATCTCACCCCACGCACACACCACATACACACACATACACACACACACACACACACATCACATACATGCATACACACATACATGCACCACATACACGCTTACACACACACACACACATACACACAGACCAACACGCGCTAGCGCGCGTGCACCACATAACAACGCACACAAACCCAAATGAATGCTCAAACACACATGCACAAACACACACTGCATGTGTGCACACGCAAACACACGCCACGTAAATGCACTCAAATACACTTACCACAATGACACGTGCACACACACACACACACACACCTCAACAAACGTGCACATATCCAAATGCATGCACAAACACACAAGCACAAACACACACCGCATGTATGCACACACATAGACACACCATAATAATGCGTGCATGCTCCTCATGCAAATATGCACAAACACACACACTACATGCATGCACCACTTACTTGCACAAATGTGCACTACATACATAAATGCGTGCACACACACACACTACATATATGCACACACTGCACGCATGCACACACACACACACACAGCACATGCATGCACAAGCACATTTTTACACATGCATCCCTGTGTGCATCTATTAATTATGCGAGATTAATAATTCATCGGTCGCTTATGGAGACACGCAGCATGTGAAGTGCACATGGCGGCTGGGTAATGAGTGGGAAAACTGTTAAATAAATCAGACAGCTGTCCGAGACTGCACAAGCCACAGCGGGTCAGTAATGAAGTCAGAGAATGTGGATGGATAAAAGGAGAGAGCCCAGGCAGAGGTCCTACGACTGGTGAAATACGCTGCCATGATACAGCTTATAAATAAGCACCTTCCTTTGTAATACTGTAGCTATCACATTGCAATTATATCCACTGTGTCTCTGTTTGAAACCAATATTTGAGGAGTCCACTTGCAAAGCCTTCTAAGTCAAGTTGGTCCATTTTTTAGAAAAATCTGATTTTTTAGTAGGCATAGAAATGATCTTCCATAGATACCAATTTTCACTATACTGAAACTATTAGCCTTGCAGACATAATCCATGAGGCAATTCATTATTTTTTTTAAGAAATGGCTTTGATTTTTGCAACATGAAGTTTTAACTTAGCAGGTTTTGAAAGTAAAGTTGAAATTTAGCAGGTCTTGACCGTGTTTAAACCAGCCCCGTTGCTCAATAGGTGAAGGTATTTGACTCAGAACCCACTCTACATGCAACTCAATGCTACAGACAGCACAGTGGTTGAATAGATCTATTCACAATACCACAGCAGAACTCTGACTTAGCACGATCTGACAGAGGCTGTTCTCAATGGAGTAAGGGTCAATGTGCTTATGTATTCCATAATAATGGCTTTGGCACTAAAAAGAAAAGCATTTTAAGACATGCAAGGATATCATTCGAACTCATAATAGTGTTCCTTACCTTTCAAGTTTGAGGAGCTTCCTTTTTGAACCCTTACGAGGAGATTTGTTTACATTTTCAGCGATCAAAACGAAACTTGAGTCTGTTTCCCCCATCTTGAGTCAGAGAAAGCAAAAGCTGAACAGGCTGTAAAAGCTCGACTGTGATTGGTTCCTTCTTGCGAACGAAAACAAAATCACGTTTCCACATTGACTGATGACTTAGCAGAATTTGATAGAGTTTTCCTCCTTGACTTGGTGGGTTTTGACAGAGTTTTGCTTTTTCCGTTACAATTTATAACATGATTTAGTAGGTTTTGAAAGTGGAGCTATCAGTGGGACATGCGCAGGTGCCTGAAAGAGAGGCTAAGGGAGATAACTCATTTATTTTCAAAACTTGACTTAGCAGGTTTTGCAAGTCAACTCCTCATTTTCTAATGTAGTTGTCAAAATATAATATATTCACATTCATTTTCTTGACTGGTTGAGAATACTATGCAAATAGCTGACCTCTAGATGCCAATGGTGTTGTCAGTGAGGGTGACTTTTTTATCAACTAATAATCAGGGCTTATTACCGACCATGGGCCAGTAACATTGAGAAATAAGCTTGTACATTAAAATAAAGTTTAGGTATATGTGACTCGTGTTAGTAAATGAGTCTTAGGTTGCGCCTACGCATTTCCAGTGAATCCAAACGTGTCTGAGGGCATACATTTTCAAAAAATAGTTTTGTCCATTTGCAGCCACTTTTTAAAATGTTAAAATTCCGCCTGGTACACTTTCCTGGTGAGAAAACATTGATAAAGTGTAGAAAATGGGCCATTAGTAATCAGTAGTTCACTTCATTATGGAAAAATTACCTGAAACAAAGCCGTAAATGAACCAATTTCATTGATAAATTTCTCTGTGTTTTTGGTGGGAAATCCCCATCATCTACATACCAACTTAGTGTGCAGAATCCCCATTTTCCATATTTGGTATTTATTATAATATTACACATCACAATTAACCAATTAAAGCCATTGTAAGTCGTAAACAAATTAGCTTCGTTGCTATGCTAGAGGTTGTGACTCCCTGATCCTGGAAGGTGATTGTTCAACACACCATTGCGAAGCTTACAGTGTCATCTATACCATGGTGTAGAGAACTCAGTTTTGAATTTTTTGTCATTAAGACTCATTTTTTTTATCACTGGTCACACACGCATGAGCATGATTAATACCTGTACTAAAAACCATTCTTTAAATATTTTTGAGAGCAATTAAACATTGAGAATGGGTTGCATCAAACATACGGTATATTTTTTTTCATTTAACAAATCTACAGTTATTGACTATCAAAATTCCTTATTACAAAAAGCCTTTGATATTCTGTCATAATCATAGAACAAGTCTTTTGCATATCAGTTTATAATCTCTACTCTGTATGGCTGTACGGTTTCCCATGACCCTGTCTCTGGTCAGTGGGAGCCAACCTAAGTCAGCCAATCGAATTACCTTCAGGTGTCAATCTGTGTAAAACACTGAAACGCATTATTTAACAGTGCTGATAAATTCTCTGCTTCTACAGCTGAATTCTTTTTAATTAAAAGTACTAAAATAACAGGGAAATGTAATTAGGTCTGGAATGAAAAAGCATTCAACTTGCTGATATTCAATTATGACAGGCCCAATCTGCCACAATAGAAGTTTACGTCTCTGATATAATAATTGGAAGCTGGTGGATTGAACCGTGTAGTCACAGGTGGGCCAGGGTATGCCATCGGCATGCAATATACTAAACGTGTACATAATTATGAATATATAATGATGCATTTGTTTTTAAGCAGTCTCCATGCAGGCAGATCATCATACAGTGTATCCTATGATGGATTCAGTCACATAAACAGCACAGGTTGGAAGCAAACTAAGAATAGAACAGACCCTGGGGAGGTAATCAACAGAACACCCTGAACAAAAAGAGAGAAAGAGAGAGAGAGCGAGAGAAATGTGTGTAAATCTCGGTGCACTTCACCCCAAGCCTCTCTGTGCTGCATTCAGAGAGCAAATGAATATGCATTTGGGCTTTGAGCTCTCCAAAACTGCCATGTTTTTATTTTCCTTTCCATTTGAAACTGCATTCAGGGGATTCTCCCATCCTGAACACAGAGGAAAGGGTATGCAGAAAGTGTGGATGTATGATGAACTGAGAAATGGGTTTATAACATACGATGTCGTCCCGTAATTGCTATCCTAAAATGGAGGATTGTGAGCCACTTGTAGCTCATGTTTGTTGAAAAAGTCTTACCCTCGTTTGCATCAGTGATCATCCTACAGTTTGTGAGAAAGGAAGGTGTGAGTGCGTGTGTGAGTTTCTGTGTGTGCACGCATTTGTGCATAAGAGTGTGTTTGCGTGTGCGTGTGTGTGTGTACATGTGTGTGTTTGTGCATGCGTACGTGCAAGTGTGTGCACACATGTTTGCACACGTGTACGAGTGTGCTTATGTGTGTGTGTGTGTGTTTGTGCTTGAGTGTGTGCATGCATGTTTGTGTGTGTGTACGCATGTTTGTATGCATTCTTGTGTGTGCATGCGTGTTTGTGTGTGCACACGTCTTTGTGCATGCGCAAGGGCTTGTGTGTCTGCATATGTGTTTGTGTGTGATTATGCTTGTGCACGAGTATGCCTGCATGTGAGATTGTATGTGCGTGAGTGTGCGTGCACTTGTGCTTGTGTGTGCGCGTGTGTATGTTTTTGGGTGCACAAGTTTATGTGGTCGTGCGCATGCTTGTGTGTGTGCTCGTGTGTTTGTATGTGTGCCTGTTTGTGAGCGAGCACGCATGCTTCTGTATGTGTATGTTTGTATGTGTGCTCGCGTGTGTTTGTGCTAGCGCAAGTGTTAGCGTGTTCCTCTGGAAAAACAGACGGCCTCTCGCTTTTGAAGAAGCCTGTGATTCTCCGGAGGCTCACATATGGAGAGATGTAATCGCTAACAGTGTCACAGCACACTTCCTGTCAGCTCGCGGAGTGCGAAAGACTCCTCTCTCTTCATCTCCGTCTCTATCGTTCCTTTCAGAGCGTCTCGCACCGCTCTGACGTTTTCCCATCAACACCTCTTTCTTTTTTTGTGCTTTTCCCAGTGCAGTGCCGCAGTGTGGTGTAACACAAAGCTGGCTAACGCTAATGGCTGCGATATAAAGATGTTGAGACAGACTGCAATACTGGCTGTGATATCACCTCGCTCTTAAAGCACTATTTTTACCTCTGTTTTCCTGCAATTACATACAGGGTGAGAGCAAATATTCTGCACTGCTGGCTAGATAATTTGGAAATTATTGTATTGTTGTTGTTGTGAAGAGAGGAAGATGGCTGAGTGGGGAAGGGATCGGGATAGTTGATGGGGGGGTAGAGGAGGATTATGCACCATAGGAAGGGGGAATCCCCTTCAGGTTGCCTTTGTATTTTTTTATATGGGGGGGGCGGGGGTTCAGCATATTGAACTGCGCTTAAGTTTTAACAATTCCGTTAGGCGATGAGGCTTCAAAAAAATCATTAAATTTAAGGTTTCTAAATATTGAAAAATGCACTATAAAGTTTTGTGAACAGTTAAAAACCAACTCATATCAATATTTAGTGTCACTACCCTTTGCCTAAAAATCTGGGACACTGTCCTGCAGGGTTGTAGTTTTATAAGATTTTTGCCTGTTTGGTTGTTCTAAGCGTACTGGAGAATATGCCACGGCTCCTCTGCAGGATCACAGACTCACTGGCGTCTGTCTCCCCAGGTATTCCGCCGCAGCCTCGACAATGTGGAGATCAGGGCTCCGTCATGGTGTATTATTTGCATCAACTTGAGATACAAAGTTCTATATGATTTTTTTCAAACCAACATTCAATGCTTCAAATGTGGTTTTTCCATCTACCGCACCTCTAATATTGCACGCAAAAACAAACATCCAACATCAAATTTGAATTTTAAAAAAAAATCAAAGGTGCCTAAAAGCCGCTTTCACACTGGACGCGAAACGAATTTTTTGCACGACAGATTACATTCAAAGTCAATGCAAAGACGCGTCCGGTGAATGTAATCTGTCGTGCGAAAAATTCGTTTCGCGTCCGGTGTGAAAGTAACTTGTACAGTACTGTACCTCTCGTGAATCTAAGCTCCTTCCCCACCTACTCCAGCTATGGCTGTGGGTCTGATTTGAATACAGTGACCAACAAAGGTTTTGTTTTTCATAATAAAGTGCACAAAAATCAAACAGGAGTCCTGAAACATACATGAGCCCTGTGCGTGTGTGACGCTCTACACGGGCATGAAATATTTACTTAGAACAAGATCACGTATGAGTGTTAAGACTCGGAATACATGAAACCGCAAACAATTTCCACCGCTGTTTCAGAACTCACCTCTGGCTGTTAGGCTACTGAGCCGTATAATGACCCCTCATTTTGAAGGCAAGAATACATACAATTCCTCAAATGTGCACTTGGAAGGCCTGATAAGGCACACTATAGCAATAATCCGCGGTGTATATCACAGGACTTGTTAATAATTGGGGATAGTTCATAATAGTTCATGAGAACTGTCTCTCGCCCCATCGATTTCATTTGACTCATTCATTTTTTTTCTTTTTGAGAGATTTTTATCAAGGCACCACAGCAAACATGTTAGAACCAAAAAAAAAAAAAAAAAAACAAAAAAAAAAAAAACAGAATTGGAGTCCAGAAAAATCCAAAGTTCCATGAGCAGGAAGAGACAGCATTCAAACTCAAATTCTTAGATTCAAATGATGATTGAAAAAAAATGAGTTACAGAGAATCGCTGTAATTTTCAATCATCAGTTCATTTCACCGCAAAGCACAAACTCAAGCCACCACTGACACGTTCTTTATATTTTGGGGTTGATTCTTTTTCCAGCTCTATTCAAAAGTGCCAGGATTTGAGAGTAAAAAATGGATCGGTTTGATAGCCATTGTGAAGAATGTGAGCGCTTCAGCATAATGACTTTTTAATGACATCTGGATTCTGATGGCAGTTTGAATGTGCCGCATCCACCCCCCCCCTTCAATTATCCTTCCATTTAATTTTGAGAGGCAGAGGAAAAGTAATTATCGTACAGCGTGAGCCGACGCTTCCTTATAATCAAAAACTCGCTCCCGTGAGCACGTGTATGGGGCGCCGTTTGTAAAATAGGGTGTGTTGTTTTATACCGTACAGTTTTGCACATTTAGCGTCATAAACCAGTATATATATATATATATATATATATATATATATATATATATATATATATATATATATATATATATATTTATATATATATAATTTAATTTGATTATTATTTTAACGTTTAGATTTAGCATTTAATGTCCTCTTTTTCCTTCCATAAAAAGTTGTACTACAAAAAACGATATCACCTTTTCTACACCAATTTACACATATTTGTGCGCAAATGTGTGAAAAGGAGACGGTTTAAAATGGCAATGGCAAAATTTTTTCCCGGTTTTTGACGCTAAATGTGCAAAAACTACGGTATAAAACAACACACCCTATTTTACAAACGGCGCCCCATACACGTGCAGCTGTTTCCCTCCCCGCGCCTCTGATGAAACCGAGCCTGCTATGCCCACAGTGTATGTCCATTAAAACCTTAACGACGGGGCGTGGGTGGGGCGTACAGACAGGTGTGATGAATCGCGTAGATCTGTAATGATTGCGGAGAGACACAGGGCCGTAAAGGCTGGGCCTCCCGGGTACGTTTTAACTAACAGGGCATGCGGTTCGCGGCCGTAATGAAATGGGCACTAAAATGATTGGCGGCTGTAGTGTAAACAAGCCGCTCGCAGCGAGATTGGCCGCATCGATCACCAGCGCTTTCTCTAGCGCGTAATCCAGCAGTACTCCTACCCCGAATCCATCCACAGTCAGATAAGGTGGAGATAGGATTGGGTCTATAGCCAGAGCACGGGTACCGCAAATCCCAGAAATATTGTTGCTGTTGCTCTTACATAAATGTTCAGAACACAGAAAAACATTATCTCTTCTCTCAAACTTCACTAATTATGACAAGTTTTAAGTATTGAACTGAAGTTCATAAGTTTTCAAAAGTTAAACTTAGAATTCTTGACTAACTTTGAGTTGAAACAACGCTTATCTTCAAGTTGAGTGAACTCACGTTTAGTTAACTCACATTTTTAAGGCAGCCGGCGAACTTTCAATTCTAAGGTTAACCAGCTTGAAATATAGTGTATTACAATAACTGTACAATCACTTTGAATGAAGGGATCTTTTTTTCTTCAATTTCACATTACATGGTATTGGCAAGTGGATTTCAGCAGTTCACATAGCATAGTGTTTACCCCAAAGGTTGGTGTTAACAAGTGCATTTTTTGTGACCAGCTACAACAGCAGTTTGTCTAACCCCATTCCTCACAAAGCATGATGGCATTCAAACAAAACTGTGCTACAATGAAGGAGAACACTACACAGATATTTTGCCACAGATTGCAGTAGCCCCAGGATTATGGAGACCCTAAACAGGAGTCTTGTTGTGGCCCTTAGGAGTTCCAGCATATACAATATCCACATAGTGATAACTGGTTTACTTAAGGCCAGAGATGGCTGCGGTCCCTCCTGTCAGAGAGGGTCAGGTAAAGAGTAAATTCAATCTACAAACTCCAGTGGGAGCCCAGTTTACATACAGTGAGTTATATATGCTAGGATTGGATAGATGGAGGCATATTGTTTTTAGAGCTGAAATTCCTACTCAGTTTGCTTCATATTGATGTACATATCTGTATATTCAAGCGCTGTCCGTCTGCTGTCATTCCTCCTGGATAGGCACAAAAGCGCTGAATGCAACATGTAGGGGTCCATGAGAGAATTCCTGCAACGTTGTGCTATGATCTGAATACTTACGGACCTTAGTATTAATGCCAGTGGCCGGAGAAATTCCCCATCTTTCGGTTTGGGCAATGCGCTAAAATGCCTGGAGTCACACTGTGTCACTGGGAGGTCGAGGGAAGTTATTGTTGAAATTATTCCTCAGGCCAAAGTGACCATGTAAATTAATTTATTAAACTGAAACTAAATAAGCACACACACGCACACACACACACATGCATGCACGCATGCAGGCGCACACACACGCGCACACACTGCATGGCTGCATGAAGAGGGTGAAAATACTGATGTACGCGTATGATGCGCATATTTCAATTTGAATAGAACTGCTACTTATCATTTACCTCTTTTGATTGTTTCATGCCGGTACTTTATTTGATATTTGTCACCTCTTGCTCAAATGCTGTTTGTGCGCTGTATGCATTGCCGTCTAGCGAGAGAGATGAATCAAGTCTTAGAACCCTTTTGTTTTTATTGATTGAGTTTGCTGCACAGATTTCCCTGAGGCACAATGACGGTGGGCTCCACTGAGAGAGATTGTGATTTAGGGCCAGGATCATCTGTTGAAGCAGGATGGATTACCCAGCGAGATGAGTTTTGCACGCAGTACCCAGGGCGTTAGATATGCAGTGTCTGGAGAGTTTCGCACACAGTATCCAGAGAGTTTCACAAGGTGTCTGGAGAGTTTCATACGTAGTGTCAAGAGATTTTCACAAGGCGTCTGGAGAGTTTCATACGTAGTGTCAAGAGATTTTCACAAGGTGTCTGGAGAGTTTCATGCATAGTGTCTAGAGAGTTTCACAAGACGTATCTGGAGAGTTTTATGCATAGTATCCAGAGAGTTTCACAAGGTGTCTGGAGAGTTTCATACGTAGTGTCAAGAGATTTTCACAAGGTGTCTGGAGAGTTTCATGCAAAGTGTCCAGAGAGTTTCACAAGACGTGTCTGGAGAGTTTTATGCATAGTGTCCAGAGAGTTTCACAAGAGGTGTCTGGAGAGTTTCATGCATAGTGTCCAGAGAGTTTCACAAGAGGTGTCTGGAGAGTTTCATGCATAGTGTCTAGAGAGTTTCACAAGAGGTGGCTGGAGAGTTTCATATGTAGTGTCCAGAGAGTTTCACAAGAGGTGTCTGGAGAGTTTCATGCATAGTGTCCTGAGAGTTTCACAAGACGTATCTGGAGAGTTTTATGCATAGTGTCTAGAGAGTTTCACAAGACGTATCTGGAGAGTTTTATGCATAGTGTCCAGAGAGTTTCACAAGACGAGTCTGGAGAGTTTTATGCATAGTGTCTAGAGAGTTTCACAAGAGGTGTCTGGAGAGTTGTATGCGTAGTGTCCAGAGAGTTTCACAAGAGGTGGCTGGAGAGTTTCATAAGTAGTGTCAAGAGATTTTCACAAGAGGTGTCTGGAGAGTTTCATGCATAGTGTCCAGGGAGTTTCACAAGAGGTGTCTGGAGAGTTTCATACATAGTGTCCAGAGAGTTTCACAAGAGGTGTCTGGAGAGTTTCATACATAGTGTCCAGAGAGTTTCACAAGAGGTGTCTGGAGAGTTTCATACATAGTGTCCAGAGAGTTTCACAAGAGGTGTCTGGAGAGTTTCATGCATAGTGTCCAGGGAGTTTCACAAGAGGTGTCTGGAGAGTTTCATACATAGTGTCCAGAGAGTTTCACAAGAGGTGTCTGGAGAGTTTCATGCATAGTGTCCAGAGAGTTTCACAAGAGGTGTCCAGGGAGTTTCACACTCCTTGACTGGAGAGTTTCATAAACAATGTCCTCACAGTTTCATGCGCAATGCCTGGAAAGTTTCACATGCAGTGTCTGAAGAGTTTCACATGCAGTGTCCAGAGAGTTCCAGTGAGGAAACAGTTTTATTTACATATGGAAGCTCCGAGTGATGGATCTAACAGCTGCTGAGGTCACAAGTCGATAGCCATGAGATATGACCACTGCTCACTGACAAGAAAGAGTGATGCTCTGTTTCTCTCACACACAGACACACTTTCACACATACACGCTCACGCACACACACATTTAAACACCCACACCCAGACGCATTCTCCCCACACACCCCACATATGCTCTCACATACACGCACACACTTTCACACACGCACACCTTCACACACACACACACACACACACACACACACACACACACAATCACACACTCGCACACACACACACACACACACACACACAACAGTCACCACACACACCTTGGAGAGGAAAACTAATGAGATTGGAAAGCAGAGGAATGTTTTTCTTTGATACAATTCAGTACAAAAGAGAAACTATTTTACCCTCTGGCTAAATATCTGCATTATTGCGCAAATCCAGGTTTTTGTTACAAAATACTGAGAGGGACTTTTAATTTCTGAACATGGATTTTACACCTTTGGAAAGCACATCAAGTCTAAAAAAGTGGTGCACACAACTTGTTTTTTTTTTGTGTGTGTGTGTGTGTGTGTGTGTGCATGGGAGTTTAACGGGTTTTTATCACTTTATGGAATGGTGTACACCCAAACTACAGATTGCTGCCTCAGCTAATAAAGGAAAACATGCCAAATCAAGAGTATTCAACTGCCTTTACAAAATATACGAGCTCAGGGTTGGTTTAGAAATGATACACTGCTCTATATTCTGTATTTCTTCTGTACACTCTCCACAGCTGGGTTCACCTAACTGAATACCTGACATATTTTGTAAGGAACAAGATCATATTCGCTGAGACAGAATGGAAGTGACTTCAGAGCATATTGGGTTCCACTTGACCTCCTTGTCATGTTTTCTCTGTGTTTACACTGGATATTTACACTTATTAATGTCAGCATTGATGCTCATCATGCACATGTCAGAGCAGCTGGCACTCGACTGTAACGTAGTTTAATGAGAACTCGGAGAAACACAGCGCTCCCGGACTCTGCTGTCAGACACTGCAGTCAGAACTGGGAAGGGACTTGAGAGAGATTGGGAGAGGGACTGGGGAACAAAGAGAGGCTGGAAGAGGATTGATGTGAGACTGGGAGAGACTGGGAGGAGACTGGGAGAGACTGTGGGAGACTGGGGGGAGACTGACTGGGGAAAAACTGAGAGAAGACTGGACTGAATATAATCCTCAGTTATCCAACACAGGACTTATTCTCTTGACGCCAAGTATCATCCTTGGTTATCCTCTATGGGACGTGCTTTCTTTTGGATGAATTTCATTCTCTAATCACTGTTACAAGACCCACGCCTGCTTTGAGTCGAAAATTGTCCTTAAATCCCCTCTACGGGGCTCTTTCTGTTTGGGCTGTGTATTGTCCTGGGATTCTCAGTGTGGGACACTCTCTTTTTGGGCTGAAAACTGTCCTCAGTTGCCCTGTAAGGTGAAGCCCTGGGGTGATCTTTGAATGGGTGACAGTAATGTATTGAGAGTTTTAGCTGAGTGGGAATTGGCCATCGTAGGCTGTCACACTGGTGCCATAATGTCCCCGGCACATCACTGTCATTTTCTATAAGCGCACACCGGCATTTCCCTCTCAGCGCTTAAACCAGCCAACCTTAAATGACCCAGCATGCATCTGATAAACTAGCAAACTTTCAAACACGATCCAGCATTTTCTTCGTATGCGAATGGGATAGTTATCAAAAAGAATGAAAACGTGATAACAGGCCATTCAGTCGAACGCTTAGTGTAACTTCTCCCCCTCAGAACAATGATTGCTGGCGATCAGTTGCACGGAAGTAAAAAAAAAAGTCAGCCCTCATAATGTGTGTTATAGCAGTATTTTCAAGGCTTAGAATATAGCAATTAATAGGAATTACCAATGAATACAATACATTTTAAAGTTGACTCACCAAGATTCCATGCCTTAGTGACAAAGAGGAGCTGTCTGAAATTTACCTCCCCATTCACTTGCACTGTGCTAACGAATATAGCAGAATATGTGATTTGCCTACCTCAAAGAACCTATTCAATATTGGACGTTGTTGTATCATTTTTTTCCCCCCTCAAAATGGTCAGTTTAATTGTTACTGAAAAAAACTGGATCAAACTAATAACATACTCATTTTGCGGTTCTGCTCAAATATGTGAGAACAAACTGAAGCTACATAATCTCATCACGGAACTGCTGGGTGGTTTCTTTACTCCAGAATAGACCCGCCCCAGCTAGGTGGTCGGACCAATGAGAGAGCGCCTTGTGGTGCAATGAGCTCATGATTGATGTCAAAGATTGATGTCCTGATCGAAAGATCAGATTTACTTGTGTTCAAAACAGTTCAAAAATGAAAATTACTCAAAAATCAAACATTGAAATGACAAATAGAAACAGACCATTTTTTCACTGAGTGAATAAATATCATGGTATGTTGGAAACTTTGGATTTGAAAAGTGTTGTTTATGTGAGTCTGTAGCTTTTTCAATGCAAGCGAATGAGGAGGTAAATTTCAAAAACCTCTTCATCACAGAGGCAGTATGCATTGTTAACTACATATTAAGCCCTATGTTGACATTTGCAAAAACCCTGCTGTCAGAATAGCTATGTGCTGTTTTGGGAACGGGATCCGGCGCAGTTTGCTTGTATAAGTTTTATTGTTGTTGGTTTGTAATGCTGTTGGCATTGAGGCAGTTAAGGTGAAATATTTGTCCCTCAGAGGTATTACAGCAGTGAATCACCAGGGAATCACGCCATGCGAGAGAGCCAGAGGACAATTACATGAAAGAGAGGAGTGTGTGTGTGTGTGTGTGTGTGTGTGTGTGAGTTAAGTAGCTGATATAAAAATAGTAATAAACAGTGGGGGGGGGTGTACATCTGGTCTGGTTCAGTATCAGTATGTGTATGTGGATGATGCGTGCGTGTGTGTGTGGGTGTACATGTGGGTGTGTGTGTGTAAGTGTGTGCAAGTGTGTGCATTTGTGCATGTGTGTCTGGGTGTGCGTGAGCGTGTGGGTGTGTGTGTGTGTGTGTAAGTGTGTGCATTTGTGCATGTGTGTGTGGGTGTACGTGTGCGTGTGCAGGTGGTGCTTGTGTGTTATTGAGGGCAGATGTAAACAGTATGATAACAGAGACAGAGATGGGTGTACCATGAACAGAGGAAAGCCTGGCCATCTTCAAATGCGCAATTCCCTTTGATATGTATATCAGGATTATTAATGCAGCATGCTAGCACAATCAAGAGCAAACACTAATTAACAACATCAGTGCAGGCGAGTTAGCATTTGTGGCATTGCTCCTGTTTTTCCCATGGTCCTCCCTTCATCAGTGAGTTTAGGGAGCCCAGCTATCAGCACAGGCTGGAGAGATAGAGCTCATAAAGGGCAGGAGTGGTCTTTCTTTATGGAAGCATAAAACACTCATTCCCCATCAGATTGGTGTGTGTCTTTGCAAAAAAAAAAAAAAAAAAAAATGACTTCGACATATGGAGTAACCTGCTGTTGATGCTAAAATACTTATATTCAAAAAAAGAAAGTAATTTCTTGCAATCTTTGTGCTGCAAAATGTTTTCATGCTATACATTGTGTTTTAAGTGCTAATTAATTTTAATACAATCTTCATCCATAACCTTAACGAGTAAAAAAATACAATTCAGTGAAAAGAAAGTCAATGAAATGTCAAGAATCTGGTTTAGAATGCAGTCGTAATTTTTTTTATTTTGGCCGGGTAATCACCTGAAGGTTTAAGAGACAACCCAGATAGCAAAAAGTGATTGAATCAACATTGTGATATTGTCAGGCTGAAGATTGCAATCAACACTTATGTCAGATATTGAAAAAAAACATTGAAATTGCTCGCTATGATCAACATGGAAATAACGTTAAATCTCCAATCAATTCTTACAATGAATCAACCTTGATTCAACTATGATATGATCAACATTGAAAGAATGTAGAATTGCATCAACATTGATTCAACTATATATACGCATTACATTATACATTGAAACAATGTTATTATTAAAGGGCCATTTCAACACTTTTCAACCCTCCTCTTTATGTTTTTAATATGCCTCATTAAAAAATAATCACTTTATTACTCTATTTATGGTATAGTTCAACAAGGAACATGCCAAAGTAGTCTACTAGTCAGTGACATCACTGCCATATGCCTGAATGGCAGTGATGTCACTAATAGACAAGTTTGGAGCAGCCCCCGCAGAACTTTAAAACACCAAATAGAGTAAAATGATTCTTTTTTAAATGAGGCATATTCGCTATACAGACAAAGTTAAAATGCTGAAATGGTCCATTAAGTACGCTATACTGCAGTGGTTCTCAACCTTTTTATACAAAGACCCCACTTTACAGGGACATGTTTTGGGGTACCCCATACTTAATCATAATTATTTCATAGGTGAATATTCGAAAATGTGTTGTGAGCTCGTAGATTGGCTATTTCCATTTTTTTAAGAAACCAAGGCTGAGAACAGCTGCTTTACTGCATGCTCTATTACAGTTTTTCACAATTGCTAAAACATATTTCTTGAAACCTCCACCTATTTTCTCAAAACCTTAAACACAAATCCAAAAATTCAAACTACATTCACAAAACCCCACACTTGTCTATCACAATCAAGCTATCACCTCAAAACCAGTTATCTTGTGTTCAAAACCAAACAATGTGTTCAGATCATACACACAGCAAGTAAAAATATATTCACCACAGAGCATTCGTTAGACACTACATAAAATAATTTAGGACACAGCATCCAGGGCATGTAGTTAACAGAAAATGTTTATTGTAAATGCATTTAGCAAAAAATTATCATAATCAAAGAGATATCTACATTGAGCACTTTCATGACAAAAAAAATAAATAAATAAAATAAAAATGAAAAGAACATTACTGCATAGTCAAAGTCACTGAGATTCAGTCTCCAAAATCTTGTCCTTGTGCGGGGTCCGGCCAGAGGACTTTATCCACATCACAGGCAATATTTTCCCTTGCCAGACAATGGGGGAAGAACCCTCTGGTGTGCCGAATCCAGCCTTGACAAGACTCCAGTTATATCATCAGAGGCCTGTTCCATTGCCTCCAATAGATTTTCCCCGGGGTAGGGCTGTCAGTCATAGACCTTCCACTGCCATGCAGAGGAAAAACTCCTCTATTGGATTCAGGAGGGGGCTGTAGGGTGGAAGGAAAGCCTTGATGAAGCGCTGGTTTTTGGTGACCCACTCACGTATCAAGACAGCATGGTGAAAGCTCACATTGTTCCAAACTATGACATACAGGATGCACTGCTTGCTGATCCAGCTGCTCATGTGCAGTCATAATATCCTGTAGACCACCCCGAAATGTCAGATGTTCAATGTTATATGGCCTCAGGTTTGCATGACGGTGGAGCCCAGTTACCCTGCTTCATCTATGAATGTATTCATGGGGCCTTTCCATGGAATCCAGTTCAAACACTCTATAAAAATAGATAAAGAGTAGTTTAGTACAGTAAGTAATACAGACAGACAGCCTTCTGCAATAGTGTATTTACAGTATGCACTCCAGATTTACATACATTACTATATAGTTTACAGTACCATAAAAGTAGCAACTGCAACTACTAGCCCACAGTAACAGTCGGCCTATGAGCACAGAATTGTACTGAAAGCATCAATGCTGAGAGTGTGTGTAGGTTACACTTACTTGCACATACTGATATCTTAGATCCTTGACTCTTGCGGACTTGCGCTCAAAGGGTACTCTGTACACTTGTTTCATGCTGAGTCTGTTGCGTTGGAGGACACGGTCAATAGTTGACAGAGACACACTGTTGATTCCATCAAAGTTGACATTGTCTTCAATCACTTTCTGCTGGATTTCACGGAGTCGGATGACAGATGAAGGACCATGTCAACAATGAATGCTTCTTGTTGTTGGGAGAAAAGAGCAGTCCCTCCACCCTCATTTGGTCGTCTTTCAATTCTAAAGAGGATAATACACTTACAAACATATACAGCCAGTAAAAATAGTATTGTAATGAGCATTACAGTACTTACAGTTTAGTATTCTGTATGTCAAATGTTGTACAGCAAGAAACAGACCTGTTCTCTTCTCTGAATGTCCTGATGATGCTGCCACAGAAGAATCTGCGCAGATTGGGTTGGACTCTTTGTCCTGCTTCTCTCATTGTCATCCCATAAACAAGGACATGGTGTACAATAGTTTCCTGAATTTTATCAGTGATGATTGTTCTTGGTCTTCCTCGGCCTCTTCCTCCTTGTCCACCACCTCTCATACGAACTCCTCTGCCTCTCTGTATGTCTCTGTCTGTTGTACAACCCCAATTCCATAATAGTTGGGACAAAGTGTAAATTGTGATTAAAATCAAAATGCAATGACTTTCAAATCACACCAGCCAGTATTTTATTCACAATAGTACAGAGATAACATAGCAAATGTCGAAACAGAAATTTTACAATTATATCCACAAAATGAGCTCATTTCAAATATGATGGCTGCTACAGGTCTCAAAAAAGTTGGGACAGGGGCCTGTTTACCATGGTGTACCATCCCCTCTTCTTCTTAACACAGAGTGGAGGCGTCTGGGTATTGAGGAGACAAGTTTTTTGAGTTTAGCCATTGGAATTTGATCCCACTCTTGTTTAATACAGGTTTCCAGCTGCTGGGGAGTTTTGGGTCTCCTTTGACGGACTTCTCGTTTAATTATGCGCCAAATGTTCTCAATCGGTGAAAGATCAGGACTGCAGGCAGGCCAGTTCAGCACACGGACTCTTCTACTACGAAGCCATGCTGTTGTAATAGCTGCAGTATGTGGTTTTGCATTGTCCTGCTGAAATACTCAAGGCCTTCCCTGGAATAGATTTCATCTGGAGGGAAGCATATGTTGCTCTAAAAACTTTATATACCTATCAGCATTCATGGTGCTTTTTAAAACATGCAAGTGTCCCATACCATATGCACTAATGCATCCCCATACCACCAGAGATGCAGGCTTTTGAACTGAACGCTGATAACAGGAGGGGTGGTCTTTCTCCTCTTTAGCCCGGAGGACACGACGCCCTTGATTTCAAACATTAATGTCCAATTTGGACTTGTCTGACCACAGGACACTTTGCCACTTTGCTACAGTCCATTTTAAATGAGCCTTGGCCCACAGAACATGGCGGCGCTTCTGGATCATGCTCAACAATGGCTTCCTTTTTGCACGATAGAGTTTTAGGTGGCATCTGTGGATGGCACAGCGGACTGTGTTTACAGACAGTGGTGTCTTGAAGTATTCCTGGGCCCATTTAGTAATGTCAATGACAGAATCATGCCGGTGAGTGATGCAGTGGCGTCTGAGGGCCCGAAGATCACGGGCATCCAGTAAAGGTCTTCGGCCTTGTTCCTTACGCACAGAGATTTTTCCAGTTTCTCTGAATCTTTTGGTAATGTTATGCACTGTCGATGATGAGACCTTCAAAGCCTTTGCAATTTGACGTTGAGGAACGTTGATTTTAAAGTATTCCACAATTTTTTTTACGCAAGCCTTCACGGATTGGAGAGCCTCTGGCCATCTTTACTTCTGAGAGACTCAGCCTCTCTAAGACATCCCTTTTATAGCCAATCATGTTACACACCTGATGCCAGTTAATGTAATTACTTGCTAAATGTTCTTTCAACTGATTCTCTTATATATTATTTGCTTTTTCAGCCCTTTTTTGCCTGAGCCCAACTTTTTTTGAGACCTGTTGCAGCCAGAAAATTTGAAATAAGCTCATTTTGCAGATAAAAATGTTAAATGTCTCAGTTTCAACATTTGAAATGTTATCTATGTTCTATTGTAAATAACATATTGGCTCATGTGATCTGAAAGTCGTTTTATTTTGATTTTATTCACAATTTACACTTCGTCCCAACTATTTCAGAATTGGGGTTGTAGATGGAAGCACATGTGCCACCTGTGCACTCTGAACTGGCTTTTATCCTGCCCAATTAGTCTGATCACATCATTAGAAACGTGTTCAATTTTGAGTTATTGTGTGTAAAGGATGACAGCTGTGTTGGAGTTGTGTTCACATTTTGCTGCCAGTGTTTACAATTTTGCAACACAAGTGTATCGCAGTGTGAAATGTGTTTAGTGACTGAGAATGTGTTTAAGGTTTAGCAAAAAAGAGCAGATGAGTTTCGCAAATTGAGTCTAAGTACCTGAACAGTGTTTAAGTTTTGGCCGAAAGAGTGTTTGATTCGAAAAATGAGTTTAGGCCACTGAGAATTTGGTTCAGAGAATGGGGTTTAGTGTTTTAGCAATTGTGAAAAACTGTAACAAAAAAAACAATAAAACAGACCATTATTAATTTAGTTATTTAATAAAGAGTCAAAAGAAATTACACTTTTGTACTTCTTTTGTACATTTTAGCACACGCCTTTTCTTTTGATCTTTTGAGGTTTCCTGTCTGGCTTAGGTGGAGGAAGCACCTTAGAGAATTATCTGCCCATCGATGTCAATTCATTGTGGGGCATTTCAACATTGAAAAATGATCATCTATACTACATTGATTCAACAACAGTTTTTCAAACGTTGAAATGGTAACTGTAATTAAACATTGAATCAACATAGATTTTTCAACCTCAACCAAAAATAACCAATCTGACCAAAATCCAACATTGAATTAATGTCTTTTGCTACCTGGGAAAGTTTTTTTTTGCTATTGAGGCCCATCCACTTGTTTCTTTAAATATATATATATATATATATATATATATGTACACACACACACACACACACACACACAGTTGCAATCAAAATTATTCAACCCTCGTTGCAAATTAGGTTTACTGGAAGAATGTACAAACTTTCAGCTGTTTGCAATGAACAAATCAAAGAAGAGCAATTTAAATGGCTAAACACAACAAATATTACAAGTGGCTTCTCCAAATTCAATACAAAATGCCACTTTTAATGACTACTGCAGGCTCAAAATTATTCAACCCCTTCATGACAAGCATCTTTAATACTTAGGAGAGCACCCTTTTGCCGCTATGACCTGCTGGAAATGTGATGCATAGGCAGATGTCAGCTTTTGGCAGCATTCCCAAGGAATCTTAGCCCAGTCCTCATGGACAATGGCCTCCAGTTCACTAATATTCTCGGGTTTGCATGCTGCAACTGTGTTCTTCAAATCCTACCAGAGATTTTTTATGGGGTTCAAGTGAGACGATTGTGATGGGCACTCTAGAATCTTCCCAGACTTCTTCTGAAACCAAGCGTTGGTGGATGTTGAGGTATGCTTAGGATCATTGTCCTGTTGGAAGGTCCAATGATGCCCAAGCGTCAGCTTCCCTACAGACGGCATGACATTTTCTCCTTGGATATCCTGGTACTTGACTGAATCCATCTTGCTCTCCACACTTTGCTGATTTCCAGTGCCGGAGGAAGCAAGGCAGCTGCAGAGCATCAAAAAGCCCCCACAATTCTTCACTGTAGGCAGGGTATACTTTTCAGCATATGCTTCTTTATTCCTCCTGCAGAAATACCACCGATTCATAAGCCCAAAATATTCCAGTTTTGTTTAATCACTCCACAGAATAATATCCCTAAACTTCTGTGGCTTATTTATATGATTTTGGGCATTTTGGAACTTGTGCTTTTGGATCAGTTGTAGTGTATGTCTTGGAGACCTTCAACATTTAGCATGCGCCCTACAGTGCAAACTGAAACCTCAGTGCCTCCTGCCTCCAAGTCTTGCTGCGGGTCTCCTGCAGTCACTCGAGGGTTTTTGACCACCCGTCTCCTCAGGAATCTGGTGACCGCCATTGATGGCTTCCTCTTTCTGCCACATCCTGGTACTGTAGCCACTCTTCCTTTAACTCTGAACTTGCAAACTATGCTTCCCACTGTATCTCTATGAAAATTCAGTGCCTGTGCTACCTTTTTGTATCCTTTTCCTAGTTTCTGCCAAGCAATGATCTCCTCTACTAGCTTATTGGAAAATCCTTTTGACAGCCATATTTCTAATATGCAATCAAATGTCACTGTCAACAAACCCCTAGCGAGTGCAAGTATTTGATGTGTTCTATCTCAAGCAAACCTGATGCAACTAATTAAGCTCTTGATTAACTGCATTAGGTGTGCTTGAGGCAACACCTGATTTGCAAATATGCTCTGATGAATGATTCTTTTCGGGGGGTTGAATAATTTTGCGACTGCAGCAGTCATTAAAAATGGCATTTTGAGTTAAATTTGGAGAAACCACTTGTAATATTAGTTGTGTTGAGCTATTTAAAATGTTCTTGTTTCTATCTTGTTGTTTCTATTCTGTGAAGATCTTTTTCTCGCCACTCTGAAAACTGTGAAAAGAAAATCAACACCTCATGAAATCCAGCCGAAGCAGCATTATAATATCACATGCAAAAAATTAACAGTTCCAGAAAAAACATATTTTTACACACCCATATTTACAATATTAATAAAATCCAGGTGTGACTCGCCTAAGCTGGCTTTGGCCACTTTGATTGGATGACCAGCTGTTTTCAGCAGACCAATTAGCATCATCAGTTGGTCCACCAATTACTCTACTACCAACCTGACTTTGATCAGCTGATAAACAGCTTTGCCCAGCGGCTCCAGACCAGCGTGAAACCTAACCGAAGCTAGCTTTGTATCCCAGTTGGGATTTTTTTTCAGCGGCCTAAAGTCACGACACCCGCATAATGTGTTCTCGTGTAGATCTTGGATTATGTGTTTGGTTTTCCTGTATGTTACCAACCCCGCAACTCCAGAGCCGATGTGTTTACGACCTCTAAATATAACCATCGTTTGCATTAGCAACAAATCAGCAGGGAATCGGCTCCGGGAGCTAAGGCAGGCGTACAGCGTGTGTCTGCTCCTCGTTACGGTTAGTTCTTCCATCACTGCACTCGCTTTTCTTTGGTAAGCTGGCATCATCTTCACTAAACTCTTTTTTTTTTCGTTGTATAAGTAAAAACATACCCATAGGTTAATTTCAACCCTAAATTGGCACACCCAATTGCTGTTCACTGCTAACTGCTGAATGAGTTTGAGTGAGTGTCGGCTGGTGTATCTCCTGGGCTGTCCTGCTGTCGATTATAGGTGGTGGCTGTAGTAGACAAGGAATTGAGGTTGCTGAAAATCTAAATGGGAGGCTTTGGGCTCGAATTCCCACCCGTGGATGTATGTACAGTGCAGTCCATAAACATTTGGAGACGGATGCAATCTTCGCCTTTTTGCTCCAAACTCCCGCACACTGCATTTGAAAACAGTTTGCACAAAGTTAACACCAAGGGCTCTAATTTCTTGGCGCAGTGCAGCGTGGCGTAGCCCACGCAGTGGTAATTTCGTCCGGTGCAGCCCGTGCAGTGGTAATTTCATGCGGTGCAACACTGTGGCAGCCACTTTGGCAATTTGGTAGACGGACGTGTGCCGAGATAGGTGTGGCGGCGTAGTAGGGGGAGGTGTCACATATTCATCAAGACGTAGTGACAATTTCATGGATAAAGGCTCCGCTGAAAGTGCGCAGAGTGCTTGCCAGCTCCAGCCTCGTTTACTTTCTGTGCAGTGGTAATTTGGCTGACCGGCGCACAGTGCGCACCCGTCACCGAAACCTCACAGGCAGGTTTCCAGAATGTCAGGCACATTTCAATGCAATAAATAATTACAGCAACCACTATTTAATGTAACTATCTGATTCAGCACATTAATTATCGTATCAATATCGATTGTCCTGATGTCAGATCAGAGAGAGAGAGAGAGAGATGTGTGTGTGCATGTGGGCGCTTGAATGCGTGTGTAGGTGTTACGACCCCTGAAGGATCAGTCAAGGGCTGTTGCGGAGCCGTAACATAACTTGATGCAATTGCGCATGACATGCGAAGGTAAATTATATAGGCAGTTAGATTTGCTACAAGGAATTTTATTTACCTTGTACTTTAAAAATGGCCACACATAAAATAAAAAAACTCACAGACATACGTTCAGGAGCAGGGAAACGTAGTGGGCGGCTGCCAAAGAAAATAGATAAGAAAACAAAAAAACCCAGCCCCTTGACAGTGAGCACTCGCTCACTAAAAAAAGCAAGCAACAAAGGACTCCCCCCCCTTTCTGTCGATGCAGCAGGTCTTAAATAGGGGAGTCGGCCGCCTTCTGATTGGGTAACGGAATGGTTGGATTGATGAGAAAACGCGTAACAGCTGGAGACCTAATGAGAATGATAGTGAGAAGTAGACAGCAGAAGGAACCAAACGACACACAGCCTACGCAGAGATTACAACAATTAAATATACGCATAAGCTAACTGTGCGAAACAGTAGGCTATGTGGGTATGTGTCCTTCAGCTGCTTTCACACAGGACGTGAAACGAATTTTTCGCACGACTGATTACATTCAAAGTCAATGCAAAGACGCGAATACACGCGTGTATTCGCGTCTTTGCATTGACTATGAATGTAATCTGTCGCTTAAAAAAATTTGTTTCAAGGTCCAGTGTGCAAGCGACTTAATACTATTATTGTCACTTAGGTTTTATCGTTTTTAGTGGGGGAAAGGAATACAGCCTGATTGCTATGATCTCGTACTGAGTTAAGATCACATATTGAAAATAAATGCATAACATATCTTGCATTGTTGTCCATGCATGTTAATCCCTAAAGTTTAAGCAGCAACAGGGTGTAATAATAGGAACACGCTATCCATCGTTTCTCTTCCCAATGATGCAGGCAGAAGAAATAAATGAGCAACCGTCGTATTTCATTCCAACTTCATAAGTTTGAATGATCTGACGTAGTTTTTTTTTTTTTTTGAAATTCCATTCAAGTTCGCTAATGGTGATAATTCGCGAATGCCCGAGCTAGCCAGCTTACTCATATTTGTAATGCTTAATATAGACGTAAGTGGTGCAGAAAACATGCCTGAAGCAGCAAAGTAAATTGCAACATTAACGCATCATGCAGATATAGGACAGAGGCTTCTTTATTCCAACATTTTAAAGGTGAGTAGAGGAGCTCATTTGATTGGTGAAGATTTGACTCGGCTGTGTTATACCCACTCATGCCTTCTCTCCTCCCTCTTTGCCACTTGCGCCGGCAGGAGGGACAGAGGCGGGACAGAGGAGTACTTGCGCCGGGCACAAAATTGCAAAATACGCCTGGATACACCCCGTTGGCGCGGCGCTCCCCCCATTCGCCGCGCCCTGCGCCTGGTCAACAAATTTAGAGCCCCTAAACTCTATCCTTATATTTACCAATATCTATAGCCATATGGTGTTTCAGCCCTTTAGCCATTAAAATTCCAACTTTTCATTTTAGTTTTTCATTAAGTGGGTTCAAAGTCAGAAAAGGCATTCTTCCTTATTGTAAGACAATGTCATATTCATATTCTGTATCCGCTGGTTGCAGCAGTTCGCTGAAGCTATACCGAGAGAAATATTCAAACCCAGGACGTCATGTTTTTACGGCCACGGCCTTACATCAAAAGGAACACATGTGGGTCTTGTAAATCATTTTATACACATTTCCCTGAAATTCAGCAAAACATATTTGGGAACGTTGGAAACCTTGGGAACTCCTCTAGAAATTAAAATAGGCCTGAAGTTCCACAGGTTTGAATATAGTAGCTGCATTTTACGAACCCCAATATGATGTCTGTAGGATTTATGCAGTTAACACAGAATCTATATGTATTATCCAGATACTCACAGACTGCATTATGTCCATGCTCAGAGACTGCATTATGTCCATGCTCACAGACTGCAGTATGTCCATGCTCACAGACTGCATTATGTCCATGCTCACAGACTGCATTATGTCCATGCTCACAGACTGCAGTATGTCCATGCTCAGAGACTGCATTATGTCCATGCTCACAGACTGCATTATGTCCATGCTCACAGACTGCAGTATGTCCATGCTCACAGAATGCATTATTTCCATGCTCACAGACTGCAGTATGTCCATGCTCACAGACTGCAGTATGTCCATGCTCACAGAATGCATTATGTCCATGCTCACAGAATGCATTATGTCCATGCTCACAGACTGCAATATGTCCATGCTCACAGAATGCATTATGTCCATGCTCACAGACTGCAGTATGTCCATGCTCACAGACTGCATTATGTCCATGCTCACAGAATGTATTATGTCCATGCTCACAGAATGCATTATGTCCATGCTCAGAGACTGCAGTATGTCCATGCTCACAGACTGCATTATGTCCATGCTCACAGACTGCAGTATGTCCATGCTCACAGACTGCAGTATGTCCATGCTCACAGAATGCATTATGTCCATGCTCACAGACTGCAGTATGTCCATGCTCACAGACTGCAGTATGTCCATGCTCACAGAATGCATTATGTCCATGCTCACAGACTGCAGTATGTCCATGCTCAGAGACTGCAGTATGTCCATGCTCACAAACTGCATTATGTCCATGCTCACAGACTGCATTATGTCCATGCTCACAGACTGCAATATGTCCATGCTCACAGACTGCAGTATGTCCATGCTCACAGACTGCATTATGTCCATGCTCACAGACTGCATTATGTCCATGCTCACAGAATGCATTATGTCCATGCTCACAGACTGCAGTATGTCCATGCTCAGAGACTGCAGTATGTCCATGCTCACAAACTGCATTATGTCCATGCTCACAGACTGCATTATGTCCATGCTCACAGAATGCATTATGTCCATGCTCACAGACTGCAGTATGTCCATGCTCAGAGACTGCAGTATGTCCATGCTCACAAACTGCATTATGTCCATGCTCACAGACTGCATTATGTCCATGCTCGGAGACTGCAATATGTCCATGCTCACAGACTGCAGTATGTCCATGCTCACAGACTGCATTATGTCCATGCTCACAGACTGCAGTATGTCCATGCTCACAGAATGCATTATGTCCATGCTCACAGAATGCATTATGTCCATGCTCACAGACTGCATTATGTCCATGCTCACAGACTGCAATATGTCCATGCTCACAGACTGCAGTATGTCCATGCTCACAGAATGCATTATGTCCATGCTCACAGAATGCATTATGTCCATGCTCACAGACTGCAGTATGTCCATGCTCACAGACTGCATTATGTCCATGCTCACAGAATGTATTATGTCCATGCTCACAGAATGCATTATGTCCATGCTCAGAGACTGCAGTATGTCCATGCTCACAGACTGCATTATGTCCATGCTCACAGACTGCAGTATGTCCATGCTCACAGACTGCAGTATGTCCATGCTCACAGAATGCATTATGTCCATGCTCACAGACTGCAGTATGTCCATGCTCACAGACTGCAGTATGTCCATGCTCACAGAATGCATTATGTCCATGCTCACAGAATGCATTATGTCCATGCTCACAGACTGCAGTATGTCCATGCTCAGAGACTGCAGTATGTCCATGCTCACAAACTGCATTATGTCCATGCTCACAGACTGCATTATGTCCATGCTCACAGACTGCAATATGTCCATGCTCACAGACTGCAGTATGTCCATGCTCACAGACTGCATTATGTCCATGCTCACAGACTGCATTATGTCCATGCTCACAGAATGCATTATGTCCATGCTCACAGACTGCAGTATGTCCATGCTCAGAGACTGCAGTATGTCCATGCTCACAAACTGCATTATGTCCATGCTCACAGACTGCATTATGTCCATGCTCACAGAATGCATTATGTCCATGCTCACAGACTGCAGTATGTCCATGCTCAGAGACTGCAGTATGTCCATGCTCACAAACTGCATTATGTCCATGCTCACAGACTGCATTATGTCCATGCTCACAGACTGCAATATGTCCATGCTCACAGACTGCAGTATGTCCATGCTCACAGACTGCATTATGTCCATGCTCACAGCCATCACAGACTGCATTATGTCCATGCTCACAGAATGCATTATGTCCATGCTCACAGACTGCATTATGTCCATGCTCACAGACTGCAGTATGTCCATGCTCACAGACTGCATTATGTCCATGCTCACAGAATGCATTATGTCCATGCTCACAGAATGGATTATGTCCATGCTCACAGACTGCAGTATGTCCATGCTCAGAGACTGCAGTATGTCCATGCTCACAAACTGCATTATGTCCATGCTCACAGACTGCATTATGTCCATGCTCACAGACTGCATTATGTCCATGCTCACAGACTGCAGTATGTCCATGCTCAGAGACTGCAGTATGTCCATGCTCACAGACTGCATTATGTCCATGCTCACAGACTGCATTATGTCCATGCTCAC
The DNA here is from genome assembly GCA_029692085.1 of Gymnothorax javanicus. Classification (NCBI taxonomy): domain Eukaryota; kingdom Metazoa; phylum Chordata; class Actinopteri; order Anguilliformes; family Muraenidae; genus Gymnothorax; species Gymnothorax javanicus. Next base: position 97,352,048 of record CM056202.1, on the reverse strand, counting down.
AGACTGCAGTATGTCCATGCTCAGAGACTGCATGTCCATGCTCAGAGACTGCATTATGTCCATGCTCACAGACTGCATTATGTCCATGCTCACAGACTGCATTATGTCCATGCTCACAGACTGCATTATGTCCATGCTCACAGACTGCAGTATGTCCATGCTCAGAGACTGCATTATGTCCATGCTCACAGACTGCATTATGTCCATGCTCACAGACTGCATTATGTCCATGCTCACAGACTGCAGTCCATGCAGTATGTCCATGCTCACAGACTGCATTATGTCCATGCTCACAGACTGCATTATGTCCATGCTCACAGACTGCAGTATGTCCATGCTCACAGACTGCAGTATGTCCATGCTCACAGACTGCAGTATGTCCATGCTCACAGACTGCAGTATGTCCATGCTCACAGACTGCATTATGTCCATGCTCACAGACTGCATTATGTCCATGCTCACAGACTGCATTATGTCCATGCTCACAGACTGCATTATGTCCATGCTCACAGACTGCATTATGTCCATGCTCATGAGACTGCAGTATGTCCATGCTCAGAGACTGCAGTATGTCCATGCTCACAGACAGAATGCATTATGTCCATGCTCACAGACTGCAGTATGTCCATGCTCACTGCAGACTCACAACTGCATTATGTCCATGCTCACAGACTGCCATGCTCACAGACTGTCCATGCTCACAGACTGCATTATGTCCATGCTCACAGACTGCAGTATGTCCATGCTCACAGACTGCATTATGTCCATGCTCACAGACTGCATTATGTCCATGCTCACAGAATGCATTATGTCCATGCTCAGAGACTGCAGTATGTCCATGCTCACAGACTGCATTATGTCCATGCTCACAGAATGCATTATGTCCATGCTCACAGACTGCATTATGTCCAGAATACATTATGTCCATGCTCACAGACTGCAGTATGTCCATGCTCAGAGACTGCAGTATGTCCATGCTCACAGACTGCATTATGTCCATGCTCACAGAATGCATTATGTCCATGCTCACAGACTGCAGTATGTCCATGCTCACAGACTGCAGTATGTCCATGCTCACAGACTGCATTATGTCCATGCTCACAGAATGCATTATGTCCATGCTCACAGACTGCAGTATGTCCATGCTCAGTATGTCCATGCTCACAGACTGCAACTGCATTATGTCCATGCTCACAGACTGCATTATGTCCATGCTCACAGACTGCATTATGTCCATGCTCACAGACTGCATTATGTCCATGCTCACAGACTGCAGTATGTCCATGCTCACAGACTGCAGTATGTCCATGCTCACAAACTGCATTATGTCCATGCTCACAGACTGCATTATGTCCATGCTCACAGACTGCATTATGTCCATGCTCACAGACTGCAGTATGTCCATGCTCACAGACTGCAGTATGTCCATGTCCATGCTCCATGCTCAGACTGCATTATGTCCATGCTCACAGACTGCAGTATGTCCATGCTCACAGACTGCATTATGTCCATGCTCACAGACTGCATTATGTCCATGCTCACAGACTGCATTATGTCCATGCTCACAGACTGCATTATGTCCATGCTCACAGAATGCATATGTCCATGCTCACAGACTGCAGTATGTCCATGCTCACAGACTGCAGTATGTCCATGCTCACAGACTGCAGTATGTCCATGCTCACAGACTGCATTATGTCCATGCTCACAGACTGCAGTATGTCCATGCTCAGAGACTGCAGTATGTCCATGCTCACAGACTGCATTATGTCCATGCTCACAGACTGCATTATGTCCATGCTCACAGACTGCAATATGTCCATGCTCACAGACTGCAGTATGTCCATGCTCACAGACTGCATTATGTCCATGCTCACAGACTGCATTATGTCCATGCTCACAGACTGCATTATGTCCATGCTCACAGAATGCATTATGTCCATGCTCATGCTCACAGACTGCAGTATGTCCATGCTCACAGACTGCATTATGTCCATGCTCACAGACTGCATTATGTCCATGCTCACAGACTGCAATATGTCCATGCTCACAGACTGCATTATGTCCATGCTCACAGACTGCATTATGTCCATGCTCACAGACTGCATTATGTCCATGCTCACAGAATGCATTATGTCCATGCTCACAGACTGCATTATGTCCATGCTCACAGAATGCATTATGTCCATGCTCACAGACTGCATTATGTCCATGCTCACAGACTGCATTATGTCCATGCTCACAGAACTGCATTATGTCCATGCTCACAGACTGCATTATGTCCATGCTCACAGAATGCATTATGTCCATGCTCACAGACTGCAGTATGTCCATGTCCATGCTCCATGCTCACTGCATTATGTCCATGCTCACAGACTGCATTATGTCCATGCTCACAGACTGCAATCCATGCTCACAGACTGCAGTATGTCCATGCTCACAGACTGCATTATGTCCATGCTCACAAACTGCATTATGTCCATGCTCACAGACTGCATTATGTCCATGCTCACAGAATGCATTATGTCCATGCTCCATGTCCATGCTCACAGACTGCAGTCCATGTCCATGCTCACAGACTGCAGTATGTCCATGCTCATGCTGCAGACCATGCTCACAGAGCACCATGCTCACAGACTGCAGTATGTCCATGCTCACAGACTGCATTATGTCCATGCTCACAGACTGCAGCATGTCCATGTCCATGCTCACAGAACTGCATTATGTCCATGCTCACAGACTGCATTATGTCCATGCTCACAGACTGCATTATGTCCATGCTCACAGACTGCAGTATGTCCATGCTCAGAGACTGCATTATGTCCATGCTCACAGACTGCATTATGTCCATGCTCACAGACTGCATTATGTCCATGCTCACAGAATGCATTATGTCCATGCTCACAGACTGCAGTATGTCCATGCTCACAAACTGCATTATGTCCATGCTCACAGACTGCATTATGTCCATGCTCACAGACTGCAATATGTCCATGCTCACAGACTGCAGTATGTCCATGCTCAGAGACTGCATTATGTCCATGCTCACAGACTGCAGTATGTCCATGCTCACAGAATGCATTATGTCCATGCTCACAGAATGCATTATGTCCATGCTCACAGACTGCAGTATGTCCATGCTCACAGACTGCAGTATGTCCATGCTCACAGACTGCATTATGTCCATGCTCACAGACTGCAGTATGTCCATGCTCACAGACTGCAGTATGTCCATGCTCACAGACTGCAGTATGTCCATGCTCACAGAATGCATTATGTCCATGCTCATAGACTGCAGTATGTCCATGCTCACAGACTGCATTATGTCCATGCTCACAGAATGCATTATGTCCATGCTCACAGAATACATTATGTCCATGCTCAGAGACTGCAGTATGTCCATGCTCACAGACTGCATTATGTCCATGCTCACAGACTGCAGTATGTCCATGCTCACAGAATGCATTATGTCCATGCTCACAGACTGCACTATGTCCATGCTCACAGAATGCATTATGTCCATGCTCACAGAATGCAGTATGTCCATGCTCAGAGACTGCAGTATGTCCATGCTCACAGACTGCAGTATGTCCATGCTCACAGACCGCATTATGTCCATGCTCACAGACTGCAGTATGTCCATGCTCACAGAATGCATTATGTCCATGCTCACAGAATGCATTATGTCCATGCTCACAGACTGCATTATGTCCATGCTCACAGAATGCATTATGTCCATGCTCAGAGACTGCAGTATGTCCATGCTCGCAGACTGCAGTATGTCCATGCTCACAGAATGCATTATGTCCATGCTCACGGAATGCATTATGTCCATGCTCATGGAATGCATTATGTCTATGCTCCAGTGAACATGTCGCCATGTGAATTAATAATGTGTTAAATGAACGGTGTTTCGGTCACAGGCCCAGTCTCTGAGGTGAGCACTTACTTTGACAGTAAATAATGTATATAATGTGATGCTGTAACCGAGAGACCTACTGTACCTGCAGCAGTGTGATCTTCGCCTCCTTTAACACTATAAACCAGAAATGCTACTCAGTGACAGAAATAACATTCTAAATAAAGATCCCACCTGACTTCAGTACTGCCAAACCACCATTTTATCTCACTTATTAGCCACTTAGCGTGCTGACATTACTTACCTCTCACAGCCAGGTGATGAAGGCCTTGGTTCGTTTTCCACTCTCCGGCCCTTTGTGTGTTTACGCTGAGGGAGCGCACATCCGCACGCGAGCCTGACGCTAGCCAACCCTTGCTTAGGAAGCGTGGATTAAATTCGGTGATTAATTAGTGGCGCCTCCAGCCAGCGATCACATCTGCAGCAGCGCAGGGCCTCCTGGCTTCAGGAACCTTTGGAGAATTCTGCTTCCTGCCGCTAACGAGCTGGCGTCCGCCTGGCCAATTCCGCGGTTGCATCAGGATCTCCTGAGCATCGACATTCCACAAAAACAAAAGCTTTGACTCCATTAACTTCAACTTGGCTCTAAAACTAATTCTGGAGTAGATTACCTCAAACTTGGATCATAATAAGGTTGCCTCAATGAAAACTATTTAAATATAGAAGTTAAGGAACGTTTCTCCCCAGTCCGCACATGCTGTACATTTTCATTTTGGCCAGATAACTGCAAGCTTCTGTCATTAGAATCGGTAGATCAGTTCTGCAGAATTGAGTGGAAACTCATTTCATTTATTTTCCCTTTTTCCACATCTAAGTGAAATTAAAAAGGTCTGTGGGCTGCAGGGCAGGACATGATTTGACAGTCATGGTAATTAGTTTCATGTTCTTACCGTTTCAAATGGTGAATTGTGACTACGATTGCTCAGATTTATAGGAGGCCTAAACTGCCCTCTAGTGGAGACTATTTTTTAATGAAACTATTCTGTTTGACTATTCCTGCACACATTTAACTGGCGATAACTAGGCCTACAGCAGCTCCTGGATGACATCACCCTTCCACACACGCTGATGTTTTCCTCTGCTGTAAGTCACTCTGTGTAAAAGTGAGTGGTAATTGACTGTAGATTAGATTGTGGGGTAAGTGACAGTAATGAGAGGTGGATGTAATGGTTCAGCTCGAGGACAGATCTGGGCATTGATTAGATTTCCTGCCAGCCTTGAGCTGAATGAAGGCATTTATTGTGATGCTGCTGAAACTGCCTGAGCTAAAGCACTGGGCCTGTGTCTGCGTATGGAGATATTTATGCGCACACTCACCGGCCACTACATTAGGTACACCTTGCTAGTACCAGGTTGGATTGGACCACCTTTTGCCTTCAGAATTGCCTTAATTCTTCTTCAACAAGGTGCTGGAAACATACTTTGGTAATTTTGGCCCATATTGATGTGATAGCATCATGCGGTTGCTGCAGATTTGTCGGCTGCGCATCCTTGATGTGAATCTCCTGTTCCGTCTCATCCCAAAGGTGCTCTGTTATATTGAGATTCGGTGACTGTGGAGGCCATTTGTGTACAGTGAACTCATTGTCATGTTCAAGAAACCAGTCTGAGATGATTTTAGCATTGTGACATGGTCTGTTATCCTGCAGGAAGTAGCCATCAAGAGATGTGTACACTGTGGTCATAAAGGGATGGACATGGTCAGCAGCAATACTTAGGGAGGCTTTGGCTTTTAAACAACACTGTGTTAGTACTTAGGAGCCCAAAGTGCGCAAACTATCCCCCACACCATTACATCACCTCCAGCAGCCTGAACATGTGATAAAAGGTAGGATGGATCCATGCTTTCATGTTGTTTATGCCAAATTCTGACCCTACCATCTGAATTTCGCCGGAGAAATCGAGACTCATCAGACCAGGCTACGTTTTTCCAATCTTCTATTGTCCAATATTGATGAGCCCGAGTGAATTTTATCCTCAGTCTCCTTAGCTGACAGGCGTGGCACCTGGTGTGGTGCTCTGCTGCTGTAGTCCATCCCCTTCAAGGTTTGACGTGTCATACGTTCAGAGATGCTCTTCTGCATACCACGATTGTAAAGAGTCGTTATTTGAGTCACTATTGCCTTCCTATCGTTTCAAACCAGTCTGGCCATTCTCCTCCAACCTATGGCATCAACAAAGCTTTTTCGCTCAGAGAACTGCTGCTCACTGGATATTTTCGCTTTTAAAACCATTTTCTGTAAACCTTAGAGATGGTTCTTTGTGAAAATTCCAGTAGATCAGCAGTTGAAGTTCGGTTTGAACTTCAGCAGACCGACTTGATCATGTCTTCTTGCCTAAATGTTGTCCTGTGGCAATAGTGAATCGATTCGGAGACCCGAAGTACCGTGATTTTATTATAAAAATTCTTAATAAATGTTGCAAATTCAATCTCAACTTTTTGGTTCCAGAATGTTAAAAATCAATTGACTTTGCAGTCCAGATGAGCGCTAAGATGGTGCTGAGGGCTCACTGTCTGGACAGGTCAGCACAGTAATGGTGCGACTATCACAAGATGTAGCCGACAGTCTGCTAGAACAAAAATGGAGGATGGAGAAGTGCAACTGGTGAAACATATCACGACATTGCAATAATATCGTATCATGACTCAAGTACCGTGATAATAGCATATTGTGGGGCCTCTGGTGATTCCCAGCCCTAGTATGGGAATAAGTATGGGTTAGGGTATGGATATTTTGCATGGACCTGAGTATGGGCAGGGGTTTAAGTATGGATATGTGTGCCAGTGTGGGTTTGGGTATGGATCTGAGTATGGGCAGGGGTTTAAGTATGGATATGTGTACCGGTGTGGGTTTGGGTATAAATCTGAGTATGGGCAAGGTTTTAAGTATGGATATTTGTGCCAGTGGGGGTTTGGGTATGGATCTGAGTATGAGCAAGGGTTTAAGTATGGATATGTGTGCCGGTGTGGGTTTGGGTATAGATCTGAGTATGGGCAAGGGTTTAAGAATGGATATGTGTGCCGGTGTGGGTTTGGGTATAGATCTGAGTATGGGCAAGGGTTTAAGTATGGATATGTGTGCCGGTGTGGGTTTGGGTATGGATCTGAGTATGGGCAAGGGTTTAAGTATGGATATGTGTGCCGGTGTGGGTTTGGGTATGGATCTGAGTATGGGCAAGGTTTTAAATATGGATATTTGTGCCGGTGTGGGTTTGGGTATAGAACTGAGTTTGGATCTGAGTAAAGATATGAGTATGGGTCAGGCATGGGTCTGAGTAGGGGTATGAATATAGGTTAGAATATCAGAATGAAAATGTGTCTGAGTAGGGGACTGAGTATGAGTATGACTATGGTTCTGGGTATGAATATGTGTTTTGGTATGGGTCTGAGTATGAATATGGGTATGAGTGCGGGTGTGAGTGAGAGTGGGAGTAAAAGTCTGAGTATGAGTAAGTCTGACTATGGATGCGAGTGTAAGTATGAGTCAGAGTATGGATGCGAGTGTGAGTATGAGTGATTTTGAGTATAAGTCTGAGTATGATATGAGTATAAGTGAGTATGAGTCTGAGTATGGGTGTGAGTTTGAGTCTGAATGTGGGTGTGAAAGTGAGTTTAAGTACGTATTAGAGCATAAGTCTGAACATGGTTAGGAGTATGAGTCTGAGTTTGTTTGTGAGTATGAGTGAGTATAGCTGTGAGTATGAGTCTGAGTTTGGGTGTGAGTATGAGTGAGTATGGCTGTGAGTATGAGTCTAAGTTTGGGTGTGAGTTTGAATGAGTATGGCTGTGAATATGAGTCTGAGTTTGGTTGTGAGTACGGCTGTGAGAAGAGGCGGTCCGTCAGCAGTAACAAAGACCTTCAGAAACCTCACCTTTCAATACATAATAACCTAAACCTCCCACAGTTTACTTATCCCGGTTAGCAACAGTTGCTTAAACTAATTGCTTGAATGACAGTCAAATTTATTTTTGAGAGCATTGAAATACATTGATTGCTCCATAAAATCATTTGGCATTTTCTTCAGCACATAAATGGCAACTTAAAATATCGATATGTCTTTATAAATTCTGCGCTCATGTAGCTCCTGAAACGGCACAGATTTGCATAAATAGGTCTGCAAGGTTCATTAAGCAATACGCCATGAGAATCTGTTCTATATTCTCAATGTAGTCACGGCTAAAGGGAGTTGTTAGGCACGATGCAGAGCTGAGTGACAATTGTAAGGATGGCGAAAATAAATGCTGTGAAGTCAGCAAAAGTTTTTGATTTTTTGAATTTATAGTGCCATCCTTCCAATGCCATATCAATTATATAAATATAGGCAATAGACATTCACTTTTTCATGATCATTTTTTATTATAGGTCATTTATTGGTCTTGGTTGTTCATTCGATAAATTGTTTGATTGTTAATCAGGCGAACTTTAACAAGAACAGCTTAAGGGCAATCAAGCGGTTAATTGTGTGGTTACTGAAGGCCCTGAGAACACCTGACAGCACGCCACTGGCTGTGAATGAGTTTGAGTATGGCTGTGAGTCTGAGTTCAGGTGTGAGTATCAGTGAGTATGGCCATGAGTATGAGTCTGAGTTTGGGTGTGAGTATGAGTGAGTATGGCTGTGAGTATGAGTCTGAGTTCAGGTGTGAGTATGAGTGAGTATGGCCGTGAATCTGAGTTCAGGTGTGAGTGTGAGTGAGTATGGCCATGAGTAAGTCTGAGTTCAGGTGTGAGTATGAGTGAGTATGGCCATGAGTATGAGTCTGAGTTCAGGTGTGAGATGAGCGAGTATGGCTGTGTGTGAGTCTGAGTTCAGGTGTGAGTATGAGTGAGTATGGCTGTGAGTGAGTTTGAGTTCAGGTGTGAGTGTGAGTATGGCTGTGAGTATGAGTCTGAGTTTGGGTGCGAGTATAAGTGAGTATGACTGTGAGTATGAGTCCGAGTTTTGTCGTGAGTATGGCTGTGAGAAGAGGTGGTCCGTCGGCAGTAACGAAGACCTTCAGAATCCTCACCTTTCAATACGTAATAACCTTAACCTCCCACAGTTGGCTGTGAGTGAGTCTGAGTTCAGGTGTGAGTATGAGTGAGTATGGGTGTGAGTATGAATCTGAGTTTGGGTGTGAGTATGAGTGTGTATAGCTGTGAGTCTAAGTTCAGGTGTGAGTATGAGTGAGTATGAATGTGAGTATGGGTAGGTTTGGGTGTGAGTATGAGCGAGTCTGGCTGTGAGTCTGAGTTCAGGTGTGAGTATGACCGAGTATGGCCATGAGTATGAGTCTGAGTTTGGGTGTGAGTATGAGTGAGTGTGGCTGTGAGTCTGAGTTCAAGTGTGAGTATTAGTTAGTATGGCCATGAGTAAATCTGAGTTTAGGTGTGAGTATGATCGAGTATGGCCTTGAGTATGAGTGAGTATGGCTGTGAGTGAGTCTTAGTTCAGGTGTGATTATGAGTGAGTATGGCCATGAGTATGAGTCTGAGTTTGGGTGTGGGTATGAGTGAGTATGGCTGTGAGTATGAGTCCAAGTTTGGGTGTAAGTATGAGTGAGTATGGCTGTGAGCATTAGTCTGAGTTTGGGTGTGAGTATGGCTGTGAGTGAGTCTGAGTTCAGATGTGAGTATGAGTGAGTATGGCTGTGAGTAAGTCTGAGTTCAGGTGCGAGTATGAGTGAGTATGAGTCTGAGTTCAGGTGTTAGTATGAGTGAGTATGGCTGTGAGTGAGTCTGAGTTCAGTTGTGAGTATGGCTATGAGTGAGTCAGAGTTCAGGTGTTACTATGAGTGAGTATGGCCGTGAGTATGAGTCTGAGTTTATGTTTGAGTATGAGTGAGTATGGCCGTGAGTAAGAATCTGGGTTTGGGTATTAATATGAGAATGGGTGGGAGTATAAGTCAGAGTATTGATGTATCAGTCTGGGTTTGCACGGTGGGCATTTTTGTCCAAGGCTAATTTATGTTCTTTCATTTACAAATGAATATCACCATTGTCCTGTCTCAAACTTCTCTTAATTTTTGCACAAAATTGAATAAATTTCCAAAGAATCAAGCTGTAAATTGCTTATGATTTTCTTCATTCATGAATATTTTATTCTACAGTCAGACATTGTTTTCATATGGTGAAGAGATGATATGTAATTGTGTTCAGGGGCAGCAATGTGGCTCAGGGAATTCTGGGAGCCCCTGTAAAAGTATTGCTCAAGTCCTCCTTCAATCTTGAATTCAAATGTGCACTTTAGAGCAGCTGTTTGGCCTTTGAGCAAGGCCCTTAACCCTTCACTGCACCAGGGGATCAGGGTCTGCTTAGTCTAATCAACTTTAAGTCAGTTTGGTTAAATACGTCAGTTAAATGACTTTAATGCCCTATCAGAGGATTTACACCTGAGCTACTGAGCTGAACTCTGAATTAAAACACACACACACACACACACACACACACACACACACACACACACACAGAGCGGTAATTCTGTTCTGTTTTGGACGCTGTTGTCTCCGATGGGTTCTCATGGTGAAGGCTAGCCCTGGCGCTCCCGGCCCATAAACCACAGCGTTAGCCCCTGAAACACAACACGCTTTTGTCTTGCTAATTAGCTCATATATGAAGTCATCACTGGACAGAATTTTTTGTTGTGTTTCAACAAAAGTTTATTGTCTTAGCGCTCAGCTCTCTCCGGCCAAAAATTGTTTTTAATTTGCTGCGAGCGCCGAGGCCCTGTGTCGATACATGTTTGCGTGTGTTCGCCGTTTCTGGAATACTGTTTACCCTAGAAAATGGAAATCATGGAGTCTGCATGACTGAGAGAAAACGAAGCTTCACAGCAAACAGAATCTGTTTTTCATCCACCGTCCATACAATAAGCAAGACTTACTCTCATATTCAGCCAAAGCAACACAGACGTATAGTGAATTGCAATAATGCCTCTTGGCAAGAGTATTGCTGATGTAAATCTGGCCCAGGACCTCCCTGCATGGAGTCTGCATGCTCTCCCCGAATCTGTGCACCATTCCTCTGGGTGCTGTGGGCCCTTCCCACTGTTTAAAGACATGGTACTGCCATAGCATGGTAATATTAGACACAAATCTGCCTATAGGTGTGTGTGTGTGTGTGTGCGATCCCTACGTTGGATTGATGAACTATCTGTGGTATGTTCCTGCCTCTCACCCATTGCATGGTGGGATAGGTTCAAGTGCCACTGAAATCCTGCCCTGGAATAAAGGAGTTGTTTGGAATAGAGGCCAGATTAGCATGGGAGGGGAGTGCTACCCGCTGACTATATATACCAGCCCCCTGCCGGGAGCAAAATCTGCATCATTCACCAGCTAAATGCTGGTAAAATATACAGGCGGCCAAAAAATAAATAAATAAATAAATAAAATAAAAATAAAACAAAATAAAGCCCAATGGTAACCAATTAAGTAGCTGGTAAAATCTGAGTATTCACAGACCATTTGGCCAAAAAAAGTACATTACATCCGGATCCCCCAGTGTGCTGATTTGAGATCCGTGTCCACAATGGACTTCATTTAGCGGTGATATTTTCTATCAGTTTCCCTCTCTGCTCTCCGTCAGTCCAAATTGGCCTAAAATTGGACAGGAGAAAACATTTCATCGCCCTTTTTTTTAAATCAACATGAAATTATGGAAATATGCACTAGGGGGCAGTAAAACAATATTTTCTGAATAATTGCTTGTCGGTAGGCCTACTTTGGAAACGTCTGCAGTTTAATTGAGGTGAAAGATGCGGTATTTATTCAATATTTTTGCGACAACTGTAGAACTGTTTATGTGATTAATTATGCGGCTGTAACACTATAAGTGCAATCACACCGGATGAGATTATTTTACCTGCTAAATGTCACCCCTAATGAAGACTCTAAATATGTCCAGGTACTCACGCCTCAGCTGCAGTATTGTGTTTAGAGGGAAGAGCTGTGCAAGGTGGGTCTTTGATTTCTGTTTAACTAGAATATAAGCGTCACCACATAAAAATTAATAGGCAATTTTAAGGTTATTTAGAGAAATGCTAAAGTTATCCTAAATATTTTCAGCCATTTCATCACTCCATCTGTCTGTACGTGTAGATGTCGCTCACAAATGATCAGAGAAACGCATGTGGAAGCTTATGTATAATTTTTTGCTTGTACAAGGACTTTCTGGTGTGTCATGCTGACAGTTCGGTGGAATCGAAATAAACAGCCGTCATAATTAACCCTGTAAACTCTGACTTTTTCACATAAGTTTGTCCTTAAGTAGATTCAACATTATATCTGAGCGCCACAATTGTTAATTCCTGGATAAGCTGTTTGTGAATCTTACCACCCATGGTCGTGCTAACAGCGAATTGATTGACTGACTGATTGATTGATTGATTGATTGATTGATTAACGAGTGAAGCACGAGTCTCATCTCAACACTCCATCCTAAGCTTTGCTTATCCAGGAGTAAAAAGCATTTTTTTTCATGTCTCAGGACAATATCAAATCATGCTCTGTATCTGCTGGTTGCGGCACTTCAGTAAAGCTACATTATGCTTACATTAAGAGAAATAGTCACAACTAAGACGCCATATTTTTATTGGCGCAGCACTACATTAAATGGAAAATATCTAGATCTTGTGCATCATTTTACACAAGACCTAGATCTACACATTACTCTGTAATTCAGCTGGATATATTTGGAAACCTTGGGATCTCCACTAGAATTTAAAATAGGCCTGAAGTTCAACAGGTTTGAATGTGGCAGCTGCATTTGACAGAATCATATATGGGTCCGTAGGTTTTATGGGGTTAATATGCTGTGAGAAGGAGAATTCTCAGAAAGAGAATTGAAAAGAAATTAAGCTCCTGCGGAACACATGTAACATGAATACAGGCCGTATGGAACGCACACCACAAGTATGAAATACACACACGACCCACACAAATAAGAGCACTTAACTCCATTAAACTGGGTACAGAAAGCTCCTCCACACAATCACAACATCACGAACAGAGACTCTACTCTTTAAAAAAGGGATGATTTAGTTTATGAACGCATTCAGGATTGTGATGGTAAGGTAAATGACATGCTAAAGGGCTAAAATAGTGTATAATCTGAGGCTACATGAAGGCTGTAGAGTGTAGACCGGCCAGCTCATGAAAAACCATGCGAGTCTGTGGTAGACATTTCCTAATAACGTCATTTTTAGACCCATGAGTCATATACCTACTTTACAGCGAGGGCTCTGAAACTTATGAGTCACTGTCGGTTCAGGCTTTCACTTTAACAGTGCAGTTACACACCTGGTTACCCAAACCAAGGTCTTCACCAAAGACTGTGGGCTCAATAAGTAGGATCAGGAGTGTAACTGCTGCACTGGGACAAACGTTTGTCCGCACTCACACTGACCCTTCCTTCATTCGGTCGAGTACCACTGCTTTAGATTCATCACTTATGAATTTGAAATTCATTTCTTTCCAATCTCTTTACTGGTATTGCTGGATGAATATGTTCAGTGTGATTGAGAGTGGAGGACAGACACACGACATGGCTCTGATGGCGAATCTGACAGGTGCTCATTTTGGCAGGTAAAAGTACAAGAAAATGATGAGAAAAAAAGAAATTTTGTTTTACCTTGTGTTCCAGTTTGATTTTGGAGCATGAAGTCTTCCGGTTAGGTGCTTAACTCCAATCAGCTTTGTGACTTTGATTTCCGGGTGATTAACATTTTCGTGCTGCCTCATTGACATTAAAGCATTTTAATTAAATGATCTCTCTCCCAAACAATCTGTTTTCAGCCAGGTATCAGAAGCCCCCATGGAGGAGAAAATCCAAAATCTGATCTGGGGTCAGGTCTGGCCTCGGAATATTTCCGTTCTGAAATGGGCAGAAAATCTGTGGCCAATCAGCTCTTATTTACATGTAGAGCCCAGAGAATGTCTGGGTCCATCGCATAATCATTTAATTTAATATCTTATGTTGCCAGAGAGTTCAGCTTTCATTTGTTTTGTTGGAAATGTATAAGATGTTATTGGCGAGTTTATATCATAAATAAGCCTACAGACCCCCCCCCATGATCACCATAAAGCTGCTTTCACACCGGACGCGAAACAAATTTTTCACACGACAGATTACATTCCCGCGCGTGTTCGCGTCTTTGCATTGACTTTGAATGTAATCTGTCGTGCAAAAAAATTTGTTTTGCGTCTGGTGTGAAAGCAGCTCCTCTCCCCAATGATCAAACGAAAGTTACTTCCTGTGAACCATGACTCCCTTCTGTGATGCAGGACTGTTTGCCAATCTTTACACCTTTTTTTAGTGAATAGAACATTAATTTCAAGAATCTCCTTTCATATAATCTAATCTTAATGGTCAAAAAGGGTCAGAGGTCAAACCAATATAGACCGGAAGATTTCCCTGTACCCTTAAAAATGTCAAAAACATACACATGCGAAACAGTATTTAATACTCGTATTTTGCCCCTTGAACGCATTTCAATCTGTGCGGCGCTTGGCTACGTGATTTCAGCGAGGCAGCGCTAGTTAAGAGGCTGCATGAAGAGGTAAACGGGACACTGTTCTGTCAGGACGTTTGATCAGCCTCCAAGCTCCCGGGAACAGTGAGGCAGAGGGACCAGACTCATATGGAACAGGCTACAGTATCACACTCCGCCAGCAAATTACGGCAATTAACCGCAATAGCCGGAGACTGCAGCCCCGTTTCAGAGCAGATGTCTTTGATTTACGGCCCCTTTTCATACATAACCTGTAAAGATGATTTCATTTGAGGCATCGACTGCCTTAATAATCTTGAAATATAATGCAATTTCTGAAGGCTGTTGTCAAACGATGCACTAAAAGAATCCGTGGGGTCTGTCTGCTGTGTCTTGCATCCCCGGGCAGAGTGACCAACCCTGGTGACTCAAACAACACCTTCATTTCTGTTATTTCACGTGCAGGGCATTGGAAACCACAACGATGAATCTTTTGTCTGAAATTATCTGACATTTTTTAGTAATAACTCAGATTTAAAGGGGTACTCCACTCAAAACACAATTTGGGCTCATTCTTTTTTTCTTTTTGAGTGAATAAACTCCTCTGGACTGTTTTGCATACTGTCTTTTTTATGGAGCGCAATCGTAGTTTATATGTGTTTGCTTGGACATGCAACCAGATAGACCCATGTCCCCGTGTTGTCATTTTTGTCTTTAGAAACATGATTCTGGCATTTTAAGCTGACAGACCACATGACCACATAGACATGGCTATTAGAGTCCGTATGACTGCATGAAGGTGTTAACAGCCTAACACATAGCGACCTAAGATAGCTCTAGATGGAATAGACAGCCTGCAAAACTGTCTGGGGCCGTTTATTTATTCAAAGAATAAATTCAGGGGAATGTTTTGGGTTGAGTACCTCATTAAGCGTAATAAAAATGTGAATCATGCCAAAGCAGCGAATAACGGTATTGCTGCTGTTAGTTTTGGCCATCCTAGGTTTTTCTTGAACCACCTTCGTGATTTAAATTGTAGAGTTGATTAAATTTCAGTCGCCAATCTGAGATCCAACACACATATTGACGGCAGAAAATTTCTTGCAATTGGCACAACAACAAGGGTGCTTGGATCGAGCCCCAGCCAGGATCCTCCGCACAGAATTTGTTTGTGCCGATTTCATCTTACTGTGACAGGTCCCAAGCAGCCCTCCCTGGGTAACTCTGGCATATATACAGAAATGCTATTAGTTCGTCTTCAACATGTCAAATAAATAAAGACATAAGGGGAAAAATGCGAATTCAAGGCATATTGGTTAGACTGTTTGTCCCTCTTTTAAATACCTGCCTCTTTATGATTCCTTGTCACTCATTTCTGTTTGCTCAACAGTCAGAAGATGAATGATGGTCTGTGCCAGGTTTACCAGTAAAACTGTAGGGCCTGGTATCTGGGAAAACCATATACAGTTAGGAGCAGGAAGAGATCTAACAGAAGGCAAGACCAGATTAATCAATCAACTCCCTGTCATGTTTTACAAAGAGAAAAGTTGACTTTCTGATCTTTATTGGGGCGATTTACGAGCACCAGGCCAGAACTTGTGTCATTTGGTCGAACCACTTTGTTGTCTAAAGTCGTAAATTGTGAAATGGGGCTTCTGGAAGTTGAAAGAAAAAAGAAGCAAGTCCACTTTACCGCTCCACAGGTTCCTGCCCAAATTCTGCCTCTCGCCAGATGGAACCGGTTTGTCGACAATTTGCTCGAAATTTTACGCTGAAATCCCCTTTGAGGGTGAATACAATAAAAATGATTCCCTTTCCAGTAAAAACTTGTTTTTGACTTCATCACAGACAAAAAAATAAAAGAAACCACAAACAAAAACGAGCCAAAATTCGATTTAAAAAAAATGAATGAACTGCATGAATTTCATGCTCATAGCCAGTGTCAATATCTACTGAATTCGCACAATAGCAATCCATTGGTTGAAATTCTAGTTCTCACTGACTGTTCTGACGTGTTTATGCTTGCTTGCAGCCAATTCGTACATCTGACTGCAAACTGAGGGCCAGAATTTCAAGTCATCATTTATCATCGATATGGATCTGTTCTATTGTTTAGTGTCTCACAATCACACAGAATAAGTCTACGATCTATTAGTGAAAAGTCAATTCCATTCTCTGGGTGCATTATCTGGATGCATCTGAGTTTTTCAAAGTGCAATAATGGAGGGAAAGTATGACCTCTGATTCAGATATGCATCAGTGTATGTCAGTATTGCTTCCACCAGTAACTCTGGCCTCATGAGCCTAAGGGCTGTGTGCACTACCACAGGGTTCACCTGTAGATCTGATCCTTGAAAAATGTTTTGTAAAGGGAGATGAGACCTGGTATTCACTTGCTTAGCATTTGCTTATCAAAAAATGTGAGCCTGAAATGTCAAATTACGCAAATGACTGGGCTAATTTTGAATTTTAAAAAGCCGCCAGAAAGCAAAGTCTAATGTATTGGGTCACCTGCTGCATTTTGTTCTTGGTTTGTAGTTAATATCTTGAACTGTAGGGGGAGTTGCTGGCAGGAAATGTGGAAAATATTAAGAAAAGAAAAAAAAAACACATAGCAGAAAAGATTTATTGGACTATGAGTATGAAAGCAAATGAAGATGGATTTCCTGCATGTCTTGCAATTTTCTTGTTCTATCAATTTTTTTATTGCAGTGGAATTCAATTGGCATCAGAGTTGGGTCCAAGTACTTTCAAGAACTTTTGAGAATTATATGCAAGCATTTTTTTTACATACCATAGTGCTTGTATTTGTATCTGAGTACTACCTAATAATGCCTAATATTAGGCAGTCAGCCTAATAATATTATTAGGCCTAATGCCTAATAATACCTAATAATAAGTACATGTACTTGTATCCAAGTACTTTTCAAGTACTTGACCAATCTCTGTCAGCATGTAGGAGACAGATTGGTCATGAACTTTGAAAAGTACTTGAATACAAGTACAAGTATTTAGGCATTAATAGGAAGTACTCCGATACAAGTGCAAGCACTTTGGTGTTTAAAAAAAAAACTTGCATCCAATTCTTGAAAGTACTTGAACCCAACTCGGATTGGCATTCTGCTTCGGTGGCATTTAGGAGCCAAAGGTGCGCCAAAAAAGCATTCAGTTTTTTGCGAGCAATGTTGATCATAGGTGCAGCAGTTGATGTTGAAAGGTAATGTCATGTTTTAGAGAGTAATCCTGTCACAAACAGATCTGTAGCCAGGGGCACTCCATACTGCTCATGCCTTAACAAAAGCTCAATTCTCAGAGCTGAAAATTTTACTGCAGGAATTTCAGGTGAATGTGGAATGTGGCTTAAGGGGGAAAGAGTTAAGCTGCGAATGGGAATGAAGCAGGAATCTGACATTGTTCCAGGAAATCACTCGAGTACCTTCCTGCTGGTCTGATGATTATATGAAGCTATTATCAGTAATAAAGTACAGATAACATGGAGCAAGTCCAGGCCAGGCCTGTAATTAGATTGACACCCCACCGCCACCCCGCCCTTATTCCCTTCCGCAATCTCTGTGTCTTCAGCAGCTCTGAGAATCACATCTACTACCCCCTCCATACTACCCCCTCCCCTACACACACACACACACACACACGCGCGCGCGCGCGCGCGCACACACACACACACACCTACCACGGTAACCCCAATGTCCCCCACGGTGACAGATCCAATGAATCATCGGACTCATCTGTATCACCTTTATATTATTATTATTATTATTATTATTATTCCCCGCCACAAATTGGGACCGAGGATATTGGATAGGGGTCCGTCCGTCCATGCGTCCGTCTGTCCGGGCCACAATGGGGACAAGACTTCTCTGAAACTATTATACCTAGATGCATGAAATTCCGTGTGCTTAATAAGCTACTCATGATCTACGTTGAGTTCGAAAATGGATGTCGGAGCATATTTTTTTTACAGAGTTATAGCCCTTGATCATGGCGAAGGATAATGATGACACTGTCATCATGTTTATATTATTATTATTATCAGTTTTTAATTTTTAAATAGTGTTCTTGATTATCATCATCATAATGTAGGTCATAATGCCCTCTTTACCCTCCACATCATTTTCTTTGTAATTTTCCTCCTCATTACAATCATCATCCATAATCATCATCAGCATCATCATCATCGTCATCCATCGTGATCATCATTATCCATCATCATCATCATCACCGTCACCATCAGCATCATCATCCATGATCATCATCAGCATCATCATAATCATCATCCATCCTTGTCATCATCATCCGTCATCATCAGCATCATCATCCATCGTGATCATCATTATCCATCATCATCATCATCATCATCATCATCATCATCATCATCATCATCAATTAGCAGAGCAGTGCCCAGCCTAATCCCAAAAATAGCAAATGAGGCAAAAAAATTCCCAAGAGGAGAAAAAAATCCTCAAACAGTGGTGAGAAAAAAAACTCCCCAGTGGGAAGAAATCTCAGGAGGAACCGGCTATAACACAGGAGCTGTGTCACATGCTTATTCTTCGGGAATGGAGCACCAGGCTGAAGCGAGGCCACCGCGCCAGGAACTTAGTGACACCACTGTCTCTCACACCCTGCTGTTGCCCCCAAATCACTCAAGTCAGAAAAAAACACCTTCCAAAGTAAGTTCTGTCCATGTTTGCTTCTGAAATAAGGTGGCTGTGACGTACTCTGAAAAATTGATATTTTATTGTGGTGGTAGTCCTCAGCAACAGAAATAATGAAAAACATTTTTTTTTTATGTAAACAATTTGAGTGTCTAAGATGAATCCTGAATGTAATTAAAACATTAGTCACAGAATGTTTTCTAGCGGTGCTAATTTTTGTGTAATTAAAATGATGGCAGATGTGTTTACATTGAAAAGGAACAGAACAGCTGTGAATAGGGAAATAAAACATTTCATATTTTGAATGATGAACATCACCAGCTAAATTAAGCCAGTGGAATGCCAGACTTGTCATATGGAGGTTATAAAGCTGCGCAGGGTAGCATCAACCTTTTTCTGCAGTGAAATACTAACGCTTTGTTTGTATTAACCCTTTCAGCCCTGTGATGTAAGATATCAAAGTCAGATGCTGTTGAAAACCTATCATGTGGCAACTTGTTTAAAAGAGCTCCTGTAGGGGAGCTCTTTTAAACAAATTGCCACATGATAGGTTTTCAACAGCTCAGGATAACTTCATTTTTAATTCCTTGTAAATGTATTTGGCGCTCAAAGTGTTAAACAAGTCATTCAATTTCTTGTCACAGACCTGAGTTTGGGAGAATCAAATCTTATGAAGTACACCCTTTTCAACACCTGAGTGATTTGTTCACTCATGGCACTGTCTGCGATTGATCATCTGGAAATTACGGATTTGACCATCAACATGAAAGAAGTGACTTCATAAAACATCCTTGGAG
This sequence comes from Gymnothorax javanicus, assembly GCA_029692085.1. NCBI lineage: Eukaryota > Metazoa > Chordata > Actinopteri > Anguilliformes > Muraenidae > Gymnothorax > Gymnothorax javanicus. The sequence goes on along the minus strand of CM056202.1, from coordinate 97,332,191 downwards.
TTCCTGAACTTCGAAGAGCAAAAACAGCCCTCCTATCATTGTCATGGTTTAGGCGTGCGTTTGTTTGTTGGACTTTTCTTTGTTCTATCGTCCGGGACGATATCGGAGTTCTTTTCTATCGAATTCCTGGCCCAGCTGGCTGATTGAGCTGGGGTGGAGTTTTCCGGACTCTATATATATGACCGGGGGTTCGCCACACCTATTGCTAGAGTGTCTGTTTGTTACTAGCACTTTGGCCGGAGAAAATCTCTAGACAAATTTCCTAGTGATTTGTTAAATGACTTTTATTGTTAGGATTTGCTTCTTATAGAAATTTTTTCTCTTCTTGTTTATCTTCTCTCGCACTGCTTCCGTTTCGCGGACTTTTATTTGTCCTTGGAAGCGCGAGCCTTTCCCGGAGGTGTTTACCTCTTTTGTGTTTGTCTCTTGTCTGGGCTGCTCATTTCTCTTTCCCTCACTGGTCGCGGCACCTGGCGTCCTATCACCGCCCATTACAATCATAGGTGGTCCTGAGTAATGACTGAACTGGAGCAGAACCAATTGTGTGGACTGTGAGAGATTGCTGACCAGGTAATCTCGTGAGAAAAATGCAAGCAGAAAAGCAACACAATATTCCCTGGGAAAACTCCACAGTCAACATGCACTTCCCAAAACAAGTTAAACCTGAATTGAGTTGTTCATAACTTGTAAAATGGTGGTGGGAAATGTGCACCTGGGAGGTAAACATGGGGGGAAATGTGGAATAACTGCACATTTGAACAACTTTCAAGATAAATTATCTAAAATTTATCGTCATTATTTAAATAACTGAAGCCAGTGAAGTCGAGGCTGTGTAACCTGTGGAAAGCAGAGGCATTAAGACACCTGGAGAATGGCTATTTAGCTGAAATGTCAGTTATGATTAATACTTTTTCTTTGTAGCTGTTTGAGTCTGTGGTTACTCTCAGTTTTTGAGTGTGCTGCCCAGGACCTGTAAATAACCACATATAGCGGTTATGCTAGCAGCCTGCTCTGTAGAAGAGCTTTCAGTATGTACAGGCACAAGATTGAGTTTTTTTGTGCCAGGACACCATCTGGTCTTACTTAGGTGTGAGGAGCCTCAGCTGTGTTCTAGAGGGGCGTTACTGATCCAGCAGCATCGCATAGGAAAGGCTAGCGGTACCCATTGTTCTGATGTCCCTACTTCCTTCATTGAACTCACAGAAGAAAGGCTGCACAGTAGTAAAACAGAAGTGGCCCTGTACTATTCAGGGGTACACCTCTGTGAGCTGTATACTATTCCAGGGTATACCTTTGAAAGCCTTGTACTATTCTGGGGTACACATCTGTAAATATTATTCTATTCTGGAGTACACCTCTGTAAGCCCTATACCATTCTGGGGTACATCGCTCTAAGCCCGATACTATTCTGAGGTACACCTCTGTAAGCCCTTTACCATTCTGACGTACACCTCTAAGCCCTGTACTATTTTGGGGTACACGTCTGTAAGCCTCGCACTATTCTCGGATACCCTTTTGTGAGCATTATACTATTCCGTGATAGTACTCAGTTTTTCTGTTCCATAAAAAACAAAAATTTTCACAAATTGAGAAAATCCAAAACCAGTGTTCAAAATATGACCGTTAAGAGTAGCGTGGAGTGGCGTGATACGGCAGTCAGCTGACGTGGTCGGGTCTGGTTAACTTCCTGCTTTCTGGACTGATTTTGGACGTCTTTCAGAGCACAGGAAACTCCGCCTGGTGACGCGTGTCTTCTGTGTTGATTAAACAGAGAAAATATAAACCTTCAACAAACAGAGGAGGACGAACACAAGCAATATCTTTCAGCTGGGAATCCACAGCAAACAGCCAAGCACTGAGTGCTACAATAAGGACGCAGGGGATGGCCTGCTAACAGGAAACGGCTCATGAATGATGCTGATAGAAACTATCGTCCTTTTCCCCCTCTCTCCCCACACTGTAACGAACAGTTTAGCACCTGTGTAAACTGTTATTCATTTTTTCCTTCAATGTAATTAATGTATGAGAAGTTAATGACCTCAGTCATGTGGAGGTGCTGTATTTACTCTGAAGGTGAGGCTCTCGTTGGAGGGAGCATGTATTCCCTCCAGCTGTTTAAATCTGAGTTATACAGGAGCAGCCTGTATTAGGATCTGTTGTTCAGGCTGGTGGATTTCAGAAGAATTGTCTGAGTTTGAATAGATTTTTTGAAGAAGGGTAATCTGGTCAAGAGAGAAACAAAACAACCCTAAATCATTTATTCTTTACACTTATTGAAGCACTTTATTAAAGTCTTGTAATGTAAGTGATTCAGACAGTGAGTTTTGCTCAGTTCACATCATAAAACATATGGATTGTTTCACTGCTTAAACAGGACAGGCTACAGATGAGTAAATTCAGATCCAGAAATGCTAAGTCCTCAACTGTATTCTGCCCTAAGCTCCTGAATTTGCTCATTTGCGCAATTCTTCAGCAAGAAGGTAGAACTAATGAGTGGGAAGCTGGTCAGAGAAACACCTGGCAGTTTTTTCACAGGATCTCCTGACCCTGGACTTTCCAGAGTTCCTGCCATTGATGTGTCCAAACAATATCAAGGTATCCAAACTTACTATCTACTATCTAAACAGCACTCAGGCCAGCATGCTCCCCGATTGACCCTCCACTGCTGTCTACGGTTACAATCGTGGCTGCGAGCACGTTCTCCGTTCTGCTGTCTTGTTTCCCGTGTAAACAGCAAAATTTGTCCCCGCTTGTAGTTTATTTTCTGTGCTGGCTTGTGTTATGGCTTTTTGTGGTCTTCCAGGTTCTTGTCAGTGTTGTCTGTAAGTAATCAAATGCGTGACAGTAGCTATCAAATCATAATAAGTTGAATCTAATGGGTGAGGGTGTGGTGATAAGAGTTTTTGGATCCTGTGAAAGAGTGGTGCCGTCAGAGCACTGCTGAATCAATTCGCACACAGGAAGCGATAAACTTCAGGCTATCTTGCATCGAAAAGCAATACTTTAGTATGCAAAACCTTTATTCACTTATGGTTATAATTAAAATATTAAAAACCTGCCAGTTTCGACCTCTTAGGTCTTCATCAGGTTGCAATTGGTGGAACAATTGTCATTTATAAACTTAATCATATATAAACTTTCATGAACTTAGTTAGGGATGTTATCCAATGTAATTAATGAATAGATACAGGTGCCAGCAGTAATGAGTCACAATAAGAAGCCACGTTAACGATGTTCACGTTGCCTTAAGTGCTCGGCGAAGTCCCCTGATAAAAACAAACGTTACAAGATAACAAAAGAGTACATCTATCATAATAATAATACATTTCCCAACAACATTGTGCAAAGAATCATCATTAAAATCCATATGTGTATCATTAAGCCAATCCGCCACTTTATCAATCCTTGTGGAGGTTTCCAGGTCCTCTCCAGCTGTGGTCCCCCAGGTTGTGGGCCCTGAGAATCATCTGCAGTCTCTCACTCGCTAGAACCAGCCCCGTTTCTGGAAAGTCATCAGATGAGCCGATCGCACTAACAGTGTTCTCTCGCCAATAATGAGTAACACACAAGTTGGCCGGTGTAGACGAGAGCTCTCTCTGCGTCCTTGGACATTTCCCGTGTGTCAGAAGGACACGCTGGTGCCTGAGGGAGAAAAACATCTTCATTCCTTGCCCTTTTCCTCTGGTTTTACGCTCTCAGCCAGGAAATCGCGGCTGTAGACGTGGATACATGTTGCTTTTTTTGGGAATCGCCGGGATTTAGTTGTGGGTGTAAGCTGGCTGGCGGGGTGATTTTAAAATGGGCAGAGTCATCTAGGGTGGGAAAATGATATCGAGAGCATTAATTTGTTTGAAAAACACTGAAACATTGTCTGCAGACAAGACTAATTTACCAGCAGAAATTGACTTTAGATTTAAGGTCCCCTTTGATTACAGCATTGTGGTTTTCCTGGTGAAAAAGCCCTGCATTGTCTCCACTGTCCTCCCTTTGCATATAACAATTAGCAGCGCTGGGAACCTTGACTGCATGCGGTTTTCTGTTTGCGCAGCTGCTATACAACAGTGGCTACACCGTTTCTGTACTCTGGAGCACTGAATACCACTGCAGCTCCGGCTAATTTGGAGTGCCGCTATGTTTTTAAAGGTTCTCATTAATCTTTGCAGTCAGAAAACACTGCGGCTGGTAATGCTTTGCTCCACAGTAAATATTATAGTAGCGATAGGCCTCGGTAACAACCGCTACATCACTGACCGTGACACGGCTTATTTGTGTGTTTATCGAGTTTGCAACGACCTGACACGAGTTCCGTGCAGAGAGGCTTTGTGTTTACTTCAGCGGTTCAAAATCCCCTTTTTAAACTGCTCAAAATTGCTTAAAGAGATCTTATGTAAACAATAGAAATCAAATATTATAAATCATCAATAAGTAACTGCGGTTTTGTGGGTCATTGGGCTCTAATCCTGTTTAAACATAAAAGAATAAACATAGCGTTGCCTTAGCGAAAAAAACAGTGCAGAAATTCATCCAGCAACTGACTGATGTGTGGCTTATAACCAAAACTCTGCACCTCCCTGGGAAATATTTTTACACACAGTATTACAAATTAGTGATAAAAGTGCTGGATGATACAAATACCCAGTACATTACATCAATCAAAAAGATAAATGGGCAAGAGAGAGGGTCATTGCGAAAATGCCTTAAGAAAAGAATCATGTGCCCCAGGGTTTCACAGAAACGCTGTATGTTCAGCACCTGCAGTCCAGAAGCATTTCGAAAGTGACACCATTTTTCACTCTGCTCCAGCTTTTTGGATTTGAAAACAATAAATACAACCTCATAGTTGAAGCCACTGCCCCACCCCTCCGTAAAGTGAGCTATTTAAGCAGCTCTCTTACTCCCTCCCTGCCGCCAATACATGACTCTGCCTGCTACCGCGCTGAATCACTCTCTGCTGCTGCAGGTAACTTTGCCTGCCGCTACATCACTTTGACCTGCTGGAAATAAACATCACACTGCTAGCCCAGCGTCCACCAGTGGGCTCTGAATAAGAAGTCTGCATTCCCTGGAGAGTCCCACAGGATCTGACTCACTTATGTGTGACGTGGGCCAATTTTTCAGCGCGGAATGCGAACGTTTGTGAGGTAGCGCAGGCATGTCAACGGGAGTGGGCAGAAAAGATGACTCGTGGGAATTCAAAAAAAAAAAAAAAAAAAAAAGTATCCTATCTGTAATAACATTTTTTGCCTGTAAAATTGGTTTTGTTCATTTTGGCAATGAGCAATATTCATGTTGGCGCGGGAGCAACAAGGTAAATAAAAGATATTTTAACTGATAATAGTTTTTTTGGTTTTGCTCTGTCTCAGAGGATGAGCTCTTCTCCGCACTGCAAGCTGACATTGAGGAGGAGAAGTCAGTTGGAACTTGGGGGCTGAAAGCTCTGTGTATGTAGCCTGTGAGGCCTATTAGATATTCAACAGACACTCACTAAATACACGGAAGTCATTGGAGTTTTCTCATTACATTTTATCAGTTGGGGCAACTGGAAAAAGTCTAAAAAAAAATTGCCATCTTTCTCCCAAATTACAAGTGCATAAGTTGTCAGGACTCTCTATGTTTGGATAAAATTCAGAGTGATGTTCAGTATCCAGCAAAATCCTCTTTTAAACTGAAACATAAAAATGTTCTATTGCAACCTGGCCTAGGTCTGGCGGCAACAGGTAAATGAATTGATGAGGGGAAAGAGTGATAGAAATGAGCAGCATCCCAAATAATAGCACAGGTCCCTCACACTGCGTAACCAAAGTTATGCTCATCCTACTGCTCGTCTTTAAAGTTTTGCCACGCAAAAGGCAGCTTTAACCCTATCTAGACAGGGCTTTTTGGGAATTCCTGGGGCGGTGGGGGGTGGGGATTTTTACACCCCCCCGGTAACTCATAAACGACATGGCATGTGATCGCCAAATTTTTAGGGGATGATGTACACGTAAAACTAAATCACTACAATCATTTTGGTATTATTATGACCTATTATGACATCATTATGACATCATATTTTGATTTTGCTGCCCAAAACTGTCATAATACTGTAATTTCTTGCAAATTTAGGGCATGCATCACAATTTTTACACATAATGTGCCTTATAACACTTAAATGTCTACAAAGATTTCTGCTGCCAAAGGCAATAGCAATAATGTCAAAATGATGTCATAAAATGACGTCATAGATATGGCAAAATGGCTTGAACTTCTCATAACATGATAGTCAACTGTAACTCCTAAACGACATGGCGTATGACCACCAAATTTGCAGGGGATGTACACGTAAAACTAAATCACTACAATAATTTTGGAATTATTATGACCTATTATGACGTCATTATGACATCATGTTTTGATTTTTATTACCCAGAATGCTTTGCGTATTTTATCCCATAGTGCACCAGCTCCGGGAGGCCATAAAATACACAAAATTCTATTTATGTTCTGTGAATAGTTTTTCATTTACTCAGAATGATTGTCTTAGAAGTTCAGGTCAGAAAGAAATGAAAGTGAACTTATAAAGAATTACAGGTTTGCATAAGCAAAACTTGCTCTGTTCTTTTCGTCAACTTCTTTGTGTTTAATATATTAGAAAATAAAAGGAATCGATGAAATTTGAGAGAAAATGTACCCGAGTCAAAGATATAGTCCGCCATTTTGGATTTTGGCCCTTTAAATTCAATGACGTGAATAAAATAGCATAAATTAATTCTACTTAACAAAGCTGACATGAAATTACGTAAGATATTGTAAATATAATGGAATAAGCATATGTTAAAAAGAAAATCTGGAAACTACATTGATGAAACCAAAATCGGCGATTTTTTGTCAGACATACCTGTTAGAAAACCATTGCCATGGAAACGGCGAAGATGGTGGACTTGACTTATTGGTGTAAAATTGTTCCCAGACAAGTTTTGGAAAAAGTCACCAAGTTTGGTGGTTCTAGCTCCAGCCGTTCAGAAATTATACGACGTGAAAATTTGCGTGGGCATAAAAAGCCCCCCCCCCCGGTCTAGATAGGGTTAAACACTAGACACTGTGAGTGCTCCATCCACAATTGGAGCTTGAGAGAATTAATAATTCAATTCACTTTATTTGTATAGCGCTTTTCACAGAGACTGTCACAAAGATGCTTTACAGTGAGAGATTAAATAATGAAAGGGCAGTGCCCAGCCTATTCCCCACTACAGCAAATGAGGCAAAAAACTCCCAGTAGGGAGAAAAATCCTCTAACAGTGGTGAGAAAAAACTCCCCAGTGGGAACAAATCTCAGGAGGAACCCGACTATAGTTGGGAAGCCCATCCTCCGCGGGCTAGCTAATTAATAACAAAATAAAGTCAAATAGAGTAAAATGGCAAAAGAGTTCCATTTAAGTCCATCTGAACAGTGGCGTCTGTAGCACCAGGAAGTGGCATGCCGAGGATGGTGCAGAACTGGACCAGGACCGGATCAGGACAGCAGAACAGCAGCAGCCAGCGCTCATGGTGAGTGTAGCCCCAGTGCAAACAAGCTTCCACCTAGGATTGCCTTCAAAAATAATAAAGGGAAAATAGCAAAACAAAATAACAAAGACGTGTCACGATGTCATGTTATCCAGCAGGGAACACTCTAGCTCACCAGAGTTATCAGGCAGTGTGCAGACGGGCAAGACAAGAGAGGATGTCATATTCATGAACTAAGGTCAAACATGGAAATTTCACTAGTTGACAAACCGAAGGGCAAGAGTCAGAGTCAAATGCGACAAAGCTAATGTGAGTATCTCACTGAGTGATGAATGTTTGGCGAAAGCGGCGACAAGTGGTTCGCCACTTTTTTTGACAACTTTTTGGCGATCCTAGAGTCATGAACTATTCACCAAGTATTTGCCAGTCAGTGAGATACTAAATGACGATTTGTTGACGACTTTCTGGTGACTTTCTGGTTATGTTTTGGTGAGTAGTTGACAAACAGTTCACAAACAGTTTGTGAATCCCTGCAAACAGTCAGCGACATTTTGGTGAATGTGACGACTGTATGTCGAATGTTTGGAGAACAGTTTGCAACTAATCAATGAAGTCTGTGAATAGTTTGCAAATAGTCTGTGAATCCACTTGGCACTCCTCACCAGTAAACCCATCAACTATAAAAAGGAGGGTTAGACCCTGCCCAGCAGTCAGTTTGCTCTCCATCTTTGAAGAAGACAGTGCCCAGAAGTCAAAAGCAGGGGTCTCTGAATCTTTGCAAACAATTGTTCAAAAAAGCATGCCAAATACAAGATTCATCGACTATTCTCTAACTATTCTGCGTCTAGTTTCCAACCATTCGGTCTATTCGCCAACTATTCTGCAAGAATTCTTCAACAAGTTGCCACATTCCTGAGGGAGGCAAATGATTGATGAATAGTTGACGACCGCAAAGAATGTTTGCAGATCATTTGGAGAACGGTTGGTGACTGTGGTGAGTATTTACTGACCATCTAGGGAAAAGACATGTTCAAAATTGTGCAAAGTTCAAAACTCCTTGGCGAATGAAAGTGAAATTGGTGAATAGTTGGCAAACATGGCGATTACTTGGAGACTATTTGCAGAATTTTGGCAGAATGAATGTCCATTCGCCACAGTCTCCAACTGTTCGCAAACCCAGTGAGACACACACTTAAAGTCAACCACAAACCAAGAAAAGGGCAAGGCGAAAAAAGTCATAATAAAACCAGTCAACCACCAGGGGCAACAAAATACTCACAATCCACAAATGCTAAGCATGAGGTCGAATACCTAGTTTCCCACCGAGAAATTGCAAGCGGCGACCTTAAAACCACCACACCTGGAAGTAGAAACATTCAATCAAGAGCAAGGCAGAATCCTCCCAAGATAATTACACTCACAGCAAAGATCTGTAAACTCGTGGGAAAATTACGAAAGGGGTCATAACACCTCTTTTAATGCCAGCTGAGCCTCTACACTAGACCTGATTGCCCCCCTTAGATCACGGAATCCCAAATCGAAATCACAGCCTTGGCTGAACAATTCTATCAGAGGAGCAAGACAGGAATGTAGGAAGGCTGAACGCAGATGGAAGAGAGACAGACTTCATATATCGCTGGAATTATTCAAGACACGCCTATCCAGTTTTCAAGAACTGGCTAGATCTGCAAAGACTGATTATTTTTCTGGGTTAATTTAAAAAAATCTGCAACAACCTGCTTTTTTATTTAAAACCATAAACTCAGTTTTGAATCCTAGCCCCTGCAACGGCCTTGAAGCATCATGTAAGAGCTGCGATGATTTCCTTACATTTTTCATAAATAAGGTTGAGAACATTAGAGCTAACATCACTATCGCTAGGACCAGGCCCTCTGTCTTTAAGTCGGTAAATGCAGTTTTTGAACATTTTGACTTAATTTCTTTGTCAGACTTATCCCTTGCCATCTCTCTGATGAAGTGCTCTACCTCTGTAATGGATGCACTCCCATCTTGGTTTTTTAAAGAGGTTTTTGACACAATCAGCAATGATGTCCTAGGCATAATAAATTCCATTTTAGCCACTGGTACAGTTCCTGACTCTTTTAAACAGGCTATAGTACAACCTCTTCTAAAGAAACAAAATCTGGATGCTAAGATACTGAGTAACTTCTGGCCCATTTCTAAATTACCATTTCTAGGCAAGGTGTTAGAAAAAGTTGTCTCCGTTCAACTCTCAACTTTTTTACATGATAAAAAGGTCTATGAGACTTTCCAATCAGGTTTTAGGGCTTTCCATAGCACTGATACTGCCCTTCTGAAGGTGACAAACGACCTGTTATTAAATGCTGTCTCTGGGAACTGTTCTATCTTGGTTCTGTTGGACCTGAGTGCAGCTTTTGATACTGTAGATCACAACCTACTCATTGAACGTCTGGAGCACTGGGTTGGAATTAGGGACATGGCTCTAAATTGGTTTGTTTCATACATTAAGCACAGAACCTTCAGAATCAATATTGGGGCCTACTCCTCAGCACCTGCCATCATGTCATCAGGAGTTCCTCAGGGGTCCATCTTGGGACCGCTACTGTTTTCTCTGTTTATGCTCCCCCTGGGTCATAGTTTCTTACAATTAAATGAGGGCAAAACTGAGGTTATTCTTTTCGGTCGCCCTAAGCATACTGAAAGTCAGAGGGGAAACCTGGGTCCTTTAATTCCTTTTACTAAAACACAGGTTAAAAATCTTGGGGTTTTGTGTGATGCCAAACGTAAGTTTGACAAGCAGATAAATGCTGTAGTAAAGGGTAGCTTTTTCCCGCTCAGAACAGTTGCTAAACTAAAGTCATTTTTAACAGAATCAGACTTTGAGAAAGTTATACATGCTTTTATCACTACCAGACCTGATTATTGTAATGCACTCTATACTGGAGTCGGTGAATCTTGCCTTGCGCGTCTACAGCTGGTCCAAAATGCAGCAGCCAGGCTGCTCACTGGTACAAGAAAAAGTGAGCATATCACACTCATCCTGGCAGCTTAGCACTGGCTCCCTGTTAAATATAGAATCCAGTACAAAGTGGCACTGATTGTTTTTAAAGCCACGAATGGTCTAGCGCCACTGTATGTTCTTGACATGCTATGTCCATTCAACCCAACGCGATCCTTAAGGTCTGCTTCACAGTCACTTCTTAACATTCCACGGTCTCGCCTGGTACATAAAGGGGACCGTGCTTTTAGTGTGTTTGCTCCAAGGCTTTGGAACAGTCTACCAAACGAACTGAAATCTGCATCATCTGTGACTGGTTTTAAATCTTCACGTAAAACACACCTGTTCCGGCTTGCATTTGGCAGCCACTGATTTTCCATGTGATGGATGGAGGTGTCTTTCTCCTTGTACTGCATCATTGTCTTTGTCTTTGTCATTGCCCTTCGATATTCTATGTGCAGATCTGGCTGAATCTTAATGGCCCTCATTTATCAAACGTGTGTACGCCAAAAAAATGGGTGTACGCCAAATCTCCCGCAAGGATCGGCATTTATCAATCTGAACGTGAGCGAATGGTCCGCAAAAATCTCACGCCAGGTCTGACCAGGTGCACGCAAATTTGAAACCCGCGAACAACATGCAGGAACGAGTGCAGCTGTCAAAATGAGAAATAAACCATATGCAGTGATGCGGACGTCATGCTGTTGTTGCTCTTACTGGTAAAATGAATAAATAGTCTGAATAGATAAATAGGCTAAATGAATAAATAAATAAATAAATAAATAAGACACCTGTGTTGAGAAATTATTAAACTTGTATTTTGAGACAACCTGCTTGTCAGGCCAGACGGCTGACAATTACAATCAATTTGATTAAGCGCAATGCGTGGCTTGGCAGATATGCAGTGTGGTATGTCACATGCTCATCCAGTCAGATATATACTGAACAACAAAAGAAACGCAAGTTAATTAAAGGCAGACTGGAAAATAAGTTTGCGCGTAATTATTTTAGAAAAGCAAATTTATTACTAGCGAGTGCACATTTACACTCGTTTCATCAAATTTCTCTTTATTTTGCGGTCACTTTGACTGAGTAACCATAAGAGTACATTGACTAACTTGCTAACTTGCGTTTCTTTTGTTGCCCAGTATATACAGGCCTACGGACACTTTGGCCATGATCACATTTTGACAATGGCAGTTCTTCTATTGTTATTGGAAGAAGCTTCTGTCCAACGTGTGAGGAACTTTCGGCACAGAGAAGATCTCCTCCGGGAAAGTGACGAGTGGCTGCTCGTTTTGTGTGGCACCCAATCAAATGTCATAATAAAAGTACAGTGAAGCGTGATCTCTGCAGACTGTATTTTAACAATTACCTTTATGCAGCTCCGATCGAGGCGGTGGGGACTCATCCGTATCCGCACCAACTCGTATTCCCACAATGGAGGGGGAGCCCTGCTGCCATGCGCTCCTGGAACGGTGGCAGCTGGAGGTTTGAGCATGATTGGCCTACACCGGTCCGAGCGCTGCTGCGCCTGAGCACCGCAACCCGTTTTTTGGTGGCGATCTTAAAATCGGACCACATTTTTTAACCTACATGTAAGCATTTGGATTGTCAATTATGTAGGCTATATAACCTGAAATATCATGGATCTATAAATTGAATTTATTAAGGCTGATGTTATTCGCACTTATACGTGTGGCCAATGCTGAATTTTTTTCTTGGCCACACTTATAGGTGCGCCAGTTGATGACCATTCCAGGGCAGCTTATAGAAAGTACTGCTTAAAATAAGTTTGGCCAAGAAAAAAAATTTAGCTTTGGATACACTTAAAATAAGTGTGGGCAATGGAGAAATGTGCATCTTGGCCACACTTATAAGGGCGTCTAACGCGAATTTCGATCAATTTTTGTGCTTGGACAAGTGCGAATAGTCACTTCGATGTATTAATGAATTAAATCAAACGTCTGCTGCACTCCAGTTTTCCACCCCAACGGTGTTTACCGCAGCAGCAATAGATTTCCAAACTGTAGCCTTCTGGGCTCCCTTTCTGCCACTCTTAAGGCTTCCAAATAAAATTATTTTGTTTTTCTCCACCTCGGACATGATAATTCATATTTCCTCCTCAGTGAAGTTCCCTCTTCTTTGCCGTCTTTCGAGAGTCCATGTCGTAAAGTGGGCAGGACTATGCCTCCCGGAGCATGAATTTATAGGGGCGTGTCATGTAAATTACGATGGTTTCAGCCGCCAGATTTATCAACGCCACACCAGTTCTACACCGAAATCAGCGACATACAGACTTTTAGTAAATCAGACGTGACACCTGGAGAACGCTGATATTTACACCAGTATCTACACCAGATCCTACGCAAGTTTGATAAATGAGGGCCAATGTGTCTTTTGTTTTCTTTTATATACTGATTGTAAAGCACTTTGGTTGTAAATGTGCTATACAAATCAATTTTACTTACTTACTTACCTCCACCTCCAAGAGAAAACCTATTATCCAGGTTAACCACGAGGACTAGAACTGCGAGTGTGTCATCTAAAATGTTTTGGGACCCTCTTCCATGTATAACTCTTAAGTTAAATCCCTGAATGATCAAAGACCAACGCATAAGACGCTGATTGGAGTTACACATGCGGTGGAGAAAGACAGTTGAGTTATGATCTGTGTAAGCTATAATGGGCTCTGCACAAGATCCATGGTAGACCTAAAAGTGCTGTAGAGCTAATAGAAGTGCTGGGGCCTCCTTCTCCATTGCACTGTAATTCAGCTGATGCCAGTTGATTTTTTTTCTTAAAGAAACGCGCTGAGTGGGCAATTCCAAGATTGTCCACCTGAAACAACAGGGCACCAGCCCCTGTGCCGCCTGTGTCAACCTCCAACACCAATGGTCTGGTCAAATCAGGAGCAGCCAAAACTGGAGCATTAAGCTGCTTTCACACCGGACGCAAAACAAATTTTTTGCACGACAGATTACATTCAAAGTCAATGCAAAGATGCGAATACACGCAAAACGCGTGTATTCGCGTCTTTGCATTGACTTTGAATGTAATCTGTCGTCTTAAAAAATTGCTTTTATGTCGTGTGAAAAGCTGCTTTACAGCAGACTTTTGACAGCGTCAAAAGCATGTGGACAGTCAGTGGACCATATAAAATTGTGAGAGGCATGCAGGAGGTTAGTGAGAGGCATAATAACAGATGATTAATGAATTCTGGACCACTCCCAAAGTAGAGGAGAGTGTTGGGTGGGATTGCGGATCGGAGATCGGGCGGATAGGAGATCGGCGCGGGTGTGGTGTTGGACTTAGTCTGTGATTGTGCGGACGTTGGGCGCCCCCTGGATGGCGAGACTCAGGGTCCGGCTCTTGTCGGAGTCCATGTGGCTCCCAAGCCCCCCAGGGTCCCAGGTGGTGGCTGTTTCTTGCTTCCGTCTTGGAGAGGAGAAGGGAGGGAGGGACATTGAAATGAGACGAGCGGGGATTGTGGGAATGTAAGAGGTATATATAGGCGTAAGGACGAATAGGAAGGCGCATTGGGAGTGACCCTGTTCATAAACTATGTTATCAGAAACTCTCTAAAATGTCTGCAAAAACTTCTGTAGTGCCCTGCCATTCCAATTAAACGTCTGAGTTCTCTTCTGGTCATAGGGATAGGAAAGACATCTCAACCTTAGCATCCACATGACAAGATGAACCCTGGCCCACCTTTTTTTGCCTAAATAGGTCATCATTCCATGGCCAAACTCGCATTTCTCAAGGTTTACGGTTAGTGAAGCACCTTGAAGGCGTGAAAATTTCTCGGTACCACAGAGTAAAACTCAATGGGACTGTGCTGTAGGCCTGCAAAGAGTCAGTGGACCAGGGGTATTTACCTGACGAAGATGTTTTCCTGAATAGGCCCCCCCAATCATTTTACGGCTTTGTTTAGATCAGGCAGCAACAGGACAATTAATGAATGAAGGAAAAACTTGATAGACACTAGCTGCATGCCTACAGGGGTCATAATAGTGCTACCGTACATTGCATAATGCAACATTAATTTTAGCAACAAAGCTATGCTGTTGGGCGCCTATACCAGTTTGTTAAGTGAGATTCAGCAACGGGTCACCTTAGCTAAGTGGCTTTGCCTGGCATTAACTCTTTTCCCCATAGTGACTACACATGACACTTAAGTGCACGTCAACTTTTAACTTCAGTAGTTCTATTGTGTTATTTTAGTTTTGCCTCAAAAACAGCCTTAACTCTTTTCCCCACAATGGCTACAAATGATGCCTATATGTACTATATCAGTGGACCTTTTCCCCAGCCTCCCCTGGAGTCGTCATTTGTAGTCATTATGGGGAAAGGAAGGGGGGAGTCTATGGGAAAAAGAGTTAAAACACGAGAGCAAGCTTGTCAACAAGTACTTTGACAGACAAGGCTTTTATAGGCTGGATTTATAGACATTTATTCTAAATAAGGACTACTTTTCTTTGTTGGCCTGTGCTGCATGTTTTACTCTGTTATCTTACTTTGTTCTGTCTTGCGCAGACCTCCTCCCAGAGAGGAGATGTCCTGACTCTCTCTGCTCTCGTCTCCTCGAGCTCAGCAGACCGCAGGGTGTGTCAGGGTCAGAGTCTCAACAGCAGACTGTCATCATATCTATTTGTTAGTACAACAATTAACTTTGTAAACAACTGAAACTGCAAGCCTTTTAATGTCATGTACGACATACACTGCACTGTAAATTTCAGCGCTGACTTAGAATAAACCCATTACTTGGAACATAAGTGAGATGTTTCCTAATTCTGCCCTCACGGTGACTGTTCACAGTGACAGATTTGTTTAGCCTCTAAGCTGGGTTTTATTACTCTGAGGAAACACTTAAACTGGTCACATATGCACTCACATTCCAGGGAACAGTCGACATGCTGCTCGGCTGATGTGAATTCTGAAGAACCCCAGGCCAACTGAGCGTCTTCCTCAAAGAATGCTTCACTAAACAAAGCATGTGTTCCTCTGGTCTAAGCTGGCATTTGAAAGGTTGTGGGTGCTCTTGTTTCTAAAACAATTACAAGGAAGCAGTTGAAAGATTGATGCTGTAGCCTCATCACATTGTTCCAGAGAAGTTAGTGCACATATAATTATGGTTTTATTATTTCTGAAGTCAAATACGTGCATTTTTCCGGGAGGCCATTTACCTTCTTTATATCTCCCCTTTTATCATCTGTGTTCCAGGGAAATGGCCCTTGACAGTGGAGAGTCACCCAGCTGTCTCTCGTGGCCAGGATCCATCTTATTAAGAGCTGATGGCAACTCAGCTTTTCCAGAGAACAGGTGGCTGTCAACAACCGCGAGGAGAACATCCGCACGTCAGCGCCACCCCGTAGGAAATGCGAAGGGTCAGGAGGATGTGGTCCTGGTAAAAATGGGTTTCATTCATCCAGCCATGTCATCCATTGATCGTGGTAAACAATTATTTTATCTGGGAATTTCTGAATTGGATTTTACCCATTAAGGGGAGCTTGATCATGCAGAGAGAAGAATGCGCATCTCATGCTGAGCAACTAATGAGTTTTAATGCTCTTTTAACCCTCTATTAACCACCGTGCATATCTGCTACATAAAGTGAAAGGGTTAACAGCCTGGACACCCTGCTGGTTTTGTTTCTTATTGCCAAATAAACATTTGAGAATAACTTGAATGGTCCGTCACTTTAATTTTTCCATTCGCATTATTACCCAATGTAGCAGATCTGCTACATTTTGAAAAGGTGGGCCAAAGAGTCGAATTTTTTTTTTTTACTATTTTTCCAAATATTGGCCCATAATCAACATATTTGCCTAGGGAAATGATTTTTACACAGTTGGAAAGGTACTTGGTTAACAGAGGGTTAACATATATAAATTCTATAGGCTATGAGAAACAAGTGTTTGTCTGTGAGCACACGTGTGTGTATGTGTGTGTTTGCACGTACATGTCAAATTGCGAGTGCACGCGGGAATGTTTGTGAATGATGCATGTGTATGCATGTGTATGTGTGTGCTTGAGTACGTTTTTGAATGTAATCGCATGCATATCTATGTGAGTGTGTGTGCGCGCGTGTGTATGTGCATGAGCACGTGTGTGTGTGTGTGTGTGTGTGTGCGCGTGACAAAAAATAATGCGCAGATCAGAACCTCTTGCCTGCATTATGTCTTATTGCAACAGAAAACCATAAACTCCTGTTAATGAATAAGTGGACAACAAATGATCTACTAGTCAGAAGAGCAATAAAATGTAATTTAATTTATCAAATAATTAAGCAATACAACATTAAAGTACAATTGTTAGTTATTATAACATATTTAGTTTGGATTACTTGGACTTCACTTTGAAAAAAATTCTGTTTGGCACAGACATGGGGAAACAGATTTAGTCATCATTCATTCGGCTTTTATGACATCCTGAACTTTAAGAGAAATAAAAATGTCAAAAGCTATCTATAAGTTTATCTCCACATCTTTGCTGTCATTCATCTGCTATTTACGCTATTTGAGTCACAGTGCAGCAGTATACAAGACGTTTGAACAAAGATCCCTGCCTGAAATCAACTCACAATTTCTTTCACCTCAGATTGTGCATTTGGCATTGTCTCTCTGGTCTCATCGAAAACTTCAGCCTCGGCTCTGACAAATTTCAAACGCCAGGCTCCACGCTCGGCTCCTGCCATCTCCGCTTTGATAGAAGAGAGCACTAAAGCAAGCGTTTTGACAGGGTTTTAATTGAAAGTCATAGGTTCAGGGCCATGGAGAAATGAAGAAAGGAACAGCCTGTAGGCCTGGAAAAACCTAAACGTTATCAAAAATGTCACTTTACTGTACAGAAACCATTGACACTAAAGGGATGTAGACATGTAGCTATAATTCACATTATTATTATTATTACCCCGCCCCTCCCGAAGGGGGAGGGCAAGGGGTATTGTTTTTGGTTAGGTTTGTTACTTGCCGGAATCCGAGGAATCTCGGATTGGCAAGTATATTACTCTGTTCGTTTGTTTGTTTGTGTGTTTGTTTGTTTGTTTGTACTGTGGCGTCCACAGTTTCAGCTCAATTTAGCTCATATTACATGATCAACATAGGACAGGCACTGGGCAGGTACTGCACTATTTTGGTGAATCTAGGTCAAAGGTCAAGGTCACACAAAAGTTCAAAAACACATAAGAAGCCATATCTTCGGTTCTAATCGTCGTACAGGCTTCAAATCAAGTGCATACTCAACATAGGACTAGCACTCGGCAGATACTGCACTATTTTGGTGAATTTAGGTCAAAGGTCAAGGTCACGCAAAATGTCAAAAACACATAAGTGGCCATAGCTTCGCCTCTAATTGGTGTAGAGACTTCAAACTAAGTGCATAATTTGTTGATAAACTCAAGGCCTGCGTTACCTGACCTAAGCACTGCACTATTTTGGTCAATCTAGGTCAAAGGTCAAGGTCACCTAAACAGGGCTCTATTTTCATTTATTTGTTTATCTGTCTGTCTGTTTGTGTGCACTCTACAGGCCACAATTTTCAAATTTTCTTGACCGAACTTGGTGACAACATTCACTAGCCTTGTGGCTACAGACCGGTCTCTGTTTGAGGTCAAGGGTCAAGGTCACCAGAAAGGTCAAAAACACATTTTGGTTCATAACTTTGCTACTATTACAGCTAGAGACTTTAAACCAACTCCATTCCATTCATTCTGTTTCTGAAGTCTGTGCATGATTCCGGCAAGTCGTCATTCTATGTGTTTCATGTGTTTGTCTGTATGACTGTCTTTTTGTGTGCACTCTACAGGCCACAATTTTAAAATTATCTTCACCAAACTTGGTGACAAGATTGACTAGCCTTGTGGCTAGAGACTGGTATCTTTTCAAAGCCAAAGGTCAAAGGTCAAGGTCAAGGTGACCAGAAAGGTCAAAAACACATTTTGCTTCATAACTTTGCTACAATTACAGCTAGATACTTGAAACCAACTCCATTCCGTTCATTCTGTTTCAGAGATCTGTGTTTGATTCCGGCAAGTCGTCATTCTATGAATGACTTTTCATTTGTGTATTTCTTTGTTTGTTTGTTAACACTTTAGCAGCAAAACTAATGGCCAGATTCACCCCAAATTTGGTTTAGGGATTGTCACTGACCCAGAATAGATGCCTATTGGATTTAGGAAAAGTAGGTCAAAGTATGTGCGAGGTGCGGGGTTTGTTGTGCCTGCCACCACTTGTTATTATTGATGTTATTGTGATTGTATCCCATTGTGATTGTATCCCTGGACGAGTTGGGGATAGTATGGATCAGCGATCGTGTCGCCACGTCTGCCGCCTCCGCGTCCATAGAGATTTTTTGTTAGCACTCCACAGGTCACGGTTCTTTATGGATTAATTTACTATTTGTCGTGGGCCTTGTGTGTGGTAAGGTCACGACTCGATGCCTATCAATTTTGGGAAAGATTGCTTTAGGGTGTCTGGGGAGACACGTCGACCCTGCAGGCGACCGACTGTCTAGTTTTAAATGTTGTTGTTGCTGTTGCTTACAAACCGAGATTTGATTTTGGAGGTATGGAGAATGGCTTGGTTCTTGGTAGATAAATAGCCACTTATTTTTAAGTGACCTCTGCTACATACTGTACAGTTTCACAACATGTGACAAATAGTTGCATGGGTCTGAAAGAGAAAATACACTTGACCGGCCCTAAATACACTTTTTTAGATCAGATTTTATAAAGCACATTTTACGGTGTTGGACAATACATGTCATGCCTTGCACTGTTTGGAGCTCCGGAATTCAGCTCTGCCTTGCACAATGAGATTTAATAGCCTTGTCCTCTGTACAGCCAGCTCATATCAGCTCGCAGTCATTCATTATTTATACTATTTATCTGCTGCAAGTCAATGGTGCATCACACTTCAGAATTCCAGGTCAATAGCTGGCGTAACCCTAGAGCCTACGGTTGTTCTTCACTTGCAATATACTTGACACAGTTAATCTGGATAATCAAGGGGCATGTGGCTATTACCACCTAATCCAGCCAATCACCTTTTCCTCCTGCCATTCTGCGAGGAATGTGTCTACAGGATACAACTGACCTTCTCTCAGAAAAGTTTATTTATGTATTTACTTGCTTGCTTGCTTACTTACTTATTGTCAATTTACAAAAAAAAAAAAAAAATCAATCATCATCTTACCCCAACTGCCCAGTCAATGGATTGGTGTGGACGTAACGGCCATTCTCAGAATTTTATAGGAAAGACTGAACAACATTCTGAATGCTAGTATTATACATTTTTGTTATTTTGTTTGGCAGCCATTTTTTTTGCCAGTGTATGGTTATGTGACTATACTGATAATTAATTTTGCAATGAAAAGGTCTTTTTAACATTCAAGTTTTTTATGGATTTTACTTTAGGTTATTTGTTTATTCATTGATTTATTTCTTGAAATAAGAAATTCTCATTTTGGCCCGAAATGACACTAACGCCCCTTCTGCACCGGACCTGTGCTGTGTAATTTGCTGTGGTGGTTACATAACGATCTCTTACATGTGCTGATAGCACATTTAACAGCCTGAGTTTTATGTCCTGCCATGTATACCAGCCGACAGAATTCACTGAACTTATACACTTGCTTTGTCAGGACATAAACCCCTTTGTGCAGATATAGATGCCGGCATCTGTAAATTCCAAAAGTTAATTCCTAAATAATTCTGTAATTGAATTTCCAAATATCTTGCTTCACTGGAATAATTTCCCATAGTCTCTGTGACACAAATACATAGTTATAAAGCCTAAATAGGTTCGTGCATAACAGGAAAAAATTGGCATTATTTGTATTCTGAGCAAAGGAGTCCAAGATATGCATCTCGTAGTGCGTTTCTGAATTTTAAAAATTTTGATGATTTTTCTGGTATCTGAACTCACATAAATTTTTTGAAGTTGCCCTCTCCCTTTGCTGTAATAGGGGGTGTAGTCTATCCACTTTTAACTGCTCCACAGATTCATTGAGCTTATACATGTGCTTTGTAGGGACCCAAAAGGTGTGCATCTCATACTTGTCACTGAATTTCCAAAAATTTTGATGATTTCTCAGGTGATTGCAGTTAGGTAAATTTTATCACGTTTCCCAGATGCGGGGGCATCTGTGTCCTATTTTATAGTTTCATAAATGTATTAATATTAAAAAAAAAAAAATCATAACTGACATTTCCATCCTTAAGTTCCAATATGATGTAGAAAAATCACCAGATTAACACATAAAGCTTGTGTTTAATCAGCAATGCTTCTCTATTCCCTTTAGTAGTTCCACACGGCTGTGACTCATGTCTGTTGTTTCCCCACAGTGGGCTGTAGATGGATGAACCTGGGCTCTGTTCACCTGTGTTTACGTCTGTCTGTAGGAGTGGGTAAGACCTGTGTGTACAGTATGCCGCTTCAGTCAGTAATCCTCTTATATTGCTGTGTGATGTATTGTTATACGTTCTGCTGAATGTTAACATCAGCTCCAGACCTGAGAAATTCTGAATTTACGTGTGTCTGTTAAAGTGACACTCCAGTTCAGTGCTGTAGGCCTCTGCACTAATTCCAAAGGCTATAACTTTGGCTTGTCACAAAGCCGCCATTTTGTATCTGATGCCGGCCAGGTTGGATGACATGACATTAGGTAGTTTCAATAATGAGGTCAGATTGCATTGCATTAATGTAATTAAAAAGCAGCCATCTATAAATACTTTGAGACATTGAAAAATGTTCTCTCCAACTAAGTTGATAAAATATCATCTGTTACTTAAAAAAATTGGAAATCTTGTTTCGAACTGAAATTATTTTTGTCTGTTGAGCATCTGTAGCACCAGTGGGTCTCACGGTTACGGTACAATCTCTGCGACTCAGTCTCTTGAACAAGATTTTTTTTTTTCCTTCGATACCCTGGAGTTTCGTCAGCCCGCTGAAGACGCCTGTTGGGGTGGTTTTTATCCTCCGAAACGTAAATACAGACGGCGGGAAAACCTTTCGTTTCTAAACAAGAATTACAATGTTTCCTGAGCGGATTTGTCTGAAACCAGCAAGAGTTATGATGGTGCAACTGCAAATCTGCCTGCTGCTGGCCTCGCGGCCAGCCAATCACAGACCACCTTGAATATGGGGAGGGGCTAAATGAAAGAAGGTGTGGCCTACCATGTGTTTCATTTGGAGATGCAATTCTTCTTCCTTTTTAGGGACTTTTTTTTTCTTTTTGTCGTTTATTAGTCCTCGGTCACCCAAAGGGTAGGTCGGGAGACTATTGATTTAGGCTGTGCCCATCCATCCTTGTGTGTGTGCATCAGTCTGGATCCATTACTCTAAAATTATATGCAGCGACCTAAACATTTTATACTGACTTTATGACCTTTACCAAAGATTCATTTCTGTCACCTTTTGTGAGACCTCTGATTGCGGCCTTTTAAGTGGCTTGGGTAGTTTGGCCTTATCCTCCTCTTGTACCTTTTGAATGTTTCATTGATCTGTGACCTTTGAGCTTTTCCCCTATGACTTTGACCTTTTTATGCAATTTTTAACTTTCTGAAAAATAATCTGACATTGTAATGCAGCGCATGAC
Organism: Gymnothorax javanicus; assembly: GCA_029692085.1. NCBI lineage: Eukaryota > Metazoa > Chordata > Actinopteri > Anguilliformes > Muraenidae > Gymnothorax > Gymnothorax javanicus. The sequence continues at coordinate 97,310,128 of CM056202.1, read as the reverse complement.
AAAACTACTCATTTAGGGTCAAGAAAACCAATGCAAGTATTAAAGTTGAACTATGACCTCTAGTGGACATTTTATGTGACCTTTGACTAGTGACGCTGACCTTAGTTTTGTTTTCAGAGAATATCTCTGAAACTACTTGCTGTGGCGTTTCAAAATTGCTTTATAGTCCGCCTGCCATCCAATGGGTGGGTCAGGAGACTATTGATTTTGGCCGTGGCTGGCCGTCCGTCTGTGCGTCTGTCTGTCCATGTGTGCATGCCTTTAATCTTTAGTGGGGGGGGGGTTGTCTTTTGCAGTCCCTGACCAACTTGTTCCATTTTAATATTTTGCCACAAACTTTGGGTGTTTTTCTTTTCTATGTAAAGATTCACAATTATGTAATGAAAAAAAAAACTTTACATATATCTGTCTTTCATCATCCTGCTGTTTCACATCTCTGCTGTGTCTGTCCTTGGGTGTGCTTTTTCTTTTTTTGTAAGTCTATTTGTGTGGGAGAAAACTCTCACTTGCAATTAAATTAAAGTCTTGCTTTTCTGTGCAAATTATGGGAAGTCAAATGTTGGTTTTCTGACCTCAGACTGTTTGCGAGACAAAACACAAGCCTGTTGGAAATTTAATATTGAGCCAAAACTACAGATATTATCCAGTCAGTCTCTCCTGTATAAGTAACTGAGTTTCTCTTTCCTACAGCGTGACAGATACAATTTATTATTTTAAATATTTTGTTGGTAATATCCGCCAATAGTACATAATAGTACTGAATTGCTGCTAATTGTACTTAATTGTTATGGTTGGATAAAGCCAAAGCAAATTAATTTGTCATAATAACTTGAGATTTAAATTTGTGATTTGTGGCAAGGTTAGGTTCAGAGAATACAAGTCACTTAATCTCCTGTGTTTGATAAACAGCTCACTGATGAGAGCAGGAGTTACAGCTACTGTATCTGGTGAGAACTGCTGAGAGAGTTCATGACCCTCTGACCCTCGAACTTTGCACCTCTGTCTTTAAGTCGCATCATCCATCATGCTTCAGCTCACACACACACACACACACACACACACAAGTGTGCAAACACACACATATGCACACACACACACACACCAGGTAGTGGTTGGCTTCAGCTGCCTGCTGTCTTGATGTGGTCCTGATGCGGCTCTACCCCATCCGTGCTTCCCCACGTCTGAGAGTGACAGATGCTACTGCTTGGATTATTTAAAGAGTTTTTTTTCACCATTCTTTGAGAATTTTTCTCCCCACCGGGATTTTTTCATTTATTTGCTATGTTGGGGATTAGGCCGAGCACTGCCCTTTTTATTCTGTGAAACGTCCTAGTGACAGTCCTTCTGTGGAACATGCTATACAAATAAATTGAATTGAACATACATACACACACGCTCAAACACACACACACACACACACACACACACGCACACACACGCACACACACACACACACACACACACACACACACACACACACACACACACACACACACACACACACACACAGAGGTCAAAAATCAAAACTATTTAAGAGGACAGGGACAAGCAGAAAAATCTGAAGTATAATTGAAATGTTTAAAATCATGAGTTGGGACTGTTATTCTCGATATCCAGTGTGATTTTATTATGTTCTAAGCAGTGCACTGAGACAACATAGCAAAACACCCCTGCTGCTTACTTCACAAATTAAGTGTAAACTTTTCTCTCCTGATGAGCTTCTCTCCAACTGGCTCATTTTAGCAGGCAGTGCTTCTCATCTGAGGTAAGTAACCATCCCCAGCTGTGCGGAGTAACCTCTCCGAAAGCACACATTATATATGCATACGGATGTGCGCACACACACATGCACACACAACGCACATAAACACACTGTACGCACACACACACTACACACATTAACACACTTTACACACACACACCAATCTACACACATGTACACTATGTGCACACGCTACACACACACACACACACACACACACACACACACACACTTACAATGAAGAGCACACACTACACAAGTACACACAGAAGCACAGAATTAGCGGGGATAACTCAGGCACCTTTCCCTGTCTGTGGTCCCTCTGTTTTGCCCGGCTGAAATTACTCAATGTCCGTTTATCCCCCCCACCCCCCCAGCCAGCAGAAGTGTGAAACTCTCATTGAAGTGTTGAGCAACATCCTCCTGGTGTTCACAATATGTGATGCATAAAATTATGGTTTGATTTTTTTGTTTTTGTTTTTTGTTTTGTTTCTTGTAGTTGTTTTGCTAGCTGCAAGGCAACCCCGAATTACAGTGTGAAAAAAGACGGCCATTAAAATAGGTTTTCGTTCGTCTGTGGTTGTCTGAGTAAACATCTGTTACATGTTTACACACTGCTGTGTTGAGCAACATTTTTTTTTAAATAGGAAGAGTCTATGAAGTTGTGTATATTAATACGAAACTGTACAGCTGTGCTATTCAAACCCATGAATTCTTCTTGCATGCAAGTAAATAAATGCATAGATGATATGTGTTATCATACATGTATAAATACCCCTTTACACCAGGTATCTTTGATTTCAGAATTCATAATATATTTTATCATATGCATTACATGTCTTTTTAAAATCCCATGAGGCTAGAGATGGAATAAAAAAAATAAAATGAAATAAAATAAAACATTTTCAATTCCTGCCAGTGTCTGCTGGGAAAAAATACTGGAATGATCAAATGGGTCCAACTGGAAATCTGGTTTTCTGCGAGGCTTTTCCTGAGCACACACTGACCTTTTCCAAGGATAAAATATGGCTGTAGTTAGTCAGGTCAGTCTAACTTGTCATTGTTAAATAAGATGTTAATTAACTTTTACAGAACCAGCAATTGTATGTATGAGACAAGCAAATCTGCTACTTTGTGAAGGGCAGCTTACTGGAGCAATTAATAAATTGTATTGTTCATTCAGGACACAAGACAAAAGGGCCCTTTTATTGTATTTTATTATTTTACAATTATGTCAATGTGGATGCATTGTGTTGTATGATTTGGCCAACAGTTATGCTGAGGGTAAGGCAGGCATTCACGATGTAATTACAGTATACTGAGCATGGACTGTACAGTCAGTGGTTCCGAGACCGTACCTCAGTGCAAGGCCAGTACAGACCGCAAAATTTCGCTGTCTCGAGACGCACTCGTTCAGTGGCTCGGGCCAGTCCCCCAGTGGAGCAGGACAATTACTGCAGGGGTTCATGCCTCAGGACAGTACAGTACACTAAACCTTACAGCTCCCTCTCAGCCAGAGCCTCAGTCAGGGTTCATGTCAGGAGTGTGTTTGTGTGCATTTGATTTGGGTTGGGAGGAAACTGGAGTACGTGGGGGAAACAAATTTTAAAACAGGGCAAAAATGTATCCTCCTTGCAGTGAAGTCACTGTTGGCCAGGACTCAAATCCAGGACCTCCTTATTACTGCACTTCTGCGCTGCCCCGCACACACTGAGCAGAGTTTAATCAATGAAGAGGATCTATAAAATGGCGGTGAAGCATCCTGACTCACACCTTGACTCTGAAATGACCGTTTGAAAATGTGGGAAGATTTAAATATTAGTTTGTTTGTTTTTTAACATAATACTTAACCCTTTGAGCGCTGAATAAATTTTGAAGGAATTAAAAATGTAATTATCCTGATCTGTTGAAAACCTATCACGTGACAACTTGTTTAAAAACAAGTTGTCACGTGATAGGTTTTCAACAGCATCTGGTTTTGATATCTTACACCAGTGGGCAACTATAGTTGCCTATAGCGCTCAAAGGGTTAATTTTTGGGTTGTTTTTGCTCTTTTGTCATTTTGTCTCTTTATGTTTCTTTTCCTCTCTCCGTGTGTTTCCACTTGTCTTTGTTTTTCCTAATGTTTCCTCTTCTCTCGCCTTCCCCACCATAGGCGTTGTGTCACGTATCCTCGTGACAGGCACGGGGGACAGGAAGTTGAGGACTGGACTCAAATGCAAGGATGGACTTGGTTGTCTGTTTTATTATGCCAACTGCCGCAGCAGAAGGCATTCACGCAAAAGATACAAACAAAATAGGAATCGAGGTTCCTTTAAACATGAAAACTATTAGTAATACAGAATCTGGGCATAAAGTACAGTAACAATGTATTACAAATAGAAAATAATTAGGAATCGAGGTTCCTTTACGCAAAGTGCTGGCATATATGATAACAGTACTAAGTATAAAGAGTTTTAGAATATACACGCAATACGCGGAGAATATGTGACACAGGCATGTAGTTACGAGACTTCACAATGAGAGAGTGTGAGTATCGGTGTTAAATACACACTGCTGCCACCCAGTGGCAATTACACACAGCTGCAAACACTGGTGAGTAGTGTGACGAATGCAGTCAGGGTCTTAGCAGACTGGTGAGCTGGACGGTTGGAGGCGTGGCCTGACACCCACTCTGTTCCCTCATTGTCTCCCATTACCTTGTTTGTGTTCACGCCCATCTCTGCTCTCACCCTCTTCACTTTCTACCTGTCTGGCATTTCCCTAATCACCTCCTCCACTATTTAAGCCCTCTGTTTTCTGTCCTTTGTCGCGAGGTTATCCCAGCTCTATCTTGTTACGTACAAGCCTTTTTCCACGTCCTAAATTCCTCTGTATTGATTTTCTTTGTTTTGGTTTACGAGTTTGGACTGTTCTCTGTGTCTGTTTGCTTTTTGGCGTCAGCTTTGCTTGATCACTGGTTTTCGATTCGGTCCTGCGTTCTGCCCAGCTGGTTTCTGGATTTCATGCCTGTTATGAGAGAATTAGTTTGCCCAGTGATTCCCAACCGCAATCCGACCTCAGATTTTTGACTTGGAGTGTCTGACCCTGATTTTCTGCAATAACCTGTCTGATTCTGTACTCCTGTCAGCACAGGCGTCCCGAGCCCCCAGCCTGTCAATACCTCCGGCTCACTCCACATCTTTCTCTTTCACTTACTCTCATCCAGTCAGAGGTTATACTCACCTCGAGCTCAGCACAGGGCCCTGGACAGCTGAATTACAGAATTTGCTGGATAACAGCGATAAATAAAACTTGGAATTCTGTGAAATATATAAGTCAAAGACAGAGAGCTAATTACTCCCTGTCGTTATCTAGATAAGTCTCTAACCTTGTTCTGTGAAACATCCCTTGGAGGCAAATGTCTATAAGCCATGTTAAATTTTACATGTCAACAACTTGGCCGAAGCTCATGACCACAGTATAGATTTGAAGCTCTGGATATTTTTCATATTAAATATCTGGCTCAATGGCCGAGCAGCAAAAACTCAACTGGGAATGTTGCCCACCTCAACGTTGACAAGGTTTAAAAAGTACATATTTCTCAAAAAAAAGATTTTCCTTTGCCATTGTGTAATATATTTTCCTTTCCTATGTTTTCGTTCAGCATTTTATTAACCCTTTGAGCGCTGAATAAATTTTCAAGGAATTAAGAATGTAATTATCCTGAGCTGTTGAAAACCTTCATGTGTCAACTTGTTTAAAATCTTTTAAACAAGTTGCCACATGAAAGGTTTTCAACAGCATCTGGTTTTGATATCTTACATCATTGGGCAACTATAGTTGCCTATGGCACTCAAAGGGTTAAAGTGCGTTTTCGTTTTATGGTGGAATGGTGCCCAGACTAATTAATGTCACTATATGGCAGTGATGTTCCTCAAGAGCCAGCGGCAGTGGGCAGCTTCACTGCTTCACGGCAAGAAGCTCATAGTTCCAATTCTGCCCCGGGGCCTTTCTGTGTGGAGTCTGCATGTTCTCCCCGTGACCATTTGAGAGTTCCCTTTGTATTCCGGCTTCCTCACGCAGTCCAAAAACATGCAAATCAGGCTAATTGGAGACTCTAAATTGCTTGTAGATAAAAGTGTGTGAGTGAATGGTGTTGTGATGGATGGGCGAGCCGTCCAGGGTGTGTCCCAGCCTTTCGCCCAGTGTCAGCTGGGACAGGCTCCAGCTCAACTGTGGCCCTTACTGAGGAAGAAGTGGTGGAGATAATGGATGGATTGATAAAGCTTTCTATAAGCTAACCAAAAATCAATTCTCAATTATTTTATGCAAGTGTGAAACAGAAAAAATAGAGAAAAAAAACTTTTTATCTGAAAGGGTTTTGCAAGGTATCATTTCTTCATTTCTATTTCTGCTGCAGTTAGAGCAGAGAAATGGCTAAAAGCATTGAATTTACTGCTGGCAGACTTTTTTTATTCAAAGCGACCAGCATAATGTGTCCAAACAAACCCGAGAGCTCTGTTAGGGCAGCAAATAAGCAAACCTACACAGACCACATGACTGTAGCTGATCCTAACCCTTGATACGCTATAACATCAAGCTCATCTCTAGCGATGCACAGAGTCAAGTAGACACTGAAGCAGGAACTTCACACTCCGGTTCTGGTGGACTTCTGTATCTGCTGGTTTTTATGTACTGCTACACTTGTGTATTTGTGTAATTGGTTAACCAAAGAGTCCCAACACCTCCTGTCCCAGGTGAAGATTAGCTGTGGATTTAAGGGAGAACTACAAAACCTGGGTGACATTCAAGGTCCCTGGAGGACTGGAGTTTGGAACCTTTGTAATCAACTGTGCTTCTCCCCTGTTCACATGATTTCGCCCCACAGGACCAACTACATAAAGACTCATTGATCCCTGCACTCAAGGACACATAAGGGCTCATTAATTCCTGCAGCCAAGGACACATGAGGGCTCATTCATTCCTGCAGCGAAGGACACATGTGGACTGATTCATTCCTGCAGCCAAGGACACATGAGGGCTCATTCATTCCTGCAGCAAGGACACATGAGGGCTCATTCATTCCTGCAGCGAAGGACACATGAGGGCTCATTCATTCCTGCAGCCAAGGACACATGAGGGACTCATTCATTCCTGCAGCCAAGGACACATGAGGACTCATTCATTCCTGCTGCCAAGGACACATGAGGGCTCATTCATTCCTGCAGCCAAGGACACATGAGGGCTCATTCATTCCTGCAGCCAAGGACACATGAGGGCTCATTCATTCCTGCAGCCAAGGACACATGAGGGCTCATTCATTCCTGCAGCCAAGGACACATGAGGGCATTCCTGCAGCCAAGAAACACATGAGGGCATTCCTGCAGCCAAGGACACATGAGGGCTCATTCATTCCTGCAGCCAAGGACACATGAGGGCTCATTCATTCCTGCAGCCAAGGACACATGAGGGCTCATTCATTCCTGCAGCCAAGGACACATGAGGGCTCATTCATTCCTGCAGCCAAGGACACATGAGGGCTCATTCATTCCTGCAGCCAAGGACACATGAGGGCTCATTCATTCCTCATTCATTCACTGCAGCCAAGGACACATGAGGGCTCATTCATTCCTGCAGCCAAGGACACATGAGGACTCATTTCATTCCTGCAGCCAAGGACACATGAGGGGCTCATTCATTCCTGCAGCCAAGGACACATGAGGACTCATTCATTCCTGCAGCCAAGGACACATGAGGGCTCATTCATTCCTGCAGCCAAGGACACATGAGGACATTCATTCATTCCTGCAGCCAAAAACACATGAGGACTCATTCATTCCTTCCAGCCAAGGACACATGAGGACTCATTCATTCCTGCAGCCAAGGACACATGTGGACTCATTCATTCCTGCAGCCAAAAACACATGAGGACTCATTCATTCCTGCAGCCAAGGACACATGAGGACTCATTCATTCCTGCAGCCAAGGACACATGTGGACTGATTCATTCCTGCAGCCAAAAACACATGAGGACTCATTCATTCCTGCAGCCAAGGACACATGAGGACTCATTCATTCCTGCAGCCAAGGACACATGAGGACTCATTCATTCCTGCAGCCAACACATGGACACATGAGCCAAGACACATGAGGACTCATTCATTCCTGCAGCCAAGGACACATGAGGACTCATTCATTCCTGCAGCCAAGGACACATGAGGACTCATTCATTCCTGCTGCCAAGGACACATGAGGACTCATTCATTCCTGCAGCCAAGGACACATGAGGACTCATTCATTCCTGCAGCCAAGGACACATGAGGACTCATTCATTCCTGCAGCCAAGAACACATGAGGACTCATTCATTCCTGCAGCCAAGGACACATGTGGACTGATTCATTCCTGCAGCCAAAAACACATGAGGACTCATTCATTCCTGCAGCCAAGGACACATGAGGACTCATTCATTCCTGCAGCCAAGAACACATGAGGACTCATTCATTCCTGCAGCCAAGAACACATGAGGACTCATTCATTCCTGCAGCCAAGGACACATGAGGACTCATTCATTCCCTATGCCAAGCACATGAGGACTCATTCATTCATTCCTGCAGCCAAGAACACATGAGGGACTCATTCATTCCTGCAGCCAAACACATGAGAACTCATTCATTCCTGCAGCCAAGGACACATGAGGACTCATTCATTCCTGCAGCCAAGGACACATGAGGGCTCATTCATTCCTGCAGCCAAGACACACATGAGGACTCATTCATTCCTGCAGCCAAGGACACATGAGGACTCATTCATCCTGCAGCCAAGGACACATGAGGACTCATTCATTCCTGCAGCCAAGGACACATGAGGACTCATTCATTCCTGCTGCCAAGGACACATGAGGACTCATTCATTCCTGCAGCCAAGCCAAAAACACATGAGAACTCATTCATTCCTGCAGCCAAGGACACATGAGGACTCATTCATTCCTGCAGCCAAGGACACATGAGGACTCATTCATTCCTGCAGCCAAAACACATGAGGACTCATTCATTCCTGCAGCCAAGGACACATGAGGACTCATTCATTCCTGCAGCCAAGGACACATGAGAACATGAGGACTCATTCATTCCTGCAGCCAAGACACATGAGGACTCATTCATTCCTGCAGCCAAGGACACATGAGGACTCATTCATTCCTGCAGCCAAGGACACATGAGGACTCATTCATTCCTGCAGCCAAGGACACATGAGGACTCATTCATTCCTATATCCAAGGACACATGAGGACTCATTCATTCCTGCAGCCAAGGACACATGAGGACTCATTCATTCCTGCAGCCAAGGACACATGAGGACTCATTCATTCCTGCAGCCAAGGACACATGAGGACTCATTCATTCCTGCAGCCAAAAACACATGAGGACTCATTCATTCCTGCAGCCAAGGACACATGAGGACTCATTCATTCCTGCAGCCAAGGACACATGAGGACTCATTCATTCCTGCAGCCAAGAACACATGAGGACTCATTCATTCCTGCAGCCAAGGACACATGAGGACTCATTCATTCCTGCAGCCAAGGACACATGAGAACTCATTCATTCCTGCAGCCAAGGACACATGAGGGCTCATTCATTCCTGCAGCCAAGGACACATGAGGACTCATTCATTCCTGCAGCCAAAAACACATGAGGACTCATTCATTCCTGCAGCCAAGGACACATGAGAACTCATTCATTCCTGCAGCCAAGGACACATGAGGGCTCATTCATTCCTGCAGCCAAGGACACATGAGGACTCATTCATTCCTGCAGCCAAGGACACATGAGGACTCATTCATTCCTGCAGCCAAGGACACATGAGGACTCATTCATTCCTGCTGCCAAGGACACATGAGGACTCATTCATTCATTCCTGCAGGGCTCATTCATTCCTGCAGCCAAGACACATGAGGACTCATTCATTCCTGCAGCCAAAACACATGAGGACTCATTCATTCCTGCTGCCAAGGACACATGAGGACTCATTCATTCCTGCAGCCAAGGACACATGAGGGCTCATTCATTCCTATAGCCAAGGACACATGAGAACTCATTCATTCCTGCAGCCAAGGACACATGAGGGCTCATTCATTCCTGCAGCCAAGGACACATGAGGACACATGAGGGAGGACTCATTCATTCCTGCAGCCAAGACACATGAGGACTCATTCATTCCTGCAGCCAAGGAACACATGAGGACATTCATTCCCTGCAGCCAAGGACACATGAGGGACATTCATTCCTGCAGCCAAGGACACATGAGGACTCATTCATTCCTGCAGCCAAGGACACATGAGGACTGATTCATTCCTGCAGCCAAAACACATGAGGACTTCATTCATTCCTGCAGCCAAGGACACATGAGGACTCATTCATTCCTGCAGCCAAGGACACATGAGGACTCATTCATTCCTGCAGCCAAGGACACATGAGGACTCATTCATTCCTGCAGCCAAGGACACATGAGGACTCATTCATTCCTGCAGCCAAGGACACATGAGAACTCATTCATTCCTGCAGCCAAGGACACATGAGGACTCATTCATTCCTGCAGCCAAGGACACATGAGGACTCATTCATTCCTGCAGCCAAGGACACATGAGGACTCATTCATTCCTGCAGCCAAGGACACATGAGGACTCATTCATTCCTGCAGCCAAGGACACATGAGGGCTCATTCATTCCTGCAGCCAAGGACACATGTGGACTGATTCATTCCTGCAGCCAAAAACACATGAGGACTCATTCATTCCTGCTGCCAAGGACACATGAGAACTCATTCATTCCTGCAGCCAAGGACACATGAGGACTCATTCATTCCTGCAGCCAAGAACACATGAGGACTCATTCATTCCTGCAGCCAAGAACACATGAGGACTCATTCATTCCTGCAAGGACACATGTGGGACTCATTCATTCCTGCAGCCAAGAACACATGAGGACTCATTCATTCCTGCAGCCAAGAACACATGAGGACTCATTCATTCCTGCAGCCAAGGACACATGAGAACTCATTCATTCCTGCAGCCAAGACACATGAGGGCTCATTCATTCCTGCAGCCAAGGACACATGTGGACTGATTCATTCCTGCAGCCAAAAACACATGAGGACTCATTCATTCCTATAGCCAAGGACACATGAGGACTCATTCATTCCTACAGCCAAGGACACATGAGGGCTCATTCATTCCTGCAGCACATGAGGACACATTCCTGCAGGACTCATTCATTCCTGCAGCCAAGGACACATGAGGACTCATTCATTCCTGCAGCCAAGGACACATGAGGACTCATTCATTCCTGCAGCCAAGGACACATGAGGACTCATTCATTCCTGCAGCCAAGACACATGAGGGACTCATTCATTCCTGCAGCCAAGGACACATGAGGACTGATTCATTCCTGCAGCCAAGAACACATGAGGACTCATTCATTCCTGAACAAGATTCATTCCTGCAGCCAAGGACACATGAGGACTCATTCATTCCTGCAGCCAAGGACACATGAGGACTCATTCATTCCTGCAGCCAAAAACACATGAGGACTCATTCATTCCTGCAGCACATGACACACATGAGGACTCATTCATTCCTGCAGCCAAGGACACATGAGGGCTCATTCATTCCTGCAGCCAAGGACACATGAGGACTCATTCATTCCTGCAGCCAAAAACACATGAGGACTCATTCATTCCTGCTGCCAAGGACACATGAGGACTCATTCATTCCTGCAGCCAAGCCAAGACACATGAGGACTCATTCATTCCTGCACACGCCAAGCCAACACATGAGGACTCATTCATTCCTGCTGCCAAGGACACATAAGGACTCATTCATTCCTGCAGCCAAGAACACATGAGGACTCATTCATTCCTGCTGCCAAGGACACACGAGGGATCATTTTTTTTTACTGCAGCCAAGGACACATGAGAACTCATTGATTCTTGTAGCGAAGGACACATGAGGGCTCATTCATTCCTGCAGCCAAGGACACATGAGGACTCATTCATTCCTGCAGCCAAGGACACATGAGGGCTCATTCATTCCTGCAGCCAAGGACACATGGACTGATCATTCATTCCTGCAGCCAAAAACACATGAGGACTCATTCATTCCTATAGCCAAGGACACATGAGGACTCATTCATTCCTACAGCCAAGGACACATGAGGGCTCATTCATTCCTGCAGCCAAGGACACATGAGGACTCATTCATTCCTGCAGCCAAGGACACATGAGGGACTCATTCATTCCTGCAGCCAAGGACACATGAGGACTCATTCATTCCTGCAGCCAAGGACACATAAGGACTCATTCATTCCTGCAGCCAAGAACACATGAGGACTCATTCATTCCTGCAGCCAAGGACACACGAGGACTGCAGCCAAGGACACATGAGGGCTCATTCATTCCTATAGCCAAGGACACATGAGGACTCATTCATTCCTGCAGCCAAGGACACATGAGGACTCATTCATTCCTGCAGCCAAGGACACATGAGGACTCATTCATTCCTGCAGCCAAGGACACATGAGGACTCATTCATTCCTGCAGCCAAGGACACATGAGGACTCATTCATTCCTGTAGCCAAGGACACATGAGGACTCATTCATTCCTGCAGCCAAGGACACATGAGGACTCATTCATTCCTGCAGCCAAGGACACATGAGGGCTCATTCATTCCTGCAGCCAAGGACACATGTGGACTGATTCATTCCTGCAGCCAAAAACACATGAGGACTCATTCATTCCTGCTGCCAAGGACACATGAGAACTCATTCATTCCTGCAGCCAAGGACACATGAGGACTCATTCATTCCTGCAGCCAAGAACACATGAGGACTCATTCATTCCTGCTGCACAAGGACACATGAGGACATTCATTCAGCCAGGGACTCATTTCATTCCTGCAGCCAAAACACATGAGGACTCATTCATTCCTGCAGCCAGGACACATGAGGACTCATTCATTCCTATAGCCAGGACACATGACATGGGAACTCATTCATTCCTGCAGCCAAGGACACATGAGGGCTCATTCATTCCTGCAGCCAAGGACACATGAGGACTCATTCATTCCTGCAGCCAAAAACACATGAGGACTCATTCATTCCTGCTGAGCTAAGGACACATGAGGACTCATTCATTCCTGCAGCCAAGGACACATGAGGACTCATTTCCTGCAGCCAAAACACATGAGGACTCATTCATTCCTGCAGCCAAAACACATGAGGACACATTCATTCCTGCAGCCAAGGACACATGAGGACTCATTCATTCCTGCAGCCAAGGACACATGAGGACTCATTCATTCCTGCAGCCAAGGACACATGAGGACTCATTCATTCCTGCAGCCAAGGACACATGAGGACTCATTCATTCCTGCAGCCAAGAACACATGAGGACTCATTCATTCCTGCTGCCAAGGACACATGAGGGCTCATTCATTCCTGCAGCCAAGGACACATGAGGATTCATTCATTCCTGCAGCCAAGAACACATGAGGACTCATTCATTCCTGCAGCCAAGGACACATGTGGACTGATTCATTCCTGCAGCCAAAAACACATGAGGACTCATTCATTCCTATTCCATTCATTCATTCCTGCAGCCAAGGACACATGAGGGCTCATTCATTCCTTTAGCCAAGGACACATGAGGACTCATTCATTCCTACAGCCAAGGACACATGAGGGCTCATTCATTCCTATAGCCAAGGACACATGAGGACTCATTCATTCCTGCAGCCAAGGACACATGAGGACTCATTCATTCCTGCAGCCAAGGACACATGAGGACTCATTCATTCCTGCAGCCAAAAACACATGAGGACTCATTCATTCCTGCTGCCAAGACACATGAGGACTCATTCATTCCTGCAGCCAATGAGGACACATGAGGACTCATTCCTTCCCTGCTGCCAAAAACACATGAGGGACTCATTCATTCCTGCAGCCAAGGACACATGAGAGCCAAGGACTCATTCATTCCTGCACATGAGCCAAGCCAAGACACATGAGGGCTCATTCATTCCTGCAGCCAAGGACACATGACATTCATGCAGCCAAAACACATGAGGACTGATTCATTCCTGCAGCCAAAACACATGAGGACTCATTCATTCCTGCAGCCAAGGACACATGAGGACTCATTCATTCCTGCAGCCAAGGACACATGAGGGCTCATTCATTCCTGCAGCCAAGGAACACATGAGGGACTCATTCATTCCTGCAGCCAAGGACACATGAGGACTCATTCATTCCTGCAGCCAGCCAAACACATGAGGACTCATTCATTCCTACAGCCAAGGACACATGAGGGCTCATTCATTCCTATAGCCAAGGACACATGAGGACTCATTCATTCCTGCAGCCACATGAGGACTCATTCATTCCTGCAGCCAAGACACATGTGGACTGATTCATTCCTGCAGCCAAGGACACATGAGGACTCATTCCTGCAGCCAAGGACACATGAGAACTCATTCATTCCTGCAGCCAAGGACACATGAGAGACTCATTCATTCCTGCAGCCAAGGACACATGAGGACATTCATTCCTGCAGCCAGGGGACTCATTCATTCCTGCTGCCAAGGACACATGAGGACTCATTCATTCCTGCAGCCAAGGACACATGAGGACTCATTCTCATTCCTGCAGCCATTTTCATTCCTGCTGCCAAAGGACACATGAGGACTCATTCATTCCTGCAGCCAAGGACACATGAGGACACATGAGGACTCATTCATTCCTGCAGCCAAGGACACATGAGGACTCATTCATTCCTGCAGCCAAGAACACATGAGGACTCATTCATTCCTGCAGCCAAGAACACATGAGGACTCATTCATTCCTGCAGCCAAGAACACATGAGGACTCATTCACTCCTGCAGCCAAGGACACACGAGGGCTCATTTTTTTACTGCAGCCAAGGACACATGAGAACTCATTGATTCTTGTAGCGAAGGACACATGAGGGCTCATTCATTCCTGCAGCCAAGAACACATGTGGACTGATTCATTCCTGCAGCCAAGGACACATGAGGAACTCATTCATTCCTGCAGCCAAGGACACATGAGGACTCATTCATTCCTGCAGCCAAGAGGACACATGAGGACTCATTCATTCCTGCATTGAGAACTCATTCATTCCTGTAGCCAAGGACACATGCCAAGGACACATGAGGGACTCATTCATTCCTGCAGCCAAAAACACATGAGGACTCATTCATTCCTGCCAAAACACATGAGGACACATGAGGACACATGAGGACTCATTCATTCCTGTAGCCAAGGACACATGAGGGCTCATTCATTCCTGCAGCCAAGGACACATGTGGACTGATTCATTCCTGCAGCCAAAACACATGAGGACTCATTCATTCCTGCAGCCAAGGACACATGAGGACTCATTCATTCCTGCAGCCAAGGACACATGAGAACTCATTCATTCCTGCTGCCAAGGACACATGAGGACTCATTCATTCCTGCAGCCAAGGACACATGAGGACTCATTCATTCCTGCAGCCAAGGACACATGAGAACTCATTCATTCCTGCAGCCAAGGACACATGTGGACTGATTCATTCCTGCAGCCAAAAACACATGAGGACTCATTCATTCCTGCTGCCAAGGACACATGAGAACTCATTCATTCCTGTAGCCAAGGACACATGAGGGCTCATTCATTCCTGCAGCCAAGGACACATGTGGACTGATTCATTCCTGCAGCCAAAAACACATGAGGACTCATTCATTCCTGCTGCCAAGGACACATGAGAACTCATTCATTCCTGCTGCCAAGGACACATGAGGACTCATTCATTCCTGCAGCCAAGAACACATGAGGACTCATTCATTCCTGCAGCCAAGGACACATGAGGACTCATTCATTCCTGCAGCCAAGGACACATGAGGGCTCATTCATTCCTGCAGCCAAGGACACATGAGGACTCATTCATTCCTGCAGCCAAGGACACATGAGGACTCATTCATTCCTGCTGCCAAGGACACATGAGAACTCATTCATTCCTGCTGCCATTCCTGCAGCCAAGACACATGAGGACTCATTCATTCCTGCAGCTCATTCATTCCTGCAGCCAAGGAAACATGTGGACTGATTCATTCCTGCAGCCAAAAACACATGAGGACTCATTCATTCCTGCAGCCAAAAACACATGAGGACTCATTCATTCCTGCTGCCAAGGACACATGAGAACTCATTCATTCCTGCTGCCAAGGACACATGAGGACTCATTCATTCCTGCAGCCAAGAACACATGAGGACTCATTCATTCCTGCAGCCAAGGACACATGAGGACTCATTCATTCCTGCAGCCAAGGACACATGAGGAATCATTCATTCCTGCAGCCAAGGACACATGAGGACTCATTCATTCCTGCAGCCAAGGACACATGTGGACTGATTCATTCCTGCAGCCAAAACACATGAGGACTCATTCATTCCTGCAGCCAAGGACACATGAAGGACACATGATTCATTCCCTGCAGCCAAAAACACATGAGGACTCATTCTCATTCATTCCCTGCAGCCAAGGAAACACATGAGGACTCATTCATTCCTGCTGCCAAGGACACATGAGGACTCATTCATTCCTGCAGCCAAGGACACATGAGGACTCATTCATTCCTGCAGCCAAGGACACATGTGGACTGATTCATTCCTGCAGCCAAAAACACATGAGGACTCATTCATTCCTGCTGCCAAGGACACATGAGAACTCATTCATTCCTGCTGCCAAGGACACATAAGGACTCATTCATTCCTGCAGCCAAGAACACATGAGGACTCATTCATTCCTGCAGCCAAGGACACATGAGGACTCATTCATTCCTGCAGCCAAGGACACATGAGGAATCATTCATTCCTGTAGCCAAGGACACATGAGGGCTCATTCATTCCTGCAGCCAAGGACACATGACTGATTCATTCTCATTCATTCATTCCTGCAGCCAAGACACATGAGGACTCATTCATTCCTGGACACATGAGGACTCATTCATTCCTGCTGCCAAGGACACATGAGGACTCATTCATTCCTGCTGCCAAGAACACATGAGGACTCATTCATTCCTGCAGCCAAGGACACATGAGGACTCATTCATTCCTGCAGCCAAGGACACATGAGGACTCATTCATTCCTGCAGCCAAGGACACATGAGGACTCATTCATTCCTGCAGCCAAGGACACATGAGGACTCATTCATTCCTGCCAAAACACATGACACATGAGGACTCATTCATTCCTGCAGCCAAGGACACATGAGGACTCATTCATTCCTGCAGCCAAGGACACATGTGGACATTCATTCCTGCAGCCAACACATGAGGACTCATTCATTCCTGCTGCCAAGGACACATGAGAACTCATTTTCATTCCTGTAGCCAAGGACACATGAGGGCTCATTCATTCCTGCAGCCAATGAACACATGAGGACTCATTCATTCCTTCATTCCATTCCCTGCAGCCAAGGACACATGAGGGCTCATTCATTCCTGCAGCCAAGGACACATTCATTTTTTCCTGCAGCCAAAACACATGAGGACTCATTCATTCCTGCAGCCAAGCACATGAGGACACATGAGGGCTCATTCATTCCTGCCAAGGACAAGGACACATTCCTGCAGCCAGGACTCATTCATTCCTGCAGCCAAGGAACATGAGGGCACATGAGGACACATTCATTTCCTGCAGCCAAGGACACATGAGGACTCATTCATTCCTGCAGCTCACACATGAGGACTCATTCATTCCTGCAGCCAAGGACACATGAGGACTCATTCATTCCTGTAGCCAAGGACACATGAGGGCTCATTCATTCCTGCAGCCAAGGACACATGTGGACTGATTCATTCCTGCAGCCAAAAACACATGAGGACTCATTCATTCCTGCAGCCAAGGACACATGAGACACATGAGGACTCATTCATTCCTGCTGCCAAGGACACATAAGGACTCATTCATTCCTGCAGCCAAGAACACATGAGGACTCATTCATTCCTGCAGCCAAGGACACATGAGGACTCATTCATTCCTGCAGCCAAGGACACATGAGGACTCATTCATTCCTGCAGCCAAGGACACATGAGGGCTCATTCATTCCTGCAGCCAAGGACACATGAGGACTCATTCATTCCTGGACACATGAGGACTCATTCATTCCTGCCCAAGCACATGAGGACTCATTCATTCCTGCAGCCAAGGACACATGAGGACTCATTCATTCCTGCAGCCAAGGACACATGAGGACTCATTCATTCCTGAGAACTCATTCATTCCTGCAGCCAAGGACACATGAGGGCTCATTCATTCCTGCAGCCAAGGACACATGAGGACTGATTCATTCCTGCAGCCAAAAACACATGAGGACTGATTCATTCCTATGCAGCCAAAAACACATTCCTGAGCCAAGGACACATGTGGACTGATTCATTCCTGCAGCCAAAAACACATGAGGACTCATTCATTCCTGCTGCCAAGGACACATGAGGACTCATTCATTCCTGCAGCCAAGAACACATGAGGACTCATTCATTCCTGCTGCCAAGGACACATGAGGACTCATTCATTCCTGCAGCCATGGACACATGAGGACTCATTCATTCCTGCAGCTGAAGACAAATGAGGACTCATTCATTCCTGTAGCCAAGAACACATGAGGACTCATTCATTCCTGCAGCTGAAGACAAATGAGGACTCATTCATTCCTGTAGCCAAGGACACATGAGGACTCATTCATTCCTGCAGCTGAAGACAAATGAGTGCTCATTCATTCCTGTAGCCAAGAACACATGAGGACTCATTCATTCCTGCAGCTGAAGACAAATGAGGACTCATTCATTCCAGTAGCTAAGGACATGTACGGGCTTATTTATTCCTGCAGCCACAGATGCACCATGATATTTACGTTTGTATTGTGTCTGGGTGGTATTTTAATTTTTCAAAATACATTTCATCATGCATTCATTTGCAAAAGCTTGACAGGATACCAAAAATTCAGTTTATTTGATAGATTTTGCAGTAATCAGTTATGGATGTTATTTGTAAGAGGTGTTGCAAAATAACTGAATTTGCAACTGAATGTGATCACTTAGCCCTGCCAATAGGGAGTAATTTGTACGGATTTAGAAAAACTGCCTGCGGTCTGAACAGATGTTGGATGCAGGTGCTGTATTAACAAGGTGCAGGTAAAGCCATTATCTACAGACAAGGAACGTGGATTTTACCATCGCCTGCGGTGCATCACTTTTATCAGAACAACAAAATAACGCTGCGTGCTTGTGAAGCCCTTGGTTAGGCACAAACGGCCTTTCACACCGAACGCTCTTTGTTGCTGAGGGGCACCTTTTAACTGTTTTCAATGCCTGTGAAACATTTCTAAAGCTGTTTCTGTTTGCTCAGCACCTTTTGTTTAACTGGCGTCTCACTGTTTTAGATGCACGTCCAGCTGAATATATTCCTGCTTTTAGTGACTTCAATATAAAAGCACCCCATATCACTGTTGCACTTTAACACTGTGAAACATTTCAAGCTGGTTAAATTTAGAAACGAAAGTTAACCGGCTGCCTTAAAAATCTGAGTTTATGCAACTAACGATGAGTTGACTCAACTTGAAGATAAGCTTTGCTTCCACTCACAATTAGTGTAGACAATGGATAACCAAGTTCAATTTTTGGAAACTCGTGAACTTGAGTTCAATATCTAAAACAGAAGAAATAATGTCAGATAACTTAATGGGGGGTATCATGTTTTGCAGTGTATCTGATGTCCAATCATGACAGAGTACAGTTAAAGTTGGATTTTTTTTGTTAGTTCTTCTGTAAACAAAGATGGCGGAGAAATGTGTCATGACTGTTTGCCCTGGCTGGGTCCGTCACCACAGATTTCACTAAAGTTGTTTTATATGTGATTAAATTTGTCGCTTACTCCCCTTCAGAGTAAAAGCATCCTTATGAGTGCCACCTGCTTTTGAGTTTTTTTTTTTAAAATGAATAACATCTCACTAATGCAAAGAATGTTCAATAACATTGTCTCGCTTAGAATGTTCAATTAGTGAAAGATGGGAGCGTTGCAAAGCAACATTGGTTAAAAAAAAAAAAAATCCCTTCCAGTGCTTTCCATGGTCTTCGAAAACTCAGGAGAACTGAGCCTTGCGTTTCCACCTCGATGAAGCGAGTTTGGTGCGAACAGCCCCGAAAAGTGTTCTTATCCCAGATCCTTCAGTTCACATTGGCCAGGAATGCTTCTAGAACATTCCATGAATATTCTTTCAGCAAACATCATCCACTGAAGCCCGCGGGGTCAGGACTGTTTTTTGTTGATGGCCACAGAGGGAAAAAGCAATGAGGAAACAACATTATTGCTGCCTATTTCCACGCTGAAAATTGGATCATTCCAAGAATCCTTTGGTTTCTCCACAACTGAAATGGATCCATAAAATTTTTCGGTCATTTTGAAGCATCACAAAAAAAAAAGGCGGAAATAAAATGGAAAACAAGCATAACCCGGATCTCACAGACGAGCTTACTGCTACCTTATTACTGCTTAATAGTGTTAATTCTGTCCAAATTACCCAGGAGACGTATCCTTAAAGCATTACTTCAGGGGGATACCTCATTTATGTGACAAACGCATGGTGTCACTAATAATGTTATCTTTACATAATTCCTGAGAAATTAAAACGCTAATTGCACTTAACCCTTTGAGCGCTATTGCATTGTGAAAGTTAGTTCTGGTCTAGCTTCCCTTTTTGCAATGGCTCTAAAGATTGCACTGTGCTTAAAGATGAAGACCTGGACATTGTAATAAACGAAGGGCATCCTTAGGGATGGAGCGCACAAAAACCCCAGATATCACTCAAAAATGTGAGCGAAAAGCTGGCGACCCAAAACTTCTGGCCTGGATCCCGGTAAAAGAAGAATCTTCGTACCAGGCCAAGAGCTCTCGGAGTAAGACTATCTGTGCGAGACTGGAGCCCTCGACACAGAGAGGCGCGTATGAAGCTTAATTTAATGGTGCGCCGCGGCCGTACGTAATCCAGACTGACTGCTCTGGCACGCTATAATGTCTACTTCAGAATTTATCTTTAAAATCTCGTGTAGAGTTACTCTGAGTCACGTGATGCTAAACCTCCCACATTTAGGCTTCTCACATCTCGGGCAGAGAGTACTGAGCGCTGCAAAGAGGGGAGGAGGTCGCCGGAGGCCACTGGGTCAGGAATCTTTGCTGCAGAAGAATTTGTGCACTTGTGCCGTATGGAGTGTAATTGTAGAGTATCCTAGATAAAAGCACCTGCCTACAATAGTGTAGTTGTAATCTAAGATACAGCACTATTGAGTATACTTGTAGTGTACCCTGGATAGAAGCACTCGTCTACTATTGAGGATACTTGTAGAGCACCGCAGATAAAAGCACTTGCTTACTATTGAGTATAGTTGAAGAGTACCCTAGATAAAAGCACTTGGCCATCTATGGAGAATAGGTGCAGAGTACCCTTGTCTCAACAGTAACTTTGTCACCTAGCCATATTCATTGTTTACAAGTCCATTGTGCTCAGGTACAAAGCCAAATGGCAAAAATTCTCACAGTTCAAGTCCAAATGGACTGCTCTGCCATTTATCTGGAAAGAGCATCAGAATAGACGCTGTGTGAGTGGGAGTGCTTTTAAAAATCATGTGTGACTCTTAAGAACACAGTGAGGTCAGGCTGAGAAAAAGTTTGCATTGTCTGTTTTTTCCACACTATTAGCTAGTCTCAGGTCACGGTGACAGAGACCAAAGCCGGGAACAATTAGACAACATCCTAGGCTGTTACAGCACCACAGCTGTCGAGCCTAAAACCACCTCTGCGAGGCCCAGCGTCCCACTGCCAGATCAGGAACTCCCAATTGAACCTGAATTAAGTAATATCCTTCCTGACCTGGGGCCTGAGCATGGACAAATCTCATTGGCTCTGCCTGCTTAAGCCAATAATCTTGAATGTATGACTTCATAATTTAGCATAAACAGGATCTTTGAAACAGTTGAGTAGAGACCACAGGTCAGCTTTAAAATGCGACTGTCTTCAATTTCTCGCAATTTTCCATCTAACACGATTATTGGCAGAATAAGAGTCGGTCATTAAACACTGAAGAACCTCTGTGCATTTAAACAATTTGTTTTTCAGGGCCCACTAATGTCAGGCTTTTGTTCTGGGTATCGCATTTCTGATATGTGCTCGGTCTTAGTGGCACAACATCACACAGGCCATCATATCATCAACTTTAACCTCCTTTAATTTATTTAGCTGATTCTGTCCAAGAGAAACTGGTATCCAAAAATTTTAATGGAAAACAGACAGCTGAACAGACAGGCAAATCTCTTTTCAATTTATTTGCTACTCAGATTTGGCCACAAGGAATATTTAGTCTATTCCCTAATAATAGATAAGAGGCCATTTTTGTGTCCTAGCAAAACCACAGTTGTGCAAATTGTTTGCGACACGTTTCACTAAGATCATTTCCAGAAAGGACTACATTTTTTTTTTTCTGAGCTGCAGTGAGAGCTGAACATGACATTTAAAGTGAATAAATCTGAGCAAGCGCACTCCTACACTATTATTTAGGAAAGATTTCAGCAGCAGGGAAGGAAAGCTTGGGTTGTTTTGCCAAAGTATGAGCAGTCGAGGAGTAGCAAAGGCAAAGTTTTTGATAAACACTATTTGCTTCAAAGCAACTCTGGGTTGCTGTCTAATCCCATTTTTACCTCCTGGCTTCTGACAAAGATGAAATTATCTTGAAATTTGCCCCCATTTGTTGTTAAATGCCCTGAGATTTTAACCCGAGGCACAAAAACACTCCCTCTGAAAAATGCATTTCATACTCGGGACAAGTGGTACATCTCTTCCCCCTACTCTAATTGGGAAATGGGACGTTCCATTTCCTGTGCCCCTCGGTTGACACGAGATCTGTATCCCTGGCTATGACAGTGGCCTGTAATCCAGTGTGCTCTGGTTTTCTACAGAAGTGTAAACTGTGGGTCCAAATGCTGCAGAGTTATTAGTTTTAATACTACTGAGATCTTTAGAAAAATCCAGAAATAAACTCAAATCCAAGGTCAGCGGGTGCACGCATAATCAAATCAAGTAATGAAAAAAAGGTAGAAGTCCTGCTTTCTCATTTTCCTGTCGACAGATTTCACTCTTGTCACTGGTAATGCAATGTCCTGCCAGGTTTTGTGTGGTAACTTTCAGCCAGATGTATTTCATATTTACGCATACGAGCTGCACCCGAGTGCTCTGTAACCTGTAAATGTAAAAAGAGATGATGGGTGTTCTGGGTAAAAAACCTCAAGTTCTCACAGGGACACACAGGCACAAGCCTTTCTGACCCAAAGCATGACTGAGAAAATATACCCCTCAAGCTAGCATTTAGAATCGCATGATATTAATAATATTACAAACACATAAATGACAAAAACTATATTTTTTTTATTATTGTTTTTAATTCCTCACATAAAATGTATTTTAAAAAGAATGTAATTGATAAAATGCACAAAAATGCATTTCTCATTTCACTGAATAAAATACATATATTTTTCGCAATGTGTACTGGCAGCATGTTTACAGTTTGTGGAGTCACATGACTATTTAAGTAAAACAGTCTTGTAATCTAATGGATGGATACACTGAGTTCCTGGCCTGCACTGTGAACCATTTTTTAGCTTGAGACCAGTTTTCCTTCTTATTCGTGGTCAATTTCGGAGGGATTAAAGTCCTGGGATCACTTACCGGCCAGCAGGTTTAAAGTAGACATGTAAAGATTGGAAAATGATCTGATTTTTCTGGAACCAATCAAGTCCTCTGAGGTGCACTAACAGGCCTGATGTCCTGACAGATTTCTGAGAGGCTCTCTTTGCATCTGCCGCAGCGACTGGGAATGTCCTCACGTTGGCTCTCATTCACAAACTCTTTTTGCCTTGTGTGTCGTGGATTCTTGTCCATTCATACAAATTCACAGGCAAGTAATCCACAACTTCATTATGTGCCTGTAGTGCAGAGCTGAGGAAAGTTCTGTTTATTTTTGTTGCTGATGATTATGGTCTTCATGGTTGCAGAAACCACCAGAAGACTGTTGAGGGAAAAACAAAATTAAGGGACAGAAAAACATTTTCACTTAATTCAAACCAAGAACCACCAAGCAACAGATGCCTTCTCTAAAATGTGAGAAGAGTAAAGTCCTGCTCAGATTCACCAAACTCATTTATGCACGACTAAATCACTTCAACCTTGTGTGTGAGCACAACCAAATAATGTCCCATTAAGAGCGTTGACAGGCATAAAAAGGTTTTGACTGTAAGTTTGTCGTAATCCAGAGATTTAAAAAAAAATTAACCATTTCAAGAGAAGCGCCCACTTCCAAGATTACTAAGCACCCTTCAATTCAATTCAGTTCAATTCAATTTCATTTGTATGGCACTTTTCACAGATAGACTGTCACAAAGACGCTTCACAGGGCAAAGAGGGCAGAGCTTGGCCCAATCCCCAAAATAGTAAATGAGGCAAAAAAAACACTCCCAGTAGGGAGAAAAATCCTCAAACAGTGGTGAAAAAACTCCCCGGTGAGAATAAATCTCAGGAGGAACCCGGCTATAGTGGGGAAGCCCATCCTCCGCAGCTAATTAACAGAGTTCCACGGCAGGTAAAGGTCTCCCTGTCTGTCTTTAGCAAAACCAGGAAAAGAAATAAAACGATTGTCTCATGTACTCTGAAGAAGGTTCCGGAGCCCCGTGATTCAACAGAGGAATCCTTTCGAAGTTTCTAGGTATCTTTTTTGGGATGCTACATTGTGGGGGCTCTTACTCCTTTCACACCTATGGTTGCAGGATCCATTATGAACATACAGTGGGGTGCAAAAATTTGGGCACCCCTGGTTTAAATGTCTGTTACAATTAATCTCCAGGTGATTGAAAGCAAACCTGAACACTAAATGCTACAAAGTTAAACATGACACATTTCATCACATTTTAAAGCAAGAATAATTTTTATTTTTAACTTTTTACAGTTTCAAAATAATAAAACAAGGAAAAAGGCCTTGTGCAAAGGTTTGGGAACCCTGTCAGCTAGTACTTTGTAACTCCTCCTCGGGCAGCTATAACAGCTCACAAACGCTTCCTGTAGCCAGCTGAGAGTCTTTCAATTCTTGCCTTTGGAATTTTTCCCCATTCTTCCTGACAGAACACCTTTAGCTCAGAAATATTCTTCGGCCTTCTTGCATTCACTGCACATTTGAGGTCTCTCCACAGATTTTCAATAATATTCAAGTCTGGGGACTGGATGGCCATTCCAAAACCTTCATCCATCTTTCCTGGAGGTACTTCATGGTGGATTTTGAGGTATGCTTCAGGTCATTGTCTTGCTGGAATACTTCAACTTCAATTTCTGGACTGAGCTTTGAACATTAGCCTCTAGAATGTCTTGATATTTGGCGGAATCCATTCTTCCTTCCATCCGCACAATATTGCCTGTGCCCCCAGCTGCTACACAACCCCAGCTGCACACAATCCCAAAGCATAATGGATCCACCTCCATGCTTAACAGTTTGCAACGTGTTCTTCTCTACAAATGCTTCACCCTTTTTTCTCCAAACATACCTTCTTTGGTTGTGGCCAAAAAGTTCAATTTTGGTTTCGTCAGTCCAAAGCACATTGTTCCAATAGGCTTGAGGTATTTCAAGGTTCTCTTTTGCATACTTCAGATGCATAATTTTGTGTTGAGGTCGTAGGAAAAGCTTCTTTCTTGCAAGACTGCCATGTAGGTCTTTGTTGTTTAAGGTACACTGTATTGTTGTCCTGGGAACAACTAGACCTGTGTCTGCTACTCTTTTTTGCAGCTCTTTTGCAGTGACGTGTGGGTTCTTCTGATTTAAACCAGGGGTGCCCAAATTTCTGCACCCCACTGTAATAGGGTTCTTATACAGACACAAGTCCAGGAACAAATGTGAGCTCACCGTGCTGGGTCATGTGACCGGGTTTGGTTGTCCTGAAAATTGACGGGGTTTATCTAACCCTACCAGAAGGAAATGTACGTACAGCCGTAAGAAAAGTTTTTACTGTATTTTTTTTTTTTGCACTACTGACCATTCATAGTGTTCTGTATGAGGTATTCAAAAAAGTTTTTGTTTTAGCTCCAGAAATACAGTACATTTGTTTACCACATGTTTAATGGAAAAATGCTCTCGAAGGAAATAAGATTTGGTTGCCAAATCTGGCAAATTATCCCAGTTCAGGAGAGCTGCCAATGATAATTGCTTGGAATTTGCATATGGGGACAAAACACAGATACACAAATGCCATTTTTTTAAAGAGGAAACAACACAGTAAGAAATCTCTATTTGACCTCAATTTGAGTTAATTTGGAGAAAAAATGTAAATAACATACGCTTGTTACCCTATCTGAACTCCCCAGTCCCCAGTCGTACACAGCCATGCTTGTCCCATCACACACGGCTTATTCACCATCAGTTACTCCCAATGCTTTCTATGCTCCAGATATGACTCCGGGTGACATTATTAATGAGATTTCTGTCTGATAAATGTGCCTTGGACTCTTGAACATAGTTAAATGTAAAATACAAAAAAAGAAAAAAGCATAATTTAAGAATTATCCAAATGAGAGTTAATAGGCAAGATTTCTTTAATTATGACTGAATTAGCTCATTGGATGATGTTGTGCGTGTATTTGTGCGTGTGTGTGCGTGCTCATTGGCCTATAAGTGTATGGATTTTATTTATTGAAAGAAGGAGCAGAGATCTTTCTCCAGAAGTCATAAATTTAAAGGTATTTTTCTCGACCGCCATCATTCCATTACTTCTCGGGAAAATAAGCATCCAGCCTGCATTCTCTGAAAAACTTGACCACAAAATCGCCCTTTATTTCAATCTCTTCAAATTATAGTTATTAGGATCATTTATTGTAATGCATAAACTTATATGTATTTGTATTTCATTTTGTTTTTGCTTACAATTGATTAAATATTACTGCTGACTCCTAAAGAACTTATTTGGTTGGCATGAGAGTGACTGTGTTACACAGTGCATTTCTGAATATTATTTTTAGTATTTCTGTGGCTACCAATGTGCTCTGATGTTCATCACTCTGGATATGAGCATCTACTAATTGCCTATGATGGAGAATGTGCTACCAGGTGATAATGGCCTTTCTTCTGGTCCCAATGAATTAAATGCCACTAGAAGTAGCTTGACAGACAGCGTTCGCTTGTTATTTGAAGCTGCATGACACCACCTCAAACACCCTTGTTTTCCATTGGCACAGAATTATTTGCGTGAACTTTCGTTTGTGTAGCACTCAGGCACGTTATATACAATTTATAAATGAAACAGCATCTCTGAGAGATACAGATGCCTAATGGCTGCATATGGAAAGTTACTGAATGACTGTGTGAGGGAACATTCTTAATGCGTGTGGTCCTGGAGTGGTCCAGGAGATTACACGTCAGGATATAATCAAAGGTCAATCCTTGCAAATTCCATTGGGCACATGTCATTAGAGACAAGAGTGTCTCATTTATCTTGTGAGAACGTCTGAAAAAGACCACTATCTGCATGGAAATGATTTCTGAAAATCTGAAAATCAATGCTTTGCCAAGCTGAAAAGACCAGAGGACTATGACTGACTCAAACCAAACAAAATAAAGAAAACAATCTTGGGCAATATGATATGTTTGACTCATGTGCTACTGTGCGCATTTGAGGTTCTTTCAAGCAGTTTCCAAATCTATCAGACAGCCACTCGACGTCAGATCCACGCAGGCGCGTCAGAGAATGATTGCAACATGTTCATCACCACCCAAAAAAATGCATTTGTCAACTATGAGGCATCTTACATCAACAATGAGCATTTTGCTGCTCATGGGTGAAGTAACCATTTCAAAACAGCACTGCCTCAAAAATCACATCTTACATTATATATAAAAGAATTCAGCCAGCAGCGATCAGTCACGGAATTCGACAATGGATAACTATCCCGCAGGTAAGCACATACAAGTTTTGCAGCGATAAAATGAAATGTATATAGCGATACAGGACTTTGTGATATGTCAGGCTTGTACTCAAATAAAATGTAATTGGGACACACTGTGCTGTGCAAATGGCACAGCAGCGTAGAGTACAAAGTGTGTAGCACAGGAGGTTGCAGGTTTGAGTCCTAGCTGAGGTGCTAACACTGGGCCTTTAAGCAAAAGATTAAGCCTAAATTGCTTCATAGTAAATTTATACTGTTGTAGTCAAAGAATTTATGAAAAAAAGAGACAAGTATTTCTGCTGATGATCCAGCAAAAAAAAAAAAAAAAAAAAAAAAACTATTATTTTTATTATAAAAAAGCCATATAATCTGTATATAATTGCTTTGAGTTCCGCATCCCTTAAATGCTAAAACATACATACACTTCAGAAATAAAGGTAAAGCCTCAGGACATCTCAGTCCTTTACTGAACAGAGGTACCCAGAAAGTAATAGATCGTTCTATTTGATAATAACTTTAAAGTACCTGTGACCCGCAAAAAAAAAAAAAGGCACAGAACAATTACATTATACTAACTTGGGGTACAGTTTTATGACGCAATTGTACCACCTTGGTGACATTTCTTATATGGTCTGTACCTTTTTTTGCTGAGAGCGTAGATGATGCATTGTCGTCTTTGGCAGTGAATGAGTTAATGGTTGATGGAAAGCGCATAGCTTGTCTGGGGCAGGTTTGACAGTGCAGACTGTGGTTCCTCTCTGGTCTTGCCACACCCAGGCTTTAGTGAGGGCAGCTCAAACAGCCAGGAACTGTGACCTTTGAAGTGATGAGATAATGACTCCATGTCAAAGTATTGTGCCTGACTTTCTAGCAAAGTCTCCGCTACAGTCAAACAGAGATCTGTGCAGAGTGTGACTACCACATCGGCTATTTCACCAAAATGTGTTTTTTGTTCCTGGTGTTCAATGGACTGTTACGCAAAAACAGTGACAGAAAAAATTACTGGTTCAGCGAAAGTTATGAAAATGATCCCCCTGCTAAGGAATAAATGACCATCACTTTTACTAGCAAGGACAAACGCTGTTTGTATTGGCACTTTTATTTTTAAATCAAATGTTATTATTGTGTTTTAAGGCACAAAGTGTGTCAAGTAACTATTCTTTTCTGTATTTTTGAAATAATGGCAAATTTGGTTGGGATCTCTGACAAAATAATGAACGTTTGCAAAGTGTCCAAAAAGATGTTTTTTTCTTTCTTTTCTTTTTCTAAGTAAAATTTCACCAAAGGACACAGCCAAGGAAGCACTTGGGTACAATGTTTTGGTTCAAAAAGGGTGAATGCAGTCTTCGCCCATTCTGGTCATTTTAGTCATAGACTGATAATCTGCCAGGAGTGGTTCAGTGCAAAAACACTCTGATAAACCAAATACCCATTTACTGTGTGTATTCACACCATGGACTTCACCCTTTATTTGGAGCTGAGAGACAGTTCACACATTGTAAAAGACATCCCCTTTGTTTGGTTTGTATAAATCGCAGAGCTAGCGTCAGGATCCTAAATGTAGTAAATTCAAATCTTTGAAAAGTTTTTTTTTTGCCCAGTCTTTTCAGTCCAATCAGAAAGTTAAAGAGAATTTTTACGATGTTGTAAAGCAAGTCCAAGCAAGGTTTTGATTTGTCTTGTTTTAGAAACCTCTAACAAACATTTCTTTAATGTGGAAACTTATAGAAGCGTGATCTGAACCGATTAACAGTGTAGGTGGACAACTGTGGTTTGGATATACTTTAAATATCTTTCTACATCACAGTTTTAATCACCTGGCATAGATGCACCACAGTGTTATAAAAATGTTTAATAACACTTTTGAGTTGGCAGGATAATTGTTTACGGAGCTCCTGTTTTTTAGCCAATATACTGTAGATCTGGAGGATTAATTTTGTTGCTTTTGTGCGGAAAAAAATTATCCTAACAACAATGTCTTTGGAATATGTTATCCAAAGTTTCTGGAATGTTCTTATATGACCCTGTGCTTAGACCAGGATGATATCTTTGAATGTTTCACCGCACATTGCAAAAGGAGTTCTTGTGTCTCTGTTATACAATGGAATGATTGCAGGTTTACATGTGATGAATGTTGCTTAAAAGCAGGCATCATTTGCGTACCAAAGATACGAGCTCATTATAGGGTTAAACTGAGGCAGTGAAAAGGATAGAAACTATGGGCAAATAGCTCGCATGGAGGTTTCATGTGCTCAACAGCAAAAAAAAACTCGGTAAACTCAGAGATATCCTGGCCGTCACTCATATTCCAGTTATTAAAGTTATTGATTTTTTTGGCTGTATGTGCAAAAATTTGCTTGTACCTTAAATAAATACTGCTGGTCAATAAGATGAGTAGTTAATACTGTTGAAATGAGAGGTGATTCTCTGGGAAATGAGAACTTAACATCTGTTTGGATCTGTGCTAATTCATGGTCTTCCCCACTGTGGGGAACAATCACACAGTTTAAACATCACACACTGTAAACAAAACATAAACATTAGAAATGGTAGAAAAGGCAGATTGAGAAATTTCTCTCAGCACAGTTTCCTTATTTTCCTGGATTTCAAATTACTATTCAGTTCTTCAGCCAGGCAGACTGAATTCATGAATTCAGCCGACTTGAGGTCATGGATAGAATGAACACATACCAAGAGTTTTACTATCTGACCCAAGGGCTCTTCTTCTTTGGTTATTAGGAAATCTTGTCTCATTTTTTTTAGTGTGCCTCATTTCCTCAAAGGTGCACCCAAGAAAAAGTCATGTTTGGAGCAATGAAACATGAATTAATCTAAAGTAATTCATGTTTCATTTGAGAAATATTCCAGACACGTAAGCTGACTGCGATGTTGCCGTTGGATCACGACCCAGGAATGCAGACAGCATTTTGGTCAGAGAGAAAGTCAGTCCAGGCCGTCGACGGCGTAACAGCGAGTCACACTCGCCAGTGACGGAACAGTCAAACGTTGAAGCGGAAATGCGCTGAATGCACACAGAAGTGAGTCGCCCACTTGCGATGATTCTGAGTAATATTGATAGAAGGCTGGCAGTGGCCTGTCATTACAGGAGACGGTGTTTAGTGTAAGGACGGGCACTAGGACCAGGGGGAGGTAAGGAGACACAGAGAGGGAAAGACAGAGTCTGCTCCAACAAACTTTCAGAGCAATCAATTTCCCCAGGACTGGAAGGGCTTGGAGCAGGAGTGTGAGAGAGAACGCAAGGACCTGGCTGCCAAACCCGGGCTTTACATTGTGCAGAAAAATACTACATGAAATAACAACAGCGACCTGTGGAATACAGTGCGAGAAGGGGATATACCTCAGATCTTTGGATCTCTCACACCTGGGAGGCGCAGAGGAGCAGAGGGGTCGCACAGGTAAGAGAGCTCCTTCCTATACAGCTCCGGGGTCTATCGACAGGTCCTCACCTCAGAACGCACTGGCCCCTCAGGGCCCGCAGTGCCTGTCGGTGCAGTACTCTGTCATGTGCCAAAAACCTTTCCCGTCATAACGTTATCATAGCTATAGCCACTATAATTGATCTTTTATTACGCCGAGGAGGTCACATTGAAGTTTATGGCACATCTCTTTTACGGGGGTTATGAAAAGTCACATGAGTTTCAGCAGAAAAGAAACTATATGTGCAAGTCATATAAGTGTAGTCAACAGGTCTAAGAGTCCCACAGACATGTCTCCTGTGATCTGGAAAAACCTAGTAAGTTTATCAGTGGCAAAGATCTTGCAATTTAACAAAAATTTTAGGTTCTGGACTTTTCCTAACAGAAAATAATATGATAGAAACTTGATTTTGAAAGTTCAAATGACACTAATAGCTAGTGTTTTAAGATTTTCACCACTGTTCATTACTGCAAATGAAGGTTAAACTCAGTTTCTACCAAAAGTGACACACATACTAGGTTTTTCCAGATCACAGGAGATGTGCATATCAATAGTATATCACCACTTGTTAAAAAGCTGAAGACTAACGAATGATTTCTGCAATGGAAAGCAGCCCTTAGGCTGGGACAGACTGTGTGTAGACAGAGTTTGGGGGAGCGGGTGGAATTCAGATTGCTCTACCCCGTTAACTGACATAATGCCTAATTACCAGCACCCCCGCCCCCCCAGTGGAGCAGGGGCTGAACTCATAGGGTTACAGCTGCCTGAAGCCTGCTCCCTGTTCGCTGCAGTTAACAGCAGTCAGGAGTCTGTACCACACGGCAGCTCCAGTTACTCGACCGGTGGTCCCGCACACACACACACACACACACACAGGGCCCAGCCACTGTTATCCGTCATCTGGCAGTGGCTTCATGAGCGCGCAAGATATGTTTACTCTGATCACGCACTGCGCTACATAAAGAGAGCGGCAAACAACACTTCAACAAGTGTTTTTATTTATTGAATTTTGGGACGTTTAATCGTGTACCTCTTTATCTTTGACAAAAGTATGTGCTACGTTTGCTCTTGAATCGTTTTAAGTGTAGGTTTTTTGGATTTCAGTTTTTTTTTTGTTCAAGAGAATTCAGTGATCCAGAACTTGAATGTTTTCAGTTATAAGTAGCAATTTTTACATATTAAGCATTATAATGTTCAGTTAACAACAATTTTCAGTTAAGAAAATGTCAGCTTAATGATGTTAAAAGATGACTGGTAAATTGAAGGGCTTAGTGCTAAAAGTACTTAAGTCACATTTTCACATGTTGTGAGGTAAGGGTGGGAAAACATCAATTGTCCTCTCTTACATTGATTTTCTCAAAATAGACATTTTGTGACTTAAGCACTTCTAGCACTAGGCTCTTCAATTAATTTGTGGAAAAATACAATAGTCGTTAAGACAGTGACATCTGCCTGGAGAAGAAT
Source organism: Gymnothorax javanicus (assembly GCA_029692085.1). Taxonomy (NCBI): domain Eukaryota; kingdom Metazoa; phylum Chordata; class Actinopteri; order Anguilliformes; family Muraenidae; genus Gymnothorax; species Gymnothorax javanicus. The sequence continues at coordinate 97,277,402 of CM056202.1, read as the reverse complement.
TAGAAGAATCTAGAATTTTCTGAACAAATTGCACAGTGTTGACCATATTGTGGTATATTTTAAATTGAATTTTTTTTTGTATTCTAGCTAAATCCAATAATTTTATATTCTGCAATATATGAAAAATACATTTTGCAATATATACATTTTTTTGATTTCAAGCCTCATGAAAACCTATTGCTAATTACAGATGGCAATAAGGTCCACCCCCTTCGCCCCTTGTAATGATGCGTGCGATTATTTATGACCCCCTATCTGGTTTCCCATTGAGTCTCAATTAAAGCTGTGCCATTGTGAAGGGTCTCTTTTGGGGGGTGGCATTGTCAGTCTGCTCGTGTGTACCCACCCATGACAGGTAATGAGGCACCCCATGAGAGTGTGTGTGTGTGTGTGTTTGTGTGTGTGTGCGCGTGTGTGTCTGTGTGTGAGAGAATGAGAGACAGCACCACTACGCTTCGCAGATGTTCTCTCCCTTGCCCTGTAAATTTCTATCCTGTTTTAAAAACATTTCCCCGTGAATGAAATATTTTTTACAATCCTGCAGCTCATCTCTTGAGGAGTGCAGGTATTTTTCTAGCCTCCCTTCCAACCCAGTCATTTTTTGTTCTCTACTTTTTTCATTGCCCAGTGTACTGAACTCTGCAACATAATAGACTACCTCCTGATGGATGCTGTGGCTTTACAGAATCTGTAAATTATGGCATTTGGTTTGTTTGGTATTTTCAGTGCAATAATACATACAGGAAACATTTTGGCATGGAGGATCATGAGCATTTAAAATTAGCAAGCAAAGTTGTCAAGTTAAAGGATTGTACGGTTTTTGTGGTGGCAATTTGAATTCTGTTTTGGTGAAACTGAGAGTACAGAAAAGGACCCATTTTTAGGGTGGGTCAGGAGTAAAAAGTTTATCTTCCAATAATCCAGTTTGTGTATTTTGCAAAGGGTTTGTTTTTGTTGCGGTTGCCATTGTACTTGCTGTGTTTATCCCTGCAGGAGCAGTTATGAGTTTCTGACATCATGAGACATAGATCCATCTGAGCACATGGTAAAGGAACCCCACCCCCCACCCCCCAATGGTACCACACCCAAAAACCCCTCCAGCCTCTCTCTGGCTGATCTGATCCTGGGATTACTGTCAGGAGGGGGCGGGACAGGGGGAAGCCTTTCAGAAAGAATCGCAAAACAAAATCCACCATTTCCTTTTTTTATTGGTTGCGCTCAACAGTTTTGGAAACACTTTACAATCAGGGTACATTAATTAACATTATGCAATGCAGTAAGAAGCATTAACTATCAGTTAATTGATAGTAAACTAATGGGTCTACTAATCATTTAGTAATGGTGTTCATGTTAACTAAGGTATTAATTCATGTACAATATTGAATATTTTGATAGTTTGAGGTGTTACTTAAGGGACACCTGAGGGATGTTTTCAACTTCATAATAAGGATGTAAAAGAGCATTAATAAATGGTAAGTTAAGGTTACCTAATGCTTATTTAGCTCTCTGATTCATTAGATAACTGTTAATTAATTGGTAATTAATGCTTATTACTGCATTAAGTAATGTACCCTTATTGTAAAGTGTTACCACAGTTTTTGATCAAAGGGTCTGAGGTGTCATGTTTGCTTCATGAATTTTGATACTCAAATGTGCACAAGGTTAGTGTTCTCCGTGTGCAATCCATTGCCCTCTGAACACCTTGAAGGCTCAAATCTCATCTTCTCCAGGACTTCACATCTAAACAAAATTATTTAATAATCAGGTGAAACTGCAAAGTAGGTTGAGTGGAACCTGCTCTTGCATATGTTCAGAGTGCAAAATAGTGGATAAGAAATCATAAATTTTGTGATTTACATTTTTCTGGTCCTTTGTTACTGATTTGTGAGAGCCCTCACATTGCAGGCAGCAATACATCTAAATTAGTTTTATTTCCATTGGATTCAAACAATTTATTCCTGCAGATATTCAGATGATACAGATCGCTTTTGTGCAGGGGTCTCACACTGGCCAGTGAAAGGGCAAAGGGGGGAGGAGTTTTCATTCCATCCAAGCAGAAGCAAACATGAAAGATCCATTTTAATCAACTCATCTCCGCCTGCACAATTGCTTAGTTGTATCAGGTGTGCTTCTGCTCAGCTGGAATTAAAATCTGCAGCCCGTCGGCCCTTTTATGGACCTGTTTGAGGCCCCTATTTCAGAGAATAATGGTTACTAAAAATTTGGTCTGTTTTTGTGAGTGTTAGGCCCTCACTGTGTTGGTTGCGGTAAATACTGTCCTCACTGCGTTGATTGTGGTAAACACTGTCTTCACTGCTTCAGCTGTAGGAAGCACTGTTCTCAATGCGTAGGGAGTGGTAAGCACTATGCTAACTGCGTTGGTTGCAGTAACCACTGTCCTCACTGCGTTGGCTGTAATAAACCAAACGCTGTCCTCATTGCGTTGGTTGCGGTAAGCACTGTCCTCACTGAGTTGTTTGTGGTAAACACTGTACTCTCTGTGTTAGCTGTGGTAAACACTGTGCTAGCACTGTGTAACGCACTTTGCTCACTGTGTTGGCTGTGGAAAGCACAGTTCTCACTGGATTGGTTGTGGTAAGCACTGTCTTCACTGCTTTAGCTGTAGGAAGCACTGTTCTCAATGCGTAGGGAGTGGTAAGCACTATGCTAACTGCGTTGGTTGCGGTAACCACTGTCCTCACTGCGTTGGCTGTAATAAACCAAACGCTGTCCTCATTCCGTTGGTTGCGGTAACCACTGCCCTCACTGCGTTGGTTGTGATAAACACTGTCCTTACTGCGCTGGTTGTGGTTAGCACTGTCCTCATTCTATCGGCTGCGGAAAGCACTGTTCTCACTGCATTGGTTGTAGGAAGCACTGTCCTCAATGCGTTGGTTGTGGTAATCACTGTCCTCATTGTGTTGGTTGTGGTAAGCACTGTCCTCACCACGCTGGTTGTGATTAGCACTATCCTCATTCTGTCAGCTGCGGGAAGCACTGTCCTCACTGCGTTGGCTGTGGTAAGCACTGTCTTCACTGCATTAGCTGTAGTAAGCACTGTCCTTACTGCGTTGATTGTAATTAACCAAACGCTGTCCTCATTGTGTTGGTTGCGGTAACCACTGCCCTTACTGCGTTGGTTGTGATAAACACTGTCCTTACTGCGCTGGTTGTGGTTAGCACTGTCCTCATTCTATCGGCTGCGGAAAGCACTGTTCTCACTGCATTGGTTGTAGGAAGCACTTTCCTCACTGTGGTGGGTCTGGTAAGAATTGTGCTAAATGTGTTGGTTGTGGTTAGCACTTTCCCCACTGCGCTGGTTGTGGTAAGCACTGTCCTTATTTTGTCAGCTGCGAGAGGCACTGTCCTGACTGCACTGGTTATGGTAAGCACTGTCCTCACTTTGTTTGTTCTGGTAAACACTGTCCTCACTGTGCTGGTTGTGGTAAACACTGTTCTCACTGCTTTAGTTGTGGTTAGCACTGTCCTCACTGTGTTGGTTGTGGTAAACACCGTCCCCACTGCATTGGTTGTGGTAAGCACTGTCTTCACTGCGCTGGTTTTGGTAAGCACTGTCCTCACTGCGGTGGTTGTGGTAAGCACTGTCCTCACTCCGTTGATTGTGGTAAGCACTGTCCTCACTGCACTGGTTGTGGTAAGCACTGTCCTCACTGCGCTGGTAGTGGGAAGCACTGTCCTCGCTGCATTGGTTATGCTAAACGCTGTCCTCACTGTGCTTGTTGTGGTAAGCACTCTCCTCACTGCGTTGGTTGTGGTAAGCACTGTGCTCACTGCATTAGCTGTGGTTAGCACTGTCCTCACTGTGTTGGTTGTGGTAAGCACTGTCCTCACTGAGTTGGTTGTGGTAAGCACTGTCCTCACTGCTTTAGCTGTGGTAAGCATTGTCCTCAGTGCATTGGTTGTGGTAAGCACTGTGCTAACAGCGTTGGTTGTGGTCAGCACTGTACTCACTCTGTTGGTTATGGTAAGCACTGTCCTCACTGCGTTGGTTGTGGTAAGCACTGCCCTCACTGCATTGGTTGTGGTAAGCACTGATCTCACTGCGTTGGTTCGGGTAAGCATTGTCCTCACTGTGTTGGCTGTAAGCACTGTCCTCACTGCTTTAGCTGTGGTAAGCACTGTCCTCACTGCACTGGTTGTGGTAAGCACTGTCCTCACTGCGCTGGTAGAGGGAAGCACTGTCCTCGCTGCATTGGTTATGCTAAACGCTGTCCTCACTGTGCTTGTTGTGGTAAGCACTCTCCTCACTGCGTTGGTTGTGGTAAGCACTGTGCTCACTGCTTTAGCTGTGGTTAGCACTGTCCTCACTGTGTTGGTTGTGGTAAGCACTGTCCTCACTGAGTTGGTTGTGGTAAGCACTGTCCTCACTGCTTTAGCTGTGGTAAGCACTGTCCTCACTGCATTGGTTGTGGTAAGCACTGTGCTAACAGCGTTGGTTGTGGTCAGCACTGTCCTCACTGCGTTGGTAGTGGTCAGCACTGTCCTCACTGTGTTGGTTGTGGTAAGCATTATGCTCACTGCGTTGGTAGTGGTAAGCACTGTCTTCACTGTGCTGATTATGGTAAGCACTGTCCTCACTGCGATGGTTATGCTAAGCACTGTCCTCACTGCTTTAGCTGTGGTAAGCACTGTCCTCACTGCTTTAGCTGTGGTAAGCACTGTCCTCGCTGCACTGGTTGTAGTAAGCACTGTCCTTACTGCGCTGTTGTGGTAACCAATTATCTCACTGTTTTGGTGTTGGTAAGCACTGTCCTCACTGCGCTGATAGTGGTAAGCACTGTCCTCACTGCATTGGTTGTGGTAAGGGCTGTCCTTATTGCGCTGATAGTCCTAAACACTGTCCTCACTGCGTTGGTTGTGGTAAGCACTGTCCTCACTGCGCTGGTAGTGGGAAGCACTGTCCACGCTGCATTGGTTATGCTAAACGCTGTCCTCACTGTGCTTGTTGTGGTAAGCACTCTCCTCACTGCGTTGGTTGTGGTAAGCACTGTGCTCACTGCTTTAGCTGTGGTTAGCACTGTCCTCAGTGCATTGGTTGTGGTAAGCACTGTGCTAACAGTGTTGGTTGTGGTCAGCACTGTACTCACTGTGTTGGTTATGGTAAGCACTGTCCTCACTGCGTTGGTTGTGGTAAGCACTGTCCTCAATGAGTTGGTTGTGGTAAGCACTGTCCTCACTGCTTTAGCTGTGGTAAGCACTGTCCTCAGTGCATTGGTTGTGGTAAGCACTGTGCTAACAGCGTTGGTTGTGGTCAGCACTGTACTCACTGTGTTGGTTATGGTAAGCACTGTCCTCACTGCCTTGGTTGTGGTAAGCACTGTCCTCACTGCATTGGTTGTGGTAAGCACTGATCTCACTGCTTTGGTTCGGGTAAGCATTGTCCTCACTGTGTTGGCTGTAAGCACTGTCCTCACTGCTTTAGCTGTGGTAAGCACTGTCCTCACTGCACTGGTTGTGGTAAGCACTGTCCTCACTGCGCTGGTAGTGGGAAGCACTGTCCTCGCTGCATTGGTTATGCTAAATGCTGTCCTCACTGTGCTTGTCGTGGAAAGCACTCTCCTCACTGCGTTGGTTGTGGTAAGCACTGTGCTCACTGCTTTAGCTGTGGTTAGCACTGTCCTCACTGTGTTAGTTGTGCTAAGCACTGTCCTCACTGAGTTGGTTGTAGTAAGCACTGTCCTCACTGCTTTAGCTGTGGTAAGCATTGTCCTCAGTGCATTGGTTGTGGTAAGCACTGTGCTAACAGCGTTGGTTGTGGTCAGCACTGTACTCACTGTGTTGGTTATGGTAAGCACTGTCCTCACTGCGTTGGGTGTGGTAAGCACTGTCCTCACTGCACTGGTTGTGGTAAGCACTTTCCTCACTGCGTTGGTCATGGGAAGCACAGTCCTCAGTGCTCTGGTTCTATTAAGCACTGTCCTCACTGCATTGGTTGTGGTAAGCACTGTCCTCACTGTGTTTCTTGTGGTAAGCAATGTCCTCACTAATTTAACTGTGGTAAGCACTGTCCTCAATGCGTTGGTTGTGGTAAGCACTGTCCTCACTGTGTTGCTTGTGGTAAGCAATGTCCTCACTGCTTTAGCTGTGGTAAGCACTGTCCTCACTGCGTTGGTTGTGGTAAGCACTGTGCTAACAGCGTTGCTTGTGGTCAGCACTGTCCTCACTGCTTTAGCTGTGGTTAGCACTGTCCTCACTGCATTGGTTGTGGTAAGCACTGTTCTCACTGCGTTGGTTCAGGTAAGCATTGTCCTCACTGCGTTGGCTGTGGTAAGCACTGTCCTCACTGCTTTAGCTGTGGTAAGCACTGTCCTCACTACGTTGGTGGCGGTAAGCATTGTCCTCACTGCACTGGTTGAGCTAAGCACTTTCCTCACGAGTTGGTTGCGGTAAGCGCTGTCTTCACTGCGCTGGTTATGTTAAGCACTGTCCTCACTGCTTTAGCTGTGGTAAGCACTGTCCTCACTACGTTGGTTGTGGTAAGCATTATGCTCACTGCGTTGGTAGTGGTAAGCACTGTCTTCACTGTGCTGATTATGCTAAGCACTGTCCTCACTGCGATGGTTATGCTAAGCACTGTCCTCACCGCTTTAGCTGTGGTAAGCACTGTCCACACTGCTTTTGCTGTGGTAAGCACTGTCCTCACTGCTTTAACTGTGGTAAGCACTGTCCTCACTGCGTTGGTTGTGGTAAGCACTGTCCTCAGTGCTTTAGCTGTGGTAAGCACTGTACTCACTGCTTTGGTTGTGGTAAGCCCTGTCCTCAATCTGTTGGTTGTGGTAAGCACTGTCCTCACTGCATTAGCTGTGGTAAGCACTGTCCTCACTGCACTGGTTGTGGTAAACACTTTCCTCACTGCGTTGGTTGTGCTAAGCACTGTCCTCACTTTGTTGGTTGTGGTAAGCACTGTCCTCACTGTACTGGTTGTGGTAAGCACTGTCCTCACTGTGTTGGTTGTGCTATGCACTGTTCTCACTGTGTTGCTTGCGGTAAGCCATGTCCTCACTGCTTTAGCTGTGGTAAGCACTGTCCTCACTGTGTTGGTTGTGGTAAGCACTGTGCTAACTGCGTTCGTTGTGGTAAGCATTGTGCTCACTGTGTTGGTTGTGGTAAGTACTGTCCTCACTGCTTTAGCTGTGGTAAGCACTGTCCTCACTGCGTTGGTTGTGGTAAGCACTGTCCTCACTGTGTTGTCTGTGGTAAGCACTGTCCTCACTGCGTTGGTTGTGCTAAGCACTGTCCTCACTGTGTTGCTTGTGGTAAGCACTGTCCTCACTGTGTTGGCTGTGGTAGGCACTGTCCTCACTGCGTTGGCTGTGGTAAGCACTGTCCTCACTGCGTTGGTTGTGGTAAGCACTGTGCTCACTGCTTTAGCAGTGGTTAGCACTGTCCTCACTGCGTTGGTTGTGGTAAGCACTGTCCTCACTGCATTGCTTGTGGTACACACTGTCCTCACTGCATTGGTTTTGGTCAGCACTGTGCTAACTGCGTTGGTTGTGGTAAGCACTGTCCTCACTGCGTTGGTTGTGATAAGCACTGTCCTCACTGCGTTGCTTGTGGTAAGCACTGTCCTCACTGTGTTGGTTGTGATAAGCACTGTCCTCACTGCGTTGGTTGTGGTAAGCACTATCCTCACTGCGTTTAATGTGGTAAGGCCAAATAAAATAATAGGCGTGTTTGAAAAATAGGTAGGGTAGGGAGGTGGGAATTTTCTTTCATTTTTTTGCTGAAAGTTTTTTTTTGGAAATGTTTAGGGTAGGTAGGTGATCTGTCGTTTCTCTCTCTCTCTGTCACAGCAGTATGTCAGACCTATGCCAAACCTAAGAGAGACATCCTACCACAGCAGTATGTGAGACATTTCAAACCTGAGAGAGACATGCTGCCAGTAAATGATTTTGGTGTATTCTACATTCAACATATAAATATGCAATGTACAAAACTTTAGAAAAGTGTTCCTAAAAAGTTTTCAAGATATTGCACAAGCACTGTACATTTGAATGGCGCAGAGCTAGACTGAGACAGCTGTGTTCTAAAGAATACTACAATTTTTGTCTGTGATACAGTTTCCATCACAGTGGAGGGGTACAGGAATCACTAGGTGTTTCATCGCATGTACAGCAGTTCCCACTGCAGGTTGATCCAGCTAAACTTGTAACAAAAAACATCATCAAAACAAAAATCCATGACTCAAATGAACCTTCAACCTTTGAATGGAAAAACTAAACTATGAAGTGATAATGTTTTATTTTGTCAAATCAAATCATTTGTCGCAAACTCTCACCTCAAAATCTAATGGTCAATAGCAAAGACGGTCACAAACATTCAATAAAGCTCTGCATGAGGGCTCTACTGAACAATACTGACGGGCCGCAAAACAGCCAAGCCAGCAAATAAGAAAAAATGTACCGCGAGTACTCAATGATGTTGTGCCAGACATCGAGGGTCGGCCTCATTTCTTTTCCATTTTAAATTGAAAAGATCAAAAAATGTTTATGGTCGGCCTTCATGACGTATCTTGGGTCGGGAAACCGGAAACACGTCTATTTTTTTTATTCGGCCTAAGCACTGTCCTCACTACGCTGGCTGTGGTAAACATTGTGCTCACGGCACTGGCGGCGCTAAGCACTGTCCTGGCTGTTTTCCCTGTAATTGGCACTGTCCTCACCGCTTTGGTGATGGTAAGCCACTAAGCACACTGCTTTTGGTGTCGTAAGCACGGTCATCACCGCGTTGGCTCTGGTGTGCACCATGCTCACTGCTCTGGCTGTTAGAAACGTGCTTTCACTGTGTGGCCGTGTAGCTCATACTCTCATGTTAAAAATCATCACAGTAAATTTCCGGGGCTGCATTTGAACTTTACATTACATTACATTACATTACAACTTTTGGATAAGCAAATATAAAAGAACAGTCGGTCGAACTAACTATTCTGACACACATTTTTTAAATATCTTGACAAAAACCTTTCACATTGTAATTCATTTTTAATCGACTGCATGCACTGCTGTTCGTCCCGGCATGGGTATTATATAACAAGCAGAGTGTAAGTGCGTTGTGCACTCACCTGCAAAGACGCATAATACTGACTGATAATGCTCCCTGAAATGAGCAGTCAAAAACTGACAATTGGCTTTAGACCAGGTTTTTGTTGGTCAATAGCGCAATCACTTTTAGCGGTCTCAAGATAGCGATGTGCTTGACCACATTTTAAGACCAACACACCCATGGGCGCTCAATTTGGCGCAAATGCATTCCCTACTTAGGCAGACTGGAAGCTGGGCGGGTTTATGGTACATTTGTGTCGGTCGGAAAGTAGTAAAAATACGCGCTTTACGCTTTCCGCTGGGTGTAAGGTAGAAGCCCTGCCCTTGATTAATTCTCTGTGGTAAGCACTGTCCTCAGTGAGTTCACTGTGATAAACACTGCCATCACTGTGGTCTCTGTGGCACACTGTCCACACTGTGCACACGGGACTAAGCATTGCTCTCAATGTCTTGACTCTAATAAGCACTACTGTACATTCGCTGTATTGACTGTGGTACGCATTGTCCTCTGTGCAGTAGCTGTGGTTCGCCCTCCCCTCACTGTCAGATCCATGTGGTTAAGAGGGAAGAATCCAAATTTGAAAAATTATTTTCTGTCAATTCAATGGGAAGTCAGAGATCCCTCTTCGTTCAACATGGTGACACAGACAAATATATTTTCCAGTGACACAGGGAATCTCACTCATTCACATTTCAGAATAGAGATGTTTGACGCTATTTCTCATCAAGTTCAGTCATGTTTCTGTTGGGGAAAGATGAACAGACATGCATTGAACATAAACTTCCCAAGTAAATATTTCTTTGGAAGGGATATATCATAATATTGGCTCAGAAATACTGTAAACTACCATGCGAGCCACAATGCTTCCCCTGTTTTTAGTGCTGAAACCAGTTTTTCAGCTCCATGATATGACTCATGAAAATACAATTCTCTTGTAATAAAGTGGCTGCAACTTTAAATGCAGAAATTTCAATGAAAGGTGTTGTCTCACCTTTACCTGTCCTAATTAATTTTTTCTATATTTATATTTTTTCCACAATAAAAAAATAAAAGAAATGTACATGCTAACTTTGATAATATTCAACAGACATGTTTTTTCTTTGTCCTGTACAGTTCATGTCACTTTATTCTCCAAGCCCCACTCTTATCCTGCCCGGGCATTTCTGCAAAATTTGCCTCGGTGAGAGACATGATCTATGGCTTCTCTCTGACCCCGGTCTTCCATTTCTCAGTGGGGTTGAGTAAATTATTCGTTTGGCTGATTTATAGTTTGTGTGTGAACCCGCGGATCAAACGCGCTCCAGCGCAGCGTTCGTCTGTGGGGACACGGCGGGAGCTCCATCAATCAATCCAAACTTTCACTACATTTCAGAATGTGGACCAATAATAATAAAAAATGCATTATTTGAATGTTTGCAAATTTGTCAGCAGTTGCACAGGCCAATCTAAAGCACTGCTGATGGAGCAACCAGCCTGATCAAACTGAGGTGCATTCAAAAGGGTTTTTTTTTTATCTGTCAGATTTAGATGATATACTTAAGGCATGTAATGTGCAATCTCTAGAGGTTGGTCTAATTCGGTATGAGTTAGACTGGTGCAGCAAATTCATATTTTATTATGTTACACCTTCTAGAAGTTGCTAGACTGCACTAAATTCAGCATTAAAAACTGTTATCAGAGGGAATGCAAAATATGCAAAGAAAGAAGTGAAAGTACATGGCAATGAGCCGTTCCCTCGACAAAATTCTAAGAAATTCAAATTTGACAGGTTTAGTCCTAAAGGGGACAGCCATAAAACTGCCAGAGAAAACTAAAGTAAACCTCTAACGATCAGTTAATTTACTTTGGATTATCGAAACAAAGAGGAGATGCCAGTGGGTGAGGCCACCTATTTCACAGCCTCGGGCACTTGGAGGGAGTTTTCAGACTTAATTCTGCAATCTCTCCTAAAACGATAGCCTGCAGGGCCGTGGGCAGCGCAGAGCATTTTGAAGTCTAGACTAATCTGCCCTCCCCTGGGCTGACCTGTAATGTAAGATGTGAGCTGGGATCACTGAGAAAGCATCACAGGTCAGTAAACATGCAAAGCTGCCCAACATCTCCAGCTATTCGAGGTGATGACCCCACGTAGATTTGAAAGTAACTGACTGTGCGGCCATGTTGAAATGAATCCCACAAACTACCATGGGATCCCACGCCTCGTTGCACTCGACTTTCCATGAACCGTGGAAATACTCCTATAAAGTCAAACTGGGAGCTCATATCCAATGGCCCTTTACTGAGGAGAAACCCCCACCTTCATTCTATTTTAACGAGATTTTGGAGCCCTGTTGGTCTTCATGTGACAGAAGCCACAACAGAATCCACGAGTTCCTTGAACTTTGACCTCTCCCAGAATTCCCCACCAGTGATTGACTTCCGCAACAATGGCTTTAACCCTTTGACTGAACAGCACTGAATTCCCAGAGACCGTTTCACAACAATACACATTAGAATGAAGCCTATTCTGCGCAGAGCAATCTGAATACATTTCAATACCCTCATGCAAGAAGGGCACAAGTGACATTTTACAAATTTTACCGGAGAGGCAAAAAAACTGGTCCAGGTAAATCTCTACCAAAAGGATTAAAATTTGGCCCATTCTTCTACACAAACTGTCTTCAAATCTTGAAGGTTCCGGGGGCCTCTTCTATGAACTCTGATCCTCAGTTCTTACAATAGATTTTCGATTGGATTCAAGTCGAGTGATTGACTGGGCCATTCTAGCAGCTTCATTTTCTCTCTCTGAAACCAATTGAGAGTTTCCTTGGCTGTGAGTTTGGGGTCATTACCTTGCTGAAATGTCCACCCTCGTCTCATCTTCAGCATCCTGGCAGATGGCAGCAGATTCTTATCAAGAATGTCTCAGTGCATTTCTCCATTCATCCTTCCATCAATTATATGAGGTCTGCCAGTACCATATGCTGAAAAACAGCCTCACACTATGATGTTTCTACCTCCAAACATCACTGTTGGTACGGTGTTTTGGGGGTGATGTGCAGTGCCGTTTGTCCTCCAAACATGGTGTGTGCTATGACATCCAAAGAGTTCAATTTTGGTCTCATCTGACCAGACTATATTCTCCCAGTATTTCATAGGCTTGTCCGAATGTTGTGCAGCAAATTTTAAACGAGCTTCAACATGCTTTTTCTTCAGCAATGAAGTCCTGTGCGGTGAGCGTGCATAGAGGTCATGGCGGTTGAGTGCATTACTTATTGTTTTCTTTGAAACAACTGTACCTGCTAATTCCAGGTCTTTCTGAAACTCTCCGCGAGTGGTCCTTGGCTCTTGGACAACTCTTCTGATTATTCTTTTGACTCCTCTGTCAGAAATCTCGCAAGGAGCACCTGTTCATGGCCAGTCTATGGTGAAATGATGTTCTTTCCACTTCCGGATTATGGCCCCAATGGTGCTCACTGGAACATTCAGAAGTTTAGAACTACGTATGTAACCAATGCCATCAGTATGTTTTGCAACAATAAGGTTGTGAGGGTCTTGAGAGAGCTCTTTACCCATCATGAGATGCTCCTTGTGTGACATCTTGGTAATGAGAAACAGTTTTATAGGCCATCAATTAGGACTAGACCAGCTGATATTAATTTGTACTGATAGGGGGCATAATTGCTTTCTAAATACTGACATATTTCAGCTGGTTCCTTGGCTTTCCATGCCTTTTTGTACCTCCTTTTCTTCATGTGTTCAATACTGATTCCCTTTGTCATTCCACATTATTACACATAACTAAACTTAAAGACTTATTTGTTTGATTATTTGTTTTGACTCATCAGACCACAGCACACTTTTCCACTTTGCGTCAGTCCATCTCAGATGAGCTCGGGCCCAGAGAAGCCAGAGGCATTTCGGGGTGTTGTTGATATATGGCTTTCACTTTGCATGGTAGAGTTTTAACTTGCACTTGTAGATGTAGCAGCGAACTGTGTTAACTGAAAATGGTTTTCCGAAGTGTTCCTGAGCCCACATGGTAATATTCTTTACAGAATGATGTTGGTTTTTAATGCTGTGCCGCCTGAGGGACCGACGGCCACGGCATTCAATGTTGGTTTTCGGCCTTGCCGCTTACGTGCAGAGATTTCTCCAGATTCTCTGAATCTTTTGATGATATTATGGACTGTAGATGATGAAATCCCTAAATTCCTTGCAATTGCATGTTGAAAAACGTTGTTCTTATACTGTAGGACTATTTGCTCACACAGTTGTCCACAAAGTGGTGAACCTCGCCCCATCCTTGCTTGTGAACGACTGAGCCTTTCGGGGATGCTCCTTTTATACCTAATCATGTCACTCACCTGTTTCCAATTAACCTGTTCACCTGTGGAATGTTCCCAACAGGTGTTTCTTGAGCGTTCCTCAACTTTCCCAGTCTTTTGTTGCCCCTGTCCCAGCTTTTTGGGAATGTGTTGAAGGCATCAAATTCAAAATGTGTGAATATTTCCAAAAAAAAAAAAAAAAACAATAAAGTTTATCAGTTTGAACACTACATATCTTGTCTTCATAGTGTACTCAATTGAAAATAGGTCGAAAAGGATTTGCAAATCATAGTATTCTTTTTTTGTTCGTTTTACACAACGTCCCAACTTCATTGGAATTGTAGAAATTAAGAAATGATACCTTGCTTCATTGCTTCAATTGAGGTTTGTATATATATATATATATCTTGACTGTATTGGCCTATTCTACATGTCAGTCAATGCAAATGTAGGCTACTGTACACATTCTGCAAAGGCCTACCAGACATGACTGTTCTAAACTGAATGGGTTCAATTAATGAAAATAGGTAAATATAATTTGTGACTCTCATATGTCGCAGCTGACAAGTTACTTTGAATATTTGCCCTCATCTAAACCTGCAATCAGGTGAGGCTGGCTTTGAGAAATAGTGCAAAGACTCCACTGTCAAGGTACATTATTTATCAAAGCCAAATGTAACCTGCTTGCAAGTAATAAAAATTAATGTAACAATTAAACATGACGCAATCATGTTCCATTACTTATATGAATACCAGTAAATACAGACAGATTATTCAGTTTGTTGACACCTGCTGGTGAAATTTGAAATAGGTTGTGCTCTGGCTCGTCATATGCGGTCTGCTTTCTGCATGAGAAATATTCCAATAACTGCCCAGCACAACCTCATTTAACACTTCCTCTGGTGTCACCAAATTTACATGTAAAACACCTTCTTAATATAACTATGCCTATAATATTCATCTCTCCAACCAGTTGTGTTTAGCCCCAGCAGAAGAATACTAGTCCTTCAGGCTGGAGCAAAACAGGAATAGCCGTAGCGATTGGTCTGTGCGTGTATTGTCAGATGTACCGCATGAGGAAAACTCGGGCCCATTGTCTAACATCTAGAGAATGTAAAGAGAGAGAGAGAGTATGCTGAAATTTTTCTGCTTTTCGAGCAGAATCATCCAAGTTAAAACAAAAGGTACATAAATAAGGCAAAGCAGGACCCGCCCAGAGGGTTACAGCCCCCTGGAGAAATATACAATGGCAGCTGCATTTGAGGAGTCATTCTGATCAAAACACGTCAGGTGTCTGGCCCTATTACCATGTTCCTCCTTTTTCCCCCCCGAGTGCACCTTGGGAGGTGCTCCAAGTAAAATAAGCACCCTAAAACATTTCAGTGTTAAATAATGTCCAAGCAGAGAGACATACAAAGCATTACACTTGTGATTTTATGTTTTGCTTATAAAGACACTGGCGACTTGCCCTGTTGCAGAAAGACTGAATGGGTGGAGAGTATTTCGTCCCTGAGGCCGATTGCCAACTGTAGCCTGCAAACGTGATCGCAAATGTGAATCCCGTAACAGTGAAGCAAACATGCTTCCTGTAATCGAAATCTATCCTTTTAAATCTGTTCATACTCAATGTAGTAGTTGTGATTTTAAATATTCCCACTTTTCCTTGGCTTTTTGGAGTCCGCAATATCAATGCTATAAACATGAAGAGCAGAAAGTGTGAATTCAGGAGCTGTGGATTTTCAACCAATCACAAATGCACGCGCATAATGGTTCCTCCAGTGTGTTATGTTGAGTTCCAACCCCAGCTCCCAAACCCATTCTTTACAGGTCAGTTTTTTTTTTAATGTTCAACCCATTCTCTAAAGTCTGGATCAATTACAGCCATCAGAAATTACACAGGCTTAAAGTTCAAAGCTGATAAAATTAAGCAGTCTATAAATTTCATTTAAAAAGGGGCAGGTGTGGCTGAGTATTTCCAGTGACTGAAATCCTAAATGAGATTTTAGTTTCAGCAACCAGGTTCTGAAGTTACTCCCGGTAATTTTGCCTGCTGGTCTCTACGTCTCCCTAAAAGTGAACAATTTGTTTTGAAAAAGATGGCTATGGTAAACCGCAATATAAACAAGCAACCTCCACTAGCAACCAATTGGCAAATTTTTTCTAGTTTACTGCACATGCTCGGCCATGACAGTGCCCCTTTAATTGTGTGCAGCCATTTCTCAGATAATGTGAGTTGAATACGGCAAATTGGCATTAAATAAACGTTTACTTAAGATCCGTCAGAAGTCTGTTATTACTCAGAGGTTGGAGTTATGGTTGGAATGAAAACCAGCGAACAAAGCAGGTCCCCAGGACCGAATCTGGGAGCTCCACTTCCATTTTGATTTATGCGGTCCTGAGGAATCCTTGGATGTGATGGTTCATTTCAAAGTTTAATGGAGTGTATGTGTCACTTCTTAATAAATGTAAAAAAGGGGGTCTGGTTTCCACAGGTTTCCTGTGTAAACATCTTTTTTGTCCCCTAGCAATTTATTCATCCACGTTCCAACAGAGATCGCAGTCTGAAAACTGCAACACTATGAGAGTAAAAATATTTATTTCATGCATTTTTTTTCTTTGATGTTTTAATTGTGAAATTATCCAGAACATCTTTATAGTTAGCAGGAAGTATATGAACCTCTTGGTGACCCAAAGGGGATTACTATGTCATGGCTTATGAATTAGCTTCAAAAGTTTGAGCATATTTCAAAAGCCTCATATGAAGAGGGTCTTATGCTGTTTCTCAAGTGATCCAAAGCAAGGTGAGAGACTGAGAGAGAGGAAATGGCAGAAGAGAGATGTTGTACATCACTGCTGCGTGTCAAGCATACCTCACTTGTGGAAAGGTAATCACCTTTGAAGTTCTGCAGTCCAGAAGTTAAGAGGCTTCTCTGGGCTTCAGATTCAGTTTCCATGTTTGAGCGGAGACGTAGAATGTTGTATTGAAAGCATTTCAGGATGTAACATAAATCTGCACATCTGCTCAGGTGATCATGCACTGCTCACAGAACATCTTGGGCTGGAGCCGGACGCCGGGCGAAAGACAGACCTCGATTTGTGCGTGTGCAGGAGTCGGCACGCTTTCAGAACAACGTGACAGCCAACAGTGCTAGCCTGCTTGTTCAGGAAAATGTCAGAAAGTTTTTGTTTTTCAATTCACAGATTTAAGGTTCACTGATACTGTCTGAACCACTCTCAGAAAAAAGATATGATAAAAATTGCCCAAGAGGCACAATTCTTGTACCTGGGGTAGTTCCCAATAAATACATCTAAAGCTCTTCCCCTAGCTGCCTCCATACATTTTTAAACCCTTTACCTTTTTATTTATTAATTTATTTACTTTTTTTTTTTTTTTTTTTTTACCACCCAACCACCCAAAGAAGATTGTCATACCTTTAAGGGTGCTCTTTGGAATTTTTTTCCTGAATGGTGCAGTGGGATTGCATGTTTTTTTTTCTTTTTTTCCCTCAATCCTGTGAGAATGATTTAGTCAGAATTAAACTGGTCAGGAATTTATTTAATACAAACATTGAGCCACTGAACCACCCTGTCTGACAGAGGAGAGATCTTTACGATATACTTTCTACTTTATGGAACCCCGTGGGGTAATTTGTCCTCTGCATTTGACCCATCCTATAGTTAGGAGCAGTGGGCAGCCACAGAGCAGCGCCCGGGGACCAACTCCAGTTCTAAAGTCAGAGCCTTGGTCAGGGACACTGGTAGGAGTGTTCCGATAAAGCATGTCTTTCTAAAGCCAGAGCCTTGGTCAGGGACACTGGTAGGAGTGTTCCTATGGAGCATGTCTTTCTAAAGCCAGAGCCTTGGTCAGGGACACTGGTAGGAGTGTTCCTATAGAGCATGTCTTTCTAAAGCCAGAGACTTGGTCAGGGACACCAGTAGGAGTGTTCCTATAGAGCATGTCTTTCTAAAGCCAGAGCCTTGGTCAGGGACACTGGTAGGAGTGTTCCTATAGAGCATGTCTTTCTAAAGCCAGAGCCTTAGTCAGGGACACTGGTAGGAATGTTCCTATAGAGCATGTCTTTCTAAAGCCAGAGCCTTGGTCAGGGACACTGGTAGGAGTGTTCCTATAGAGCATGTCTTTTTAAAGCCAGAGCCTTGGTCAGGGACACTGGTGGGAGTGTTCCTATTGAGCATGTCTTTCTAAAGCCAGAGCCATGGTGAGGGACACTGGTAGGAGTGTCCTTATAGAGCATGTCTTTCTAAAGCCAGAACCTTGGTCAGGGACACTGGTAGGAGTGTTCCCATACAGCATGTCTTTCTAAAGCCTGAGCCTTGGTCAGGGACACTGGTAGGAGTGTTCCTATAGAGCATGTCTTTCTAAAGCCAGAGCCTTGGTCAGGGACACTGGTAGGAGTGTTCCTATAGAGCAGAGGTGGGCAACGAGGGCCGTATCTGTCCCTGGTTTTCACACCAACTTCTGGCCTTTAATTAGTTGACAATCTAAATTAGCCAAACAATTTCTGAAATCTGACATTTCAGGCGCATTTCTTGAAATTATCATGAATGGCCAACAAAGACTGTTCTTGTCTCCCTTGATAAAACATTCTTCTTTGATCTAATCATTGCACACATCTATATTTGTGCATGCAATCAATTAACTCAATTAGTTAGAGTAATTGATAGAAATAAAAACCTGCAGACACACCGGCCCTCCAGGACTGGAATTGCCCACGCCTGCTGTAGAGCATGTCTTTCTAAAGCCAGAGCCTTGGTCAGGGACACTGGTAGGAGTGTTCCTATAGAGCATGCCTTTCTAAAGCCAGAGCCTTGGTCAGGGACACTGGTAGGAATGTTCCTATAGAGCATGTCTTTCTAAAACCAGAGCCTTGGTCAGGGACACTGGTAGGAGTGTTCCTATAGAGCATGCCTTTCTGAAGCCAGAGCCTTGGTCAGGGACACTGGTAGGAGTGTTCCTACAGAGCATGTCTTTCTGAAGCCAGAGCCTTGGTCAGGGACACTGGTAGGAGTGTTCCTACAGAGCATGTCTTTCTAAAGCCAGAGCCTTGGTCAGGGACACTGGTAGGAGTGTTCCTATAGAGCATGTCTTTCTAAAGCCAGAGCCTTGGTCAGGGACACTGGTAGGAGTGTTCCTATAGAGCATGTCTTTCTAAAGCCAGAGCCTTGGTCAGGGACACTGGTAGGAGTGTTCCTATAGAGCATGTCTTTCTAAAGCCAGAGCCTTGGTCAGGGACACTGGTAGGAGTGTTCCTATAGGGCATGTCTTTTTAAAGCCAGAGCCTTGGTCAGGGACACTGGTAGGAATGTTCCTATAGAGCACGTCTTTCTAAAGCCAGAGCCTTGGTCAGGGACACTGGTAGGAGTGTTCCTATAGGGCATGTCTTTTTAAAGCCAGAGCCTTGGTCAGGGACACTGGTAGGAGTGTTCCTATAGAGCATGTCTTTCTAAAGCCAGAGCCTTGGTCAGGGACGCTGGTAGGAGTGTTCCTATAGAGCATGTCTTTCTAAAGCCAGAGCCTTGGTCAGGGACACTGGTAAGAGTGTTCCCATACAGCATGTCTTTCTAAAGCCTGAGCCTTGGTCAGGGACACTGGTAGGAGTGTTCCTATAGAGCATGTCTTTCTAAAGCCAGAGCCTTGGTCAGGGACACTGGTAGGAGTGTTCCCATACAGCATGTCTTTCTAAAGCCAGAGCCTTGGTCAGGGACACTGGTAGGAGTGTTCCTATAGAGCAGAGGTGGGCAACGAGGGCCGTATCTGTCCCTGGTTTTCACACCAACTTCTGGCCTTTAATTAGTTGATAATCTAAATTAGCCAAACAATTTCTGAAATCTGACATTTCAGGCGCATTTCTTTAAATGATCATGAATGGCCAACAAAGACTGTTCTTGTCTCCCTTGATAAAACATTCTTCTTTGATCTAATCATTGCACACATCTATATTTGTGCATGCAATCAATTAACTCAATTAGTTAGAGTAATTGATAGAAATAAAAACCTGCATACACACCGGCCCTCCAGGACTGGATTTGCCCATTTTTCTGCCCACGAGCCTGGTCTGTAGAGCATGTGCTTTCTAAAGCCAGAGCCTTGGTCAGGGACACTGGTAGGATGTGTTCCACTGGTATGTTCCTAGAGCATGCCTTTCTAAAGCCAGAGCCTTGGTCAGGGACACTGGTAGGAGTGTTCCTATAGAGCAAGTCTTTCTACAGCCAGTTCCTTGGTCAGGGACACTGGTGGGAGTGTTCCTGTGATGCATGTTTTTCCAAGTGACTTATAAAACATTTAAATTCTTAAATGCTAACTTTTTCCTGGCAAATATTGTGTATGTAAGGTTTAGAAAAGCTTTAAACATTATATGCCATTATGATGGTATAATTTAGTCAGTCGGCAGATACTTTGGGGCAAAGAAGCTTACAGAACCACTCATAACACATAGGATAGATAGACAGAAATAACACAGCAGAAGTTAGCACATCTGATCCATTCTGTTTGTGAGACATTGATGATCAGAATACACTGTACAGAATTTTCACGATCACAGGTTATGAAACAATAATCAGATATGATCATTTTTATAGTAGCAGAAATTTCTCCAAGAATGGCTGGAATCAAAGCAATAAGACACATTATATATTGCCTTTTCTAGCGTCCAATCTTTTCATAAGCATTAACAAAGAGCATAAGCTCAGCTTAGTCTAATTTCCGAGTTAGCAATGCACTGTGTTTCATTTTTGCTTTGTGTGGTAATAGCGCAATGGAAAGAAGACACATTTGAATAAATTACAAACTTGAGAACCATTGCTTGCCATTTTCATGCTTTGGACCTGTGGATGGGTTTCAAGGATAAAAAACATTTTGAGGACAATCAATTAAATACATCTGGAATTAGTTTAAAAGCTTTGGAAAATCAAAGATAAATTCTTCGACAGACTCCATTGTGATGTGGTACAAAATTAACTTGGAAACTTTTGTTTTTAAATTAAACTCCAGGTGTTCAACAAACAATTTTGGCCATTAGACAATAAGTTTGAATAAAGCCAATTGTCTTGATCACATTCAAATCATGCATGTGTGTTTAAAGCCGGTTGCCTTATAATGGCTCCTCAGAAGCCCACAGGGAAAGGCTAAAAGCATTTTCAACATCAAAACCGAGCCAAAACATAATTCTGAACAGCGCGAAACAAGTCTCATATCAAGTCACTGGCCTTTGAAAGGCACGTATAGTGCATTCGCAGTGCTTAATTCTCAAAGATTAATTGCACGTGACTTGCGTTAGGGATATGCACCCATACTCCGAATGTAATGTCACAAACATAATGTCATTGTTGGCCTAATAGACACCTAATGTGCCACGTCGCTGAGGAAATGAAACTAGTTTACCGATCCATGACATTAAGAATTTAGGCAGCGGTCCCAGCCCGCAGCATCAAATTAGTTCCCACTGGCTGTTATTTGTGATATTTTTCTAAATACTGTACCTGGGCCAAGTTGCCGACCGAGCTGCGCAACATGTTGAATGGAAACACGTAGAGGTGGTCCATTCAGATCTCCTTCCATTAACCACTGCCTGCAGTGCTGTTTATACGCGCGCTGGCGCAGTGCTGACAGGCCTTCCGTGCCGTTGTGACGTTGTGTTTGGATTTCGCTTCTGTCTTGACTGGGCTTCATGACTGGTGCAGAATCTCACACCAGAGAGTTCAACTGAGCTAGTTATACATTGGCGAGATATGGGAGTTTTACGCCTTTCTGCTGTTAAAGTTTATGCACAAATTTATGGTATTTATGTATGGAATTTATGGCACGGTTAGTTTATGGTAGAGCGTTGGTGTTTACTTTAGCGCTTTATTGGTCTTTGTCATTATGCTTTTCAGTGCTTGACTGTCTCTGGAGTATATTTTAAAGTAAATTTCATTAAATTAAACTAACAAAAAAAAGTTTCTGAAGATACTGCAGACTTCAACATTACACTGTATTGCATGCATTTGTGTCGTAGACTTGATGATTTCATTTGAAAATATTATCACATTCTATTATGAAAGTACAGAGTCTAAATGACCAGATTTCATCTCAATTAAAATGGGGGGGGGGCGCTGCATGTCAGCTAATCCAATCCACTGCAATCTTTATTATGGTCATTTTCATGAGCATCAATATGATATGACAAAATGATTTTGTGAACCGTTATCGGCCTTATATGATTAAACCCTGGGCTTGGGTCCCATGTCTGCATGTCTACTGCATATCCTGCCAGAAAGACTGTACTTCTGCCAGTTTGTCATGATATCTCCATGTTGATATCGCTATAGTTGTCCAATTACAGTAATGAGGCTTTTGCCTGAACTTGCTGATAAGGCACACATACTTCAGGGAAAGATGAAATTATGCCCTTTATGCAGTGACACTTACTAGAAAGCATGGATGAAGTGATTGGCAAAGGATAAACTGGGGTAAATAAAATCAGACTTTCCTCTCTGGCTCATCAAAAGGTCCTGCTGGAACTTGCTCAAGTATGCTCTCCAGATAGTTTTACAAAATTTATTCCACTTCATTACACCTGAATTATTCAGATTGATGACACACATTATTCAGATTAATCACATTTAAATGATTGCTAACACGTGTGGCTGCTGGTGAGAAGAGTGGCAGGGCTAACTGGGTAGCCAGCCTAAAGGCGGATTTCCACATACTCCGTCTGCGCCGCGCAGCGCTGCAAATCTGGAGCGACCGGCGGCGCGAGCCCTCGCCCACTGGATGCGTTTCTGGAGCGCTGTGCTGCGCCGCGCAGCGGAGCCCCGTTTGGTGCTTTTAATTTCCTGTCTGGTGCGCGAAAGGGGAGTGAAGTCGCTGAAAAACAGACCAGGCGCGTATCTCTGGCGAAGCGGAGCGCAGTGGTGCTTTTGGGACGCTCCAGAGACGCTTCGCGGTGCGCGCTGCGGAAATGCAAATATTGACAAGAATAGGAGCTATTTGCTCCGCAGTGCGCTGCACTGCGCGGTGCTGACGGAGTATGTGGAAATTGGGGGTAAGAGTGGCGCATGCTCTATTTTAACCCATGCTATTTTAACCCACATAGTGTAACCTGCACTATTTTAACCCATACTAGTTTAGCCCTTGCTTTGTTAACCCTAGCTTCTGTAATCCATGCTGGTTTAACCAACTCTAGTTTAACCCATTTTATTTTGACGCACACTTGGTTAACCCATGCTATTTTAACCCATGTCATTGACCAAAACTATTTTTACCCATGCTAGATCAACCCATGCTGCTTAGCCAAAGCTAGTTTGATCGATGCTGCTTCAACCCACGCTATTAATGCCACATAGTTTAACCCACTCTATTTTAGCCCATGCTGCTTTAATCCGTGCTACAACCCATGCTAAATGAACTCATATTTGTTTGACCATGCTGGTTTAACCCACACTAGATTAACCCATGCTAATTTAACCCATGCTATTTTAATTGATAGTTTAACCTATACAGGTTTAACCCATAGTACTACAGCCCACAGTAGTTTAATGCTTGCTAGTTTAATTTGCGCTAGTTTGATATATGCCTGTTTAACATACACTAATTTTCCCTAATTAGTTTAACCCTCATCCAACAAAGGGGGGGGGTGTGTTTACCACCCCCCCAACAGATTTTTTCCTGTCGCACAAAAACGTTAACAGATATGATCTAATGCTTCTAGGTAATTGTTTATTCATCCTTTGTGCTCATTTTCATGAAAAAACGATAAGGGTATCTCACCCCCCGGGCGTAGGGTAGGCCGTCAAAGTCGAAGGGTGGGGGGGGGGGTGGTTGCCACCAGCGTCAATTTTTGCCTGTTTTTGATACAAAATATGCTTACAAATTAGTTGCAAATAGTATGCTATTATCAGAGTTGGGTTCAAGTACTTTCAAGAATTGGATGAAAGTATTTTTTTTTTTAAATACCAAAGTGCTTGCACTTGTATCGGAGTACTTCCTATTAATGCCTATTAATTAATTAAAGGTACTTGTACTTGTATTCAAGAACTTTTCAAAGTTCTTAACCAATCTGTCTGCTAAGTGCTGACAGAGATTGATCAAGTGCAACCCTAATTCCAAAATAGTTGGGACAAAGTGTAAATTGTGAATAAAATCAAAACGCAATAACTTTCAAATCACACCAGCCAGTATTTTATTCACAATAGAACTGAGATAGCATAGCAAATGTTGAGACTGAGAAATTTTACAATTTTATCCACAAAATGAGCTCATTTCAAATTTGATGGCTGCTACATGTCTCAAAAAAGTTGGGACAGGAGCCTGTTTACCATGGTGTAGCATCCTTTCTTCTTTTTAACACAGAGTGGAGGCGTCTGGGCATTGAGGAGACAAGTTTCTTGAGTTTAGCCATTGGAATTTGATCCCACTCTTGTTTAATACAGGTTTCCAGCTGCTGGAGTGTTTTGGGTCTCCTTTGACGGACTTTTAATTATGCGCCAAATGTTCTCAATCGGTGAAAGATCAGGACAGCAGGCAGGCCAGTTCAGCAAACGGACTCTTTTACTACGAAGCCATGCTGTTGTAATAGCTGCAGTATGTGGTTTTGCATTGTCCTGCTGAAATACACAAGGCCTTACTTGGAATAGATGTCATCTGGAGGGGAGCATATGTTGCTCTAAAACCTTTATATACCTTTCAGCATTCATGGTGCTTTTTAAAACATACAAGTGTCCCACACCATATGCACTAATGCATCCCCATACCATCAGAGATGCTGGCTTTTGAACTGAACGCTGATAACAGGAGGGGTGGTCTTTCTCCTCTTTAGCCTCGAGGACACGACGCCCATGATTTCCGACCAGAATGTCAAATTTGGACTCATCTGACCACAGGACACTTTGCCACTTTGCTACAGCCCATTTTAAATGAGCCTTGGCCCACAGAACATGGCAGCGCTTCTGGATCATGCTCAACAATGGCATCCTTTTTGCATGATAGAGTTTTAGGTGGCATCTGTGGATGGCACGGCGGACTGTGTTTACAGACAGTGGTTTCTTGAAGTATTCCTGGGCCGATTTAGTAATGTCAATGACAGAATCATGCCGGTGAGTGATGCAGTGGCGTCTGAAGGCCCAAAGATCGCGGGCATCCAGTAAAGGTCTTCAGCCTTGTTCCTTACGCGCAGAGATTTTTCCAGTTTCTCTGAATCTTTTGATTATGTTATGCACTGTCAATGATGAGACCTTCAAAGCCTTTGCAATTGATGTTGAGGAACATTGTTTTTAAAGTATTCCACAATTTTTTTATGCAAGTCTTCACAGGTTGGAGAGCCTCTGGCCATCTTTACTTCTGAGAGACTCAGCCTCTCTAAGACATCCCTTTTATAGCCAATCATGTTACACACCTGATGTCAGTTAACTTAATTACTTGCTAAATGTTCTTTCCGCTGATTCTCTTATATATTAATTGCTTTTTCAGCCCTTTATTTCTTGCGTTCCAACTTTTTTGAGACCTGTTGCAGCCAGAAAATTTGAAATAAGCTCATTTTGCAGATAAAAATGTAAAATGTCTCAGTTTCAACATTTGAAATGTTATCTATGTTCTATTGTAAATAACATATTGGCTCATGTGATCTGTAAGTCATTGCATTTTGATTTTATTCACAATTTACACTTTGTCCCAACTATTTCAGAATTGGGGTTGTACTT
This sequence comes from Gymnothorax javanicus, assembly GCA_029692085.1. Taxonomy (NCBI): domain Eukaryota; kingdom Metazoa; phylum Chordata; class Actinopteri; order Anguilliformes; family Muraenidae; genus Gymnothorax; species Gymnothorax javanicus. Next base: position 97,252,338 of record CM056202.1, on the reverse strand, counting down.
TGAAAAGTACTTGGATACAAGTACATGTACTTATTATTAGGTATTATTTGGCATTATTAGGTAGTACTCAGATACAAATACAAGCACTACGGTATGTAAAAAAAAAAAATGCTTGCATACAATTCTCAAAAGTACTTGACAGTACTTGTACCCAACTCTGGCTATTATGATGTTTCATGCTCAATGAACTTTGTAGACCACACTGATTGTCATCCTTATTGATTTATTGATGTAGCTTGTCCTTGTATTAGTAAATCTTGGAATTACAATGACCAGCAGTGACCAGTAACCTTGAAGTGATCTTCGCCTAATAATATTAGAAGTGCATGACCGACATACTTTTACTAGTGTGTTTGACTGGTTACTGTACTGTGTACTATTTTTATACTGTGCTATAGGCCTACTATTATACAAGTTCATAGAACTGTTCATAAAGTTGTTCTCATAATTCATAGATAAACCTTTTATGCAAGTGTGTAACATTTTGAAGATATTTGTACATCTGTCCGGTGAACTTGTTTTCCTTTTGTGTGTGTTTTTCCCAAAATGAGTTATTTATGACATCATAATAATGTCAAATTTATGTTACTCATGAGTTTATAACATTTAAAATAATACTAAAATATTAATTGTAGTATCAGTTGTTCTAGAGGTTACAGAAAGTTACTTATTTTCAGCCAAAACTAATAAAATATAAAAAAACATGGATTTTTGTCATTTTGATGTTTTTTCCTAATATGGCGTTAGTTATGACATCGCTATGATGTCATAATGTTGAAATGTGTTTTATTTGTACTTGATTTAACGAGAGGACATCTGTAGCTGTACACTGATACCAAACAAGATGATGTTTATCGCTTAATTTTGAAATAATCGGGGTAACCCCCCCCCCGGTTGGGGTTGTAGTAGAAAAACCCTTGGCTGGACGAGGGTTAATCTATGCTTGTTTGACACACAGTAGTTTAACCCTCTTTTTTTTTTTAACCCACACTAGTTTAACCCATGCTAACTCAGGTTTGACACCTGGCCATACCACTTTCTCTGTAGTCATCCATGCATGGATTTTATGCCTCAAATGTGCATCTGTCTAAGCCTAAAGTTCCCAAAGGGAGGATAGCAGTCTTTGTACAGATAAAATGGTCTCTAGGGAGATGAAATTTGACTCTTTAGAAAGAAAAAAAAATTGTTGCTGTGGAGGTCATAATATTTTCTTTTTAGATGAAAATATTGTGCGTGGACATGCAATCAGGTTGTGTAGAATTAAAAATAGTTTCTGTAATGAGGAAACTAATCTCTCTGGGTAGATGAAATTAGGCTCTGAAGAGTAGATAATAGTCTTTGTATAGACAATAAGACTGACATTGTCTATGCAGGGATTAAATTAGGCAATATGGGGATTACCAGTCTCTGTGGGGATGAAAAGTTCTGTGGAGTTGAAAATAATCTTTTTAAAGAGGAAAATTAACATGTGGGCAAGATTACGAGAGTAGCAGCAGGTTAAATTACCATTACAAAAGCTCCAAAAACTCTCAACATTATCAGGTGTGGTCAGTTTTCATTAATAATGCGTACCTGTCAACTCTCACGCATTCGGTGTGAGTTTTAGTGGCATATTTACTTTCCCCTGCTGTAGCCAGCAATTATTCAATCAACGCATATGTAAGAGATTCTCACACGGAATTGAAGTCCTTGTGCATGGAGGTCTATCAGTTTCACCTGCGTTATGACTCCGGACTTCTCACGCTTTTCTTTACTCAGGGGTTGGAAGCAATGCATGTGTTTCATTATCGTTTAAATAGTTTAAATGAAATAAGATCATTTGAAACCTCTTTATGCAATTCCATTGCTTCCAATGATCTTATTTCATTTAAACAGTTTAAACGATCATGAAACACACGCTTTTCTTCCAACTCAAAACAGTCTTAAGACAGAAATCTCATCCCGACAGAGGAACCATTCAGTGTTCTTAACTGAACCCTAAATTGTAGGTGTTAAAACTTTGAAAAACCTTTTTTTTTTCTCAATGTGAATTTGTATATAAGTAGCTTTTCAAACCGAATGATCTGATTCTGAATGCATGTGCTCCCACCATCTGAACAGCCTGTAAAGCTGCCCAAATTTTGCTTTTCTGGGGTCTGCTCATAAGTTGAGCACAGTTACACTACTTTTGGAAGTGACGACAACAGGCACACATCCACATTGGAGTTTGTGTTGTGAAGAGGTCGGAGTGGAACTGGCCTCATGGTTTTTCTGTCAGTATTTTTGAAAACCGCCTTCCCCCAACATTGCTGTCCCTTGTGTCAGGTGCTGACTACACAATATGTTTTGTCTGACACAATGGTTATTGTGTCAGGTGATTATACAGTCATAAATTCTTAATGTGACTTAGCTAAGAGACATGATACACTTTTGTCCCCGACTAATCATCACTTGCCGTATTTAACCACGTGCATGATGCTTCAGGCAAGAGCTGCTAGGGACCAGCTTCCAGGAACAAGAAAGTAAACAAACAAGGGTGTCCGTGACTGTGTGTATGATATTCTTTTGTATCTATTGTGTTCAGAAAACCATAAAAAAAGAAAAAACAGCTGTGAACCCATTCTAGGGTCACAGAAAGAGGGCAATATGGATTGTCAATCCTTCAGAGAGCACTTGAGTTAAAATTGACAATAAGTTTTAGCCTGTTATGAAATGAAAATGTTGGTAGTTAGCTAGTCACCACAGGGTATTTCACAAGACAGCCTGTGAAAGCAATTGTGTTAACATTAGCTAACTTACTCCATCCATCACAAACAGGTCACAGAGTGTATAAGGGTCAATTTCCCCTTTCACAATAACATGACAGGAAACATCATGGAAGGAAAAAAAAAAAAAGACATGCTAGTCTTTTCTGTTGGGCGGTCGTGAGGCATCCCAGATGCGATGTCCATTGTCCCTATGCGAGATGAAAAGATGGATTGTCACTCTAGGTTGCACCTTGTCATTCCCAACCTGACCCAATGCCCTATGTCTATCCAGCCAGGCTATAATCAGGATCGTGCATTCAGAACCCGGCATTAAAAGAAGAGTGTTTTTTTTTTTTTTCCCAAATTTTGAAAGTTGGTGTTTTAGTGCCTCATAGCTTTTGATTCAACCATCTGTGACCGTGACTTTATCATTGGAATGCTCATTTAAGCGCATTGTAACCTCACACCTTAAAGGTGCACTATGCAAGTTTGTTTACTTTCTGCGCGATTATATTTTTATCTCAATTCGCCGACATCTCTCCATGATCCGCTAGCTGCCTGCCCCTAAATTCCCTGAAAAAAAAGAAAGCCCGGGCTCTGGAGACCGCACAGGCGTCACACACTGCAAATAAACACAAGGGGCACAGGTTGTGCCCCATAACATAACAAACTGTTCCGGCCAATCACAGACAAGAGTTGACAGTTATGGAAGCATGGGAGGGAGGGAACTATGGGACGGAGGGGCGGGCTACCTTTGTTTTGTTTGAGTTCGAATGTCAACAGAAGTGAAAGTAAACGAACTTGCATAGTGCACCTTTAAAGGCACACTATCTCATCTATTTACAACCTCCAGCTTGCTTGATTAGCATAAGACATGGGTCCCATTTTATTTTATTTTATTTTATTTGTTTTTTCATTTCGGCATGATTGTACAGTCATTCCATGACAATTTCAACACAACATGTATCATGACCGAAAGGGTCGCGGGAGAAGCGAAATCGCTTGTCAAAGTCCCGCCCCCAACTCCCAGAAAAACAGTTTGATTATGGGTAAGAGATCATAAAGATTTATAAATCACAACAGAGCTGAGTGTCTATTTACACTACGATTTAAACGTCACAACATAAAATCATAGAGATTTATGACAGTCATGAAGAGTTTTAATCACAATATAGCTGAGTGTCTATAAACAACCCCTATTGTTTATGCCCGTTATGGTTCTGTTTAATTTATCCAATGCCATTTTGTTGGATAAGTTCATAGTTATTCAAACATGCACATTTCAGAAGATACTTAAAGTCTTTCAAATTGTCTGCCCTTCTGATATTGTGTTCAAGTATGTTCCATGCACTGACTCCAGCCACCGATAAGGAGTGCTCACTCCGAGTCGATCTGACCCTTCTAGTTTGCAACAACATTCTGCCTCTTAGGTCATGAAGGCATTCATGCTGGAGAAATAGGCATTGTATATTTCTAGGCAATTCTTTGTGGTATCCTAAATATACAATTTGCAAGGAGATGAATTTTATTATATCCTGCAATTTAAGAAACTTTACCTTAATAAACAAATCGTTTGTATGAGTTCCATAAGTGCGTTATGAATAATTCTAAGGGCCTTTTTTGGAGTTTAAACAATGATTCTATTGTATTATTATAAGTGTGTCCCCATACTTCAGCGCAGTAGTGTAAGTGGGTGCTATGAGTGCTGAATAGATTATTTTAAGGGACTTGTATTTTAATAATTTTTGCATTTTCCAAAGAATAGACACGCTTCTAGCTAACTTTCTTTTGAACCAAGTTTACATGTGGTTTCCAGCTTAAGAGATTATCTAGCATAACTCCCATGACTTTATATTCGTTTACCCTTTCAATGCTGGTACCATTTACCTTTAAGTCTATGTCGTCCTTTAGGCCTTTTTTCCCAAATATCATAAATTTGGTCTTTCTAAGATTTAATGATAATTTGTTTACATTAAACCACGTGTGAAGTTTAGACATTTCTTTATTAACCACTTTTGCCAATTGCTTGAGATCGACACCTGAACAAAAAATAGTCGTGTCGTCTGCGAATAAAATTAGTTTTAGGATATCGGACACCTTAACAATGTCATTTATATAAATTATGAACAACTTGGGACCTATGACCGAGCCCTGAGGAATTCCACAGGTAATGTCCAAGCAATTCGATTTGCTATTGCCCATCTGCACAAATTAAGTCCCTACTTGTTAAGTAATTTTTGATCCATTTTAATGCGGTCCCTCTTAATCCATATTTGTAAAGTTTTTTCAATCAATATATCGTGATTTATAGTGTCGAATGCTTTCTTCAGATCAATAAATATGCCTATAGAATATAAGTTTGAATCTAGTGAATCTTTAATCATTTCAATAAATTCTGTTAGGGCTAGTGCTGTCGAATGCTTTTTCCTGAACCCATACTGGCTGTCACACAGTAGTTTGTGTTTATCAATGTACTTGTCCAATCTGTCATTGAAGAGCTTTTCTAGGACCTTAGAGCATTGAGGTAAAATCGAGACAGGACGATAGTTTGAGAAATCATATTTATCCCCGCTTTTGTAGAGAGGGATAACTTTCGCTATCTTCATTTTATCTGGAAACACTCCGCAGGAGAAGGATAGATTGCATATATGCATAAGTGGAGTTACAATTGCGTTAGTTAGAGTTTTCAGTAATTTCATATCTAATTGGTTTACATCAACAGATGTCTTAGCTGTACAATTTTTCAGAATTGATCTAATTTCAGATTCGATAACAGGAGTTAGTGTCATTGTGTCTTGGATTTCCTCATCCTTGTCAAGGTAGTCCCATCTTAGGTATGAGGATTTAATACCCTTTGCTAGTTCTGGCCCAACATTCACAAAATAACTGTTAAAATTCTCCACAACCAATTCCTTGTCCTCTACCTTTTTGCCATTTATATTAAAGAATGCAGGTACTCCCTCCTCGGTGTCCTCCCAGAGACGTTCTTTATTATATTCCAGAGATTTCTGGTGTAATGTTTATTTTCTAATAAAAGCTTTTCATAATACTCTTTTTTATGTTTCCTTAGTAAATTTGTCATTTTGTTTCTGTAATTTTTGTACCTAATTTCTGCTTTCTCAGTTCTTTCTCTCAGAAACTGTTTATACAATATATTTTTTTTTCTTACAGGCATTTGCCAGTACTTTTTTGAAACCCAGGTTTCCTCTCTTTTGTTTTGCTTCAGTTTGTTCGTTATTTTGACTAGACAGTGTTTATCATACAGGGAGTTTACTGTCCATAGAAAAGCCTCATAGGCTCTATTTGGATCTTTCTCTGTTAATACATGATCCCAATTCTGGTTCAACATATCTGATTCTAGTTTCTTTAGCCTTTTTTTTTCGCTTTTTAATTCTGATTTCTGTGTGTTCCAGGGTTTTCAATCTAGCCTGGTCCCTTATATCTAATTTGCAGTTACAAATAGCAAAAACTGGTAGATGATCAGTAATATCATTTATCATAATGCCACTAAATATTTCAGAATCTAATACATTAGTATACACATTATCTATCAAGGTGGCACTGTGTCTAGTAATCCTGCTTGGTTTTGTGATTAATGGTTGCATACCCATGGCATACATGGTGTCAATATACTCCTCTATTATAGAGCTATTATTTGGATTTATCAAGTCAATATTAAAGTCCCCACACATAAAAACATTTTTTCTGGTTCATATTGACAAGTAATTCATCCATACATTTACTAAAAACATCAATTTGCGAATCCGGTGCTCTGTACACACAACAAATAACCGTATTTTTTACCTTTCAACCTAGGAATCTCAATTGTAAGGCATTCCATTACATTTTCCACAACAATTGATTTGCATTCTAGTACCTGGAAGTTTATGGCCTCATCAATAAATAGTCCAACACCCCCACCAGCTTTATTCAGTCTGCTCTTACACACAAAGTTGTAACCCTCCATGTAGAAGTCCTTGCCCTTTTCTTCTTTAATCCAAGTTTCCGATAGTGCGATGATGTTGAACGGATTAGCAAAAGACAGAAGGTATTCCTTTATTTGGTCAAAGTTTGCATATAGACTCCTACTATTGAAGTGGATAATGGACAAACTCCCTTCCATTTTAATGTTCTTGTTAAATTCGTCTAAAGTAAAGTATCCGCATGCGTTTGTTTCGTTGTAGAAAAAATGGTTGTCCGGATCTATTTCTTCGTTAGGGTCTATTCCTGAGTTTTGGTGACTTGTTGTTGAAAAGCCAGTTTCCTGATCTACAGCTTGGTTTATCAGATAACTGCTCATAGAGATTTGTCAGGGATTTTAACCTGCCTCAGTGGTCAAAACTCTCCAAATCCGCATCATCTTGATCAGCACCGGTCTGGTAGTTTCGGTGACCCATTTGGTTTGATGAAAATTCTGCAGTTAGCCGTCAAGTGCTGTGTATCTTCCCCGCTTTCTTTAGTTGGCAAGCTTTCCATGCGATGGTTGCATTGTGCCTGGTGAGGTTTTCATTTATGAAAACATTGGATCCTTTGAGATTTTTCCCTTGCTTCAACAGAGAGATTTTGTGCTTGTTGCATGTAAGTCGTAGTAACACGGCCCTTGCTGCATTCCGTCTCCGCTTCCACTCCTTTTCGGTAGCAGATAACATGAATCCACATTGCTGGGGTCCAGAGAAATACTTTTGGTCCGAAGGAATTCCACCACCTGCATTTCCACAGATTTATTGTCCTCCTCGCCTCCATCGTCGTCCTTTGCTGCTGCCCTGGCATAACTCCTGGGTTTGATTTTGAGCCCTGTCAGGATTACATCATTACGTTTCTCTTGTTGCTCCAGCTCCTCCAGTTTGCTTGATAAAGATTGAATCTGTGCGTCTTTCTTGGCAATCTCCTTTTTGAGATCACCGTTTTCCTTCAAAAGCTGGTCCAGCTTCTCCCTCATTTCATTTCTCAATTCTTCGAGGGTCTCCACAATTGTTGTAAGATCCGGCGGGCTTGGTTTGTCGCTTTGTTTGTCGCTTTCTCCCGTTCTAACCATTTTCTTAGTTCAGAAAAAAAAAAAAAAAAAAAAGGCTCTATTACAGAGTTTGTGAGAAAGTTTATCACTCAGCTTTTCTCCTGACTCTGTTGTTTTCCTGTATTGCCAGTATTCCGTGCAGTCGCTGTTCGGAGTTGTTGCTCCTTCAGTGACCATGACCATGGTCACCCACTGCACTGTAGAGAGACTAGATTACTGCAGATTACTTCTCCTCTCGTTCCAGTGGCGGATCATGATAGTTTACCATGGCCCAAGCAAAAGTAAGCTTTTGTGACCTCATTGTGCATGTTCAGCCGGCAATTTAGCTTCTCTAAGTCTACAGACTTTATATCAGTAAAACCTCCAGTCCTTGCTCACTGAAGGGCAGTTGTATGAGTGGCGCGTTTAGGATGCGGGGCACGTATTAAAGCTGCTGTAACTGATTTGGTCGTTTTTGTAGCTTCTTGTCCGAAGCCTATGTACGCAGCCCTCGCCCCCCATCCCCTACCCAGGCACAGGAACGTGCATCGGTTTCCGACGAAGGCAGAGGAGAGTAGCGATTTAGTTTCAATATAAGTACAATATAAACAGACACTCTCAGTGATTGTCGTGCGAAAGCTACACTGAAAACATGGACTAACGACACATTACATCCAGGCAGAAACTTCAGAATGAATGGCTTTTTGAAGGTATTAGCTAAAACTAGCTAATGTCCTATAGCGACACATGCTATCGTTACACAGCTAAGCAAGCTGTAGTTGGCCACAAACAGTGACGGTTCATTTATAAATTGACATTAGCAGACTAAAAACCACCAACAGGACTATCCGATGCTGATAAAACTGCATAACTACAACAGAGTAAAACAAAGCTTACCTGTCCAGTAGCAGCAAGGCTAGCTGTGCATGACTTTTTAAACCCTTTGATTCCTTCAGTTTTCCCCATTGAAAGCGGCACTGATATAAATACAGCTCTTGGCCATCTCGCATTTTTCCTCCTTAATTCTATTTGTTCTGTTACCATTCTTTGGCACTTTGGCTGTTTAATTGTATGCGCCGTCTCCCAAAGCACTGGGATCGGAAGCTTCATCTGTTCCGCTATTGCCAACAGCACAGACTTCTCTAATGATTTTTCCAACAGATGGCGCACTAACAATGCAGATTCAGCTCTGCACGTTCACAAGTGGAGAGAAATGCGTCTTTATGGCGTTCTCTCACCTGATTGGATAGAGGCAGTCAGTGACTCCAGAATTTTATATGCTGCTTTACTGCGGAAGACAGTGACTGAGAGAATTGTGTTATCGACCAGATACTCTAAATAAATGATCTCTGCCGGAATGTGGAGCTATTTAACACTTTAAAAAAAAAAAAAAAAATCACTTACAGCAGCTTTAATTTGTAATTTTCCATGTAATTTATAGTTATAATAGTATGAGTTTTGATCAGAGTAAGTTTGCAAAGAAAGATTGGTGTCTGGGGCGGCCCGGTGGCTCATCGGCCTAAGCGCGCGTACCATAAAGGCTGTGTCCTTCCTGAAGCGACCTGGGTTCGAATCCGCCTTAGGTCATTTGCTACATGTCTTCCCCCATTCTTCTCCCCAACTTTCCTGTCTCTCTACACTGTATATCTATCAAATAAAGGAAAAAAATAATCTTTAAAAAAAAAAAAAAAGATTGGTGTCCAAAACTTGCAACTAACCACCTTGTAATTTGGATCTATTTGGAATATTCAGTGTCTGAAATTTAAGCCTATCACCATCATTAGCACTGTGAATGGCCACTCTCTGGGTAGGTTTAAACACTGGGCCTCACGCAGCAACATTCTCTTAAATTTCTCTTATATTTTCTCTTATTTTTTTGCTAAGAGAAATAAACTCCAGATGCCCCAAACGCTCTTACCGTCCAAATCTGCTCTTACCCAAGTGTGCTGAATGTTGAATCCCACTTGGTCGTAAATTGGAAGGAGGCCGGTTGTTTTAAATTAGCATATATGACACCCACTAAACACCATATAAGGGCAGGTGTGCCGTGTGCAAAGAGCCGACTGCTCGTGTACGATTCATCCGTACTCAGGCACAGTTCATCCGTACTCGTACCAAATGTGAAAGCAACCGTACTTGAGCACGGAAGATTACTGTTGTGTGTTACGGCTCACTTATTCTAACAAATGTAGCGGCCAAAAGATATCTCCATTCAAACAAAGAAATTCAATGCTTGCTTGAAACGTAGGCAGACGAAAACACACAATCACAACTGGATATGCCACGCAAAAACTCAGAGATTTATGGAATAATTTGTGAGTAGTTACATTCGCGTGGTTATTACAGAATAATAGATCAGTGCCGTGACAAACTAAAGAAAATGCGGCTGCGATATTTCAAAGTGCGGGACGCAGTGCAAAAGTCTGGCAGCTCAAGTTATGAGACAGATAAATTTTTGTAGTATGAGGCAGTGGACAGCATAATCGGCCAAAAATGCAAGGGCGAAAGAATTCCGTATGCAACATCCACCAATGTCGAATGTAATGAGTACATTTTCGGCTTATCTTGATGTTTGGGTACCAAGAATAAGATTCGGATGTGTAAAAACTAGGGCTGTCAAAATTAACGCGTTAACGCGGATTGATCCATCATCATTTTTAATCTGATTAAAAATTTTAACGCAATTAATCCATCTGCAGCGCAGAATGACTCAAAATCCCTGAAACGTCACATTTCGGGCAGTTTGTCCAAGTAGTGTTATGGTTGCGCATGCGAAAATGGGCAGTTGATCCAGCAGAACTCAAGGCAAAACCAAACAACTCGGTATGGAGGACGCTAAAGACGCTCGCGGACATGGAACTGCAAATTTAAGCATGCAGTTACAGTACTCGATCACTAGATGGCACCCCCAGATCAGTTATTGCAGAGCCGTATATAGAGAGAGTCTGGCCAACTCGAATCATGGGCGCCATGTTTGCTACCAACGGCAGATGGTTCTACGGCTTAACCCTATGGGCCGGATACCATGGTCGCATCAAAATCGCTAGTTTTAAAATACTAAGAAGACTCGACATAACATGACACTTTGCTTGTAGTATTATCAGGGTCCCTACACATGAACTCGAACATTGAGAACTCTGTTCGTATACAAAGAGTTTGCTTAAAAGACATTTTTGTTAGCACGGGACCTACCTCGCGTTGTCTTCCGGGTTGTTGCCTTAGGTGAGTCCAGTGTTAAAAGCGGTATTTAAGTAAACTCCTTGTACACAAACAATGTTCACAATGCTCGAGTTTATGTGTAGAGAGCCTGGTGATACTACGAGCAAAGTTTCATGTTGTGTCAAGTCATGGTGGTTTAAAAATAGCGATTTTGATGTGATCATAGCAAGTGCCCGTGCGGTCCCATTCGAAAGCCAATCGATGAAAGGTTGCGTGTATTCGCGTCTTCGCATTGACTTTGAATGTAATCTGTCGTGCGAAAAATTCGTTTCGCGTCCAGTGTGAAAGCGGCTTTATGGTGGCTGATAGTCTTGCAATTTCGGTAATTCAGTCGTCACCTTAGCCAATGTTGTACTTGATTAAAAAAAAAAAAACGCTCTGCTTTTCGTCATGTTATTAATACGTAGCTAAACTGAATACCAAGTGTAATGGAGTTAGTGCAATGCTACAATGCCTGCGAATTAACTAATGTTTCCATCAAGGTGCTGACGGAAATTACATTTGTCTTCTATTAAATTATGTTTCTCTGTTATGGGATAAACAGAACCTTACACTCTTGGTGTACAGGAAATTACAAGAAATTTACGAAATGAGTTGAGTAAATTTTACGTTGGTTGCGAGCTTTAACTTTCATATGACACGTCCACTCTAGGAAGATCTCAATGCCGCTGGCGTTACAGTAAATGAGCATTTGCAATGTATTCTCTGTTGAGTGCGTTTAGTTACATGGACTTCAATATCCCGGGTATGATTGGGTTTTCGGAGAATCCCGTTTTTGCGTTTGTGCATGTAAACATCATATCCTTATTTTAGAAACCAGGATAAATAAATAATTAAATATATGTACAAATAATTGTATAATTGAATAACTTACTGAATTTAATTACCTCACATTCTACTCTTCTCTATGGGGATCGCTTGATGAATATTGATTAATGGTAGCAAACATGGCGTCCATAAAACACGTGACCAGCTCAGAACCAATCAGCATAGCGGGATAGCTCAGACGTTCGAACCCCGAGTTGGCCAGACTCTCTCTATATACGGCTCTGAGTTATTGAATATTCACAAGCAAGCCGAGCTGGAACGCTATCTAATGAATCTAGGGAGCCATATCGAGGGCTGACTACAATAAACAGTTAACATAACATGAATAACATAACATGAATGGCGAGAACAGGCCGTTCAGCCCAACTACGCTCGCCAATGTCTCACATTGGACATAACTGTTTATTGCAGTCAGCCCTCGATTTATTGTTTGATTTTTCCTGAAAGTGGAATGTCTGTTCTGTTAAAATAAGGTATATTTCAGAATTCAGATATTACGGAGTTAGTGAGTTTTACTTGTTCCTTATAAGGTGTAGAAAGGTTGTGAGCTCAGAAATGGGAACTGTTAGCTTTTCATTGCAGGGTAAATGTCTTGACTGTTTAATCATTTAATTAATTTTCCTGTCTATGAAGCTGCAATCTTGAATTATAAAGCCTTAAATAAGGTAACACCTAAATAGCCAGATTTGGCTTCTGCGCAAAGGGGTTAAGTGCATATATATTCCCTTCTTTCTTGAGTCTCTTTGCTCATGCAAAATGAAACATGATTAATATCGATTAAAAATGAATGATATTTAATCGTGATTAATCGAAATTAATCCACAGCAACCCTGTGATTAATCTGATTAAAAATTTTAATCGTTTGACAGCACTCGTAAAAACATCAAGCATTCAGTCAAGAAAATGTCGAATTTAATTTTTTGTGCTGCTATACCTGGTAATCCATGTTACAGATGACACCCTGGGTTGTTAGGGCACGCGCAGCATATGCATTCGCAATAATAATATTCAATATTAATATTCTAAACCCGCTTCTCGATAATAAAGCCCCTCAAAATATATTGGTGCCATCTTTTAAAATCATTCCCCATTTAAAACCACCTAGGTGCATACTGCAACGTGCTGTTTCAGAATTTTGACATGTGTGCAAGTGTACTCGGGTACGGTACGATATTACTAGTGTGAAAGCTGACCAGCGGGGGGAGAGGGGAGGGGGGACAATCGTACTGTGGCACAGTAGGGAACAATCGTACCTAGTGTGAAAGCGCCCTAAATCAGCTCCGCAGCCATTCATCTGTCTCAGCAAACAGATCCGCGCGATCTCTAAAACCGCGCTGTCTGCGCAAGGCCTGGATGGCCAAAGTGTCCAACAGCAATAGGTAAGCCATTCAGAAGCAGAACGCACGCAAGCATCCAAGGGTTTTTATAGCTTAGTCCTAATTAGGATCAGCTGGCCAAACTCTTTAGCTCATGAATTAAATAATAAAATCATTATAATTTCTCAAAAACATAAAACAATCAAAATTTGATTATATGATGCATTTTAAATGTTTAAACTTTTGTTTCCGTGCATTGGACAAGCAATTTGTGGACAGAGATAGCAGTTTTCTCTTATCTCGGTAAGAGTGCTCTCGACCACTCGTAAAAAATTTTTTTACCTAAGAGAAGAGCAAAAATAAGAAAACATTGGTGCATCCCAGAAATCCATGGGTAAGTACAAAATAAGAAAAAATTGGGGATACGAACAAAAATAAGAGAAACTTTGTTCTTTTATCGCTTCTTGCATGAGGCGCGTTGTGTATGATCCATACTACAAAACGTAATGAACACAACAGAATCTTGTCTTCAGGACATGGAAACCGTCAGGCTTGCTCTGTTAAAAAAAAAAAAAATAAAAAATAACAAACAAGAAAGCACTAGAAAGTAAAATAATAGATTTGTAATGTTGATTAATGTTAATGGCAAACGTATATGTTTACAACATAACTTGTAATGTAAAAAAAAAAAAAAAAAAAAACGGGTTATCTTTCTGTCTTGATTCTCATTTATTTCCAAAGGATTGAGTATCCTTTCCTAGTCTCAAAAATTGTCCTGTTATTTGTCTATCAAATCTGATATCATGCTAAGTCTTTGTTGTTCTCTCACTCACACCTGAAAAAATAGATATTTTAGATCTGTTTGGGGTTTATTTCTACTGTGTGAATAATCTCAGATTAAAAATCCCCGCACGGAAAGAACCTATATAAACATATAGGTTTTAATATAGGGCCACATATAGGTTTCGCATATATGCGACATACATAAAATTGGCCGTTTTCATATATTATAGGTACATATATATACATATATGTGCCTATTATATATGTACCTATATGTACCTATAATATATGAAAACGGCCAATTTTGTGTATGTCACATATATGCGAAACCTATACAAATGTGGCCCTATATTAAAACCTATATGTTTTTTTTTTTTTTTAATTTGGCATCTCCAATCCCACCCAAATCTGGAATATCCAATTAAGGAACTATGTTCAAGTACTTACGCTTTTTTGCATATGCGGCCCCCTGTTGCCAACTCAGGAGAGTGTACACAGCTCACAGCTCGCAGCTCTCCTGCGAAGCCCACGCCCGTCGGCCACTGCATCTTATATATTCACTGGTTGAGACTTTGTAAGCTCAGAACGAGGGCGGAGGATACCTGAACAGAAACATGCTCAGAATCTTCCTTATGAACGCCCGTCTGGCCAACAGGAGGCGCCTAGGGGAACTCTAATCTACATAACCCTTCCCAGCAGACCCTTCCCAATTTGCATCCCTGTAGCGCATTGGCCAATTGCGAGCTACTTCTGAAAAGAGCTTCCGACCACTGCTGGTTGATACGAGGCGAGGATTAAAACCTATATGTTTATATAGGTTCTTTCCATGTGGGAATTTAAGAATCTTTGTTATTTCATCCCTGTATGAAAAAGTCTGGGACCTTTAGTTGCTATAGAAGCATCTCAGATAAAAGACAAGTGTCTGTTCATTAAAACTGTGAACAGAAATGAAGACTTTGTCTTCAAATTCATTAACCACAGTGAAATGCTCAAATAGATGTGGGGATGAAAATGACTTTTGATAGGCATGTTTACTTGAATGTATGTTCTTCTATGTACTTTTATTTTGTTATTTTTGTTTTATTTTGCTACATTTAGACTAAGGACCTCTGAGCCATATTCATCTAGAAACTGCATTACAGACAAGATAGAAAACATTGCATTTGGTGGATGTAACAGTGTAGTGTATAACCTTTCAGTGGATGTGTGTGAGCTGTAATGATGTGAATCCAATTTTATCTAATGTGGTGAATCTGGCAGTGACTTAAACTTGAAAAAATGCTTAATTGATGAAATAAACATAATCAAACCATTTTTTTTTATACATTTCCTTCTCTTCCACAATACGCAACTCTGTCTTCATAGAATGGAAATAAGTATGGTCAAGAAAGAATTGATGACCTTGTTATTGTTAATGTTTCAGGAAAAAAAAAAAAAAAGTGTAACAAATAGTATTAGATATTTGTGTTGATATCATAGCTTTTTGTCTCCTCTCACTTGCCATAGTTAATAATGACTGGTTTACACATAACATGCCGTTGTCACATGTCAACATGTATTTAGGATCAAATGTGATGCCAATTTCATGTGTTCACATGCAATTAATTAGTTATTGCGTGAAATTCTTGTTATTTCTGTAAGGGACTTTGGACCAATATGCAGATATTACCTTGGGAATAAAAATATGAGCTGGGCATCATGTATGACAGTTGCAAAAGTGAGATATGAGCTATACAATAGGTATGACAAACAGAACTTGCCACTGGGTATATGAGCTAAATAGGAGACATATACCTTGTATGTACTGTATGTACATAGGGCCGATATGTGGATATAAAGAAGCGATATAGGAGATCTATATGCCCTGAATATGCACATATATGTACCTGAATTTAGCCTATATGCGGCATATAAGTAGCATATATGCGCATATATGTTCATATAAATTCTTTCCATGTGGGTCAATTTGCTTTAGCTCCAAAAAGTCCTTGCAATCTTGCAAAATCTATATTTTATTTTCTTGGGACATTCCCTCTCCGTGAGAGGATTTATAACCTCGATGTCCAAAAAGAATGTGCTCAAGGCAACACAGAACAGGCCTTCGAGAGAAGGAAGTGGGACTAAAACTAACGCTCTAAATTCTGAGTCTTCATCATCGATGTTAAAAAATGTCCTGCAGGAAACATGGATTTCCACGGAACCCCTGGGTTCAGCAGTCAAAGCTAAAAAAAAAAAAAAAAACAGACCCTTCAGTCTTCCTGGAGGCATTTTTGTTCAGGTAAATTTATGATGGGGCATAGTACTGAAGCACTCTTTACACCCTTATTGCTGTGACCCAGCAGCACGGCTGCATTTCATGAAAAATTGACCTCAGATTAGGGTCGGTGATGTGCTTGCACTGTAAAAAACACTCCTAGATGTGTTGTTTTACAGCATATTTTCTCGTTATTGGCTAGGCACTGATAACACAGCTAGTACTCTAACCTTAGTGTAAAACAGGAAATGCAATATTCTGCACTATATGTATTATTATTAGTAGTAGTAGTTGTAGTAGTAGTGGTATTAGTATAATTACCGTTTATTTTTCTCTCTTCCCGTAAAGTTTATGCACAGAAAAACTATAGAAGCTAGACGTACCAAATTTGGTACATTGGTTTCTATGTTAACCCACAACTCAGGTTAAAAAAAAAAAAAAAAAACAAAATCCTGATTGGCCAGATGGTAGCACAATAGAGAAGCACTGCACATTTTTTGCTTTAACTTCTGGACCATGGGTTGTAGAACCAATGAAAAAATTTTTTAGCTGGATTCAGTGGGTCCAGACAAATTGATCCATATAAGCCTTTTTTTTTTTTTTTTTTTTACCCTGTTTAGAAATTTTTTGGTAAAATCTTTAAAATCTACTCCTACATGGTACGATCGATTCACACAAAATTTGTTGCACAGCACCTTCAAACGAAGAGCTAAAATTTCTGAAAAAGTCGCTACATTCAAAGATGTGGCCACAGTAAGCTAATAAATTTTGGGGGTCGTGGCCTCTATTGATAGAATGAGCTGTAAATCCTGTGTGCAATGTCCTATGTTTTTAGAAATGGTTGTAGCACTTATACTCACTTTAGCTATCACCTGTCATTATGAAACTTTATATGACTATTAAGGATGTATGAAAAGTAATTTTTCTGATCTTTCTGAAAATGACTTTGATTGGTCAGATGGTGGTACTATAGAGGGCCAAACTGTGTTTTAGGGTTAAAGTCTTGCACCATTTTGGCTGGACTTCAAAATAATTTTTTCAACTGATTCCCTGGCTCAAGGTGATCGACACAGTTTCTTGGACCAAAAAAATCTGCGATATGGGATTTTCCGCCATTTAGAATTTTTGTAAAACCATTGAACTCAATCTCCTCCCAAATTTTGGGACCAATTTGCGCAAACTTTGGTAATCGGCACCTTCAGACCAAGATCTTCAATCCCAGCGTAAAGAATACTGCTTCATTAAAAAATGTGGCTGCAGTAGACAAATGAATTGTGTGGGCTTTGCGTTACGTTGACACGTTGCAGTGTAACTCCTGAATGCGATGTCCAATCATCACAAATTACATCTATGCAACTATTATTATTATTATTATTATTCCAAATCAGAACTAAACTCGGAGAAGTATGTTTAAGGTATGCTGAGTAGGATTTGCCAGTTGTGGTCTGTAGACACAAAATTCGAAGTTGGCCCCTCCTCCCCGGCTCAGTGACATCAGAAGCGCTGCACTGCAATGCAGCACTATGACCTGCACTCACTACAGGCATGGTGTAATTGGCTGGGGGCTGTTGAATGAAGTGTGCATAAGAAATCAGGAAAGGGTCAAATACTTTTTTCACAGCACTTTAGCTGTTAAATGAGGTGTGCTTTGTTAGGGTTGGAGTGAAAACCTACAGGATGGTGGATCTCCAGGAACAGGGTGGAGCAGCCCTGCTCTCGCTGTTGAATGAGGTGTGCTTGAAGTGAGACCTTAATGAATCGTGACACCCAGAAGTTGTTTTGGTTAGCCTTGTTCTTGATGAGTTTATAAGTAACCCCAAGATTATGTTTGGAGATTTGCTATTAATTTATATTATTCTGGAGCACTGTTTTCTGTTCTCTCTGTGCTTTCTTGGGGTTTCTTTTGATGATAAAACAATTATTCGTGTGGAATTCATGTTAAGAATAATGTGAATACCACTTGGTCATCTGTTGTAGCCTGTAGGAGCCATTAAAGTCACACAGTCAGATTCTGTAGTGATTTGGAGGAATTGAAATTTTTGGATACATGTCCACATTAGCGGGTGGTTTGCAGTGGTATCCAAATGAAAATCTTTCGGAATCTTCTCATCTGATAATTTCCTCTGAGTTGTTCAGTTTCCTCCAGCAGCCCAAAGACTTGTGTGTCTGGGTAGATTGCCCCTGAACAAGGCCAGAGGGTGCGAAATTGAAGTCTCCAGTGCTAAAAGTACTCAAGTTACAAAATGTCCATTTTGAGAAAATCGAGGTAGTGTACTTGGTTAACTGTTCAAGATTGTTTCCCATCCTTATCTCATGGTGATTGAAAAAATGAGACATAAGAACTATTCGTACCAGACCTTTCAGTTGTAGCTGCCCACTGCTCCTAACTGCAAAGATGGGCTAAATGCAGAGGGCCCATGACCTTCAAGGGTTAATACATTTTTATATATATATATATATATATATATATATATATATATGAACAGAAGTTAATACATCTTTGACGGGGCTCTAACAACCATCATTGGTAATATGATGATATTTGCATCTGGAATAGTATTGCATTGGCCGGACAATTTAAAGCTCAAGACGTCTCGTGACTCATTTTGTTTACGCTGCCATTTTGGCAGGAAAAGCCTGAGCAGAAATGAATGAAGCTAGTGCCGATTTCAAGCCATCAGAGTTCACTGCACACTTAACATCCGATGAAATTGAGCTACATAATTCAAAACTTCACAGGTTAAACATTATTGACCCTTATAATGCCTCAGGTGTGCTTTTCACAAGTATTGAGTGAGTCGAATTGGACAATGTTCCAGACCTGCAGTATCCAGACACCTTCAATTACCTGATCAACTTTCCCTCATCCTACTCTGAAGCATTTCTCAAAGCCTACAAGAGCCTGGAGGGATACAAATGGACGCAAACTGGCTTCGTGATAAATACGGCCTGCGTCCACAGCGAGTGTTTTTTTTTTTTTTTTTGCACTTACAGCGTCAATTTTTAATGCAAATACTATGAAGTTAGGCATTGACAGCACTCAATGTCCTCAGCACACAAAACGCCCTCAGCACACAGCTTCTTTCCACAGTGCTCTCAGCTGGAAATCGTTCAACTTTTGGAACACTTCCAGGCTCATCAGTATCACTTCTCTCTCACCAACAACTTAAAATCAAAAATTGGGAGTAACTTAAAATATCAACAGCAATCAGAGAAACTTTCCCTGCTGCCACAGTCGTGGTTCTTATCAAATAGCTAGCTACAGTTTATGTTTGCATTCTGTTCTCCATTTCGGGACACCAGGTTTGCGGACGTTAGTTAGTGAGTATTAATGTGTACCTCAACTGTAGTGCCCAACAGCAGTCGCTAGGTACTCTGCAATCGCTTGGGTTCCCATTTATTTTAATCTGGGTTGCTACATTTCGCATAGCATGATTGCGAGCTACTTTAGCAACTCGGCTACATAGTTCAAACCATTGGCTTTATTTGGTGCTAATTTTTCTTTTGGGAAATTAACATTGATTAGCTTACTTGCTAAGATTATTTGCGATTTATGTTCATTGTATCAGCAAATCTTGACATCTACATTGATGCAGGGCAGAAATGCTAAGACGGGCTTCGAAACTTAGACAAAAATCAGCTCTAAAGAGTAGCGCTCTGAAAATAAGGTCATGGGCACCTCCAGCTGTGATAGCGATACTTCTTGTTTACAAACATTGACGTCACATTCAGGCATGCACATTGGCGTGGTTGGCAAGAACGTGTAAATCAATACAACAAAACAAAGAAAGTATGGTATCCTGCAGCTGAATACGTACGAAACCTTGATAGTACCGCGAAGGCAAGATATTTCTCTAAGCTTACGCACAACAAAGGTCTGTGTAGGCTTCTGGATCCATACGAGGTGAAAGGATGGAAGAACGACCCTTCTCTTTGGCCAGACTTGACCTTTGGCGATATCTGCGCCTATTTAATCGAGACACCTGGGATCTACACTAAAGAGTCGCTGAAAGCTTTCAAGTCGCTTTAAGCATACTAGTTTTTTTTTTTTTTAAGTGGCCATGTTAAAGTCCTGTGATATCATTCTGTTGGAGATGACGGCCCTTTTTGTTTTCTAAATGGCAAAGTTATTCCTTCGCAGAGGATTAACGACCAACCAAATGATCCCAACATCGAACAGAAATGCGACATTTATTGATCATCGTTGATCAGTGAAAATAATTCACAGTAGTACGTTTGCCAGAATGATTTTAAAAGGGGGCGCCAATATATTTTGGGGGGTTTTATTAATGATAACGGGGTTTAGAATTTATCATTAATATTTAATATCGCGAATGCTTAAACTACGCATTCCCTAGCAACCTGGTGTGTCATCAGTAACAAGGCTGCCGCCATTATAGCTGCTGTAAAAATTAAACTCTACATTTTCTTGACTGGATGAGCGCTTGTGTTTCCTCACTGCAGAATGGTGCTCTGTGTGTCCAAACGTCAAGGTAAGCCGAAAAAGCACTGATTTCATTCGATATTGATGGAGGTTGAATACTGAATTCTTTCCAATATTAATATCCAAACTGTCACTTAAATACTCGGTATTGGAAATCATAAGGAACCGATCGAATTAGTGTACCCAACACAAGAAGAAAATCATTCCCTTGCCATGAACGAATAAAAAAATGCGAAAACGAAGCAAAATATTATGTTAGAAATGATGGAAAATAACTTGCGACTTACCCGACAGAAAGTAGATACTACAAACACGCAAGTGGGTCGACGGTGCCCAGTTCTTTCACCTAATTGCAGATTTTTTCAGTACTTGATCAGGAATACGTAGCAAAAGTATTCCTGAACTCTTCAGGAAGCGATTGGTGCTGTTAATAACGCTGCAACTGACTGGCATTGTAACGAAAAGTGTTATAACGACAACTTTACTATGCCTGTAAAATCAATTGTCATGCTGTGGCTTTTTGCCAACCATGCTAGTCAACAAACCCACGTGATCAGGTTTATGACATCACGAGAAGTATTGCTACAGAGTACTAATGTGATGACGTCACAGCTACTTGGCATCTGGTGTCAGAAGTAAAATCCCTATGGGAATTTATCATGGGGTTTGGACACTTTCCGGCATTGCTTGAACTCGTATTAATTTTATGAGCCGCCTTGCTCCGAGATTAGCCTATGGGGTATACAGATACAAATGATCACATCAAATTTGTTTTTCATTTCCAAAAATTATATGCTTTTGCACTTGTAGTCCAGTTTGCAGTCCACTTCTGTGAACTACATAGCCACTGCATAAGCGGGTGAGTACCCTGTGATTTGTTCCCAGCCAATGGGGCACCACAGTTTCAGCAAACGTTCACAACGTACCACGATGGTAGCCAATCAGTGCCTCAAATTGGGACCCGCCCGGATGACGTCACGAAAAATGTGAATAATTGTCACATGATGCGGATGTCGGGCAAGCATCGGGCATCTGCCATTGAGAACTATCGAAAACGAGACGCACTAAACTGCTTGTTAGTCGTTATTTCTCCATGGAATGAAGTGGAAATGTGTGCTTAAAGGTAGTTTAAAAATAGAATTACTTCTCCCGAGGCATATATCGATGAATATTAACTGATTACACTAAATGAATGGGCGAATGACGAGCGGTAAATTTAGTCACACTCCTCCCTTTCTTCCCCGTCCCGGGCTGCGACTTACGCCCAGGTAACCTGGTTAACCTGCTGCCTTCTGATACTTATGTAGACCCACCAGCAGCAATAGGTGTACAAACTCCTTTAGTAGTCTTCACAAGCTTTGTTCCCTTACCTAGCATTATTCTTGAACATCAACATATTTTCCATACACTGCGAGGTTTGAAATAAGCGGTATCACATCACAATTGCGATCTAAAAATGCCGACTTCCGAACCAAAATGAACAATACCAGACAAATGAATCGCAGCCACTGCGAAAGAAAATCCTAACAACATAGGTGGAATTCTAGCATAGAATCATACAACGAGTGTATTATGAAGTAGGTTAGCGAACTGTTACTAAGCTGGCTTGCCATTACAAACTTGTCACAGGGTTCACAAATTAAAGTATGAATACGAAGTCTTCCTCGTTATCCTGCCGTGATTCCAGCATTGAACACGCTGCTTTTGCATTTCTGTAGCTGGCTAAGCGCAAATGAAAAAAGGGTTGTTATTGTAGCGGTTTTGTGTTATCTGGACTGCCCCTTATCTGTGTTTCCACGTTAGCTGTCGATGGTGAAGTGAATTTTTTCAGAGCCATTGTTGCTATTGCTGGGTCTGCTCTGCCTAGCCAGGAATGCGTTTCTTGAAAGAATAGGTGCTGACTTACATAGTTGGAGCCATTGACAGTGATTGGATGAACTACGTAAGTTGCTAGCGTAGTTAACAACTATGCTTTTGGGAAATGCACCCCAGGTTAATAGATTTTCCAGCAATGTTTTTTGGTCCCCATTGTCCACACAAGTTAGATCTAAAATAAAAGTTGATAAAATTGCCTAAAAACCTACTTTTCCTAGCTCGGCACGTTGCCTCCTGTTGTTCGCTTGCCCGACTCCCGGGTTCGGTGAATGACGTTCACCTTACACATAGGCTATTTTTAGATATCGGGCAGGTCCCCATTACCATTGTCTATGTTCGTGCAACTGTAACTACATAGCGGCCACTTTTAGCGAGCTACATGCCCAAAAATGAATGGATCACAATGAATAGTTACTTCACCATTTAGCTTGCTAGCTAGCTAGCATTTAGCTATGCTAGCAAATCACCTAGCTAGCCAGCTAGTGAGCTTATTACATCTTGTGCACATAACTAAATCGATAGAAACAGTAAATGGTTAGTTTATTGTCACTTACTGTTATTTAGCAAGCTAGCTAGCATTGAAATTCAACGACAATAAATGGCTAAGCTAGCAAAATAGCTAGCTAGTTAAGTCAATAAAAATGGTGAATAGCCATTATTTGGCTACTTAGCTAGCGTTGAGCTGGGAACATTTTGCGAGCTGGCATTTTTACATTGCTACCTAATATGAAGTTAGTCAGCTACCAAAGTCGATAAACTAGCTCGCTGCCTAAGTTAGCCAGCTTACAGTCAGTTCGCTTGCTCGGCTAGGCTTACATGGTGAATATTAATCGCTAAAAACAGTGAATTGCGATCATTTCGGCACTTACCCTGCTGGATAAACCAGCATGGACCAGCACCAAAACACAGCATATGCTGGTATGCTGGTCATAGGCGTATATGGGTGTCACACCAGCATATGTTGTGTTTTGGTGCTGGTCCATGCAGGTTTTTCCCAGCAGTAAAACTAGCGTTAGATGAGCAAGCAGACCTGAATTAGCTATGTAGCTCGCTCAGTTATGCGTTGACAAAGCTGATTAGCTCATTCGCTAGCTAGCTACCGAATTTTTAAGCAAACAAACGTTGGCCAAAGATGCTTGGCTATTAAAGTAAATTGGCCCTAGTTGTAAAACTTAATATCTAGCAAGTAAACATCACTAAGTAGAACGTTGAGTGGCTGAGTAATTCACAGTCTCACCAGGCTAAGCAAACAAATAGCTATGGCAAGGTGCAGGTAATTTGTAACACATTTTAAACTTGTTCTGCCTCTTCATTCTGGAGGATCATGGGACGTGTAGTTTTTACACTACAAATAGGATTAGCATGGTGGCAAAAAATTAAAATGATATAAATTATAGCTGACTCTGGTCAAGAAAAATGACATTTGTTGTTACTCAGAAATATGACATAAAATCTGGAAACCGATGGAGGATCGAAAACAACAGAAAGTGCTTCAAAAGTGAACTTAGAAAAAGTCTATGGGTAAAATGAATGGGAAATTTTACTTCCGACACCAGAGTGACATCATCACTTTACTACTCTGTAGTGCTGCCCGTGGACACAAGTCTTAAGTGTCTCTTCATCACAGTTACGTTAGCATTAGCAACAGGGCAAAGAAACGTAACTAGCTATTCGCTGTGCTTAACATGTATGTTAACTGGCTTGTGTCACCACATCATTATACAACAGTTTGACATGGACGTCTAAAGGCATCACCTCACCTAAAATTATTCACTTTTCCGAAATACAGTCTGCAAAATTAGCTTCTTGCTGTATGCTTGCCGGTGGTCTTAGCCGCACACTTTCCTGCCAACATGGCGGCTCTGGGATTGCGTGACCTCAGCGACCGGAGCTCTATTAGCTGGCCTCACCTTCCTTTTCAGGCATTTTAAAGGTGCAGTAACTCTTACTCAAAATAAAATGGTGCATAATTAAGTATTTGGACAGCATACTTTGCAACGTTGCAGTGCTGTCAAGAGTCTGATGTGTGTGCTACACTAAAGCCCTGTTGATTCTCCCCAAAGTCTGGCTTCTTGATTGCGCCCTGTAAACTGCCTGAATCTGTCTAAAACAATAAGTGAAGCTGTCAGATGCTGACATCAAACTGAATACCTGCAGTGATTTGCAAAGTCGAGGGCCGACCCGACACGGCGCGATGCTTCGGTGAGGCAGAGGAAGAATGACAGGCATGATCACTCTGAGAGCGACGCCAACATCAAACGGCAGATTAATCTCCGCTGTAAATCTTTTGCTGTGGAATATACAGCAATGTTTTGCGGTTCACCCGAGGTCATTATCAGCTGTCAGAGCGTTCGGAGAGTGCATCGCTGCAGGTCGAAGCAGGATCCAAGAATAACACCGAGTTTCACAACTGCCAATCTGTGTTCCGCCGCTTTCAACAACATTGCGACGGTCAGCTCCGCTGTGGTAAAATTCACTCTCTCCGCTGAGGATATAATGTGTTTGCAACATGAGCTTTCTTTTACTAACCAACAAGGACTCATGACAGCTTTGAAGCCCCAGAGATAGAGACGAGTCATAGAGTAACTTAATCTGACGTTTCAATGTGGGCGTGGCTTCCAGCACGCAGGAACTGTTTTGGCTTCTTAGATGGTATGAAAACACTGGCAAAATATTATTTATTGGATGCCTGTTTCCGCACGTAGCAGATGTTAACATGATAGAAGTTTTACCTCAGATTTTTGCACCCTTAGTTCACCGTTGCAAGGAAAGTAATTGCAAGGATTTATGAATTCTTGTTCTTCGTTAAAACATGACCTAGAATATTAGATGCATATGCCTTCTCTCAATATGCTACATGGGGTAATTAAGTGTTCCGTTTAAATGCAAGCTTTATTTCTCAATAAGCAAGCCCCTTGTGATTTTTCCTCGATTTTCCTTAGTTCTGAGTGAGTACTTAGCTCTGGACATCCTCTGTCTGTGGAGGTCGGAGTGTTAAGAAATGAAACAACACACTGATGTTAACATTCATCTCAGAATCCCTGAGATTCCCACTGGAGGAGATCTCAGTGCCGCTAATCAGAGTGCTCACTATGGAGACACACGTGATCATAATGAAAAATAATCCAAAACACATTGTGCTTCAGCAGTCTTACAGAGTATTGGACTGCATTTCTTTCGGGAATATCCGTGCAGACAAGACAATCTGTGGTAAAACACTGCAAGAATCACTGCAGTGGCTAAAGTGCTTGTGTGGAATCTGCAAACTTGGTGCTTCTTGCCCCAATATTGCCACTGTAAGTTTAATACCAGGCCCTGGAGCAAGGTCCTCCGTCCCATATCTTGCTACGAAGTTGGTGGGGTGGGGGGGATAACAGCCACAGCTAAGTTAAGCATTAAACTTCAGTCAAAATGATGGCCTTGGATGTCATTTGAACGTAGTGTGAGGTTATCTCAAGTCAGTTCCTTGCTCACTGAAGTTTACTTCCATTAAATGTGATATTAAATCAAGTTCATTTTTGTTCTAGTGAAAGTTGTCAGAATAATAGATTATTGTTTCAGGCTTGTAGGTAGTTAGGAAACTATTTTAAAACCACTGGAGGAAATTTAAAAAAGCCATGCTGCAATTTTGCCTCTGGGAAAGTGTAAGCTGATTATTTCAGATAACATTGATTATGAAAATCAGCCACACATTACTTTCTTTGTTTATTTGTTAATCTATTCATTAATTCATTGAAACTTATTGTTTTTGTTCTTTGTTCTGAGCTGCCTTGTAGGCTCGTGGAGTCAAAGATGGATATTCTGTTAAAGCCAGTGTTCGGTGGTTAAGTGGTGAATTCAGATTGTGAGCTCAGCATGTGATGCGTGATAAGTAATTATTTTTTGTTGTGTCATATGTGCATGTTGATTTTATGTGCTCTGGGTAGTCCCGTTGAGATGCGGGTACTGGTTCTCTTTCAGCAGTAATAGAGGATCTTACTTGAGTGAGCATGTCATATGAAAGTTATGAAATGACTTGAGTAAATTTTGCCTTTGTTGGGAGCTTTGCAAGCAACAAACCAAAAATTTACTCAGCTCGTTTCATAACTTTATTACGCAACCAAGAGTAAAAGATTCTGTTTATTACATAACTGAATTCTGTGATTTAATGGAAAACAAATTTAATTTCCGCTAGCGCCTGTTATATGTCAGCATTGAGCTAATGCTATCGCTCTGCTAACTTAGTTGCTGACTCATAGGCGTTTGAAAGCGCAGCAGTTTGTAAATTCAGTCAACTTGTCAGTAGCTAGCTAATGTTAGCTTGCTTGCTAACAAACTATTGTTACATAATGGTTATGAGAAAGAACTGCATGCACGCTGGCTCGCTAGCCAAGTAACGTTAACTTAGTTATGTGAGTGGCACTGAGCTAGCTTGCAACAGTGCTGAGCCATACCAATTTAACCAGCGTCACACTTGGTGTTCAGTTTGGCTGAATATTAACAGCGTGATGTAACACAGAGTGATTTTTTTTCCCCCAAGCTCTCAGCCAGTGAAATTTTTGCAAAAGTTATAAATACCTTGGGTAATTTTAAAAAAATGTCATGAGCTGGGCTATGGGAAAGTACTACAGATATGTGATATATAGAGGATCTCTAATGAGTGAGCCCAAAACATCAAATTTATGAAACAAGAGAAGTAATTTTTGCTCATTCTGAGCCTTCTGTGCAGTTTAAACAAAAATGACCATTCGAGTCTCATAAATTTCATATCTCTGGCTCACGAATTTGAGATCCTATTTATGCCATAAATGTCAGCGTTGTTTTATTTTGAAAAATAAAAAAGGCGTTACCTTCTAATTGGAGGTCAGTTTAAGTCAATAGGATGAATAATTAGCTTGCTAGCATGCTAATGCTTTTCGTCATTGAATTAATAAACTCAAGTTTCTACGATGACAGTAACTCATGTAACTTATTACTTTCATGGAAAAATTTGCTAACATGCTAGGTAGCAAATTATTCATGTCATTGACTTGAATAAACCACAAACTAGAAGCTAACACTAGCAATGGATAAAGGTTACCAGCTAGTGGATTGGTGGCATTACCGTGTTTGCCAATGAATGGAAATTGAACAATCGTGATGCAAGAAAGCTGTATTCCGCGTGTGCAATACCAAACCTGTATGTCATGGGTTGCATCTCACCAATTTTTCACCATTTTTGGGATAAACTTAATTATTCCACTGAGCTCATTATTCAAGAGGGATGTCAATTCATCTGCAAATCAAATTCTGACTACAGTTTTTCCCTAATATCCTGTGTTTGTGTGTGCCTGTGTACATATGTCTGTGTGCGTATGTATGTCTGTGTGCCGGTGTGTGTTTGCATGTGTGTTTACTGACAGGTGGCGGCAGTGACTGACAGGAGGCAGGCCCAATGGCAGGAGCTGGGGGCGTGGCCTGCTCTGGACAGTTTCTATAGGAGCCCAGCAGGGAGCAGCACTTCACTTGGAGGCAGTCACAGGTAAGAGCAAACTGGGGTCAGTGATTTATTCATCCCAGTCTGAGTTTGAGCAGGCCACTCAAACCTGCTCATATCCTTTATCAGCGTATCAACTGAGGGGTGATGAAAGCGCAGGGCGCTTCCATAAGTAATTGGACTGTGGTACAGTTCCATTTTTTGGCTCTGTGTGACAGCACATGTAATTTGCTATGAGGTTAAAGTAGTGGCGAGTATGCATTGTTTTTCATATGCAGCATCTATGTCCATATCAAATGAGCCATGTAGGAATTCAGTCCTCTTTATATGCATTGCATAACCTGACCGATAATACATATTACTGACTGTGGATTTGCACAGACATGCCACAGAGCTCAAATGAAAACTTTTTTTTGAGAGAGAGAGAGAGAGAGAGAGAGAGAGACAGTCCCAAACTGATGTTTTTTTGTCCAGTTCACCATCATTAACACTTAGTTATTATATCCTCATAAACTCACATTTGAACTGATACCCAAGCAGAAGAGCAAAAAAAAAAAAGCAGAAAAAAGCAGAGAGAGAGAGAGAGAGAGAGAGAGATTCATTGCAGAAGTTCAGGCACCTGGACAAATGAGGATAACACAGATGGATCACCGTTTGTTGGCAATGAGACAACACACTTCTCTATGGGATATTTTTGCATGTAAGGAAATTTATCCACCATAAAACTGCAGCCAGCGCTAAGCATATCCACTTCACTGCTGAGACATTTCCAAATGATATGGCTTCATTCTGCTCTGCCAGTACAGTGTCATTCACACTGAAATCTAATCGAGATGGACAGTCACTGAGAACATTTTAGCCGTGTGCATTCTGATATTTTATTTTTATGTAAAGTTTTCAGTGGTAGGCAGGGAGAATGTTCGGGAGCAAAACTGTTTGCTGAATGTTGAATTTGCTTGGAAATGTTTTGTTATGTAACTTGAAACAGTCATAACCCAACTGACATGTGAAGTTACTTAGAAATTAATTGATGCAGTTGCACTGAGCCCGAGATAGAATGTTTTTGATTTTTTTTTTTTTTTTTTGGATATTCTTTGGTACAGGATATGTTTCTAGTTCTCACGACTGAAAAAAATCCATCCAGGCGAGGTTTCTAGTCACTAAAATGAGTAGTTATGTTTTCCCAGTTCTAAAAACAGCATTCAAATGGACAAAGAGCCTGGTATTATATTGAGGCCCTTGTCCTCTTGTTTTGAAATCTAGCACACATGGACTCTGTTCGAGTGACTGAAATGTAGAGAGGCAAATTCACAGTACTCTCACACAAACCAGATCAGGAATAGGTTTCATTTGACCCTTAAAGAGACATGCTAAGGAATGTCAGGTCTGACCGTGATTGAACTCACTACAGAGACAGCATTTTAGAATATATATAATCTCTTTCTTTTATTTAAATAAAACTTGCCATGGAGCTATGGAATCCCAGTTTCTAAGGGCCAATACAGAATTTTAGTGCAAACTAAATTCTTTTAAGCAGTGGCGGAGCTACAGGGGGGGCGAAGACACGTCCCTTTTAGTCCTGGCTAGATCTCAATCATTTTCCTTTATTGACGTCTTTTCCAATTATTGTAATTGGCAACTGAAGACACGGTTTCTCTCTACATGCGATCTAACGGCGATTAAATCGCGGGTTAAATTCAGTACAGTGGCGGAACAGAGAATTGGGTTGCACAAAACAGCCGTTTAAAACAGTTATTAGTCCTGACCTGTTCTCAGTCATCTTCATGATTAACAAAAGGTTCACTCCGAGAGCGCTCCGCACTTAACAGGTGCTGCTTGTTTTCCCCGATTAGGTAAGACGACAATCACTCATCTGGACGCGTATTTGCTGTGTTTAAATCTACGTTATTCAAAATTGCATAGCCTACCTGTTGACTCTCACGCAAATGGCTTGAGCCACACGCTTTTTATAACCTAGGCTATTTAACTGCCGAGTGCCACTGTTTTTTTTTTTTTTTTAAATCAACCCACGAAATACCGAGAGTGAAAGTCCGCATTTCATTGGAACACGGACCAGTTCAATCACGCGAAGCATTGGCCAATTAATAAGTAAATTATTTTTCTGCACTGAATTTAGCCCATGATTTCATCGCTGTTAGATCGCATACGGTGAGAAACCGTGTCTTCAGTTGCCAATTACGATAATTGGAAAAGACCTCAATAAAGGAAAATGATTGAGATCTAGCCAGGACTAAAAGGGACGTGTCTTTGCCCCCCCTGTAGCTCCGCTACTGCTTTAAAGCTAACTTGAGGCTAGTATGCGATAGTGGCAGTTTTGGGGTAACGTTTCATTGGCTAACCCCAGATGAGAGGGTCTGTTTGTTAGATGAGCTCTGATTGGCTCACACCAGCGTAGATGTCTAACACACCTGCAAAAAGGTGTGACCTGTCTTGACTGAATGCTTTTAGTGTGACTTTTCTATATAAACTTTCTGATTTTTGTCTGGTTCATGACCTTGTTTTTGTTGGCTGGGGGGCCTGAGAAAGAGTTGACCACTTGTTTTCAGATTATGCGCTACTTTCGGATGCCTTACTGGAATGTAACTGCTGCTAATTGGCTTTCCATTAATGAGATGTT
Organism: Gymnothorax javanicus; assembly: GCA_029692085.1. Classification (NCBI taxonomy): domain Eukaryota; kingdom Metazoa; phylum Chordata; class Actinopteri; order Anguilliformes; family Muraenidae; genus Gymnothorax; species Gymnothorax javanicus. The sequence continues at coordinate 97,221,807 of CM056202.1, read as the reverse complement.
CGACTGATTGTTTCTTCCTTAGAAACTTTTGCTCCTGTGGGAACAAGGCACTCGGAACTTCTCAGCAGATACCGCTACTCTTCATCAAGCCTCAGATGTGCGACAGAAAGTTGATATGTTGCTCCGCCTGACATTTTCTTTGCCGGAAGGCTTATTTACGCAGTTGTCTAAATCCGCGCACTACATCGCCACCTAAAAATGGAGGCAAAACTGACCTTCGCAAAATCTATGTGTGGTGACACTTCTTCGTGTCTTAACACAAGAGGCAACACAATGTTTTCACCAATTTGACATTGAACCCAGCACTGCCGCCACTGGACGCCGCCATGTTTATCCGGAAAAAAAAAAGTTCTGGCCAGTGGCTTCCGCAGTCACACATCTGAGGTTTGATGAGGAACGAATCGGCCGAGGTTTGCCGAGTGGAAACAGGGTAGAGTTCTGTTTACGAGGCTGTCAGCAGTACTATATAAGGCCATTTCTGTCTTGAAGGCAAAATGTCATGTTAAAATATTTTGGAGGTAATCTAATGCAAAAGATGAGTTTGCATGAAGTGCTCATATTAAGGGTGTGAGCAACTGAAGGCATTTTTTACTTTAAATATGATGTATAGAAAATCAACTTGTCACTCTGAGCAAAACAATAATGATTGGTTCAAATAAAAGTCAGTCATGAAATATGATCACATGATCATGGAGCCAAAGTTATTTCAACAGTTTGTCAAACAGCACATAAAGCTTCAAAATATTGGGGTAAATTCCAAGTAAAACTTATCACTTCTTTGTTAAGAAACTTGTATTCTGAAACATTTAATATGGAATGTAATGTGGATTTCATCTGTAGCGTGGTGTGCAGGGCCTGTTTCCTTCATTAATGCACGTTCACTGCCCGAGGTTTTGGCTCAAACAGGACAGAAGGGCTGTTTTTCTCTCTGCAACAGAAGTGTGAGGTCCGGGGGCCTGAGAGCCCTGCCGCATGTTTTCAGTTTCACCTCCTGAATGAGTGGCGCTGCTGTATAAAATCCACAAATCAGAGGCCTGTGTCATAGAACAAGGTCATTTCAGCTGCTGGAAACCTGCACCCAACAGCACTTCGCACTTTAGCACCTGTTCCAGATTTTAGTGTGCTCTGGGATTTTCCTTTATCCAGCTAATCCTGTAATCCTGCTTCCTGAAACGAGATCAAACGTTGTGAAACAGCCCAGCAGGTCTGACCAAAATCCTTGAAAGGACTTTCACTCTCAAAACGGGAATTTCTGCCTCTGGTTTTGCTGCTGATCCCCATGTGTTTTTGATGCTGATAATCAGTGTTTTGGGAATAATCCCTTTGTGTTTTTCCACTGATCCTTGTGTGTCTGGTGCTGTTCCCTTTGTGTTTTGGGGCTGTTTTCACTCTGTTTGGTGCTGATCTCTCTGTCTGGTGCTGATCTCTCTGTTTGGTGCTGATCTCTCTGTCTGGTGCTGATCTCTCTGTTTTGTGCTGATCTCTCTGTCTGGTGCCGATCTCTCTGTTTGGGGCTGATCTCTCTGTTTGGTGCCGATCTCTCTGTTTGGTGCTGATCTCTCTGTCTGGTGCTGATATCTCTGTTTGGGGCTGATCTCTCTGTCTGGTGCTGATCTATCTGTCTGTTGCTGATCTCTCTGTTTGGGGCTGATCTCTTTGTTTTCTTGTGCAGATCTTTTTGCATTTTGGGGATAATCCCTGTGTCTTTTTGTTCCAGTCCCCACCTGTTTTAATGCTGATCCCTCTGGGTTTTGTGGCTGATCCTTCAGTATTTTACAGATAATCCATCTATTTTTTGGTGCTCATCACTCTGTGTTTCAGTGCTGATTTCATTGTGATTTGAGGATAATCCCTCTGTGTTTTGTTATTGATCCCATTATTCCATTGGGCTCATTCATTAGTGTTTTGGTTCTGATCCCTCTGTGTTTTGCTGCTGATCCCTCTGTGTTTTGGTGATGATCCCTCTGTGTTTTGGTGCTGATCCCTCTGTGTTTTGGTGCTGATCCCTCTGTGTTTTGGTTCTGATCCCTCTCTGTTTTGGTGCTTATCCCCCTGTGTTTTGGTTCTGATCCCTCTGTGTTTTTGTGCTGATCCCTCTGTGTTTTGGTGATGATCCCTCTGTGTTTTGGTGATGATCTCTCTGTGTTTTGCTGCTGATCCCTCTGTGTTTTGCTGCTCATCCCTCTGTTTTCGTGATGATCCCTCTGTGTTTTGGTGCTGATCCCTTTGTGTTTTGGTGCTGATCCCTCTTTGTTTTGGTGCTGATCCCTCTTTGTTTTGGTTCTGATCCCTCTGTTTTTTGGTGACGATCCCTCTGTGTTTTGGTGCTGATCCCTCTGTGTTTTGGTGATGATCCCTCTGTGTTTTGGTATAGGAAGACGAGCTGATGAGGTCGTCCGCGCTGCGGCTGCTGCTCCTGATCGGTGTCCGAGCTGCGCTTCAGATGGGAGGGGAGGTCCAGGGTGAAGGGGGCAGCCGCCATCGCCGTGCTCCGGCCAGATCAGGGGTGCAGCGAGGTGGCCCATCCAGAGACGAGACACCCTCAGGCCTGACCCGTCTCTCCAACCAAACTACAGGCCTCAAACCTCACCCGGGGAACCTCCAGCTACTAAGTGACGCAAACGCTACATTTCACACTGCGGCACCCAACTCCAGCTCAGCAGCCGACCCAACAGACTCCCCCACACCCTCCACTGCGCCCCCAAATCTCCTCAACACAAGTCCCCTCTCACACCCAGCACCAGGTCCAAAACTCTCCCATGAGCCTTCGGGGGGCATTCCTGGCACGAGTCCCGAACTCTACATCCAGTCGCTGGAGTCCATCCCCAGCGTGAACCCAGAACTCTTCGCCGAGTCGCTGGACTCCGTCCAAAGCGCGGACTCAAAACTCTTTGCTGAGTCACTCGACTCCATCCCCAGCGTGGACCCCAAACTCTTCAACAAGCGACACTACCGCTCACCCCGAGTGCTATTCAGCGCCCATCCCCCAGACGACGCAGAGGGGGGCAGGGTCAGGGTGCGGCGGCGAGCCAATCAGCCGCGACACCGGGGCGTGTACTCGGTGTGCGACAGCATTAGCAAGTGGGTGGGTAACAAGACCACAGCCATCGACATCAAAGGGAACGAGGTGACGGTCTTGCCCAACGTGCGGATTAACAACATCGTGAAGAAGCAGTATTTTTTCGAGACCACTTGTCACGGCGGGGTGCACCGTTCTAGTCGGTCGGGGGGGTCCAGCTGCCTGGGCATCGACAGTCGTCACTGGAACTCGTACTGCACGAACACGCACACCTTCGTACTCGCCATGACCTCCTTCGAGAGCCTGGTGGCCTGGCGGCTGGTGCGCATCAACGCCGCCTGTGTCTGTGTGCTTAGCAGGAAGTCCTGGAGGCACTAACCCCGCCCTCCCCCAAGCACAGTGCCAACAGTGCCCTCTGCTGCCTGCAGCTGTAACTGCAGCCTGATCATACAAAAGGGCACCAGCCTGAGAGACTTTTCCGTTCATCATCACACACATATAGTACAGTATATCTCCTGTGATCTGGAAAAAACTTAGTGAGATTTTCAGTGGCAAGGGTCTCGCAACTGAGCAAAAACTCTTGGCTTCTGAACTTTTCTCAAAAAAAAAATAGAAATTTGATTTTGACAGTTCGAATAACACTAATAGCTAGTTTTTGAAAGATTTTCACCACTCTTAATTGCTACAAATGAGGGTCAAACTCAGTTTCGACCCAAAGTGTCATAAGTACTAGGTTTTTCCAGATCACAGGAGATATGCACACACACACACACACACACACACATTCAGACGTTTAAATGTGTACAAACACACAGAATCATACACACACACAGTCACAAACTTGCATATATGCGTACATACAGGCGTACATACGTGCAGAATATGCAAACATACAGATCCCTACAGTTTGTGCACATAAATGTACACACACATATGCAACATACTGTACATGCAGGAGCACATACATACACACACCTCTCTGCACCGTGTAAATTATTAAGTTATGGAAACTGCATGATGTATTATATACGTGAAGCATTTATTGTTGTGCTGCTGTTAATATTGTTATTTATTAAACACGTCAATAGACGGCTGGAGCACAGACGTGCTTTCTGATTGCACTTGGAGTCTGCTGTTTGTGTGTTAGAATGGGCTGTTCTCCCGATCAGTCTGCTGTTTGTGTGTTAGAATGGGCTGTTCTCCCGATCAGTCTGCTGTTTGTGTGTTAGAATGGGCTGTTCTCCCGATGAGTCTGCTGCTTGTGTGTAAGAATGGGCTTTTCTCCCGATGATAATATTCTTAAACACAAATCCAACGGATGTCTGTAACACAAAGCAGCTGTATGACCCTGTCATCTTTGAGATGATCTGTCAGCTGATGAGCACGAAGGTCAGGTGACTTCACGGTGAAGGTACAGTTCCCTGTGCCCAGATTACACAGGAAAATTCTTCATTGCAGGGACAGGGATGTGAAGTTGGATTTCCTTCATTCTTGAAGGCGTGATGAGGTCCTCACATCTCTCATTTCATGACAGATCTGTACATAACTGTTCTGTCATCTTACTTAGCTTGCTATATGGGTCAGATCAGGTGTTAGATATTCAGTTTTCAAATAGCCGAAGCCTGTAGAGCCTTACATACCGTGATCAAGAGTCACTCGTGCAAGAAATGGTCCAATCCTATGTGCTAGATATTATTTTATTCATTCGATACTGATGGTGAGATCATACTCCTTTTCTATTTTAAACACAGGGTCCGCTTTGAAGTGGCTTATTAAAATGTATTCATTCTAATTTCTTGTGTCGACGGCACCTGGATACACTCAGTGCTCTGTAGGTCTTCTATGCTGATGTCATTAGTCATTAATTCACTACCATAATGCACCTCTTCCAGCTATTTCTGGTAAAATCCCTCACTCCAGGGCAGACCATCTTTCCAAACCAAGGCCCGTCTGTCTTTCTGTCTGTTTAGCTTCCTTTGTTACTGCCGTCAGTTACAACCCTCGCCCAAGATGTCTTTCTTAAGTTTTGGAGGTGATCCAGCCCAGCTTCAAAGAGACTGCAGTCATGCAATGGAGAGAGTCATCAAATTAAATCATTATCTTTTGATGGTGCGGGATTATATGGTTATTGCATAGATACAGTGCGTCTTCCTCTTTTGTGTTTACACATAATGTGCAATTCTGTGTGCCGAAGCACAGGTGTCGTTTCAAAAGACATGAGGGGAATGCCCTATATAACCCCCCAGTGTTAGGCCACAATGTTGAAACTGAAGCTGACGTGCCCGTTCCTGCCAATACTCTCTCCTCCTTGTGTTGTGAAGAGGCCCCTGGATATTAAGGTGTGGGTGGTTATGTGTTTTAGGGGTCTAACTGCGCTCAGTGTTGGAACATTCTGTACCCCAACCCCAAGTATGTTGGAAGATCAATCTGCTGCTTGTAGAGTACATTCATGCTTTATTCAATTTCTAATTTTTGTATTTCCTTTTTAAATAATTTATTTATCACGGCCCTGCCCCGATGTGTGTCGAGCCCTAGTGCTGTGCAGCCTGGCTCTGCCGCCCCCTTGTGGACAGTCTCCGCAGCACAGTCCTGGTGAAGTAAATCCCGGTAGTTTACATGACTTAAGAGTTTAAGCTTTTAGCTTTATCTTTCACGAACAAGAAAAGATGTTCTCTATTTTAACACATCTGTAATTTTTTGAATTTCCAGCGCTCTCTGGGATAAAGCTAAAGCCAGTTATCCTGCATGTGAAGTTTGATTCTTTGGTTCCTTGTCAAAAAAAAGATCTGATAGTATTCTGGAAGCTCAATTGCACCAGAAAGTGAGCAAAATAGTCGACTGTTTATTGATTTCAAATTAAATCGTGCATTTTTTTAATGTGATAATGCTTTCGTTGTTATTAATGAATGCTTTAACATGGTGAAATACAACAATTTTACAGCAGTGAAGAGCAGAGATGCAAGAGAAATCTTTGATCGAGCTTTGAAACAGGAAAAAATTTAGTATCATCACTGACAATGCAAGTAGTTTTCAACAAGTCTGTGAAAAGATTATTGTTCAATCATTTTTAACTTAAAACAGTCAATATAACTGGAGCAAAAAGCTGATAATTTGATCAATGACAAATTAAGTTGAGTTTTAAGCAATGTTAGCCTTATTGTAGGCTAACCTTTCACCCCACGCCACCCGACTGAGCCTGGCTGCAAACAACTTAACCAGCCATTACATCGACACAAAAATTCCCTCAGAAATTACTCGAGAGAGAGAGAGAGTAAGTCCCACTGACCGAACCATTTTCTCCTCTGTTTATCTACACTCCTGTGCGTCTTCTGTCTCTTTCACTAAGGTTGTCATCACTTGTTTTACCTGATTAGTAAAGACACCAAGTCTTGCAATAAAGACGTCACCGATCTAGATACAAAGCTATGACCACCTACTTTGTGAACCTAACATGGGAGGTCATCCTCTTAGTGAAACATTTGCTACCAATTCAGCATATTTGTTCATTTTCCTTTTATACACTTCATCATTGAGCCCTCCAAAGGCACGGCTAATTCAACAGAACAAATTATGCTTTTGGCTTCTGACTATATAATCATGTCAGGTTGCAAACTACAAGCAGCTATTTCTTGTGGGATCATTAGCTTGCTATTAATATCAACTACAGGTTTCCAATCGTTAGCTACGCTGAGCTGATTCTTCCATGCAACCCCACAAGACCATTGCTTCCTCCCTCAATCACGAAGGACATTTCTCTATTAATTTTCTCTATTAACTTAACCTGTCTCTGAGCATTCACTGCTTTTATTTTCCAAAAATGAATCAAGGTACCTCCAAACCTTATTATGCCTCCATGTACACTACCGGTCAAAAGTTTTATAACACCCCAATTTTTCCAGTTTTTTATTGAAAATTATGCAGTTTAATGTCTCATTATACTCTGGAATGAAAGCATAGACATGACAGAACAAATAAACAATTGAAGTTAAAAAAGAAATTGTGGAATCAATTTATAAACCAAAATGTAAACTTTTGACTCAAAGTAGCCAACTATGGCAGATATAACAGCTGAACACACTCGCCGCATTCTCTCTTCAATGGAAATCAAATATTCTTCAGAAAGTTCTTTCCAACTCTGTTGCAGAAGTTCCCATAAATGTGTGGCACTTGTAGGTTGCTTTGCTTTCACTCTTCTGTCCAACTCATCCCAAACCATCTCGATGGGGTCTAAGTCTGGAGACTGTGCTGCCACTCCATGTTTTCAAGCTTACCATCTTGTTCTTTTTTCCTAAGGTAGTTCTGGCAGAGCTTGGACTTATGTTTTGGGTCATTATCTTGCTGTAGGATGAACCCCTGACCAACTAGGCACATACCAGAGGGTACTGCATGGCGCTGCAGAATGCTGTGGGAGCCGTTTTGGTTCAGGGTGCCTTTCACTCTATAAGTCACTGACCCTGGATCCAGCAAAACAGCCCCAGACCATCACGCTTCCTCCTCCATGTTTGACAGTTGATGTTACAGACTGAGGAACCATCCTTTCTCCTCTTGACGGTGTACAAAAAACCTGGGTAACCTTACCTTTGGTTTAAAACTTCTGACAGTTCACCACTTACCTTTGTACCATTTCAAGCTATTCGTTGGATTGGAACTGCATAATTTTCAATAAAAAACTGGAAAAATTGGGGTGTCCTCAAACTTTTGACCGGTATTGTATACCTGCCTTGACTCTGACCAACAGCGTATCCTGATATTTGCCGTAATGACCCACTCCTGCACACAGTGCGCAGCTTGGGTCAGCACCAGGCCATACAGTTGAATTTGCCAGAGGCGGGAGCAGGTCATAAACAGTAGCAGGTGCAGTAGCTTTACTGTACCTGCCTCCACATTCAGGATTTCTCTCCAACTTAACTTCCTTCATTCCACTCTTTCCTAATAAAGCCGCTGCCCTCGCTTCCATGTGGTGCAGCATCAGCAAATCAACTCAACTGCTCCTGTTGTCTGATCTCATCCACCACCACACACTGCCATTTCACCCTCCCCGCTTTACTCTAAAATGGCTTTACAGCTTGCAGCCATAGCCAGGCCCAGCCATATTGCACATGGCCCACGATTGCTTTTAACCTCCCGTCTGCCTCTGCCCGTCTCACCACCATCTTTGGGTCCCGCTTGCATGCAGTTTTTGCACACAGTGCAGCGTCTCACCACAGTAACCTTTGATTCTGACAGGGTCAGGGTTATTCTTGCTTTTGCACACTTGAACTCTTCTACCGAACTTAACATAGGCGGATCCAAAACTCTGCTACCATGCAACACACACACACACACACACACACACACACAATAAACAAATATGCGAAAGGCGCCTTCAAAAGTATTATTCGGGGGGTTTGCAGACTTATGCAGCCCGGGTGTGGCCGTTTTTTTTTTTTTTAATTTCATATTACCTGATAATTAATTATTTGATTTTTGTCCCTCGATTTAGTTTAGTTGGAAAGTCGTATTAAAGATAGAAAACATCAGACACTTGACGTACTTTAGCTTTAAATGTCAAAAAACTTGCAGTTTCAGCAAAGCTGGGTAGAATTTTTATATCCATTGTAGGTTATGATATTACATATTCTATTGCACAGACTCCCAAAAGCAGGCCTCGCGCCTCTGTGCACATCCTCGTCAGCCTTTCAACTGCAACTTCTGTTCTACTACAACCCCGATTCCGAAATAGTTGGGACAAAGTGAAATTGTGAATAAAATCAAAATGCAATGACTTTCAGATCACATGAGCCAATATGTTATTTACAATAGAACAGAGATAACATTTCAAATGTTGAAATTGAGACATTTTACATTTTTATCCACAAAATGAGCTCATTTCAAATTTTCTGGCTGCAACAGGTCTCAAAAAAGTTGGGACACAGGGGGAAAAAATGCTGAAAAAAGCTATTACTATATAAGATAATCAGCTGAAAGAACATTTAGCAAGTAATTAAGTTATCTGGCATCAGGTGTGTAACATGATTGGCTATAAAAGGGATGTCTTAGAGAGGCTGAGTCTCTCTGAAGTAAAGATGGCCAGAGGCTCTCCAACCTGTGGAGGCTTGCGTAAAAAAATTGTGGAATACTTTAAAAACAATGTTCCTCAAATGCAAAGGCTTTGAAGGTCTCATCATCGACAGTGCATAACCTGATCAAAAGATTCAGAGAAACTGGAAAAATCTCTGTGCGTAAGGGACAAGGCCGAAGACCTTTACTGGATGCCTGTGATCTTCGGGCCCTCAGACGCCACTGCATCACTCACCGGCATGATTCTGTCATTGACATTACTAAATGGGCCCAGGAATATTGCAAGAAACCACTGTCTGTAAACACAGTCCGTCGTGCCATCCACAGATGCCACCTATAACTCTATCATGCAAAAAGGTAGCCATTATTGAGCATGATCCAGAAGCGCCGCTGTGTTCTGTGGGGCAAGGCTCATTTAAAATGGACTGTAGCAAAGTGGCAAAGTGTGCTGTGGTCAGACGAGTCCAAATTTGACATTCTTGTTTGAAATCAAGGGCGGCGTGTCCTCCGGGCTAAAGAGGAGAAAGACCACCCCTCCTGTTATCAGCGTTCAGTTCAAAAGCCAGCATCTCTGATGGTATGGGGATGCATTAGTGCATATGGTGTGGGACACTTGCATGTTTTAAAAAGCACCATGAATGCTGAAAGGTATATAAAGGTTTTAGAGCAACATATGCTCCCATCCAGACGACATCTATTCCAGGGAAGACCTTGTGTATTTCAGCAGGACAACGCAAAACCACATACTGCAGCTATTACAACAGCATGGCTTCGTAGCAGAAGAGTCCGTGTGCTGAACTGGCCTGCCTGCAGTCCTGATCTTTCACCGATTGAGAACATTTGGCGCATAATTAAATGAGAAGTCCGTCAAAGGAGACCCAAAACTCTCCAGCAGCTGGAAGCCTGTATTAAACAAGAGTGGGATCAAATTCCAATGGCTAAACTCAAGAAACTTGTCTCCTCAATGCCCAGACGCCTCCACTCTGTTAAAAAGAAGAGGGGATGCTACACCGTGGTAAACAGGCCCCTGTCCCAACTTTTTTGAGACCTTTAGCAGCCATCAAATTTGAAATGAGCTCATTTTGTGGATAAAATTGTAAAATTCTCAGTTTCAACATTTGCTATGTTATCTCTGTTCTATTGTGAATAAAATACTGGCTGGTGTGATTTGAAAATCATTGAGTTTTGATTTTATTCACAATTTACACTTTGTCCCAACCATTTCGGAATTGGGGTTGTACTTCAACAGGCGGATAGATAATTCTTCATAATTATGTGCCTTCTTGCTGGGAGGAATTGCAGGTGCTCTTAAGTGGTATTCTATCAAAAATAGCATGACATGAAGAATAACATTCCCACGTACACCTCGTTCCACACAGCAAAAATAACAAATAAAAGCGGTAATTATTGCAATTGATCAAGTTAAACACAAAGGAATCGGTCGGCTCGGAAGTGGTGAAAATGCAGACTCCGGAGCAGCACTACTCATCCCTTGGTTTCGCGCGATTGGAAGCCAAATTACTTGTATTCTGGAGTTTGGCGACTCGCTCCATCTGTGGAGTCCATACAATGCTGTGTAGTACTGGCATCTAGTGGTCAAAAGCCGGAACTGCTCTTGCACGTACCGGAATGAGTGTCCAAGAACAGGGAAATATCATGGTCCTCATGGTCTAATAACTGCTGGATCTCCACCGTCACTTATGCTGATCGTTAGATGTGAAGACAAACAAGCCCATCAAAAGCAAAAATCTTTCAATTAAACTATCTGGATGGAAATAAAATCAGTTTTGGATGTTTTATTTATTTATTTACTAATCTTTATTTAACCAGGTTATTAGCCCATTGAGATCTATTACCTCTTTCGCAAGGGAGACCTGGCCATGAAAGGCAGCAATACACGTCTATAACACAAAATTAAAAACAATATACACAACATTGAGAAGCAAAAATGGAGTAAAGTACAGAGCAGATATACAAATAATCAGTGGTGGAATGTAACGAAGTACAAATACTTCGTTACCGTACTTAAGTACGTTTTTCACGTATCTGTACTTAAGTAAAAATTATAGAGCGTACTTTTGACTTTTACTCCATTACATTTTGCAGCTATTATCTGTATTTTCTACTCCACTACATTTCTAAAATGCTCCTCGTTACATTTAAAGATCACTCGCCAAAATGTTCCCTTCACAAAACAAATTGCGTTGCGTTGCTGCCTCGGAAGTTTAAACCAATCAGGTAGTGCTATCCCGGCCTCCAATGAGGGCAGAGCGCGCCTTTGGAAGCGGCAGTCGCATTCGAACGAAACCAGATTCACCCTAACATGGATCCCGAGACTGAGCCATTTGCGAGAACCGCATTGCCTCTGACAACCTCGGTACCTCTGCCAAACATTCAATAGCGTGGGTCCACACATATAGCGGAAAACAGTGAGAACGCACGGAAAACATCACGTTTTTGGAGTTGAAATACTGGACTTTCCATTAAATATTATCAGACCAGGAGTGTAAGAAACAACTATGATATCTCAGGATTGAACGCGGTGATTTTCTGCTGTCTGTGTATACACAGAGTCAGATATTTTGCTCATTTAAATTGTGCTTCGGACTCTAACAATGTTTTTTCTCTGACTCATATTTTATTGGGGTAGAATAAAGCATAAGATATCAAATAAAATTTAATGAGTTCCTGTATCACCCATTCATGTTATTTGTGTACTGGGTGACGCTCCCATTTTTTATGGCTGATTTATAGCAAGCCTAAAATCGTAAAAAAAAAAAAAAAATCATCAATGTGTCGAATTATTCCGATCACCCTTTCATTGGACGCGTTTTCAGTCTACTAGCGCCATAAAACGGACAGACCTGACAAAAAGGGAAGATCACAGTTATGTGTTACGCCTCTCTTGTTCTAACAAATGCAGCGGCGAAAAGATATCTCCATTCAACGAAGAAATTGAACGGTTGCTCGAAATGTAGGCGGACGAAAACATACAATCACAACTGGACACTACACGCAAAAACTCAGAGATTTATGGAATAATTCGTGAGTGGTTACATTCAGTGGTTATCACAGAATAATAGATCCGCGCCGTGACAAACTAAAAATGCGGCAGCGATATTTCGAAGTGCGGGACGCCGTGCGAAAGTCTGGCAGCTCAAGTAATGAGATAGACACATTTTCGTGGTATAAGGCAGTGGACAGCATAATCGGCCAAAAACGCAGGGGCGAACGAATTCCGTATGCAACAGTCACCAATGTCGAATGTAGGCTACTCAGTACATTTTCGGCTTACCCTAATGTTTGGGTACCCAGAGAAAGATTCGGATGTGTAAAAACAAAAAGCATTCAGTCAAGAAAATTTCGAGTTTAATTTCTCGTGCTGCTGTACGTGGTAATCCATGTTACAGATGACACACCGGGTTGCTATGGCACACGCAGAATATGCATGCGCGATATTTATATTCGATATTAATATTATAAACCCCCTTATCAATAATAAAACACCCCGAAATATACTGGCGTCTCCTTTTAAAATTGTTCCCCATTTACAACACGGATCATCATTCTATCATTCATTGCCGCCCTAATTTTAAAGTACTGTTACTGTTCTCCCCCCCAAAAAAAAAGGTTTGGCTGCTTGGCATATGGCTTGATTCTTATTTCAAACTCCTTCATTCTCTGTTTCTCAACACCTGCCTTATTTTAACTGGCCTAGTTTTTGCCTGGAGTGCTAACTCTGTTTTGTGTTTTTTTCCCTATAATGAAGCCAACAGAGTCTAATGGTCAACATTGAATAGATCAATAATAAAATAAATCATTTGAATATACTATAACCAGTCTTCTTTACTGGTTTTGCTTAATGATATTAAATAATGCAGATGTTGCTACTAGTAATACTTATGCCTCTACAGATGCCATTATTAGTAATTTTACCGACAACAACTTTTGTTTATTGTGAAGGTTAGCATACTTATTAGGCTTACCCTCTGTGATTCAGTTCACACTTTAATTCTGCAGATTATATTTTACCCAACAGGGATGATTTAAAGAATTAAAAAGGCACAGCCCCAAACATTTTTTTTTTTGAAATATAGGCCTAGAAATCATGAGACAACCTATCGTGCGAGTACTTTTACTTTTAGTACTTTAAGTACATTTGAAAGCAGGTACTTTCTTACTTTTATTTAAGTAGGATTGTTAATGCAGCACTTCTACTTTTACTTGAGTATATATTTTGCTGGTTATCTGTACTTTTACTTAAGTACTGAACTTCAGTACTTCCTCCACCACTGCAAATAATACATAGTGATCATATAAAATGCAAATTTTTGATGACACTCATGATATTTAAGTAAAGCAACACTGTCCAATGGATTTACGCTCAAGGTCCTTTAAAATCAAAGCGAAGGCATCATAAGTAATTAATTCTGGAAATTTTCAATCTTTTTGAAGGATGTTCCATGTAAAAGGGGCAGCACATTTGAATGCTCTTATCTATAATATAATAGCGAAGTGGACTCAGCGTGCGTGCGTGCGTGCGTGCGTATCCGGCTATACTACATTATAGATTTTCTTGACTGAATACTTGATGTTTTTACACATCCGAATCTTTCTTGAAACGCGTGTATTCGCGTCTTTGCGTTGACTTTGAATGTAGTCTGTCGTGCGAAAAAATCGTTTCGCGTCCAGTGTGAAAGCGGCTTTAGAATTACGCAATTGAATGACAGAATTCACTCCTGATGAGTGTCAGCATCAGATGATGTCACGGTGCATGTTTTAAGTAGCATTTTATGATGTCACGGTGAATGGCGCATGTTTTAAGTGGCATTTTATGTAAACGTGACACGACTGACCGGAAATATGGGGACAGTTGTAAAATTCTATTAATTTGTAGAATTTATGTATAATTTCATGTTTTTAATCAATTGATATGAATGATCACAACCTAAACTTGTTATTAATGGTGATTTTTTTCCCTCCCAAAAACAAATTTTGGCATAAAAAAATTATGCAAGATGTAGCTCCAATTTGGCTAAGGATAAGCTATTTTTCAGGATTTGTAATTTTTGAAGTGTTTTTAATAAAGAAGAAAAATCATGGAACCAAGTAAAGGACACATTCCTTTACAGAACAACACCCAGAAATCAACACGCTAGTCAGTTTAGACATTTTTGAATTATACAAGTTTTATTTACAGTAACACTTCCAGGACAGATAAGTTATATTTCTGGTAGAGTGTCCCCTAAGATGTGTTAATGATACAGTGAGTACAACTGTTGTTGTTTTTTGTTTTTTTGGTTTTTTTTTTCCCACACTCGCATCACGCACTGCGTCCAATTAGAAAAGAAGCAACATGTTTTATCCACTAGATGGCAGCATGGATGTATCCGTGGGGACATTTAAAAGAATCCTGCCGCTTATTGTCCTTTAAAGGGCATCTAAAGTTGATTCCCATTGTTTTTGTATCGGCTAATCAGCGAGCCGCACCAGCGCAAACGAACTGAAATAGAAGGATTATCTACGCATGTACACCAAACATTGGTTTATATGTATGAAATAGGTCATGAGACAATGTAAGATGTCAACAAAAGCAAGTGATTTGTTTGTAAACATTGGACATTCAACGTCCTGTCTGAGAATCGACTTTAGATGCTCTTTAATAAAAGTGGTTTTGTAGATGTGGAACTATGGCCCGTTTCCACCGCAGGAACTTCAGGGTAATTTTACGGGGCCGGGGCCGTTGGTGTGTGTCTCCACTGCTGGAACCACCCCCGAAGGACAGAGTTCCGGAACTTTTACAGGGGCTAAAAAAGTCTCTGCCTCGGAGTAGGTACTCTAAACGGCCCCTAAAAACTCCTGGGTGGGGCTTAGGGTTTACTTGGCGCTGATTGTATTTACTCAGGGCGGGATGTGACGTCAACAGAAAGCAACAAAATAGCCGGCATTTTTAAAACTCAGCAGACGACGAGGGGTCGCATTTTTAAAAGGACGTCACACAACTTTACAGGAACCGTCCTCCCACTTTGCCCTCTCGGTGGAGACACGGCAGCTGAGAGGGCCGAGTGAGAGGACGTTCCCGTAGTATTTCCTGCCCCCCAAATACTACCAGGAACTTCTTCGGTGGAAACGGGCCTTATGCAGATACTGAGGTGTGCTTTGCTGAAGCTGGGACAAACATGAATGAAAAAAAAAAAATCAACTGTCAAATAGCGGATCCAAGCAATCAGCTACTTAAAACACCGTGCTTTCGACTGCAAGACGATAAAAACGCTCTTCAATTTCTCCCGCTGGACGCAAATTGACTCCGCAACCGATGATAACAGCGAAAAGTTGCGATAGGGGAAGAGTTGAGCGTTCCTAGTTTCTCTGCATCCATACATCGTGTGTATCATAAGATAACCTGAGTAAATACAAAATACAGTTTTTAAATGATGATTTCATTTATTAAGGGGAAAAGCTATCCAAACCTACCTGGCCCTATGTGAAAAAGTAATTGCCCCCCCGTTAAATCATGAATTAACTGTGATTAACCACATTTTTAAGTCCAATTTCACTTACGCCCAGGCCTGATTACTGCCAGACCTGTTGAATCAAGAAATCACTTCAATAGAACCTGTTTGACAAAATTAAGTAGGCTAGAAGATCTCAAAAAGCAACACGTCATGCCGCGAACAAAAGAAATTCAAGAATTGATTAGAAACAAAGAAATGGACATCTATCAGTCTGGAAAAGGTTGCAAAGCCATTTCTAAGGCTTTAGGACTCTGGCGAATCATGGTGAGAGCCATTATCCACAAACGGAGAAAACTTGGAACAGTGGTGAACCTTCCCAGGAGTGGCCGGCCTACCCAAATTACTAGAAGAGAGCATCGACGACTCATCTAGGAGGTCGCAAAAGAACCCAGAACAACATCTAAAAAATTGCAGGCCTCATTTGCTTCATTTAAAGTCAGTGTTCATGATTCAACAATAAGAAAGAGACGGGCAAAAATGGCATCCATGGGAGAGTTCCAAGGCGAAAACCACTGCTGATCAAGAAGAACACAAAGGCTCGTCTCACATTTGCCAAAATACATCTTGATGATCCCCAAGACTTTTGGGAAAATATTCTGTGGTTTGACGAGACAAAAGTCGAACTTTGCTGCTTCAGGATCTGGTCGACTTGCCGTAATTGATGGAACCATGAATTCTGCTCCTTACTGGAAAATCCTGAAGGAGAATGTCCGACCATCAGTTTGTGACCTCAAGCTCAAGCACACTTGGGTTATGCAGCAGGACAATGATCTGAAACACACCAGCAAGTCCACCTCTGAATGGCTTAAAAAAAACAAAATGAAGATTTTGGAGAGGTCTAGTCAATGTCTGGACTTAAATCCGCTTGACATGCAGTGGCATGACCTTAAACAGGCTGTTCGTGCTCAAAACCCCTCCAATGTGGCTGAATTAAAACAATTCTGCAAAGAAGAGTGGGCTAAAATTCTTCCACAGTGATGTGAAAGACTCCTTGCCAGTTATTGCAAACATTTGATTGCAGTTCTTGTTGCCGAGGGTGGCACAACCAGTTATTAGGATTTTGGGGGCAATTACTTTTTCACATAGGGCCAGGCAGGTTTGGATAGCTTTTTTCCTCAATAAATGAAATCATCATTTAAAAATTGCATTTTGTTTTTATTTGAGTTATATTTGTCTAATATTAAAATTTGTTTGATGATCTGAAACATTGAAGTGTGACAGATATGCAAAAAAAAAAAAAAAAAGAAATCAGGAAGGGGGCAAATACTTTTTCACGTCACTGTAGCTCAGAAGGTTCCATGGAGGATTTTGCAGGATTCTCTGACCAAGCCAAAGACCCTTGAGAGTATGAGTATAAATATATAGTTTAAAAACGGTCTCTTGACCTTTTAAGTCATTGATTATTTTAATTGGGATGTGTGAGTGCTGCATATGTGTGCCTAGACTGCATTTATAATGTGTGAGTGTGGGTTTTCTATGATGTGCTACTTGACAAGTTTAGTTTGTTATTTCCACAAACCCTGACCTCTGGATTCAGGTCATTCTGTCACAGTCTATGGAGGTCAGGAAGAGAGGTCACAGTGCATTCCAGGAGCGGCTGGATCAACAACACAGGCTGTCCAGAGCCAAGCACAGATTCTGGAAAAACCACATTCCTTCACTGCTCTGAGTCGGTCAAGACCTGGTGCACTTTACCAGAGCACCCCATGAGAATCCCTTCATAGCTTTAAATGTCAAAGATGAATATTCTCTGGTGAATTAAAACATTTGTCATGACCCTGGTCTCTGAGAATCCCCCAAAAAAGTATCTGACAACTATTCTTATCCTTAAGAATCTGTCAATGAGGTGAGATATTTTAACTCATCTGACAGTATGCCAGTGACGCAGGAAAATTTAACTTGTCAGACAAATATTAACTTTGGTCAAGGTAATATTTTCATCCTCAGAAAAAAAGAGAAAAATAAATGTGTTATGGTCCAGACCAGGAATCAAGTGCTGAGTCAGACATGCAATCCAACTGGTAGTTTATTGACAGCATTACGGTACAGATTGTGGATGGACCCCCCGATGAGGCACAGGTGAAACCCCAGACTAGGATAGCACAGCTCAGCTCAGATGTAACAGTCAAGGCTGGGCTGACAGTCGCCGGCTAGTGGTTTCCTGGAATGCAACCTGATGGTGTACAGACTCTGCTGGCACTGAACTGCATCAGAGGATGAGAAGGTTGCTTGAATGAAGCGCGGACCCAGTCCAAGATATGAGCGGCCCTCCAATCCGATAAAATGCTTGCTTCGTCGTGTTCACTCGCCCTCCAATCGAAGGGGGAATCCCCAAAAAATCCGGGATGTAAGACGGCGGCAACTTGTAGGGTCGTTCCAATCCAGTTTTGCGAAGGGAAGGGCGCATTTTCATTTGCTCAAGCCCTCGATTATCCTCCCTCCAACGAAGCCAACAACGAACATCCCTCCAAGCTTTGATATTGCCCAAAATGCTTTGCTCATTCTCCCTCGGTAAAAAATCATGTCCGCCATTCTTTTCTGCTGGCAAAAGGAGGAATTATGGCAGGGAAATTACCATACAAATGTCAGAATTGTGTTCGAGTCGTGTGTAATTTATGACAGAGTTATATGTAAATAGTGAAGTTTGGGGGTGAGGGGCATCGGTTTCGCATTATTTTTAAGCAGGTAACTTTACGTTCATTTTTGCTGTAGCCTATAGCATCCACGAGGACTGTTGCGGAGCTTGTAGCCCTTTCACACTGGACGCGAAACGAATTTTTCGCGCGGCAGATTACATTCAAAGTCTTTGCATTGACTTTGAATGTAATCTGTCGTGCGAAAAATTCGTTTTGCGTCCGGTGTGAAAGCAGCTTTATTTTGCCATAAAACAGTCGCAAGTGCCGCAGCAGTCAAACGAGCGCGCCGTCTTCTTCTTGCCGTAAACATGCGATACAGAGTCCGCGTGAACTGTAAAAGGTAAAACGTACAGGTAACTAAAGCCTAATTTATAGTCGTCCAAGACACGCAGAGTCCCTCTCCGACATGTTTTCGGACGCATGACGGACAACCCCCAAATATTCTAACTACCCGTCAAGACGACGGAGGCCCCACGGATAGCGCAAGCCTGTGACTGATCAGCTAACTACATCATTCCCGGAACGCCGCTCAGACGTCATGAAATCGTAGGCGGGTCTCCAAGAAAAACGCTACACCCCCTATTGTCCTAGCGGTGAATTGCTTTTACAACACCCATTAAGGGGAGGAGAAACCTTTTGGAAAAAATTGTCATTTTTGGATAGAAATCATTCATACTCGGTGTATTGACAGTATATGACCTGAAATACACAAAATGCGAATTTGACCTAATTTACATAATTAGATCATATGATTCAAGATGGCCGCCACCCCGATTTCACCATTATTTCTTTGCCTTATATCTCAGGACTGAAGCAAGATATTTGAATCAGGTTTTTTTAAATTAGATTTAGTTATGTTTACACCTTCTTCTGAACTAGAATAAAGCATTTACACATAATTCTAGAGATTTAGTGGGGTAAAAGAGGATTTTGCCATTTTTCGCCCCCTCGATATGAAATATAAATTACCATAACTCACAGACCCAAAGTGCTAAACCAAAACTTTTAGTTCGGTAGACTTCCTGATATGTACACAGACTTCTGTCAAAATTTCATGAGAAAAGCTCCACAAATAAGTGAGATATAGTGCCTTAAATGATAGCAATCGGGGCGAAAATCAGGTTTTGAGAAAATCCAGGTTAAAGTCAAAGTACACCTACAAATCATTGTAACAGTCAACTTAGAACATTAAAATGCCCTTGAAGCATAAACTTCTCCCTCCTGCTCCCTCTGATTGATTGTCCTGTTCTTGAGCAGATTGAAGTGATTTTTGGGTTTCTCCTCTCCTTAAGCAACGGAGAAGTCTGAAAGGTCCACATCTCTGTCGATACAACTGCATGTCTGCGCATTGACAGAGTTGGATGACCATAAATTAGGCTTAACTCAGTCGGCTCCATGGCAACACTAACTTCCCGTTGGCTTGTTGACAAATGTCGAAGTGCGGAAGAAACGAGGCGAGGGTTATTCCAATCCGATTTCCCACAACTCTCCCCATAAGTTCGCTCCATTGCCCTCCCTCGCTCGGGAAGGGTTTCCTCGCCTGCGACGTCATTCGGAGGGCTCACTCGAGTGGAGGGAAAAAGTGAAGGGAGTATCTTATTTTGGATTGGAACGCAGCCATGGATCGAAGTTGCAAGCCGTTCCTAACAAACTGGACAAAAAAAAAAAGAAACTCGGAGGGGTTTACAAGAATGCGGTCCCAGTCCTACACCTAAGTTAGGATTGGAAGCTTGTTCTTGATGACTGAATTGATGAAAGGGCTTGGGTTGGGTTAACTTGAACTCGGTCCCAATCTTGAACCCTGATAAGGATTGGAAGCTTGTTCGAATTAACTAAATAACAATAAATACTTCTTAGAGAAAAGGCTGCCACTAAAGTAGAGTTGCATCAGACAAAGATCTTTTACTAACATACGTTGTCTGGGATCTTAGTATGAATGCGACTTCACAATCTAGCAACTTGCACATTAAACAGAGGGCTTAAATACCCATCACAGGGTCATTAGGAGACAGCCGCGCAACAAGATTCAGTCGGGCAGGGAAGACACACAAGCGACAAACCAATCAAAAGACACATACACCTAATTGACATGCAAGTTGCTTAATTGGTAAGAGGTACACAATGAATTCACACGACGATTATGACAGTATTTAATTCTATTTTAAGATGACAGACCTTGTTATACGGCTGCTTTTAAGCAATCTCATATGCCAGACTGGGGAAGATCTGTCACCACAAGGGCCCCTGATGCAATACAGGACGTTGGTGCAAGATGGCTGATAGTGACGCACATAGAAGTAAAGAGAAATTGACTATCATCCCATCATGACGCACATAGAAGTAAAGAGAAATTGACTATCATCCCATCAGTGTCCTATCTGCGCTGGTTCACAGTCTTATGAGCGATTGTTTTTCTCTAAACGGTAACCTCCGATGTATCTCACTGCAATGGAAGCAGGAAATCAAAATACGTCGGGGTGTTATTTCACATTCTTTTTTCTAGGGACATTTACTTACCCTCTCATGCTGGAGAAGACCATAAGCTACGAAGTGGTCATGTTTAAATGATGAACTCACGTTAGTAAAGTATTTATTTAGCTGCATTAGCAAATTAACAAACAGAATGATCGTACGATGAGTGGTTTGACCCTTTTGTTAGAGTTAAACCTAAAGTCATAGCACTTGTTCTACAAAGGACGGCGCACGCACCCTTTGCATTCCTAGGTATCCTGGCAACTGGCATTACTCATGGATGCCCTGTGATCGCAGCATTGAACTAGGTGAAACTTCTCTCTGATGGTACTCACAGCCAGGTAACCTCGGCAAATTCCTTTGTATTCCGACACCAGAAAACACTGTGCCGAGTTACACTCACACAGGAGAACGCATGGGTGAAGAATAAAGGTTGGGAAAGATGTGATCGTCCTGAACTCCAGTCTTGTATTCACACATCCAGTCTTCGTCGAGAATCTGAGCCAGTTGGAAGCTGTTAGAAAAACCCACAAACACATTAGATCTCATACATCAGATTTGACCATTGATGGAGTTAGAACATGTTAGGTTAAATTTACCACATTTTTACACACATTAGGCGGCATTTTGCCTGAATTTTCTATTATGAGTTATAAATGACATGGCTTACGTCAACGAAACACAACTATTGGGGAATTTTATAGTTTACATGAGGCGTACTAAGTACCAAGTTCTAATAAAATTTCATCTTAACAAATGCTAGGCAGAAACCACCGCTTGGGGATTCATTTGATTTTAAACCAAACCTTCGATTTCCATCACGTGTCCGGAGCGCCCCCTGCTGTTTCACTGCTGTAGTGAAATGGGCGGTCTGCAGAGAAACCAGGAGCGCTCAGCCCTTCTCGTATCGCAACTTGTCGCTGTTATCATCCGTCGCGGAGTCAATTTGCGTCCAGCGGGAGAAATTGAAGAGTGTTTTCGTTATTCCCGTCAGTGCGGAGTTAAGAAGACAAAATGAGCAAGGTTCACGGAGGAATGAAGTGTGTGAAATATCTGCTGTTCATATTCAACTTCATATTCTGGGTAAGTGATGTTCGCTCACCTATTCCTGTTAAATTATTTTCATAAATTATTTTTTGTGACTGGTATTTACAGGTAAGCAACATGAACCTAACCCTTGATGGGTGGTTAAAATATTTGTCTGAAGGCATGCGTATTGTGAATTAATCTCAGTGTATGAACTGAATGATCTCATCGTGCGTTCTTCAAATGATGCTTTATCTGATATGTTTCCTCGGGTCGAAGTGAGGAGTATTTACTACATTACAACAGGATGGTGGCGTTTGCTTCCACTAGAAGGTGATGTTGGTCGGAAACGTGGTAAAATACTGAGAATATGGGCTGCTAGTTTACCTAATTATTGATGCAGCTGCACTACTGTGTTCGTCAATATGCCAGACTATGTAGTATACACAAAGAATTATGCAAGCATGTGTATGTGTGTGTGTGTGTGTGTGTGTGTGTGTGTGTGTGAGAGAGAGAGAGAGAGAGTGTGTGTGTGTGTGTGTGTGTGTGTGTGTGTGGGGGGGGGTTCTGCCGAAGCACGTGAAATACCGATCTGTCTGCGTGAAGGCTCAGGCTTTCGCGCACATTTTTAGGATTGAACACCTGCCTTCAGTTTCACCAGGATTATCAATGCAGCGTTCCCCGTGGGAATTAAGATTGTGGCGCAATCTTTAGAGACTCTGGTTGCTCTCTCTGAGTTTCCTCCCTCTATCAGTGCTTGTAGTAAAGTGCTCAGGGCTCGTCCGTTATCTTGTATCAGATTAAAAGTATCGTTTTTCTGGCGTGCTCACTCACGTGATCACTCAAGGGTTGCGGTATCGGGCGCGTTGTGCGGTCGGTACAATTCTGCAGCGGAAGTCAGGAGAGAGTGCTTTCTGGTGTCTGCAATCTCAATCAAAATCACGGGAAATATTTTTAAGGAATTGCCTGTGTGGGCCGCGCATGTGTAGTATGCGAAGTAAAATGGTCTATCAGATATATCATGCCCGTATCATTCAGTAGGCTGACGGTTTTATCCGAAGTAGCATCTAGTTTAAGGACTGAATAGGGGCCAATGCCCTTGGACCAATTTAGGGGAAGGGCCTCGTGCAAGGACCCTACCGCTACTCAGATCTTGTTGTTGGTACACTAGGGCTAGATCCATTTACCTTTTATGTCCCAGTCATACAACTTGTCCCAGCCTTACACCAAACAACTTTTGAGTTGATTTCACGGTCTAATTTCAAATTTCACAAATTTATCTAACTTCCATGGGAGTTTTGCTCAAGTTGGGGCACGCTATCTTTGTGATGTAGTAGGTGGATAAAATAAAGACAGGACGCAAGGATGGTTCCCGATTTCGCGCGTACTCAAGTACATCAAGACTGGACTCTTACATCTCTTCTTCTCTCTCAACCCAACTCCTCCTCAATGCCCCTAGTGGCTAGGATGTATATTGAACCACACAATGGAGATAATTCCTACTCAAAATACACTGCCCAAGTCACCGTCTGGAAATTAATGAACAAATTCTATAATTGGATCATTATTGCGGTTATTAATATGTTTCAGCTGGCAATAATCATTTTAACCCTGACTGATGCAGCGCGTCGCTACTCATTTCTGAAAAAATCATGTTGGAAGACATATCCCTTGATGGTGGAAAAGATGTTATAGTATTTCAGAACGGGCAAGTTATTGGCCTGTATTTAGCAAAGAAAACCATGAATGACAAAAACAAGTACGAGGAATCATTTTCACAAACAAATTTGCCACCACAAAGTCCTGACCTTAAACACATTAAAAGTTATTGGGATGTGCTCAAGAAAGACCACCAAGTGGTTCAACCATTATGTCGAGAACACAAGATCTCGGCCAAAAATAATGGCATTTCTGATCAAAAATAAATGTTCTGGCATTGCATATAGTTGTCAAAACAATGACAAGACGAAAATGCACTGTAATCAAAGCTACAGGGGTTCCAACTAAATATTTGTGTGTGTGACTTTTTTTTTGGCTGGGCAGTGTACATTCAGGAGTGCAAATGCATTTATATGAATTCTAAGATTAGATCAGGATACCACAATCCTCATCTCGATTGTTGGTGTAAAGAGATGACTTGGTCTTTTTCTCCTCTTGACATTCAGATAAAATCAAAAGTGTTTAATATAATCGCAAATCTTTAGTATTGGTTCGTGCAAATAGTGACGGCCAAAGACATTAAAATTGTCGACAGTGCGTTTCGCATGATCCCCCGGTCTTTACCAGATCTTATAGTCTGTGAATGAAAAGTCTGTGATTCTTTGACTCATTGTCTTTAGATATGAGAGGGTGACAAACATCAGTCTATTGAAATTCTTCATATGTATGGTTGGCATTAGCCTTGAGGTCACTGATTGCCTGCCTTCGTGGGTGTTCATAGCTGCATTGTGCTCGTCCCTGTTTAACCCTGAGCGGCTCCGCACTGGGTCTGTCCTCTGTAGTGCAGTGAAGACACTCGGTCCAGAGGATGGGGATACTGTGATAGAGGAGGAGTGGAAAACACATTTTTATTCACACAGTCTGTGCCTGACTGGCATCAGCCTCTTGTTTAGTGATTGATGTGCTTGACTGAGACTCAGGAGGTCAGTGGTTCGAGCCCCACTGTAGTCACAATACAGTCAGTGCAGCTGTTGGGCCCCAAAGCGAGGCCCTTAACCCAGAGTTGCCCCAGGGAGGCAATTATTCCTGGTTAGTCAAAATCAAACTGAGGTGATTCTGGATTTAAGAAAATGGATTTAAGAAAATGGCTAAATAACTAAGTAATGGAATGGAGTATGACTCAAATCAATTCGAATGTCACCCTTCCCTCCTGCTACTGGGCTCGTTTAGTTATCCTCCTGCCCTTGTTAATTTTTTCGACCTAATTATTTCACCCCCTTTTGTTCACTCTATTTAAACTCCTCTTATTCTTTCCCAGGCAGGTATCCATACATCGTAACACCTCCATTTTATCACCTTGTAAGAGCACTCGGGTTTGTTTCTGTTTATTCTGTCATCCGTGCTTTGATTTGTCATTAAAATTCTGTCTTTCCCTACGTCTTCTCCGGGGAACCAGATTGTTACATTGAATGTGACAAACTCAAAATAAGTTTTAAGTGTTTGGATTATTTCAGGTACCCCGAGTTTTATTTTTACCTGCATGTTTTTTTTTTTGATTTGAGTGAACAAAACGATTTTTCTGAGTTATAATTTTTGACGCACACAATTTAAAGCATTTACAATTTGTGCTTTTAAAATATATGTACTTGTGTGTGTGTGTGTGTGTGTGTGTTTATTTTTTTCTGTATCTGGCAGCAGGGGACAAATCGGAGATATTGTTGATCCAGTGTCTCCATGAGAGATGTATTCTTATAATGAAACTCAGACATACTGATATACAGACTTAATGTCCACCATATTTGTGAAGTGTCGTGAGCTGCTCGGTATTGTTAGTAGGTGGCATGTGGATGAGATTAAGCTGAATAAATTCACCAGGTAAAACCCTGGGCAGCAGTCCTTGCTTTTATTTTCCAGCTCTCGCACAAGTAATGCCGTTCCGTACCCGAGCACGCTTGTGTATGTCAACATTCCAATACAGCAGGTGGCAGTATGCACCTAGGTGGTTTTAAAAAAAGACATTGTGCACAAAGAAGAAGCAAACCCTTGCATTATCAACCAGGCGACCGCGTTTTGCGTGTAGCATCCAGTCGTGATTATATGTTTGCGTCCGCCCAAATTTTGAGGGAGCATTTAATTTCTTCGTTTGACCAGAGAGACCCTTTCACCGCCATGTTTGTTAGAACAAAAAAAGCCGAATAGTTAAGACGTGATGTAACAGTCAACGTCCGTGTTCAAGTACGGTTGTTTTCACATTTGGTACGAGGATGGATGAACCGTTTCCGGGAACACCTCTTCCAAGCGGACTCACGAGGTACGCTTGTGTTCACATTTACCAATGAACTGGACTTTGGGGTCATGTGTGCTCAGATCGGTGCCCGAGTCCCTAGTGTAAAAGCACCTATGGGGTTCGGGGATTTACTTTGTGAACTTATTCAGCTGATTTACTTAGTGTTTTCCAAGGGTTTAAAGTTGTACGTAAGTCCTCGCTTACAGTAGACTTGCGTCCAGTGTGAAGCGGAAGTTGACTTCATTTGCTCTTGCTCAGCACTGGCAGGCGCTAATTCTCACACACAGAGTCTGCTGCCCAGAAGTGTGAACTCCGAATTAGCATAGTACAGAACTAGCGCAGTTTCTAATGAAATGGCTTAGGCTAAGCCGAGTACACGGCCACATCTAATTTTAAGATGCGGAAATTCGTTCCTGTATTGATTCATTTGCTCAGAGTGGAGATCCGTTTTTGTTGGAATGAATTAATTAGGCACACGTCAGAAGCAGAAGAGAGTGTGGACTTTAATGAATTTTCTGATTCAATTGGTTACACCTGGCTCAGGAGCACCCTTTATTATGAGTGCATTTACTCCTGAGAAACATTGGGCACACGCTCAGGCCCAAAGTCGCAGAGATATCGTGAAATGCGCGCTTCTCGTTAACAGTCAGTCTTGGGTGTAAGGTTTTTATGCGGCCGGACCTGGACGGGTGGAGACCGGAGCGCCAGGTCCTAAAGCCTCACACCCACAACCTGAGTAATTATGCGTCTCTAGCTTCTGAGTTTTTAAATGGTATTTATTGAGCTATATAGATACTTATAAATTTAACAGCCTGTAAATGGAATTTATGAGCCTGTTTATAAGAATAGCTGGCAGAGGTCCAGTGACAGATGGGCTTCCCCCATTGAGTCAGGCTGAGTTGGAGGTCTCTTATGACCAGAGAGGGAGTTTTTCCTTGTCTCTGTTATTCCCATTGAGCTCACAAAATGGGCTCAGGCCTCCCCTCTGACAGGGCCCTAAAGGAAATGCTATGTAAGTAGACTTGAATTGAAAAAGAACAATTGGCAAGGTATTTGAAATTCAGAATTTCTCCTTAAATATTTAATGCCAGGCGCCTGGTCTGTTCACTGAGGCGTTGATGCAATTTTTTGTGCAAGATCTAGGGCCTCTATACACTGTGTATGATAAAAAAAAATACATATGCTATTTTCACTGGAAGATCTGTGATTTATAAGAACTAATTTGATACAAAAAAAAGATGTTAAGTTGGGCAGCACGGTGGTGCAGTGGGTAGCACTTCCACTTCACTGCAAGAAGATTGTGGGATCGAATCAGCCTGGGGCCTTTCTGTGTGGAGTTTGCATGTTCTCCCTGTGTTCGCGTGGGTTTCCTCCAGGTACTCTGGTTGCCTCCTCCTCCTCCGAGTCTTGCTGCGGGTCTCCTGCAGTCACTCGAGGGTTTTTGACCACCCGTCTCCTCAGGAATCTGGTGACAGCCATTGATAGCTTCCTCTTTCTGCCACATCCTGGTACTGCAGCCACTCTACCTTTAACTCTGAACTTGCAAACTATGCTTCCCACTGTATCTCTATGAAAATTCAGTGTCTGTGCTACTATTTTGTATCCTTTTCCTTGTTTGTGCCAGGTAATGATCTCCTCTACTAGCTTTTAGGACAATCCTTTGGACAGCCATATTTCTAATATGTAATCAAATGTCACTGCCAACAAACCCCTAGCAAGTGCAAGTATTTGATGTGTTCTATCTCAAGCAAACCTGATGCAACTAATTAAGCTCTTGATTAACTGCATTAGGTGTGCTTGAGGCAACACCTGATTTGCAAATATGCTCTGATGAGGGATTCTGTTCGGGGGGTTGAATAATTTTGAGACTACAGTAGTCATTAAAAATGGCATTTTGTGTTAAATTTGGAGAAACCACTTGTAATATTAGTTGTGTTGAGCTATTAAAAATATTCTTGTTTAATCTGTTAATCAGAAACAGCTGAAAGTTTGTAAATTTTGCTATTAAACCCAATTTGCAATGGGGGTTGAAGAATTTTGATTGCAACTGTATGTCAACACAAGTGAGTTCAACGACGAGCTTACTGCAAACCCGTAGTTGTATATATATTTTAAAAATGATAATCAAAAAAAATAACATGCTGGTTTGAACAACCGATTATGACGATTATTAATTTCTGTAATCAAGCACTTGGTTGGTAAGCTGAACCAACCAACTGTCGATTATCATCGATCATCGTCCCACCACTAATAATCATGCTCGTACACGACTCATGCTGTCATCTTGGGAGTGCACAGACAGTTCACAGTTCACCTCCGAAACATGTGCCACTCAGCAGCTTCTCATTTCCACTTGCGGTTTCAAACCTTGCATGCACAGAACGAACGCGGATTAAACCAAAATGTGTGCTCGCTCAGAACGCAACTGACAATCACCTGGACGGTCAGTAGGAAGGACTTCAGCAAAAAAAAAAAAAAAAAACGATGCTAACCCAAACCAGCTGCATCCCTCCCACGTCACTGAGCGGCACAAAGCCAAATATGGGCTGCTGTCATCAGGCTGCTGGGCACAGTCAGTAGTGGCACGGCTGGATTCAGCTCGATGCTGTGGTGGTCCCTCTCGCTCCACAGTCAGTGCCTTTTCAGAAGACAGCAACCCTGCACCTCTTTCAAGCTGATTTCAACTCACTCGCTAAAAATTACATGCAGTTTATCGTCCCTAAAGTTTCATAAATTTGGATATTTTTGACAATACACGACTCCTTATCTCAAATGTGTTCATTTCACCTGAAATAACTCAAGCTTTTATAAATGGCCCTGATCCGGAATCTGTTTGCTGGGATCCCGAGGACCCATAGCTGAACTGGAGTCAGCTTGCTGGGATCCCGAGGACCCATGGCTGATCTGGAGTCAGCTTGCTGGGATCCCGAGGACCCATGGCTGATCTGGAGTCAGCTTACTGGGATCCCGAGGACCCATGGCTGCCAGCCCACACATACACACACATACACACACATGCGCGTGCACGCACGCACACACACACACACACACACACATATACGCACGCATACACACAAACATACGCACACGTACACACACACACACACACGCACACACACACACACACACACACACGAGCACGTGCGCGCACAGAAATTTTGTGGTCTTTAGTGGAAAGGCAAAACACGTTTTAAATCTCCTGTATTTAAAAGTAGTCAGTACTTCATTCAAATTTGCTGTAGCATTATAATTCTGGACGACCCTCTGTCAGTTTTTTATGGTTATTTGTCTTTAACAAAAGAAGAACTGAGTGAAAAAGGTGGTTTACCCCCCCAACCACACTGTAATTGTGTTGTTGACAGTGTAACACACCCTGAGGCTGGACTGCTTAGTGTGATTTGTCACGAAAGCGCTTTGCCTTTGCTTCAGATCCTCTGGTCTCTCTCTGCTGAAATGAGAAATCGCTTGACTGACCTCAGAACAGGTGTGAAATTCAGCTGTGGCACTGTCTTTAGACACTTCTGCTTTCTTTGGGAGCATTTATATACCCCTGCCTCTTTCAAAATAGCCCCAAACAGCCCTTTACATTCTCCTCGTTTGAATGCCCCCAGCACTTTCAAAATACCTCCAGTCTCATTAAAACTCCTGCCCGGTTCTTGTAAATCCCCTCTCCTGTCTCCCCCTGCTGTTTTTTTAGCGATTCGCTGTCAGAACCAACAGAGCGTCGACTTGACCATTGAGTTTTTCTGCTTCCCGTTGCATCTCAGTCGCACCGCAGTGTCACACTCCAGAGCGTTTAGAAACGGAACTACGCTTCCATTGGCTGTTTTACTTCCTGATAGTTTACAGTGCCTGCCCCCCCCCATAATTTGTTGCCCCACATGTCTTTTTCTTTACTGTAAGGCAGGCGTGCCCATAAACTCCAACTATAAATGAACTGTAAATGCTTGATTTACTTAAAAACGTTCTGTCTTTGTGCTTCATGCTACTGTGATGAGTGACTTCTAAGAGTAACTTGATTTATTAACTTTACTGAGAATCTTGGCAGTTAGCCTTAGACAGTTTGGTGTAACTAGGAGACATAACATTTTTTAGTTAATCAAAGCTCTAGTGTTGTTGAGCGTAGGACCGAAGGGAATCTGTACTCAAGGACATGTTGAGACTGACAGAGTGCAGCTGTGAAATTAATTTCACAGTCATTTCTACGTTAATTCTCAGAGTCTAAGGAAAGCCCCAATTCACACTCTATCGCCCGGAGCCAGTTTTCTGTCATTTCTCCTGACTGAAACCAATGTACTGAGTAAAGTCCCTCACCGAGGGTGATTTATATTTTTGACAGTCATAGTCCGTATGTGCAGCGGAAGGCGTTGCTGGAGCGGATCAGGTAGAGCGTTTCTCACACGAGTTCGGCGGCATGTCCTCATTTGTAACTCAGACCCATCATATCCGATGCGTTAAGCTTGGCTAAGCTTCGCTCAGGCAAAGCACTTTAAGGGAAATGGCAGCAGTTTCCACTTCCAACACACACACAGATGTTGCCTGACTCAAATGAATATTCAAATATTGCTCTTTTCCGCATTGATGGTAAAGGTCGCACCAGTTAATCAGAATCTGCTTACTGTGTGTTTTCTGAACCAATGGTACAGCCTGTACGGTTGGTCAAAACATTTAACGTGAATGTCCACTGCTGTCAGTAATAAATTAGAGGCTATGTGTGGTTCTCTGGATGTGAGCCTCTGCCATCACCTGAATTGCACTCACCAAAGGTGTTTATAGTCGCTGATATGCTGTTTAATTTTTTCTTTTTTTTCTATTTGGCTTGATTCTCTGTACCCTGCAGTGGATAGCAGTGCCAGGAAATGGCAGTTTGCTCATATGTCTCTTAGATGTAGGAACCACCCTGTCCATCACCGACAATCATACCATCATCAACGATGTCTGGACCACACGTGTTGCCCCCTCTGGTTTAGTCAGATAAATAATTTGATAACTTCACCGTGGCTGCTGATAGGTGTGCCTAATATCAGAGTTGTGTGTGTACAATCGTAAAAAAGTAATTACCAGTCTTTATATAATAGTTAAAAAGATTTGGTGACTATGAGTGCCATCATGAAGGCCCCATTAGGCCGGATTAATCTCAAAGTTTGTCTGTCCCAAACACTGAAGTTCATTGCAATGCGTCTCAGTGATTCCTGTTGAAATTCTTATGTGTGTGTGCAGGTTATAAGGTGCCACGAGGTTCAGCCTAGAGTGTTTTCAGCCTGTTGTGCTCATTTTTGTCTCCCCTGAAAGACTCTCAGGGGATACTATGGTTTTGAAAGAAAGGCGCTGCCATATCTTCCCAAGAGGGTTAGACGTTATCACTGGGGAGCATGAAATAATTAATGGATTTTATTCTTTTTTGGTGCGTGACTAGATGGGAACCTGAACCAGAACAAGGCAATTCAAGCCTTTTGTTAGGCCCACCAAGACCTAAATGGGCCCAAAAATGCTCAAAAATATTTATTTCTCGGTAAAGCCAGCTCTTTTTTGTGATTCCTTCCAAAACTTGCTGTAAAAACATGCCACAAATATGGGCTCATCTCAGCTTGTCAATCAGGCCCCTGGTTGAGCGTCTTTGGTCGTGTTGGAGACAGAATGGTTGCTGAAGGGGAGAGGGGTGTGTGTTTCAGGATACGTTTGCGCACGGATGGTCCCCCGCCGCATGCTGTCATTAGACCTTGTAACAGCCTTCACAGAAATAACATATAATCTCTCAAGTTCAACAAAGAAATTTGAATCTAAAAGCTTCATTTTTTTTAAATTGCCCTGCTTTGGTATTGTACTGAACTGAAGAAGTTCATTAGAGATGTCCCTCATGTTCTGGAAGTGAAAAAACATGTGGGGCAGCTTCTGTCGTGTGGGGAAATACATTTTCAGTGTTGTGGGTCCTCGGGGATGACAGTCCTGTATTGGTTTAAGAAGAGAGGAAACCTTACCTTCAGAATCGCTAAAGGTGTTTCCATGGCGACAGCGTGATTAAAAATTGATCCATGAATTGTTCAGCCTCTGATTAATGTGTGGGTGTGACGAGCGTGTCCCGGAACTCCGCTCTACATTACTCAGACAAACGTGCAGAATCCAGTGTTACAGCTGTGAACACTGACGAAGAGCAGCCCCTGAAAATACAGCCCCCGCCCTGTCAAGTGTGGGGGTACTGTTCTCAGTGTGGAGGTGCTGTTCTCAGTGAGGGGGTGCTGTTCTCAGTGTGGGGGTGCTGTTCTCAGTGTGGAGGTGCTGTTCTCAGTGTGTGGGTGCTGTTCTCAGTGTGGGGTGCTGTTCTCAGTGTGGTGTGCTGTTCTGAGTGTGGGGTGCTGTTCTCAGTGTGGTGTGCTGTTCTGAGTGTGGGGGGCTGTTCTGAGTGTGGCACTGCTGTTCTCAGGGTGGGGTGCTGTTCTGAGTGTGGTGCTACTGTTCTCAGTGTGGGGGTGCTGTTCTCAGTGTGGGGTGCTGTTCTCGGTGTGGTGCTGTTGTTCTCAGTG
The DNA here is from genome assembly GCA_029692085.1 of Gymnothorax javanicus. Lineage (NCBI taxonomy): Eukaryota > Metazoa > Chordata > Actinopteri > Anguilliformes > Muraenidae > Gymnothorax > Gymnothorax javanicus. The sequence continues at coordinate 97,189,612 of CM056202.1, read as the reverse complement.
TGGAGGTGCTGTTCTCAGTATGGTGCTGCTGTTCTCAGTGTGGAGGTCCTGTTCTCAGTGTGGGGGTGCTGTTCTCAATGTGGAGGTGCTGTTCTCAGTGTGGGGGTGCTGTTCTCAGTGTGTGGTGCTGTCCTCAGTGTGGGGTGCTCTTCTCAGTTTGTAGTGCTGTTCTCAGTATGGGGTGCTGTTCTGAGTGTGGGGCTGCTGTTCTCAGTGTGGAGGTGCAGTTCTCAGTGTGGTGCTGCCGTTCTCAGTGTGGAGGTGCCGTTCTCAGTGTGGGGGTGCTGTTCTCAGTGTGGAAGTGCTGTTCTCGTTGTAGGGGTGCTGTTCTCAGTGTGGGTGCTGTTCTCAGTGTGGGGGTGCTGTTCTCAGTGTGGAGGTGCTGTTCTCAGTTTGGAGCTGCTGTTCTCAGTGTGGGGTGCTGTTCTGAGTGTGGGGGGGCTGTTCTCAGTGTGGGGGTGCTGTTCTCAGTGTGGAGGTGCTGTTCTGAGTGTGGGGCTGCTGTTCTCAGTGTGGGGTGCTGTTCTGAGTGTGGGTGCTGTTCTCAGTGCAGATGTGCTGTTCTCAGTGTGGGTGCTGTTCTCAGTGTGGGGGTGCTGTTCTCAGTGTGGAGGTGCTGTTCTCTGTGTGGGAGCTGCTGTTCTCAGTGTGGGGTGCTGTTCTGAGTGTGGGGGGGGTTGTTCTCAGTGTGGGGTGCTGTTCTCAGTGTGAGGGTGCTGTTCTCAGTGTGTGGTGCTGTTCTCAGTGTGAGGTGCTGTTCTCAGTGTGGGGGGGGCTGTTCTGAGTGTGGCACTGCTGTTCTCAGGGTGGGGTGCTGTTCTGAGTGTGGTGCTACTGTTCTCAGTGTGGGGGTGCTGTTCTCAGTGTGGGGTGCTGTTCTTGGTGTGGTGCTGTTGTTCTCAGTGTGGAGGTGCTGTTCTCAGTGTGATGCTGCTGTTCTCAGTGTGGAGGTGCTGTTCTCAGTGTGGGGGTGCTGTTCTCAATGTGGAGGTGCTGTTCTCAGTGTGGGGGTGCTGTTCTCAGTGTGTGGTGCTGTCCTCAGTGTGGGGTGCTCTTCTCAGTTTGTGGTGCTGTGCTCAGTATGGGGTGCTGTTCTGAGTGTGGGGCTGCTGTTCTCAGTGTGGAGGTGCAGTTCTCAGTGTGGTGCTGCCGTTCTCAGTGTGGAAGTGCCGTTCTCAGTGTGGGGGTGCTGTTCTCAGTGTGGAGGTGCTGTTCTCGTTGTAGGGGTGCTGTTCTCAGTGTTGAGGTGCTGTTCTCGTTGTAGGGGTGCTGTTCTTAGTGTTGAGGTGCTGTTCTCAGTGTCGTGGTGCTGTTCTCGGTGTGACCTGTTCTGACCCCCACAGTGGCCTGACTGCTCTGGGCTGGTCCTGCATGTGGTCTCGCCTGGTCCTGCAGACAGTGGGTCTTTGTGCCGGGGGGAGAATCAGGGGGAATCGGACAGTGAGGTAGTTCAGTATAGAGGGCATATCAGCGTCCTGTTGTAGCACACTGCTGGGCTTTGCCTGGCCGCTGTACTGAGCTGTAGCATTACACCATGTATTACAGTACTGCAGTGTGCCTGCTACAGACTGTTGAAAAACTACGGACTGAGTCACTGTGACGTCATGCATTGACTGTCCTCAGACTTGCTGAAAAGCAGTTTGACACACGTTTCAGGCAGTACCACGTTGTACAAACTGGAGCGAGTCTGTGCTGTACAGCCGCGGAATCTGACATGCTTTGAGTGTGTTCGATGTGGTGGCATAATCTTCCCATCCTCAAATATTGACGTATCTAAATGTCACATTTGTTTAGCAAACTGGCACTTGAGGAGGCTATAGGATAAAGCAATAACATGTACTGAGTGTACATTTTTTTGCGGTAAAAAATTATTCTTATTGTGTTTTTATGTTGAAGTTAACAAACTAAAATGAAGAAAAGGGTTTTTTTTTATCCATACTGGAGCCAACTGGAGTGAGGAGTATGGGCAACATCTCTCAACAAGAGCAGGAAATAAGCCTCAAAAACGGACCTCCAACCTGGCCCCTTTCACGCTTATCTGCCCTCTGGCTATAGCATTGCATCACTTCCTGTCTTACTGAGCTCTTCTTGTGTACTGTGATGGAGGACAGCGGAACTGCATTTCCTGTAGTGGTGAACTGTATGTGTACACCCACTGGATTATGAAATGCCAGTGTCACCATTTCCTGCTGTACTACATTTCTTCAGTATCCAGCGAATGTGAGATGTTTGCTCGCTCATGTCGCCTCAGAGCCACCATGTGACCTTTCGCCAGTCCTGCTGCTGCTGAATCGCTCCGGCATCACGCATTTCCTCGATGTGGACCCCTGATGTCATATCATCTCTGCCGGATATGCGTGACCCTGCTCTCAGGTCTTAAATCGTTTGCTGCACTGTGCGTAATTGGCTGACCTGGAGAATGAGCTTTGGAGGGGAGTTGGGGACAGAATGAGTACTGCTAACATATTAGCACCATAGACTGTGTAAAAAGATGGACGCCGCACCCGGGTCTGAAAAGTGAAGCCAATGTGGAAATCTCTAAAATTTGCATTCTATTTAATGGCCAGCAGAGAGAAGTTCAATGCTATAGAAGTCTATGAGAAAATGACCCTAATTTCCCACTCATTTATATAATTTCCCATTATTTCAATAATGATTTTACATATTATTTTGTGATTTCTATCGCAAGTTTCAAGTCTCCTTCGATATATCATCATGTTTATTTTTGTAAATTATGGTCCCAAGCAGACGAGAATAAAGGATAAAGCCAGTGTATGCTTTAGGGGCGTGGCTATCCTTTGGTCCTTGTCTGATATGGTCAGATCCACCCGTAGATCCACCCCTTGCTCCTCCCTGGATATTCAATTCACGCTCTCGTCCAATAGGAATCACATCCGGTTTCAAAATGACAAAATGGCGCTGTTCAAATTGCCAAAATCGAGGCTTCCTAAATGGTTTGTTGAAACCAATGGGTGACGTCACGGTTCCTCCGTCCTCCGTCCAGTCTATGCTTAGCATTGCAATCAGCTCAAAATGATTAGGTATTAGCTATTACTCCCAGAACTATACCAGCTGGCAGAACTGATAGCACTGGAGTGTGACAATGTTTTCTCTTTTCAAGGGCTCATTTAGCATCGATGTGCACCAATCTTTGTCGTTTTGACAGGTAGGCTGTAGAACTCGTACGCCTTTTTATTAGTCCGCTATACCTGATGTATATTTGGCCCACCATGCTGATTCTGGGGTGAGTGTTTGTTCCAGACTGGATTTTTTTCCCCTAGTGACCCCATCTGAATCAATTCAGAGAGAACTGCTTCCCAGAAGGCATTGCTGCTGGAATTTGATGCTGAAAAGCTTTTTTTCCCACAAACCCCCCTGTCAGTTGATTAATTGCAGAAAGATCTCGATGTGATGATATTATTTTGGTAGCCTAGATGACTCAGTCTGCCCTGTCAGTGAAAAATGTAAACTGAAAGCCGGGTGAATAATTGTCGTTCTCGCGATATGGACTTGCAAGGCCATGTCACTCCGCAGCGTGTGATTGGTTGACTGCAGCTGTTACTGCGATTCGGAAAATCCATTCGTCACCCTTGCTCAAGAAATGGCTCATTACCAAGACAAATATGAGGAACGTACTGTTGTCATGTAAACACTCAGTGATATCGTTTGATGTTTCAAAAAGGTTTTTTACAAAGTTTTGAGGTTTTTAAAAGGTTTTTACTCCAGCTTGGCTCAGAGTAAACTAAATAGTGCTATTATTAATTTACTCTTTATAGCTCATTTCATGGCATTTCTTAGATTGGCTAAAACATTAAAATTTGCATTTGTCATATTTCTTGTATCCATCTTGTTTGCGTGATAGTCCAGTAGGTGGGCTTTTGGAGTTATTAGGATAAATATACTCTTCACTCTAGTGCAAATTCCAGATTTGGGTCTCTGGGTGCAAGGTTTTACTCCGTACTGCTATCCAGCTACGCAAGTAATCCTACTTTGAGAAGCAGGGCCTGGTTTTTTCGTTTGTTCTTGTGATAATCGATGGCGCTTGTGTGTGGGCAGGAAAGCTAGACCCAGAGTCGATCTATGATCTTCATGCTCTGTTCTGGGTTCATCAGCATGGTCACTCCATACCAGCTCAACAGAAGCCCCGCGCTTTTCACCTGATATTTTGACCATGCTCATAACATTCCAAAGCACGTCACAGGGAGGAAATTTGTGCCCATGATTTCTGGGTCCAATTTCATGCATTTGTGGCCTGCTATGTTTTTGAGATGGGGACCCTGACATTTTTATATCCCCGATGACAAAATGTCGGGGTATATAGTTATACACCAAGAATTCCGTCCCTCCGTCATTCCGTCATTCCGTCTGAAGACATTATTTTTCCGATTGATATCTCGAATATTTTTCATTGGATTCTTTTCAAATTTGCCACACATATTCTCTACCACAGGGAGAGGTGCAATGCAAAGTGTCGGCCATCTGGGATAATTTTTCACTTAAATATCGCCGTTTTCCTGTTTTTGCACTTAGAAATTTTCAAGTGGGTTCAATGTCAATTTGTCCGATCAATATCGCAAATATTATACATTGGATTCTTTTCAAATTTGGCACACTTATTCTCTACCACAGGGAGAGGTGCAGTGCAAAGTGTCGGCCATCTGGGATGATTTTTCACAAAAATATCACCGTTTTCCTGTTTTTGGACTTAGACATTTTCAAGTGGGTTCAATGTCAAATTGTCTGATTGACATCTCAAATAATATTTAATGGATTCTTTTCAAATTTGCCACAAATAGTTTCTAACATATGGACAGGTGCAGTGCTAAGTGTCATAGATCTGTTGTTATTTTTGTCAAAATTGATTTTCGGAATGTGATAATTTCTATAATCACCAACGGAAAAAGCATGACTGGGGACGTCGGGGGTATTAGTAAGCTCTGCTTACTTTTTCAGTGTTTAACACCTGTTCTTATACTTGGAACCTCTTGAAATCACATTATTTCCTCTTCTTACTGGACCAGTGAAAATATCATACCCCAGCTGATATTTTGTTGAGAACACGCCATTATGAAAGAACAAGACTTTATTGAAAAATTGGACTTACTGTATGTTGGAGCTTGAATTATGAGATTTGCAGTGTTTTATCTCTCCTTCATGACGTATGTGCACGATAGGTAAGAGACGTCTGGATGTAATACTCTCTGAATTACAATCTGCCCAATTACGACATTTTCAGAAAAGATTCTATTTCATGTCAATCCAACCCAATGTGAGCATGAAATGAAAATCTTCAAACTGCCTTTTTATGAAAGCTGGAGATTCATGCTGCTTGTGCTGAAAGTTTCAAAGAGTTTTATGACCTTTCTTCATTAGGAAATACTTGATTAAAGTGCCATATTTTTGCTCTCACAAATTCTGTGTGGTAGGGATGTGAGGACTTATTACAACTCACAGGGTAAAGATAGTGTCCTGAAAAATGGTTAATTGGGCATGAAATGACCCTGCAGTTAAAATATCTGAAAGGTAATTTTATCATCATTAACTTTGATGGCTTTTCTTGCAGTGGCCATTTGGTAAAATTAAACACTGTGTTTTTTAATGTTTTCATACATCATCAAACTATAATGACTGTCTTAAGTGCCATTTATACCTCAACAGTTATGAAAAGTCATAATCAAAATTAAGGAATGAACGTCTGTTATAGCATCAAAAAAAAAAAACTAATGTTTTATCATTTGTGATGATAAAAAGTCAGAAAATACGTTTATTGATGAGTGAGAAGTTATTTGAATAAATCTTGACTAAGGCATTAACCCCATGAAATCTACAAACCCATATCCCATATATATCAACTGCTGTAATCAAACCTGTGGAACTTTAGGCCTATTTTAAATTCTAGAGGAGATCCCAAGGTCTCCAGGGATCAATATGTCCAGCTGAATTACAGATGCGTATAATGTGATGTGCAATATCTAGACATTTTCCATTTGATGTAATGCTGTGGCCATAGAAACATGACATCCTTCGTTTTAATATACTGAGAGGCAGTAAAAACGCAAAGTGGTTTTTATCGTCTAATTTGAAAACTGATGGTCTTTCCTTTTGCTGATTGACATGATGACCATCAGGTATGGTAAGCATTGCTAAATTTCAAGTGTCTGGGTTCGAATCCTTTCTTGGTTTAACACCTCATTATGATTATCTAAGTGCAGCACAGTTCCCTGGATCATGGTCGTGAATCACATTGGGAGAAATCATTTTGCACATGAAAAGTTGAAGATCAGGGCCAATAAAAACACACATAAACAAAGTCACATCATTCCCACTTCAAATGCCACAAACAAATGAATCTCGGAAGAATCAAACATTTTGAATGTTGAATGATGGCCAGTCTCAAAGAAAACATTCTGGGCTCATTAATGTCCATTAAATGACAGTATCCAGACTGCAGGGATGACACAGGATGACCAGATGTGTCAGCTGTCGTCCCCGACAAAATGCGTCATCTGACGCCACAAACACACATTCCATAAAACGCCTTCTGCCATGTCAGATAATGCATAAGAACTGCTGAATTGACTGCCAATGTAACGATAATAGTGAGGGCAAGTCTCACTGCCAAAAGCAGTTTCCCGAGACCGTGTTTTGCAACTACGAAAGAAACCATTTACCACTACTTGAAACAGTATATTTTATTATGTGTTTTTAATGCCTCTCAGTATATTTCTGTTGATATACGTGTGATGTAGCTTCAGTGAAGAGCTGCAACCTGCAGATACAGAATACGTACATGACCTCGTATGAAAGAATCCTTTTATCCTCTTACTTTGAACTTACTTAAGGGAAAGCTTAGGGGAAAATTTAGAGTTTAACAGGATAAAAGTTAACGAAGAGGCTTTATCGCAGGTGGTTCGGTGAGGGTGGCTCAGTTTTGCGCCCGTATATAATTTTGCGGTTACCACAGTAACGAAGTTGCTGATTGTAAAGTTAGGCTGTGTGGTGACAAAGAGCTGTCTGTGTCCCTGACAGCTGGTGGGGTCGCTGGTGCTCAGCGTGGGTCTGTGGCTGCGCTTCGACAAGGACATCACAGCTCTGCTCAGCAATGAAAGGGCCCCCGAAACCTTTTTCATGGGTGAGTGCTTCCTGCCCCCCCCCACCACCACCACCACCATAACCGCTGGACCAGCGAGCTGTGAGACCCAGACATTTAATCTCAATATCAGACTGCTGCAGAGCCGCCTCCATACACTTGGACAAAGATATTAATGCAGTTAGTTATAGTGTCAGGAACTGCATGCTATTCATAATCATAGCTATAACAAATGCCTTTAAAAGTATCCTAGAGTAGGGGTTCATTAGCAATACAGTGAGCCACTGCTATGCCCAGAAGAACCTACTAGACTGTAAGAAACTTGGTCTAAACCAAACCAGCCAAACTAATGATAATTTATTGAAGGAAGGAAAATGGCTGATAAATCTTGTTTAAGAATTTTTTTTATTGTATTCTTGTTTATGAAACTTCCTCTCCAAAGGTAGCCACATTAGAAGATGCAAAATAGTTTGTGTTGCCAGATTCATCCTGCTAATATGGGAATGATCATAAATCTCCTTTTATTCCAGTAAATGTATTCTCCTGTGGTAGTGTGAAAGATTATCAGATGGCCTTCATGCAAAGCAGCAGATGTACTCGCACCACAGGTGTCTTAAGTGATGAAAGACCGGGGCCTTATGTAAAAACCATTCAGTCATTACTCAGAATATTTCCCTGCGGAGAACTCTGGGCCTATTGATCAGCTCCTTGCGCAGCGTACGCTCCTGCATAGTAATTTCAAATCCATAGAAGGAGGAGTAGTGCTTTTCCACCATAATCTCACAGCAGACTCTTCTGCAGTTTCTACATTCAACTAAAATTCCTTCTCCCTGACTGTCTCCGCTGGGCATGGAGGGGTTTTTCTTCCACGAGGGCGATTAACCTCAATATAAGACTTTGGCCTTTTTAGCAAATACTCACAGTCTAAGAATTTATGGGTTTAGACCCTGTAGTTGCAGAGGCATGACAGAGAGAGATGGAGGTGTCTGGAAAACACTGGACAGGATATGATGTCACAGCAGTTTTAGCACAGTGTCTGGGCGTTTGATTGACTGCAACACCTACATGCAGGTCCACGCAGCAGATATGTCTGGAGCTCTAAACAAAATTCTGAGGGCTGGAGCAGTGAGTCAGGATAGTGAGATGGGGGTGGGAGAGGTAAGGGTGGGTGACCATGTTTACCAAGAGTTTCCTGATCCAGGAACAGGGCCCGCGTGGTCTGATGAGGTCACACAGAATACATGACAGTGCGGCAGCTGGCTGTCCGGTTGATTGGGTTGCCGTAGAAACAGCCGAGGTGAGACGCGATGGAACAATGGCGTACGGGACAGCAGCCCTGACACCAAACTGTGAGACACGCCACTGTACACCATAGTCCAGAGCATGACACACTCATGCTTAAACCAACATGGGGACCTGGTTTGACTGGCAGTTTCTATTTAAATTGCCACTGTTGCTATATCTTTAGAAAATGTTGCAAATATATTCACCAAGTGTGTCAATCTTATATAAATAGCCACACTCCTGTGTGAGTTGGAATTATAGTAATTATATCCCAGTCCAATTTTAGCAAGTCAGCTCACAGTATTGCGTTATTTTCGTATGTCTTTGGCTCTGGGGGTCTGGTCTTGCTAAAGGTCTTCTTTCCATGTAATGTGAGGAGGACTGGTTGTACAGTGAATGAGCACGCAACAGGATGTGACATCACATGTACACCAGTGGCAGCTGGTCAGCTATAAACAGAGGAGCGCAGATCATCCCTTTAAAATGATCAGTCTTGACCTGTTTTCAATCGGTTATTTAAACTGACGTCACGTGAACTCTGAGGCACTGCAAACCCAATCAGATCTCCCTGTTCTCCTCATTAGGGTGTGACAAGAAATAAAACACGCGATTTAAATGCGAAATTGTAATTCTATTAATGTTATTCAGTTGTGGATATTTGTTGCTTATCTTTGCTTTGTTGTAATTTAAACAGTCGTGAAGCGCTGGTTAGATTGCCTGCATTGCAGGATGTGCTACAAGCAAATGGAGAAGTTTACAGAGCAGTGCTCTTTTTTGTTGTTAAGTGAATAACACCTGTTTTTATGAATTGAATTTACTATTTAATCAACATTATATTAAGAAAGCAATTGAGTGCTTCAGTGCCAATGGATTATTCTAATCACTGGAAAGTTTTTAATCTAGGAAAATGATTGAAAACAGGTCAAGAATACTAATTAGTTGTAAAAGGGATTTTTTTTGTACTCCCTCTAATTCCATCCGAGCAGCCGTCACTGATGTGAGTATTGTATTGTATGGTGCCATTTGTTCTGTTTCTGTGACAGAACCTGTAGATTTAAGGCAATGCTTTTATTTGTGGTTAAAAGCACTTGCTGTAGCTGAGCCAACTCTGTGAATGACATCAGAATTAATCTCGATATCTCACTGTATGACATCATCACTTAACACAGAGGATCCCTTCAGTTTACTCCAGCCAATAAGGAGGCTTTAAATGATTTAACGAGTCTTATGCAGTTCTTAAGACATCGTGCTGACAAAATAGCTGCCATAAATTGCTGCTCTTTCTTTGCGGCTCAACATTTTACTCAGTCCATTAATGGTGCTGGAATTCCGCATCATTGCTGGTTAGTTCCCTTTGACCTGCGCCGGTAAAATACAGTTAGGTTGTGAGTAGGTTGTGATGGTTTAGGCTATCTCTGTGTGGTGCTCTGGTGTTGTAGCTAAGTGCAGTCTTGAGATTGACGTTTGTTGCTGCTCCACAATAGGCTCGTCAAAACCATTGGCAAGACGCTTGGTAATCATGTAAATGCTATGACCTTTTGCATACTGTATCTGAGGGGTAAAGGCACACAAATACAGCTATTGCTTTAAATTCAGGATGCATGGGGCAATAATCGCAGTGTTTTACAGGGAACTCCTCTTCAAGATATGAGCTAGAGATTCTCTGATGCGCTTAAGGTCAAATGCTTGTGAGGTCCTTGACTCAGTTCCACTCTGGAGATATGATATGTCGTGTACATAATGACCCGTCTGTGATATTTAGCAGCTTAAAGGAAGCGATATTAATCCTGCTTTGCTTCAGTGCTGTAGGCTGAGGTAACCTTTGCCAAGGGAATGATGTACAGTGTGGTCGTATTTTATTTTTATGCGCTCATGAACCATAGATGACAGTATGTGTACTCTAGCCGTAATATTTTCCGCATACCACTCTGAACTCTTGGCTAGCCACGCAGGGGCTAGTGTCCAGGACGTAGCTGTAGGTACACCGATAATGATCTGAAATGTTCTGGGGAACACTGTCTAAGTTTTACCTGGTGCTGACAAATCCTGGCATCTCTGGCCTCTGAAATGTTCTGAAGCCCCACAGCACTATAGCTCAGAGCTGCCCTGCCTTGTTCTTGAAGATTTGCCTTCTTGTAGGTTTTCATTTTAGTCCTAACAAAGCACAGCTCTTTCGACAGCTAGAGATGCCCTTCAGCTGATAAATAGTAGGAACAGGCATGCCAAAAAAGGGTCAAAATGAAAACCTACCAGATGCCAGCAAAGCTGGGCTTCCGTGGTATTGGTAACATCGTGTTTCCCAAAGATAATCTGTCTGTGGAGCAGCAAGTCTGAGACTCGAGGGTCAGGATGGCACATGCAGTAGAGTCAACAATATCAAGCATTTTATCAAGCCATTTTGCTTGGGACTGACTCCAGTCCAAGGACCAGTGTTCATTAACCGTGAATCAAGATTATATTCACAATTACCCTTAGCTATTATCCACAAACATCCCGGTTTCTTGCCATGTAGTCAATCAGTCAATGCTCTTTTTTTATTGGATTGTGAATCCTTATACTTGTGTAGTGAGCTCAACAATTACAACAAGTTTAACAAATGCTGAGGTATATAGGGTTTTACTGTCAGGCTAAGACTAACTAACTCTGGAGCATAGGATTCTTCATGGATGGTAGGTCAGTGTGATGAATGTTATCAAGGCCTGACAGGGCTGAAAACTGTAAACGTGTGATGGAAACTAAACGCTGCCATCGCAGCTTCTTTTGGTTTCTGTCCCTTACTTTCTGTATTAGTGACGGCAAAAATGGGGAGGTTGTCCTCTGTGGATAGACAACTAAAAGGGAACTGAATTCTTTTTTATTTTTTTTTTGAAAAGTTTGAAGTGCTTAAATGCAAAATAGCTTTTCTTTTTTATATTTATTTGGTTCTTTATTCAATGTAAATAAAGCATTAAAACAGAACAACAGAACACCCAATTTGGCCAAAGCCTCCTTCAGAGGTCGAACTGCTGGGTCATACCGCATTACCTCTGTAAGCTGCCAGTTATGTGATGGAAACGGAAATGCTCAGAGGAGCAGTACTTGGGACGGAAACATTGACGAGGTGTCGCTGCACTTTTAACCCGTGCAAACTTGCAGCCCCCTTGAGTATTTGCACTGCCCATTAAAAACACTGCTGCACTTTCTGCAGGTGTTTTAGAGGTATTGTCTCTTGATTGGTTTGGCGCCTTGCGTGCCTCCCCTTTCCCAGTGTAGGCCATCTGTATGCCCCGCTCCCTTGTGTTCCTCTGGTGTATAAAAGCCTCAGTACTGTGTTGCAGAGTTGCTGGATTGTCAGGCTTTAAGCCCTCAAGCTACCAGTGGTTTCACATCTTCTAGTTTAGAATTGTATTATCGTCTTCAGAAATTACTGTAACCTTTATGATCATGAAATACATAATTACTCTTCAGAACTATATTATTAGGACCTAGCTTCCAAGGTTTTCCGTCAGTCTCCAAAATTTGGGCTGCGTTCCTGTTAACCTGCCTTTCCAGTCTATTCCTCTGACCAGTTTATTAGGAACACTTCCCAAACCTTCATCGGTCCTTAGAATTGGGATCACATTCCTGTTAGCCTGCCTTTCCAGTAAGTTCCTCTGACCAGTTTATTAGGAATACCTCCCAAACCTTCATCGGTCTCCAGGATTGGGACCGTGTTCCTTTTAACCTGCCTTTGCAATGTGTTCATCTGACCAGTTTATTAGGAACACCTCCCAAAGCTTCAGCGGTCTCTAGAATTGGAACTGCGTTCCTGCAAAACCCTTTAGGCCTGCTGTCTAACAGTCCCGCTTCAGTAAAAGGGTTTACAAAACCAGGCTTCTGCCCCGAGACGCCACTGGCCAGGCACAGACACACCCAGTACCTTCGCCACGCTTTACCTCCCAAGCTGGACTGTGCTTTTCTTACTCCGGGTTTCGGTCCATTTCCTGTTGTTACTGTACTCCTATCAATAGCCACCCTCAGTGGACTGTACCTTTAATTTGCCTCTGGTTCATTTTCTGGAATATGACAAGGTCCTGTTAAGTTCACGTCCATTTAAATGGCAAATATAGCATTTTCGCTGTTGCTTTTTTCAGACAGTTTCCCCAGTGTAATCCTCCAATGAGATCCTTCAACAGACAAGCAATGAAGTCAGTTCCGTACCGAGCTCTCAGTTTTAACCTTAGGCCTGAAGAGCTTAAAATCTGTCCTCAGTGGTGGAGGAAGTACACAAACCCTATAATTTAGCGAAAGGTACCTTTGATAAAATTATTATTGAGAAAAAGTAGAAGTACATGCAAAATTACTCTGTTTTAAGGGTTCAGAAATCAATTTACTTTTGATGCATAGAAGTTTAAAAGCTTATCCTATTCTAACTCTAGCTCATGCTGTAATATAAATTGATATGTTTACTGAGTTAATTTTATTCTGAGTGTGTATCTACTTTCACTCATGTACAGGATGTGTGTACTGCAGATCTTGCATACTCCCTGCCTGCCTTTAGCATTGTAGCGAGGTTTAGCTTCAAGGTCTGCTGTAATAGGCCTCTACACTTTCCATCTTTTTGTGTACAGCCACAGTGGGTGCAATATGTACCCGGCCAACAAACAGGTTGCCCCCTGTGGTTTAATTAAGATCCACCCCTCCACCCCTCCCCTGTCAAGTCTCTACATAAATCACTAGGAAGGGCCCCCCTCAAGGTGACACCAATTAAAACGCTCTGCACCAGGGGGGTAGATGAGGACTAGGCTAATCCCGCCTCAGCGCTCTTCTCTTTGGATTGGACACCATGGCGATATGACCCTTCTTTTGCAGTTGTTGTGATTCTGGATAGCAGATTCAGCCTTACGTTGTTGCATCCTGTAAGACGATGAAAATGATTAAAGATAAAAACACAATTTGGACTCTGTCGTAGTGGTCAGGTCCCGCTCACTTACCATTATTTTTACCCTCTCAATCCACCATCTAAATTTTTTCGCACGCCACACTTCAGACCCCATAAATATCGTAAACAGGGTTGTATCACAAGTGTTTGTTTACTCTGTTCCTCATGAGCTCCTGTTTCTCGCGCCCCCCTCAGGCAATAGTGTGCACTACGTCTTATTAAAAAAAAAAAAATTCCATTCGTCGCACGTTTAGGAGCAGCAGCGCTACAGTACATTTCTATGTGATATGAAATGCCTCCGTGCTTCCATTTTTTTCAAATGTTACTTAGGGAACCTAAGGGACTACAATGACTGCCCTGCATTAAATATTGTAAGAGCTTTTAAATCGATGGTAAATCTTGAAGTTAGATTGTACTCAGGAGTCCATCATTAATTCACCCTATTAGCCAACTCGCTGTTCTGTGCCGTAAACACACACACACGCACACACACACACATCTCTTCAGATAATGCTGAGCTGTTTGACATTGCTAAAAGCCCATCCATTCCTATTTTGGAGTCCGTCTAAATGGGACATTTTCTGTTCTTTTTCGCTGTCAGCAAAGTTATGCTGCTCTTACGCCACGGTTAACACCACATAAGGGTGGGATGTGAATATGAGGAGATTTAGTCTCACGTATGAACTAGTCGGAGTGGTACAACCTGTTGTGTGAACACCTTGATTGAGGAAGTACACACTGCGTGTTTTTACTTGGCTTACTTTGTACTTAGTGAGACCAGAGATGCTCTAAAAATAAGGGGACAGCGCACTCCGACGCCATCTTTTTAAACGCTTATTGGTGGCAGGATCGCTGCCAACAAGACCAGGGCCCCTTCTCTTTGAATGGGGAGATGCCAAGACCCAAAGTTCTGCCACATGCATCGCCGTTTCATTTCCTTGTTTGTGGACTCTGTTACAGTTAACTGCATCGAGTCACAACATCTGTCCTGAAATGTACTTTTTGTTTGTTCCTCCGTCTGTCCGCCCGTCTGGTCGTCAGTGAAGTTTTCTTCGTATCACAACTGGTCCAAGAGTTTTTTGTGGATTGTTTCCAAATTAAAGTTGCATAAATGTGTTCAGCTGAAGGCGTGTATGAGATGTTTTTAGTATTTTTTTTCCAGTATCAAGCTTGTGAACGCTATAGGCCTGGACTCCCTAGACTTGTTCGTGGATTCTTGGATGAGCCATTCAAATTCAGATTTGCTGTGCGCTTTGGTGGTGGGTTGAAGGAAGGTTCCTTGTGAAAATGGGCATGCTGCAATTTTCAATATGGCTGCCACTGTCCCTGCATCTTTGCATTAAGAAAGATGTTCGCACTCGTGTATGTTGCCCTGCTGTAGTCTGCCTGGGCAATTTGCACCTCTCTATTCTTTTCACCCTCTAATCTACCTGTCCCTCAAGTCCCTAGTTTAAAAAAAGCTTGCCCTCCCCTCAGCTCAGGTACACGAGATCAGGCTGGTACAGGTCACCCCTGCCCTGAGAGCAGTTCCAGTGCCCTATAAACCTTATACACCATTAGTTCATACCAGGTTCATGGCCGCATGCTAAACCTGTAAATAAAGTTCTGCTTCCCTCTGTTTACACGTGGCGCGGGTAGAATTCCATAGAAAACCACTGTGGAGGATCTGCTCTTGATTCTTTCTGGTAATTCAACAAGTTTGTCTGAGGTTGACCATCTTGTTTTGCCTCAGTTTGGGTATTGATACTTTGCGCACATTTTACCTGATCTGACCTGTGTTTCACAGCTGTTCTTGTGACCTTGAGTTTGCGCTTATTGTTTGTCGCTTTGGATAAAGGCAGTGGCAGCTGCTGCGCCAAAATGTGGGGAGGCTCAGAACATCTCTTGAGCCCAATGATTGGTTGTGCCCTGTTTTCGATCAATCATTATAATTATACTTTCCGCCATTTGAAACACACGTGAGGTAAGTACTATATTTCTCGCAAATTGAAGAATGAAATAGGTTTTTTATTGTTTTTCCAGTGAGAGATGAGTGAAATAATAATAATTATAATAAAAAAAAAAACGTGTGGTATTTTAATCCCGATGCGTGCCGTATGGACGTGCCGGCCACCACCATATTAACAAACATTGAGTTGTTTTGATGCGTAGAGTGACGCATGACTTGTTCTTTTGCGTGTGGTCAAGAGGCTATATTAAGCCAACAAAAAAAAATGCTATGGCTTTAAGAATGCGGTATGGCTTACGACACAGCAGAGAGAAGGAGCCATTGGCATGTTATAGGCAGGTCTCAGCCGCGGACAGGTGGCACATCGTCTGACTGTCACCGTTTAACAATCAGTCGGTGTGTGTTCGAGAACGGGGAGCGAATTTGCGAACCTAAAGACGGCAAAGGAAGATCCCACCTTGACCATGGCCCGAACGAATTTCATTGCTTTGTCTGAACACCTTCTTTGGCATTCTTTGTGCTAAAACCCTACCCCTAACCCCCAAAGGAGCGGCAGAAGAAGGTGTTCAGACAACCAATGAAATTCGTTAGGGGCGTGGTCAAGGGGGGACCTTCCTTTGACATTTCAGGGTTTCGGAAACGAATGAATGGCGAACAGGTACTGTTACTGACCAACCCCACCTTGGGCAGCTGTAAGTAAAATACCTCACTTGTGTTTTTAATGATGCTAAGTATATAAAGTCTGAAAATACTCAACATGATCAGGTGCAGCCAGTTTACCTCGTTAAGGTAATTCAAGAAATAAAACACATCATTTCAAAGCAAAATTGCTTTTCAATCAGTGTTATTCAGTTGTGGATTTTTTTTTTTTTTAATCTCAGTTTTATTTGTTGTACTTAAACAATCTTAAGCAAAGGGTGCACAGTGCATGATGTGCTACAATCAAACACAGAAGTATCATGGTTGTTTATCTTTTTTTGAAAAGTGAATAAAACATTTTTCTGAACTGAATTTTCTATTTAATCACTGCAACATGGCAATTAGTAGAAAGCTATACAGTGCTGTGAAAAAGTATTTGCCCCCTTCCTGATTTCTTTTTTTTTTTTTTGCATACTTGTCACACTTAAATGTTTCAGATGATCAAACAAATTTTAATATTAGACAAAGATAATCAGAGTAAATACAAAATTCAGTTTATAAATGATGATTTCATTTATTAAGGGAAAAAAGCTATCCAAACCTACCTGGCCCCATGTGAGAAAGTAATTGTCCCCCCCCCCTTGTTAAATCATGAATTAACTGTCTGACAAAGTGAAGTTGGCTAAAAGATCTCAAAAAGCAACAAATCATGCTGTGATCTAAAGAAATTCAAAAACAGATGAGAAACAGTCATTGACATCTATCAGTCTGGAAAGGGTTACAAAGCCATTTCTAAGGCTTTGCGACTCCAGCAAACCACAATGAGAGCCATTATCCACAAATGGAAAAAACTTGGAACAGTGGTGAACCTTTCTAGGAGTGGCCGGCCTACCAAAATCACACCAAGAGCAAACTGACGACTCATCCAGGAGGTCACAAAAGAACCCAGAACCACATCTAAAGAACTGCAGGCCTCACTTGCCTCAGTTAAAGTCAGTGTTCATGATTCAACAGTAAGAAAGAGACAGGGCAAAAATGGCATCCATAGGAGAGTTCAAAGGCGAAAACCACTGCTGACCAAAAAAAAAAAAAAAAAAAAAGGCTCGTCTCACATTTGCCAAAAAAAAAACATCTTGATGATCCCCAAGACTTTTGGGAAAATGTTCTGTGGACAGACGAGACAAAAGTTGAACTTCTTGGAAAGTGTGCGTCTCGTTACATCTGGCCTAAAACTAACACAGCATTTCATAAAAAGAACATCATACCAAAAGTCAAACGGTGGTGGTAGTCTGGGGCTGCTTTGCTGCTTCAGGAGCTGGAAAACTTGTCGTAATTGATGGAACTATGAATTCTGCTCTCTATCGCAAACGCTTGATTGAAGTTGTTGTCGCTGAGGGTGGCACTACCAGTTATTAGGTTTAGGGGGCAATTACTCTTTCACATAGGGCAAGGCAGGTTAGGATAGCTTTTTTCCTACATAAATGAAATCATCATTTAAAAACTGCATTTTGTATTTACTCAGGTTGTCTTTGTCTAATATTAAAATTTGTTTGATGATCTGAAACATTGAAGTGTTACAAATATGCAAAAAAATAAGAAATCAAGAAAGGGGCAAATACTTCTTCACAGCATTATATTTAACTGCTGATGGCTTAGGCTCTGTGCAAGTGTTTTTGATAAGGTAGCATTTTTTATGCGTTTTGACCTTCTGTTCACATTCAAACTGCATTGGTGGCCACTGAAAATGGATCATTTAAAAAATACCTTCCAGGGCAAATATTTCTGGAAACTCCATGTTTTCTGTGTACGTGTGGATTGGGGCAGAGGTTTTGGATTGTGACATCACAGTTTGTGCACCTTATAGCAAGTTTTTAAGGCTTGTGATTGGCCCACATGGTCTTACTATAAATTATATCATCGCCGCCTGCTGGTGTGGCACGGTCTTGACAGCCCTTTAATTGCATTTTTCCATCTTCATGTGACTGAGATTTTTTTGGAAAACAAAGGAAGAAAAATCCTTGACACGTGTACGTGTATTCTAATCATCACTTCAATCATTTGAAAAAAATGCTAATCGAGGAAAATTAGTGAAAACAGGCTAAGACTAGCCTATTACTAGTTTATGTCAGACCTTACCGAGGATAACCGTCTACACCAGATTGTGCTCCATGTTTTTGGAGGCCACGTAATTTAATTGAATGATTAAACACGGGTCAAGACCAATCATTAGTTTCAAGGCATATTCTGTGCCTCCTCTCTGTTCAGTTCATCAGCCGCCACCAGTTAAAGGACCCTTTGTCTCAATGGCTTATTCATATCGATTCACTGCGCTCAGCGCTGGGAGGTTCCCATTGATTAGCACTGTAATATGTCATGAGAAGTGAAACGCACCAAGGATTTTCCCTTTTTCTTCTATTTTTTTTTAATCTCTGCCACTTATGCGAAACCAAAACAGGAACTCTGGTTTTTTCTTTCAGTTTGGTATTGTCAGAGTTCCTGTGTAATACTGCCCTCTACTTACTGGTCCATGAGCAGACGTGACACAGAGGAATGAATATACTACATTTATTCTTTGAAATATTTTGTGGTAACAGGAATATGCTAATTGAGCTTTGCGCTAACCAAATTCAAAGACATTCCTGGTTTACAAGGCACAGTAGATTAGCACAAATCAAAGAAAATGGTATCACAGAATACTTCTAGTTGCAGTAGCAAGGGTTTATTAAATTTCTTGTTTTAGGTTAATTCCCTGAGACAATGCATGTTAATAATACAGTACTTGATTTGTGTGATCTTTCCGCTGAACACCCTTCCGCAACCCTGCCCTACCTATGCTCATCGTGATGCTGATTGGTTGGTTTTATGCTCCCCGCCAGGTGTGTACATTCTGATTGGTGCAGGGGGTCTCATGATGCTGGTGGGTTTCTTCGGCTGCTGCGGAGCGGTACGAGAGTCCCAGTGCCTTCTGGGATCGGTGAGTTGACGCTTACCTGTAGTTAGCTGCTTGATTAGCGTGCCTTTGCCATGAGTTAAAATGACTCAGTTAGCCTGCCCTTGCTATGAGTTAAAGCAGCTCTGTTAGCTTGCCCTTCCTACAAGCTAAAGCAGCTCATTTAGCATACTCTCGCTAAGAGTTAAAAAGAGTTAATGCAGCTCAGTTAGCTCACCCTTCTGATGAGTAAAAGTGGCAGTCAGCGCGCCCTCCTTATGAGTTAGGCTTATAGCTGCTCACTTGGCAGCCCCTTGCTTTGAGTAAAAGTAGCTCAGTTAGCTGCTCTAAAACACAATAGCAAAAGCTTGACATGCAAGGAGAAGGCCGTACAATGGTTCAATTGTGTGAAGCACCCCTGATTTTTCCCTCTCCCTCAATCTGTGTCAAATTCATTTCATTTCACTTTGTTTCATTGCTATGGAATGCATGCACTAAATGTTTCGAGATGCACAATAACACAAAATTTCAAATGAATATGAATAAAGCTTTAGTCGGTTCGTGGGTTTGATTGTAATATTGTGCCAGTTGGCGAGGCGGCATTCTGTCTCAAACACTCTCTTTCTCTCTTTCATTTTTCTTGCAGTTTTTTGCCTGCCTCTTGATCATCTTCGGTGCGGAGGTTGCAGCCGGTGTGTTTGGATTTTTGAACAAAGATAAGGTAGAAAATGCTCCCTGCAGCTCCTTCCTCTCTGTTAAAACGATGGCTTAGCAGCTTACCAGGGGTGTAAAGTTCTGGCTTTCAGTAATGCATGTGTATTGTATGGCATTGTCTTAAATATATGTACAGGCATGTTGTGTTTCACGTCAGTTTGTCTATTTTTCTATTTTAGATCATTTTAGAGATACAAGACTTCTATAAAAAATCGGCTGAAACAAATGCCAACTCAACAGTGGCATCGATGTACCAAGATGTTGTGAGTTTGTTTTCTTTGAAGCTTTGGTACTTTTCTAGCCATGCATTCCAACAATGGCACTTACTGTAATTTGCATTATAGCATGCATTATTCACTGCAAATCTGCATCATTTTAAATTCAAAATTTTCTGGTGAAAGGTGACTGTAGCTGTGTCCCAAGTGAGATTCAACCCTACAACCTCTAACAAACGAGCTCAAGCCAATTCAATAGAAGCAAATTTTTAAAAAGTATTTTGAGAAAATGACAATATTTCAATTACATTTTTTATTAAAAGAAAGTGAAAAACAAAAAAACGTAATCACCATAATTGTTATATTGTTTATTTCTGTTTTGTACAACTGGTGGGGGAAATCAGTAACAGCTGTTTTACTGTGTTGAAAAGATGCTGTGGTTTTTCCGATGAGTCACTGAGGTATATACTTCTAAACACCGTGTTTCCTCTCTCTCCGTTGTAGCTAAAATGTTGTGGGACGGCCAAATCCAACCCCTCACCCTGCTCTGAGACTGAGAAAAGAAAGGTAGACTATTTGTCCATTTTCCTCAATATGCTGCTTCCGCTAATATTGTGTTCTGTTTCAAATAATGCAAATAATAATACCTCAAGTACCTGCTCACTCGGTACTTAAGGGAAAATTCTGCCAGGCTAGGCTTCACTGAGTTCCAGCTGATTCTGTACACTCAAGTTAATGCTAGTGATTGCACCACAAGTTCCACAATTCAGTTCAGAAGCATCCCAAAAACGGCAGTTCGTTGTGCGCTGCGGAAATTAAGTGCCTCGTCTATTTTTGATGGGATCTGCGGACTGACCGCGTCAAGCTGCGCTGGGTAGATTGGCGAGCCGGGCTGGAATCAAGACTCCAAAATGGATGAGAGGATTAGCGCAATTTTCATGATAAATGCACCCCGTGCAGACTCCGGATTATAATTAACAATGCTGCATCAACATTACGTAGCAGCCTGTGGCACGAAGCTTGAAATCTTTGATCTATGCCATTCCCTGGAATTTTCACTTGGTCTGCAGGCTGCAGCACAACAAAGTTGGTAATAGCAATAAAAATATTCAAAATGGACGAAAAATATACCCTACACACCCGTGATGAAAGCATAAAATCATGGTAAAATGACCAAATCTACAAGATTTGAACAACCAAATTGACTCGGGCAGGCAAAGCACTGCTTCTGAAACACTCAGTGGGGTTTGAAGCTGCGCGCAGCACAGAACACAGACACGACATTACAGACACGCACCTGGCAGGATTTCGGGGTTAATCCTCAGCTTCTTATATTAAGTTGCACTGTTCTGGGTGGGCAAAAATGCCATATTGACGGCTGAAAATCTTGGGTGGGCGGAGTTATGTCATTGACTGCTTTGTGATGCTGGTTATCTGTGCTTGCCATGATTAGGATTTGTTGACTGCTATCTTGAGCCTAGGTTAGCTACCTCGAAACAGCTTTGTGATGGCCAGCGTTACTGAAATCACCCATACTCTGTACTACCCGATATCACTGATTTATTTTACCTCCTTGGTTCAGACATTTAAAGCTCTTTTATCAAATCATGTGGTGGAGAAGATGGCTGCAGCCCTCATGCCTTAAACAAGTGGCCTTGTAATGCCCTGTATGAGATCCATGTCCAGACATCATTCATACTGCCGCAGAATAAGCTGGAGGTCACTCTCTGTTTCATGTGTTCTCAGGACTGTAACACGGCCATATTGGAATTCTTCAACGACAAGATCTACATCATTGGATATGTGGGGATTGGGATCGCTGGTGCTATGGTAAGCTTCTCTGTGACATAATGAATGTGTGCTATTGGACACTGTATCTAATTAGGAAATATTCAATATAAGACGTTGAGCATAGTTACATGCACAGCAGTAAACACTGTGTCAGTACTTAGTTAGACAGTGACACAGTTTGAATATGAGGTTTCTAGCTTTCGGTTGTATGTATTTGTGTCAATACGGTCTAAACCATTTAGCGATTGTGTCCCTTTTCGGAAAGTATCACTGAACTAATGCTTACAGACTCCACTGCGTGTCTAAATTACAGAGTGTTATCCAAGGTAACCTCTTGTGATATGTAATGGTAGACTGTGTCATAGTTTAAAATGGCGGACTGTGTGTTGAAATCTTTAATGATTGATGATCTGTGGTGAAGTCTTGCGGTAGACTGTGTGTGTGGATAACGGTAAACTGCGTGGAGAGGTGAATGACAGTAGACAGCATGTAGTGGTCTATGATTGTAAGACTGTGTGTCGTTGTGTATAATGGCAGAATATGTGTGCTGGTATATTATTATAGACCATATGTAATGGTGTACGATGGTAGAGTATGTGTAGTTGTATATGATGGTCAACTGTACATGTGGATGATTGTGGATCGTTGCATCTCTCCACAGATCATTGGCATGATCTTCAGTATGGTGTTGTGCTGTGCGATACGGAACACCAGAGATATCATCTAGACACCTTGAAACCGTCTGACCCCGCCTTCATCTTTTCAGCCCCGCCCACCTGCATCCTCCTCCTCCTCCTATTTGCCCCTTCCCCACAGCCTGATCTGGGCCTTCGTAGCCATAGTAACAGTGCATTGGCTCTTCAACTGGACACATTCTCTTACCACTGTATATGCTCGGTACACACCTATGCTGAGACATGGCTTTCAAGTTGCTGATATCATTATGAAACTCCTTTACCCAGGATTCCCAGCTTCCCTTGCTCACATGGCTGTATTTCCACATAGTTGCGATGGCCGTAATTTTAGAAAAGATGAAAAACTCCCAACCTCATTATCTTGTAAATCTTTTGTTAAACTTGCAGACGTAGAAGTGCGGCCCTCCAGGACTGGAGTTAAACCTGCAGATGCTGTGAAACTCCAAGACTGGAGTTAAATCTGCGGACACTGCGTCCCTCTAGGACTGGTGTTAAACCTGCAGACACTGTGACACTCCAAGAATGGAGTTAAATCTGCGGACACTGCAGCGTTGCAAGACCCATATGTAAGCTCCCATTAATGAGTATACAGTATATGTACCAAAGACATGTGAATTACCTAAGTCCAACAGCCAAACCCCAACTGAGCTAGAGATTCATCCATGAAGCTTGGGCAATATCTGTGTTAAGATGTGAGGGGAGCACATCGACACTTACTCGATCGACGATACTGTGTCCAAACAATGTTAATTTCAGACTTTTTAATGTTCTTTTAGGTCAGTATGTTCACAGATGAGTAGTTTCACACTGTCACATTAGCCTTAGTTGTGGTACCAAATCTGTGGTTGCCACTGTCATGGCTATAGGCCCCGTGATTCTCTTGGGCCGTCAGAACTGACAGAGTGCATTTTGGTTTTGTACATGTGGTGTATGTAACATCTGTATCCTTTAAGAGTGAGCTGTTGAGTTAGGTGTGAATATTATACAGACCACTTGTTTTTGGGTGCTGAACATTTGAACAGATTATACACCGATCAGCCACAACATTAAAACCACCGGCCTTTTGTGTAAGTCCCTCAAACTGCCGAAACAGCCCTGTCAAAATGAAATCCGTTTGAATTCCCTGTCCCAGGATTTCACTGCAGAACATTTCCCAGGGCATCACACTCCCAACACCAGCTATTCTGCTTTCCACAGTGCACGCTGGTACCAGCTCTTCCGCAGGTAAATGGTGTACATGTACCCGGCCAATCAACATGATGTAAAAGAAAACGGGACTTACTGGACCTGGTGACCTACTTCAGTTGCTCCAAGGTCCAGTTCTGACTCTCACGTGCTCAGTGTTGGTGCTTTTGGTGGTGGACCAGGGTTAGAATGGGCACTCCTACTGGTCTGCAGCAACAAACCGCTACACACAGCAGGGTGCAATGCACTGCGTTCTTGCACATTCCTCATGTAAATATCCTTACATGTCTCTGCAATTTGTGGCACAGTAGTCCTTCTGTCAATTTGGACCAGACGGGATAGCCATCATTGCTCTTGTGCATCAGTGAGCCTTTGGGTGCCCAAAGCCCTGATGCCGGCTGTCAGCAGGTACCCAGCACTGCTGCACAGGACCACCCACAGGCCTCGCTGCCTCTTACCCGCTCCTCTGGCCAGCGATTCAGCTCTATCGGGAGTTACGCTGGTCCCATTTCTAACACGTCATTTATGAGAACCCACTGATCGCTCCCCATCTACGGTCTGTCTGCAGACCTCAACAAGCACCAGTGCTTCAAGATAATCAATGTTATTTGCTTCATCTGTGAGTGGTTTTAATGTTTTGGCTGCATTAATGAGCCAATATGCTATTAAGACCTTGTTTTAATTTTTTTATTACTTTTTGTTACAGTGAAATACTGTTTCATTGCCTTAAACATGCCATGTTCAGATGCTTTTTTTTTTGTAAAAAAAATTACGGATTACGGTAATTAGGCGTTTCTATTTTATTTTTAATTGCGTTTACTCGCTGCTGTTTTTTTTTCCTGAATACATTTTGTGAACTCAAAACTGTCATGAGTAACGTGGAAATAGAAGGCCGTTATGTTCAAAAGGCTGCTCGGATTAGCATGATCACGTTTGTTTTTCGTGCGATATACAGTGCCTGACAAAAGTCTTGTCACTTATCCAAGTTGTAGGAACAACAAATACTAACCTGACTTATAGTTGATCAATTGGAATCAAAAATGGCTTATATGAAAGACAAAGCCCTCTAGATTATGTGAAATATACCAAAATAGAGTTTTGTGTCATTGATTGAGTTTTATAATTTAATTTCTACAGAAAGGTCAGATTTAGCTTGGACAAAAGTCTTGTCGCATTGAAAAAAAATGTGGAAATTATACAGACACTTTTTTTTGAATACACAAATATGCTACTATAATGTCAGAACATAAAGCCATGGTGCCTTGGAAAAAAGAATTAATATTGCGCATGACTCCCATGAGCTTGGAGGACTGCATCCATACGTCTTGGCAATGACTGAAATAACTTGATGATGAAATCATCTGGAATGGCAAAGAAAGCAGTCTTGCAGGACTCCCAGAGTTCATCAAGATTCTATGGTTTCATCTTCCAAGCCTCCTCCTTCATCTTACCCCTGAAATGCTCAATAATTGTTCATGTCAGGTGACTGGGTCGGCCAATCCTGGAGTACCTTCACCTTCTTCGCTTTCAGGAACTGTGACATGGAGGCAGAAGTATGAGAAGGAGCAGAAGTATAAGTAGGGCAGCAAGAACTTCTTGATATTTCAGGCTGTTGATGTTGCCATCCACTCTGCAGATCTTTCTCGCACCCCCATGCTGGATGTAACAACAAACCATGATTTTTCCTCCACCAAACATGATTGTTTTCTGGGAGAATCTTGGGTCCATGAGGGTTCCAACAGGTCTTGTACGGCAACTGGCATGCAGTTCAATGGATGATTCACCAGAAAAATAAACTTTCAGCCACTTTTCCAGTATCAATCCTTTCTCTCGAGCTGTGGGCCTTGGCAAATGCAATGCAGGTTTTTGTTTTCTGTTTAATGCAGACTTCTGTGTACTAATTTGGCTATGAAAACCACTTTGAGAGAGAATTTGACAAACTCTTCTTGTAGATACCGGGATTTTTGGTGACATTTCCTCATGTAGCTTCGCTGTAGTTGAAGAAGGGCTAGCCTTGTACAGTTGAAGCAACAAACGGTCCTTTCAAACAGTTGTCATACCGGGGTCTGTCTGACCTGCGCTTGCCATGAACGTCACCAGTTTCTTCAAATCTTTTTCTCGTCCCCTCCACTTGACATTTGGATACATTAAAGATGTCTGCCACCTCAGCAGCAGACTCAGTCTTCAGGCTCTTGATGATCAGCACTTTGGTCTGTGGTTGAATCTTTGGTATGTTGTCAGAGGTCTAGTCGCACCTCATATGAAAGTCTGATGTGCTGGGGTTATTTCTATACACATCTGGGAATGTGTTAATTACAGTATTTGCCATAGGTTAAACTCTAATCTGCGATTTGTTGCATCATCTGAAGAGACGACAAGACTTTTGTCCCAGCAAAAACAGATGTTATGGGCTTAGCCAAGCTGTGAACATCAGAACACTTTTTGACGGTTTCATTTTGCACCAAATTATTAATGTGAAAGCCCTTGACATTAAAATGGACCATTTATTGTAACAATTGATTGGTTAGAAATAAAGTTATATGCTATTTTTAGTTACTATGTCCTTGTGCGACAAGACTTTTGTCAGGCACTGTATATTTACGGAAATTGCCAAGGACGCATGCTTTGTACGAGGACTGCAGGAGCCAGAAAAGCAATTTTGTGCTCAGCTTAAGCAGAGGTTCACTAACCTTAGGACATGGTCCTGTCTGTTCTCATCGCAAAAACTCCCATTAAAATGATAACCAACCATTTGTATAGAATCAGCTTTGAACTGTAATGAAGTCTACTGCATGTGTGTCTATATTAAGGGAAAACATGTTATTTAACGTGTTTAAGGCTATTGTTCCATTCTGGAATGTTCCTTGTGTTAATGTTGCTGCGATTACCATACGATTAATGCGATCACGATTACTCCGGATGCTCTCGTTTTTGAACGAAATAAATCCGCTCAACTGCAAGTCGAAATCTGGAAGGTATTTTTCTTCCTATTGCAACCAATTTACATTCATATCCCCAGGCTAAAGCTTAAAATAGCACTTTGAATCCTCGAATTTTCATAGAAAGCTCCTTAATATGAAAAGCACAGTGCAGGAGTAACTAAAATATGTAAGTACAATGTAACACGAAAACGGATTGGCAAGGATGGAATCAGATTATGACATGCAGTCAAGCAGATTCAAGGTGCCTTCGAGCGCGTCTGCAAGTAAGCGACTCTTGAATTCCCGAAAAAAAAATCAGCGAGAATCTTGCGAAGTTCGCGATAAGCCCTCAAACCCGTGATGGCTGCAGCTATCGTGCGGTTTGGAGGGCTTATCGCGCAACTTCGCAATATTCTCGCATAATAATTTTTCGAAATCTCGCGCAGCGCAACCCAGACGCCACTTCAACGCACCTCACTTTATTAGATGTACATTCTGAGCATGCGCAGTAATCTTGACACAGCTTCTTTAATTTGATTACAATATTAAACCGTCTGAAAATGACACCATTGGTCATTATCTTTCACCGTAATCGTGTTTTCTACAGACAAAATAAAAATGCAGTTGCATATAAGTGTCTGTGGCCCGCTATGATTCCACGTTTCTGCTACACTTTTGAAGCAAAAATGGTCTCATGACCCTCAGGTTGCAACATCAGCTTGGTGCTGCAAATCAATTCAAGTCTCCACACCGTTACAAATGCACTTTCATACTCCAAGTAATGAGGAAACATGTTTTAGCTTGATCCTAAACTCACATTAGTTAATACTAATTGTGACTTACATGAACCAGCCCATAGTTGCCTGTCAAAGACTGGCTGAATGAACACTTCATATGTGATTACATGACTGACAGGAATTTTTAGTGCCCAACTCACACCTCTGATATGCCAAAACAGGGGAAAATACTCGAACACAATTTGACTTTCCAATCACCTCTTAAATCAGTGCTGATCACCTTAAATCATACAGGAAAACTGATTCAGAAGCTGAAAAATTTTATTGAAACTTGATTTCATGAAAGCAGTAAGATTCATTAAAAAAAATAATAAATACAAAAAATTGCACGTGTTCCTGAAATTATAAAGTACCAATGAACACTGGAAACTACTTCAGTCTTTGAGCATTTACGCTGAAATAATGACATAATGGGAGGTATGTAAAATCCATTGTTAGAGATGGCTGAGGCAACTTACTGGCAATTGTAGGCATAAAACACATTGACCTTTGCAATGAAATATGTGAAACTCAAATAACAATTAATAGACCTATAAAATTCATATTTTAGGGATGAATTGTGTGGATATATAACAGACACCAGCCACTAAAGAAAACCCACCCAATATACCAAATTTGGTCCCTCCATTTCAACAAGAAAAACCGTTTGGCAAGCTGATTCATTCAGTCTCAAGGCTGAAATTGAAAGACTCCAACTCCCATCATCCAAAAGGCCAAGTGGCTTGAGTAAAACTTCAGGAGGAAAATCCAGGTTCAGAAAGCAAAGGCTCGCCCCATATTTTGCTCGGATCACTAGGACCGGCGAATGAACACAATTCTTCAGTCAGGAGGCACAAACTTCTTAGTGAAATGAGCCGTCTGAGGTCATGAACGGCAAAATCCCACAGCAGAACCTTCACTTTCTCACCCCTGGACTAATACGTGACAGTCATTTCTTCTTTTGCACACAGAAATACTTCCAAAAAACTTAACACTTAAAAAAAAAGTATGTATTTGTGATTAAGAATTCAAGCATCATTCCCAAGTTCACCGATTATCACCAACACTTCGCTAATGCCAAATAATCAAATGTGTGGGTTCAGCAAGGTCTTCTGCTCATAAATAGCCAACACAATTGGTGTGTAAAGTGACCAGACTTGGTCGTTTGGTGACTGCATAAAGAGCCTTGTCCCTCACAGAGGGAACATTTCTCTAGAACGCTCTAGAAAAAAGGTGGAGTCAGGGCTCTTCTCCACAATGTCTCGAGGTCCACCGCGACAGCAGTAATGAGGAACAGACCATGAGGTCCACGTAAACATGTCAGATCTATAGAACAAGGCCAGAGCAGAAGTTTGGACAACGACATTTCTGTCACAAACAGCATCTGCAGGGTGTCACACCCTCAGATCACTGGAGCCACCACCGCCCACTCGCTACGAAGCAGAACCTGCGTGTTTCTGTGGTGTAGGAATAAACAGAACTGGGAGAAAAGCCACACAGGTGCAGGGAGAACATGCCCCCACTGTCTCTCTGAGTGCCATTCTGGGGGTGTGAGATTGAGTCCAGCGTACGATTCCCAAACTCAGGGGGAATGCGTGGAGAGAACAGTATTTTACATGAGAAGACGTTCATATACACTCACATTTTTACATAGCGTCTATTTATACAAGGTAGATATTTACAGTTATGGAGACTAGTGCCATACTCTGGGATGTGACGGCTGTGCTATCATGGGAGTCAAACCTGTAAGCTCACAGTTTCGACCCCCAGTCCTCTTGGATCCTTTAAAAGCAGGGGTCTCAAACTCTGGTCCCTAAGGACCACCGTCGGTGCTGGTTTTAGGATTTCCCTTCAAGCTACAGCGAACTCGGGCTTCAGAAACTATTGGTGAAGGTTCTTAAGCTTACTGGTGACTTCCATTATGCCCTTATAAACTAGCAGGGACGGCCGCCCTCCCAGGGTCCGAGTCAAAGACCCCTGCTTACAAAGTGGGACCCCCAACCCTTTAACGGCACGGCGGGCCCTTAAATGCTGCTGTGACTGTATGTTCTGAAGGGGTTGCGGTCCAGGATGAACTCTCCGACTCCCACGAAGTACATGACCTGTGCGATGCCGAACAGGGGAGCGATGACCAGGGCGCGACACCCCGCCCCCTTTAGGAAGGCAGCAGGCCCCTCCCTCCTCAGGATCTTACTGCAGGGAGAGAGGCGGAGCAAACTGATGAGTCATACTGACAAAACGCTGACCACACACTTTAAATCCAGGCCCGCCCAACCTTGCTCCCTGAGATCGACCACCTGTAAGTTTTCACTCCAACCCTAACAATCACACTGCATTCAACAGCGAGAGCAGGGCTGTCCAACCCTGTTCCTGGAGATCTACCATCCTGTAGGTTTTCACTCCGACCATAACCCAGCACACCTCTTTCAACAGCTACAGCAGGGCTGCCAATTCTGTTGATAGAGATCTACCATCCTGAAGAACATTGAAAATGTACTGACATTCATTGAAAGAAGCTAGTCCTGCTTATCTCAGTGCGATAATCCCACTAACACCATGATCTTGCTTCCTGAGAAAGAGCCCTGATCCATACGTACTATACCCAGCTCTCACCTGAAGCAGTCCGCAACCCCGCTGTAGGTCTCTTCATTGGCACCTCTGTTCAGCGACTGTAGCCTGGTCTTAATAACTGAGGGGAAAAAAAGCACATTTATGGATCAGAAATGTACCTTCCTGCTACAGGAGGCAAATCCCAGCTCCCTAATATTTAGATTTTTTTACTTGTATTTCTCAACAAGCATCATTACTCAGCCAGGAGGTTGAAGTAATCAGCTTAATCGGTTTTCCATGTCACTTATTTTGCTTATTTTCACCATCCAAAATCCCAATTTAGATAGAAATCTCTTTTACCAGGGTCGGGGTACAAAAGGAGATTTACAAGCAATGTAAAAGCAATGCAGGGGTGAAAAGCAAAGACATGTTTAAGTCATGAGGTCATGAGTTACACATTCAAAGTGAACAAATGAAATGATTTTTACGACACTGCATGAAGTCGGACACTTGGGTTCAAATGAGATGCAAATTTAGTTGACTGTATTTTCATCAAATTAATTTTCGATGTAAACATGATTTACATGGTATTTGTGGATATAGTGAATACAGTGAAAAACTTGTGAATTATTAAATTCATTACGCATTCCCTGGGTATGGCAAATATTTAGTGAATTTGAAAAATCGCTTTGTACTTATCACTTGATAATTTGACGCCAATATTGAAATTGCAATATATTTGTTTTATGCAAAAACAATAAGCAAATATGGAACACACCACCTTCACTAACTCTTCAAATTTGACATGAAATGTTTGCACTTTCCCAAACATGATCAAATGAGAACAAGTGTAGTATTTACACTATATTTGCATCATATTCACCTTATAGTGGATCCAATTTTTCATGCAGTGCAAGTTAAAAGATTTTTTTTGCGCCGTGTCTCCCATCTTTATGGTGGAGTTGTAGCACATTATGGGACAGTAACTGTTTTGGCGCATTTTTTTAGCTGCTCACCGTCGATGGGGTTGACGGCCACGGCGGCCGCGGAGCCCGCCGCGCACCCAGACAGGAAGGACCAGTAGAAGGGGGCAGAGCCGTCTGTAGAGTCTTTCCCCAGCCGGTTCAGGTTGGCGAACAGCGGGAAATAGACGATGGAGAATGGAACATCTCTGCAGAGTCAGACAGGTAACGTGAGCTCATTAGCATGGGTTCGTCATAGCCTTAGCTTACTTTTTTTAAATGCTAAACTAACTGCGCCTTTAAACACTATACAAAGGAGAGAACACATCCATCCATCCATGCATTATGTATTATACATATATAGTAGTATAAGGTGGTGTAACACTGCCTCTTCCTCTCCAGGGTCAGCTGATTTTGAGCAAAAAGCACGGACACATGCCGGACTGCTCACCAATCCACAGGGCTCACACACCACTCACTAACACTCTGATACCTATGGGCAATTTAGAAGCTCCTGTTAGTCTGACATTCATGTCTTTAGACCAGGAGGAAACTGGAGTGACCAGCTGAAACCCACACTAACACGAGGAGAACATGAAAACTTTATGCTGAAAGGCCTAATATTGGATTCAAACCCACTTTACTGCAATAGTGCTGCCCACATCATCACTGTGTTGCTTTCTAGCAAGCACAATTAAACTCAAAAAGAATTCAATACAAATACATCAGTTTTTACCAAGCACCACATCCTCAATAAGCTCTCCCACACGTAACAGTAATAGACCAATCTCCAGCGCTTTCTGTGAAGCGCACAGAATTCGTTAGGGGCATGCCACGCCATGGCACCTGTAGAAACAAGGCTGTGACATGCACCGTCTCAGATGATGCTGAAACTCTATCAGGTGCTGTATACTGATGAGATAAGAGTTCTTAAGAGCTTTTCGTTTTCAAAAATAAGCTCATTTATTTGGGCCAAGTCAGCCATTTTGACGGCATGGTTTTTAATTCCCAATAAGTTTAAAATTATGGCTTTGATTCAAAATGTGTTTGGCAGTTTTACTGCTTAAGGGGCACGAAGCCTAAAAAAGCAACCAAACCTCCATCAATAACCCTCTGCACCCCACGATTTGAATATTTACCAGGACTGTATACAATACAATTGCTCTGTATAGGACAGTACATATGGATCTGAAGTTTGAGTTAATTTCTGCCCGATTACCTCATAAGTGTGGCTCCCAGCCCCTTGTACAGCCCCGAGAGGCCCTGAGTCCGCAGGAGTTCACGGGCGATCTGAGTCGCGGACACTGGCCTGGCGCTGGATGTGGAGGTCACGCCCGCGTTATATGACCTGCTCAGTACTGCGTTCCCCACCCCCAGTTTCGCTGAGGCCACGCCCCCTGGCTTTCGCTGCTGATTGGCTGCTGGGTCAAAGGAGGGTAAGAGAAAAGTAGGGTCAAGCTGGGACTAACAACCGAAGGCAACATCATTTACATGGTTGTTCTGCTTCTATCGCCGTGATGCTTTTGGCATGTAACTGACATTCGGCCGACACTTTTATATGAAGCAACTAACAGTTCATTAGATTAAGCAGAGGCAAATCTCCCCCTAAAGAAGCTTAAGGTTAAGGGCCTTGCTCAAGGGCCCGATTGCTGCACTGATCCCATTGGGGCTTCACTGGAGTGGGAACCAGTAACCGCTGAGGGAAAAATTAAGCTCCTCCCCCACTGAAGCTCTACAACCGCTCCTGTAATCGTGCTTTCCCTCAAGTCATGACATGTCTTACCTCTCAGCTTTTTTTAGTTACTCTATGGTTACTGATCGAATAAAAATATTTGTGGCTGCAGATATGCTGATACTTAAAAATGAGAAGGGTTACTTATCCGTTACTTGTTTCACGGAGGATTACCATGTTAGCTGGACAAGTACACGCAGATATCCTGTTATCCAGATATTCAGTTATTTTACATTGTACTAGCCCAAGTCCAAAATTTGGAAGAGTCCAAGTTTTAGTGCAACTATGCAGCTAAATTTATGGCCCTAATTTGAGGACCAAGCCCTTGATGTGTTCTGTGGACATTCCAACAATCTTTTCAGTGTGCTTATTATTTGAGCACGCACAGGTGCTAAATAATAGTACACTGTATTGGATATAGACATGAGCTCAATATTTGGAGGCAGAGCTTCCTTGTGAAATCAGCTGGGTGAGGTCATGAATGGTAGTCTTTTATTGTTTATTGTTTATTATTATGCATTGGGAGATAGGGCGATACCATAGACTGTATAAAGATGCACGCAGCGCCCGGGTCTGAGAACTGAGGCCAATGCGAAAATCTCTAAAATTTGCATTCTCTTTAATGGCCAGCAGATGGCGACGTTGGTGGTTTCCGAAAGAACTTCAGTCCGATAGAAGTCTATGAGAAAATGCCTTGACTTTCCCACCTGATTTATTATTTCAATCATGATCTTCCACATTACTTTATGGTATCTATCGCAAGTTTGAAGTCTCCTTCGATATACCATGATGTTCATTTTTGTAAATTATGGTCCCAAATAGACTAAAATACAGGATAAAGCCAGAATATGCTTTAGGGGCGTGGCTATCCTCTGGTCCTCGTTTGATACGGTCAGATCCACTCGTAGATCCACCCCTCGCTCCTCCCTGGATATTCAATTCACGCTCTCGTCCAATAAGAATCACATCCAGTTTCAAACTGACAAAATGGCGCTGTTCAAATTGCCAGAATCGAGGCTTCCTAAACGGTACGCTGAAACCAATGAGTGATGTCATGGTTGCTTCGTCCATCTTTTTATACAGTCTATGGGCGGTACACATCCTGGACAGGCAGCCAGATCCCATACAGAAATGTAATGTAACACAATGCATCACTCTGTAGCACAATTAGAAGTAATCTATCACCAAGTAATGTACAGAACTTTCTTACCTAGTCTGCCAGCATCCTGTAGCTGAATCTTCAGCATTTCCATAGGGGTGGTGATGATGACCTGACACATTCCAGCGCCACACCCTGCTAGCATCTCCTTTAACACAGTCAGGCCTTTCCTGTAGGACATGTTCGACACTTCATTAATATTTCCAAGTTCATTGCGCAAGAGCACATAAGCCAAAAAGGAAAAATTGTCAAAACTGTCTAATTTTGTACAAACTACACTGTATACAAGGCTAGAACTTAGTTAAGTTGTAAGTGTGAATCACTACCAGTATGATCACATGCTTGCTTGCTTACTTTCTGCCAGACTTAGAGTTTAAAAGATATGTCCACTAGGGGGCAGATCAACGCTTTTCCATAAATGATTTCCGCCCTATTTCCTGGATTTTGAGTCCTCTGCACGTCACGAAGAATGAGATGTACACTGCCCCCAGTGGTTCATTCAGGTATCACACCTAGCAAAATGCGCACGAACAGTGCACTAGCCACTGAACAGTACGCATGCCAGTGTTGAAGCGTAGAATCAACTGTTTCCAGCCAAACAAATCTGCATACAAGTGTTCCAACCACTTTGAAACAGTTTTATAAAACTACTTTCAAGTGTGGAAACATTTATTCCAACTGATGTGAATTGTCACAGCCAGGGCATTATTTTACCGCCTCAAGGAGGTAATGTGTTTTCACCAACATTTCTTCATCTGTTAGCTCGTTTGTCAGTAGACGGGATATCTCAAAAAGTTACAGATGGATGTCAATGAAATTTTATGTGTTGACAGATGCTGTGCAATCGAGGAACTGATTAAAGGTGCACTATGCAAGTTTGTTTACATTCACTTCTGTTGACATTCGAACTCAAACAAAACAGAGGTAGCCCGCCCCTCCCTCCCATAGTTCCCTCCCTCCCATGCTTCCGTAACTGTCAACTCTTGTCGGTGATTGGCCGGAACGGTTTGTTATGTTATGGGGCACAGCCTGCACCCCTTGTGTTTATTTGCAGTTTGTGACGCCTGTGCGGTCTCCAGGACCCGGGTTCTTTTACAGTGAATTTAGGGGCAGACAACTAGCGGATCGTGGAGAGATATCGGCGAATTGAGACAAAAATATAATCGCGCAGAAAGTAAACAAAATTGCATAGTGCACCTTTAAGTTTCGATAAAGATCCAACTCACATTTTTGATCCAGGATTGTGAAGACTTTCCATGCGCGCAAAGACAGCACCGTCGAGACTCATTTTAAACTCATGTTTAATAATAATTCTTCTGCCAACTATTTCACAAAGCCAAAGTAATGTGCTCTACAAGTGCCTTCTAGTTTGTCATCGTAAACCCAACCGAGAAAGTGAAGTTAAGACTATTCCTTTCATCTGAAGCAAAATTACCAGTCATTTTACTTTTCTCTGTCACAGCTCTTTCACTCACACAGAGAGTGAAAAACACACACTTGAATATCCACGTGGTTTGACGTGAGACTTTGTGTAAATGCCTTATAAATAATTAACTGTGCACAAATGATTATGAAGCGCCATGTACTCATGATGGGCTAGTATTTACTAATCAAACCTTCACAGAAAATCCTAATGTACTATGAAGTAACATACCCAGTTTTGCCCAGATGGTGGCGAAAGAAGTCGTTTGCGGCCAGTTTGATGGCCTTCTCAGGGGTTACCAGAGTCAGATTGACGGCAGCACCTAAAAAACAAAAATCCACAGTTAACCGACATGGCAAAACGCAGAGAAACTTCAGAAAAGTGTAGCTAACAAAGTCACTAATAAAATCTACATTCCCCACCACCATCAAACCAAAACAAAAGTAAAACCTGCATGTTTTTGGACAAAGACAAATGTTTTTTCTTCTTCCATACAAATGAATCTCAACGAGAATAAAGTTCAAAAGATCCACGGTGGGATCATCTGGCGTGATCATGGGGGGGGATTTCACGCATATGCACTGGGATCAGTTTAAAAAAGCAGATCAGGCAACATAATAAAGAAAAAAAATGATCTAAAAAGGCAGTGGGGGGGGGGTCAGTATGGTAGATAGAAATGAGACAGAACAGAGATGGGAAAGAGGCAGTCAAGCTGAGAAACTAGACCATGTACCCATAGATGTGATCAGTAAGTGTTACCCTCTCCACAGAGTGTGAAATGTGTTAAGTGGGTTTAGAAACACAAGAAGAAGAAAGTTTATCGACAGGACCACAAAACAGCGCCACATATGGCAGGAGTGTTAGTGCACAGACAGTAAACGCAACAAGGAAATGAACTTTGGCTATTGAGAAATTAAAAAAAAAAAAAAAAAAACATCAGCAATTTGTGCCTATTTATAATAGAGACGTAACGTGGTGAGAACCATGTAATGATTTTGCCTCCAGCGTGGCTGCGCCTTATCGGCTAGCCTTCATTATCCCAGGGGACCAAGGTCTGTAACATGAAAAACACAGATGCAGACAACAGCATTCCTCTCCCAGCCTAAGGCACACATCATCACCAGCCAAGCGCACTGACCAGCAAGGCAAGTAGCTACTCTTACAAGGTAACCCGATAGACGATTCTTACGTGATCTTGCACTGTTAAGAATTCGGTGTACCACCACACCCTTTTTTCGCAGTTCAGGTTGAAACACATTTCTAAGACAGTGAATATAGATACATCATCATACATCAGATATATCATCATATATCAGCATGCAACAGTTTAGGTTTTCTGTTTCTAGGTACACATGAGCTTGACAACAGATTTATTCAGATTTAGCCTTTGTCATGTCTGAGGTGATGACGAAATTTCTTACCTCTGTACATTCCGAAGTATCCCTCAGACCGAACGGTCTTGATGAGGCAGTCCATCCTGAACAAGGAGGAAAAAGAAAGTTTTTCAAGTTGAATGTAGTGTTTTATTCTTGCCTTTTCGTTATTAGACTAAATCTGTGACCACATGACCACATTACGCTCAAACACCACCTTCAGTTCAGGAAAGGGTAGACCGCTGAAATCCTCCTCCCACACATTAAGTGTCGCCAGTCGCAGCCTTCCAGATTAATGAAAAACTATGCTTGCTATAGAGCAAGTCAGAGGAAGACTGCGGCTACCATTGTAACCACCAGGGGTCACTATATGGCGATAAAACCGCGACTCGTAACAGACAAACCGAAACTCAAATTCTGGGATGGTCGAACAACTGTGCCTGAACACAGCACTACCCTGTTCTCGGTGTTTAGGGAGTCGCGCAGGTCATTAGTATTTGGACAGTGAACATTTTTTTTTTTGTTTGTTTTGCTTTAGCCCCGCACTTAAACAAATTGCGATCTGACACAGAATATAAGGTTCCTATAAAGGGCAAAGTGACAGCTTTAAACTCATGGTATCAACATCCACATTAAGGTACATTCTGAGGAATTACAGCCATTAATTCCGCTAAAAGACTCTCAAAATACTCAAAGTCAGCACCAAAATACTACTTCATTCCCCAAGTCACTCTGCTGATGAAAAAAAAACGTGGTCAACCCTAGCACATGACTAACCTTGAGTCACTAACAGCACAGGCTCGGCTCTATTTCTCAGCTCTGATGAATGAATTGGGGGCTGGTCCGAGAACAGCTAAATCCACATTGTATCCACAAAAGCATCTGTTACCAGCACGTGATGAGTTGCAGGGATATTTTTAAAAGGGGATTTGGTTGTGCAGGCTGAATGGGTGCAGCAGTAAAACGGCCCCTCCCCCGTCAGGCATTCCAAACAAATTCCTCACACCTCGGGGGGAGCAGGACACTCCGCTAGAGCATTCTGACTGAGCACAGGCAGTCAGGCACAGCGTGTGCTGCCAGCCACTGCTCTTCAGCGCCGCCCTGCTGGTGGCCAGCACTGAAGCTTGGGTTAATGCCAATGAAGGTCAGGCAAGTGTCCTGTGCTGACAACAGCGAAGTAAACGGTACCAATGCGCTGTTTAACATTAATGCGTCAGGGGTGTGCGGGGGTAGAGTCCTGTCTGTAAATATTTGCCTAGTGACACCATCTTTGCAAAAACGGCCACAACTCCTCCTCGGGTCACATGACACTGATGCGACTATCAGGAAATTATAGCTGAAGGTCTTCACTTTAACCTCAAATTTGTTCCCCCCCCCATTTAGTGTGCTGGTGTACAGAAACTCGACTGTTCTTCCTCCCTGCTACACCAGAGTGGGGTACAAGGCTACACTGATGTAGCAAAGTCCTAACAATGTTGTATGCAAAGTTTCATGAAATTTGATCAATATTTATGACTGCTGGAGATTACTAGTTGTTCAACTAGGTGCCTATGGGTGAAGGATTGTCAAAGAACAGAAAATGGCCATTTTTCAGAGATCATGAAAATCCATATTTCATGTGCTGAGATGTGTTGCATACACATAAACGTAAAAATGGACAATATCAGTTTCTCAATACGACCTGCCACACCCACTTTTGGGGGTCGGGAAGGGGGAAAATGCAAGGTTATCTGTCCAAGATAGCGAATTCAAAGTTTTGTCGAATTTGATAAATACCTGTGACTGCTGGAGGTTACGTGCCATTTTGTTTCCAGAGAACAGGATACAGAAGCGACGGTCTTTACACCATTTTTAATAACTCAAGCTAGTCAACTACCAATTAAGTTAAAAATGGTCACTGCCAAGAACTTACGGATTTTAAACACAATGGCGACACGGTGACAGCAAATACTTACATGCTCTTGTAGACTTGTTGACCTTGCCTCTGATTCTGTAGTCTGGTTTTGGCCAAGTCAATGGGGAACACACAGGTCACGCCCACAATTCCGGCAATACCGCCGTTAATAAGCTTCGCAGGGAGACTGAAAAATATCAGAATTACAATATCAATGATAAACTATGCCTTGTAGTCAAATCATTTATGATTTTTTAAAAATGGGCAAATATGAAAAATAAAGCTGGATTCCTGAACATGATGCGCAGTGATTGGTCAACAGTATAATAATGACAAACTTTGGCAACAAACCATACGTGCTTCACCACGCAACGTGTATGATTTATTCCCCAATAAATTAAAGCAATATTAGGAAAGAGCATCATGCGCGGACACTGAAGGTGAATTTAAGTATGCATACCTGATCTGTTGCTGAGACATGAGTGCAGTATGGAGGTCAGATCGTAGTCAGATGTGAACAGATGAGGCGCGGTTCTGGTGGATAAGAAAGCGCAGCGGCCGGTTAGCCAAGTTTTTCGGCTGTAGTCCAGCCTCGACCTCAGTCTAACTCTGGTATGTTGGCTTCTATAAAAATCTACCCCACAGCGGTTTTTTGCCGGCACATCGTCTTTTGGCCCAACCGAGATAGATAATGCAATCTATACGAGAACGCAACCCACCAATTAAACCTTATCTTGAACCGTTAGAAATGGCGCATTGAAACCAGGAACACATTTCCTATAGCGCTTAGCGCAAAGAACGTCGCACTTGGAAACTTCACGTTCATTCGCAAGCCCAACACGCATTTTGGCATATTTGTTTATCTTTCTCTAGTGCAGTGTTTCCCAAACCTCTCCTGGCGTACCCCTTGTCCTGCATACTTTAGATCTCTCCCTGCTCCACCACAGGAGATTCAAATGATCAGGTCATAATTAGCACCAGAAGCTGCTTGATAATAAGCGAATCATTAGAATCTCCTGTGCTGGAGCAGGGAGAGATATAAAGCATGCAAGACAAGGGGTACGCTAGGAGGGGTTTGGGAAACACCGTTCTAGTGAATGTCAAACTAATGGCGAGTCCCCATATTCTTCCACGCCCAAAACTGATAAGGCATACGTTCTGAATCTGTTCGGCAAAATATCTGTAAGCAACGGTTCTACAACATAGGTTACACATTAGCAGGGAAAATATTATATCAGCAAGAGCACAAGTTTCTAAATTATTCTGAGCCTCGATCCGAGGACTCCTGCGTTCATCACAGGGATAGTAATGACTAACATTAACTTAACGTTCATAAAGCCCTTTCTCGTCAGCCACCACGTTTAATTTGACCATTTTTGAAACTGTTCAGGGAAATTTCTGAGGATATTATTTATTTGATGCATCATCATCGCAAAGCCAAAAGTAATTATATCGAGAATCGCATTAACTAACGTTACAGTATGAGGACACGTATAATTATCGAAGCCGGCCGTATAAACTGAATAGATGGCAAGCTTAGACGAGTCAGCATCCGGGCTTCCGGCTGTCTCATTGGGTAGGCTGCTGATACGGAGCAACCATTCAAACTATACCCATTCTAAAATACACTAAACCGTTTTAAAGAATGTTCTTATATTATTATTTTATCAGCTTTGTCACCAAACTTACCTGAAAATCAGTATTTATGAAAATATAAAACAGAGTACTCGGACGACTCGGTGGACAATAATCACTCCCTTGAACTTCAGAGAATAACTGGAAAATTCCGTTCACTGACCTATATTTTAGAAGGAGGGATCATATTTCATAGGGGCTCAAGTGTAACCAATCATGGTAGTGTATTTTACATCCGGAAGCTGCTTTAGCCAATCACTGGCTACAATTCTCATCAATTAGATGAATGCTGACGAAACCCACGGTGTCAAATATCACCGTTGCCTGCGATGAGGCATGGAGGTTTCGAGAAAGACGGCTCTTGTAATTTGAGTCATCTCTTTGTTGGTACAAAAGAGCTGCGCTGGATAACTCACGTAGTCTGGGGCACATTGATGATTTATGCTGTGAACTCGGTCGGCCTGTGAGTTCTGTGTTTGAAGCAACACGCGTGGTACATATCACTGTGGAAAGAGGAAGTCAGTCTTCCTAAATGACATCATGTAAAATAGCAATTTAATGGAGAAAGCCAAACTAGTAATTTATTTGGAAGTATAAACCATTACAACATTCCACTGTTGGTTTAAAATTGCGATGTGAAACAACGGTAAAATAAAGTAGCTCAATGGCGGAAGACTGAATTCAGCTGAACAAGCTGTTCCCCCCAGCCTTCCTGAGATAACTTCAGAGGTTAATACTTGACAAGGTCCCATGAAGTGAGACTAATGCAGTGGTTACTATGAACTAATGATGCACAAATATTTTAATAATGCATGAAAAGAACTCACCATTAGCTAAGTATTCGTTAAACATTCAAAAACACATTAGCTGTTTTTTTTATTCCCGACATTAATTTGTATTAACTGATGTTCTTCATATGAATTAATGATATACGGGCCAACTTTTCATGAGTTCTAGGTTTCCAAGTATGTGAGTTAATGCCAAATCTTGTGGACCTTGTCGTAAAGTGCAACCCTTAAATTTACTCAGTTGCCAAGGATGTGTCTAAACAGCAACTACAAATACTTTTGAAGGGTCTGTGGCTTACTTCCAATTTATGAAAACTCTGCTAATGCCTTTGGCAATGATAGCCTTTATCCAGTTCAAGAATTGTGCTTTTGGAGAATGTAAAGCAACAGCTAATAGGGTTATTTGACTCAATTTCAAATGCAGTAAATCCGCACACGGCACACGCACCCGCATATTTTGAATTTTAGCACAGCAAAGTAAAGCTTAGAGACACATAGCCCCTCATGGCCCTTGTTCAAGTCTGAAGTTTGCATTACACAAGTCTTATAAAGAGGCACATGACTTAAACACCTGCTGTGTGGTGAAAATAATTTCACATAATCCAGAAGCGGTGTTCAAACTGTTACCCTGGGTTTCAGTGAAACCTATTTCTTGACTGGCCGCGGATCTCACTGCACTTCCTATAATTCATCCACTTTCAGATGTGGCCATGCTTAAAATTTATACTGCATGGCAAATACAGCCCTGGGTAAACCAGATGAGCTCTCAAGCAAAATTCATGACAATGCACATTTGCATGCAGTTTGTTGGGTTAAACAGGGCCCACCATGTACCTCATTTCAATTTGGATGTGCTATTTATCTTTCTATTCTGGTTATGATGACGGCACGGTTGGGCACAGCCTGTCATTTTCTAATATTTTGTTATAATTTGCCTATAATGTGGCCCTTATCATTCAGAAATTATCTCGTCCTCTGTTAAAACATCATATTCCTGCGGTCCAATAACCAACTTTTTCACAAGAGCAGAATTCATGATGCATTATTTTGAATATTTCTTATAAGCTCATTCAGCAGATTTTCTGGGACATTCTGTTTGAACAAAGCTGGTACTACACTGTTCTTTCTACTGTAAGCACCAGAAAGTGAATATTTTACGTTTCAAAACGTGGAAACAAAGACAGAGAATATATCCCTGAAGACAGTCTGTCAGATTGACAGGCAGATGAGTCCGGTGAAATTCCAGGAGATTAACTATGGCCAAAATGAGTTAGACAACAGCTGATTTCAATATTTTTTGTCATCTTTTCTTTTATTGTATACATGACTCCTCAGTTCAATGACGCATTTTTGCTACATGTTTCACAACATGAAGGAGTCTGAAAATCCGCTGGATTTTTGATGCCATCACGATAGAGCCAGTCACTGAGGTAAATAAGGCTGGCTGGGTCTCTTCCATGCTATATGTAGAGCAATAAGCAATGTACTCAGGAAAACTGTGGCATCGAAGCGCACTGTAATACGGCAGGCAGTTGGAAACAAAACAAATAAAGCAAGGAAACGTTACAGAACATTATTAAATATCACACATAGTTTTTTTGTATGTGGATTTACTTTAGATTTAAAAATAAATACAGTTGTAAAAATATTTTAAACCACTATGCACATGTATAGTTTTAGCATAGAGTAAAACTTAGCAAAACAATAAAACATTCTCAGACAATCAGTTTATTTAGCTTTTGCTTGTTTCTGATAAGGAGCCCCTTTTTTGGCTTTTCCTGGAACTATCACTGTTGAGAAAAGTGGTAAAAAGCTCCCAGATTGAGCCTTTTAGCCCAACAAAGAACCATTGACCAAGACATGGCAGCACTCACCAAGTGTGTTCCTGGAAATATAGCATTCTGTTCTTTTTTACTCCAACCGCAGTTTTGCACACCTGATTCTACCAATTAACAGCAGAGCAAGATCACACCTCATTCAAAAATGAAACCTTTGTTATGGTTGGAGTGAAAACCGACAGGAT
The DNA here is from genome assembly GCA_029692085.1 of Gymnothorax javanicus. Classification (NCBI taxonomy): domain Eukaryota; kingdom Metazoa; phylum Chordata; class Actinopteri; order Anguilliformes; family Muraenidae; genus Gymnothorax; species Gymnothorax javanicus. Next base: position 97,146,986 of record CM056202.1, on the reverse strand, counting down.
GGCGGATCTCCAGGAACAGGTTTGGCGACACTTGCTCTGCATAGACAGAGAGGAGCCTTTTGGATCTGTTTTTTCTGAGCGTACAGGTGACTGACGGCTTGTTGGCGAGGAAGGGCAGCGCAGAGAGACCTGGGCCCCTCAGAGGAGCAGGATGTGGTTGCTCAGGCTTGGGTGGGCATGGATGTGGCGGAGAGGTTTGGTGCAGGGGTCCACGTCGGTGCCGGCCCTCTGGGTGCACTCCTCTCTGGCCGGGTCGCAGGAGGCGCATTTGCAGTCTAGAGCCACGGGGTAGGAGAAGTGGGGGTCCACATGCGGGGGGCAGCCCGGGAGTTTGGCGGTCCGGTACTCCAGGTCCTCGTACATGCACCCCTCTTGTCGTACCATCCATCCCATCACGTTTGGATCCTGCCAGCGGAAACCGTTGGATTGTTTTACTGTGAATGCATTACACTCTATTACTGTGAATGTATTATATAATATTACTGTAAAGGCATTACACATCATTATTGCAGTGATGCATATGTTTCAGCTGGCAATGATTCTTTTAATTCTGACTGATTCAGTACAGAGCATCTCATTTCTCAAACAACCATGTCGTAAGCTATATCTCATGGTGGTTGAATAGATGTTATTGTGTTTCAAGAGGGGCAAAATATGAGGGGCAAGCATTAAAAAAATAGCTAAGGAGATTGCTGAAATCACTGAAATTAGGTCATTAAATGTGCAACAATTTATTAATACCTGGAAGGATGGTGGTGAACTGTCAACTTCACAGAACAAATGGATCAGAAAAATCATAACTGATCCTGATCGGAGATCACTAACATGCCTGGTCAAGTCTCATCTTAAAAAAATTAGCAGTTTAACTCAAGGCAATGTTTAATTATGAAGGTAAGAGCATTTCCACTCGCACAATGCAATGAGACCTTGGAGGATTGGGACTAAACAGCTGCATGGCCACAAGAAAGCCACTTGCTAGTGAGGTTTACTGGGGGGGAAAAATCACTTCAATTTGCAAGGAATAGTAAAGATTGGACTAAGCAGCAATGGAAAAGGGTCATGTGGTCCAATGAGTCCAGAGTGACCGTATTCCAGAATGATTGGCACGTCAGGGTAAGAAAGGAAGCCCATGAAGCGATGTACCCTTCATGCATAGTGCCCACTGCACAAGCCTCTGGCAGCAGTGTAATGATCTGGGGTTGCTTTAATTGGTCAGGTCTAGGCTCAGCAACATTCTGCAGCAATAAAATGAAAAAGCAAAATATCTGAATATCCATCAATGGACTTTTCAATCCCTGATGACACAGGCATATTCCAGGACTGAAATTGGACCAAAAATTAATGCAAATCTCTTTAGAAATAAATGTTTTAACATTGTATAAGATTGTTGAAAAAAATACCACAACAAATTTGCGCCTTGATCAAAACTAAAGGTGGCCCAACAAAATATTATAGTGTCCAACCTGTCCTCCAACCATACGCTCTGATTTACGACCCATAGGAGCGTTTCCTAAAATCGCGCCCCAACTGGCAGCAGGAAGGTACTGTTAGAGTTAAAGTTTCAGTTCCAGGTGCAGTTTCAGTCATATTTGCTCTTAAAATAACGGTTTGGGTAAGGTTTAGGGTTGGGGTTAGGGTTAGTATTAGGATTAGGGCTAGGATTAGGTTTAGGTTTGGGATTTACTGACGGCGACGCTGACGATGGAAACGAGATTGTAGTTGTTTAAAGGCAGTTGCTACAGGTACGGCAGTTTTTCAATGCATTTCAATGTGGAGAGGTACGGCAGTCCCCATTTCAAGCCCTGCCCTAACCTAAACCTAAACCTCACCCTTCCCCTAACCCTAACCCTAACCCCAACCCCAACCCCTAACCCTTCCCCTAACCATAATCCCGAATCCTTATCCTAATCCCTTGAAATCGACTGCCGTTCCAATAAAAACTGCTGTGTCTCTAGACCAGGGCTCTCCAAATCCGGCCCTCGAATCCAAATACAGTCCTGGTTCTCCTTCCTTCCAGGCAATTAAGTGACCAATTAATGCTGCTGATTGGCCAGATTGTCATCTCACCTGACTCCCAGGTAAAGGGAGGGTGGAAAACCAGCAGTTCTCGGCCCTCGAGGACCGTGATTTGAGGAGCCCTGCTCTCGACACTTCCTTGTTTAAATGACCACTGGAGGTCGCTTAACTCCTAAACTTAACTTTATTTTGCATTACATTCTATTACTGTCAATATATTTTGGGAGATGCATTACATTAAATTATTGTCAATGCATTACATTCTATTACTGTCAATGCATAACATGTTACTGTGAATTCAATACAATATATTGCTATCAATGTATTTTAGTAAATTACTGTCAGTGCATTACATTATAAAACATTACTGCCAATACATTACAATGTACTTTTGTCAATACATTGCATTAGATCTCTGTCGGTGCATTACATTACATTCTGTCAATGGATTACATCATATTACTGCAAATGAATTACAACCCCAATTCCGAAATAGTTGGGACGAAGTGTTAATTGTGAATAAAATCAAAATGCGATGACTTTCAGATCACAGGCCAATATGTTATTTACAATAGAACATAGATAACATTTCAAATGTTGAAACTGAGACTTTAAACATTTTTATCCAAAAAATGAGCTTATTTCAAATTTTCTGGCTGCAACTCAAAAAAGTTGGGACACAGGCCAAAAAAGGGCTGAAAAAGCAATTAATATATACTGAAAGAATATATGAGCCTACAGAATGCAGAATGTTGCTGATCCTATTGAAAATTTAGCAAGTAATAAAGTTAACTGGCATCAGGTGTGTAACATGATTGGCTATAAATGGGATGTCTTAGAGAGGCTGAGTCTCTCAGAAGTAAAAATGGCCAGAGGCTCTCCAACCTGTGAAGGCTTGCATAAAAAAATTGTGGAATACTTTAAAAACAATGTTCCTCAATGTCAAATTGCAAAGTCTTTGAAGTTCTCATCATCGACAGTGCATAACATCATCAAAAGATTCAGAGAAACTGGAAAAATCTCTGTGCATAAGGGACAAGGCCGAAGACCTTTACTGGATGCCCGTGATCTTTGGGCCCTCAGACGCTACTGCATCACTCACTGTCATGATTCTGTCATTGACATTACTAAATGGGCCCAGGAATACTTCAAGAAACCACTGTCTGTAAACACAGTCCGCCGTGCCATCCACAGATGCCACCTAAAACTCTATCATGCAAAAAGGAAGCCATTGTTGAGCATGATCCAGAAGCACCGCCATTTTCTGTGGGCCAGGGCTCAATTAAAATGGACTGTAGCAAAGTGGCAAAGTGTCCTGTGGTCAGACGAGTCCAAATTTGACATTCTTGTTGGAAATCATGGGTGTTGTGTCCTCCGGGCTAAAGAGGAGAAAGACCACCCCTCCTGTTATCAGCGTTCAGTTCAAAAGCCAGCATCTCTGATGGTATGGGGATGCATTAGCGCATATGGTGTGGGACACTTGCATGTTTTGAAAAAGCACCATGAATGCTGAAAGGATATAAAAGGTTTTAGAGCAACATATGCTCCCCTCCAGATGACATCTATTCCAAGGAAGGCCTTGTGTATTTCAGCAGGACAATGCAAAACCACATACTGCAGCTATTACAACAGCATGGCTTCGTAGCAGAAGAGTCCGTGTGCTGAACTGGCCTGCCTGCAGTCCTGATCTTTTACCGATTGAGAACATTTGGTGCATAATTGAATGAAAAGTCCGTCAAAGGAGACCCAAAATTCTCCAGCAGCTAGAAGCCTGTATTAAACAAGAGCGGGATCGAATTCCAATGACTAAACTCAAGAAACTTGTCTCTTCAATGCCCAGACGCCTCCACTCTGTGTTAAAAAGAAGAGGGGACGCTACACCATGGTAAACAGGCCCCTGTCCCAACTTTTTTGAGACCTGTGGCAGCCATCAAATTTGAAATGAGATCATTTTGTGGATAAAATTGTAAAATTTCTCAGTTTCAACATTTGCCATGTTATCTCTGTTCTATTGTGAATAAAATACTGACTGGTGTGATTTGAAAGTCATTGCGTTTTGATTTTATTCACAATTTATACTTTGTCCCAACTATTTCCGGATTGGGGCTGTATATTATGTTATATTATACAATTATTGACTTCTGTTGAGGTGAATCCAGTGATTTACCCACCTTGGACAAATGATATTCACTGCCTTGAATATCACTTGTCCAAGGTGGATAAATCATTGCATTCACCAATAACTGGTCAATAACAGTTCTATTATGCGACCCTACTTGAAAATATAAAATAAGAGAAGGGCAACAACTCTAACGTACAGCTCCTCACAGGGACAAAGCCAAATGAAATACAGACGCTGGGTGCATCTCAAAGTGTGGGCTGCAGCCTTCGAAGGCTGTCAGGAGCTCCGGCGGGGAAGCCTCATTTATTTTTAGCTCGAGGTCGTCGGATTGTTATATTCACCTCTGGCACATTCTCCTGCGCTAAATATCACTGGGTAAAGTGACCGGCAGACCAATCAGGAGAGCAAATCCTTGTGTCAACTAATAATATATTATATTATGTTGTATATTGCTGGCAATACAATCCATTACACCCAACCAGCGTGGAAGTTTTTACCAGTGTGGGGCAGGCTCCCATGCAGATGGTGGTGTTGATGGCCACACAGAAGTCACACTCGGGTTTCTCGGCATAGATGGTGAAGTCTACAGGACTGCAGTGGGACAGGGACAGGGCCCCGTGGGACAGGGACAGGGCCCCGCCCATCAGCAAGCACAGGAGACCACAGCTCAGCAGCACCCTGCTCATGTTGGGAGGCTAACGATTCTCTCACTGCACAAAAATAACATTAAAAATTCACTTAAAACACGTCTCTGAATGGATTCTCTGGATTGAAATGTGCAGAAAACCTGAGCGAATTGAACAGTCTCTGGGAGTTTTACTCTTATTAATTTCACATGTAATGAACATTGAAAGTTTAAAGTTTTGCATGCTTGAAAATGTTCAATGTTATGAAGGATTCAAATGATTTTAGACATAAAATTCTTTATTTCATGTTTAATTGTGGAATTAAAAAATCAATTTTTTGCCTTGCATGTATTCCAAACCTTAAAGCAAGAAATGTGCTCTTACCCAGTTCAAGGCCACTCAGACCTCCAAAATAAAAAAAGCAAGAACAAACAGCAATGTTCAACCAACCACTGTTCCTGAGGGTCTACCTCCCGTTAGTTTTTTATTTCAACCCCAATTTAGTTTTCCTGAAACAGCTAATTATGAGTGCAACAAGGTTTCTAGCTGTGGAAGGAGGTGCGCTTTGTTTGTGTTGATGTGAATGGTTGTAGCAGTGGCGTAGCCAGAGGGTGGGCCAAGACACGTCACTTCATGACAACAATTAGTTCTGGCTAGTTCTCAATCATTTTCCTTTATTGACGCGTTTTCCATTTATCGTAATTTGCAACTGAAGACACGGTTTCTCTTCATATGCGATCTAACAGCGATGAAATCATGGGCTAAATTCAGTAGGCTACAGTGGCGAAGTCAGAACTGAGAATTGGGTGCACAAAACATCCGTTTAAAACAATTATTAGTCCTGACCTGTTCTCAGTAATTTTCATAACAGAAGGTTCACTCCGAGAGCACTCCACACTTAACAGGTGCTGCTTGTTCTCCCCGATTAGGTAAGACGACAGTCGTTCATCTGAACGCGTATTTGCTGTATTTAAATCAACGTTATTCAAAATTGCATAGCCTACCTGTCGACTCTTACACAAATAGCTGGAGCCGCACGCTTTTTATAGCCTATTTAACTGCCGAGTGCCACTTTTTTTTTTTTAATCAACCCACACAATACCGAGAGTGAAAGTCTGCGTTTCATTGGAACACGGACCAGTTCAATCAACGCGAAGCATTGGCCTATTAATAAGTAAATTATTTTGCTCTACTGAATTCAGCCCATGATTTCATCGATGTTAGATCACATATGATGAGAAACCGTGTCTTCAGTTGCCAATTACGATAATTGGAAAACGCGTCAATAAAGGAAAATGATTGAGAACTAGTCAGGACTAATTGCTGTCATAAAGAGACGTGTCTTTGCCCACCCTCTGGCTACGCCACTGGGTTGTAGGTCTACAAGATGGTAGATCTCCAGGAACAGGGTTGGGCAGCCCTGCTCTCGCTGTTGAATGAGGTGTGTTTTCTTTGGGTTGGAGTGAAAGTCTGCAGGGTGGTAGATCTCCACAAACAAGGCTGGGCAGTTCAGCTTTAGTTGTTGAATGAGGTTTGCTTTGGTGGAGTTGGAGTGAAAACATTCTGGGGTGCGTTTCCCGAAATCACTGATGATAACTTACATAGTTGGGCCCATTGACTGTGAATGGACAAACTATGTAAGTTGCTAACTTAGTTCGCAACTACGCTTTTGGGAAACGCGCCCCAGGATGGTAGATCACAGGAACAGAACTGGTTCCCACGGATCAATATGTAAGTTACAGGCAAACCGTGTAATCAGGCATTTTGTGAAATGACCGATTCAAAATTCCAGGCATTTCACAAAATGCCTGATACACAGTTTGTCTGCAATTTTGAATTTTAATTTTTGCCTGCAACAAGTTCCAAAAAAGCTGGGACAGGGGCAACAAAAGACTGGGAAAGTTGAGGAACACTCAAAAAACACCTGTTGGGAACATTCCACAGGTGAACAGGTTAATTGGAAACAGGTGAGTGTCATGATTAGCTATAAAAGGAGCATCCCCGAAAGGCACAGTCGTTCACAAGCAAGGATGAGGTGAGGTTCACCACTTTGTGAACAACTGCGTGAGCAAATAGGATATTACCATGTGGGCTCAGGAACACTTTGGAAAACCATTGTCAGTTAACACAGTTCGTCGCTACATCTACAAGTGCAAGTTAAAACTCTACCATGCAAAGCGAAAGCCATATATCAACAACACCCAGAAATGGAGCCAGCTTCTCTGGGCCCGAGCTCATCTGAGATGGTCTGACACAAAGTGGAAAAGTGTGCTGTGGTCTGATGAGTCCACATTTCAAATTGTTTTTGGAAATCATGTACGTTGTGTCCTCTGGGCTAAAGAGGAAAAGGACTAACCAGATTGTTATCAGCGCAAAGTTCAAAAGCCAGCATCTGTGACGGTATGGGGATGTGTTAGTGCCCATGGAATGGGTAATTTGCACATCTGTGAAGGCACCATTAATGCTGAAAGGTACATACAGGTTTTGGAGCAACATATGCTGCCATCCAAGCAACGTCTTTTTCAGGGACGTCACTGCTTATTTCAGCAAGACAATGCCAAGCTACATTCTGCGTGTTACAACAGCATGGCTTCGTAGTAAGAGAGTTTGGGTAATAAACTGGCCTGTCCGTAGTCCAGACCTGTCTCCCATTGAAAATGCTGAAACGCAAAATACGACAACGGAGACCCTGGACTGTTGAGCAACTGAAGTCTTACATCAAGCAAGAATGGGAAAGAATTCCACCTACAATGCTTCAACAATTAGTGTCCTCAGTTCCCAAACGTTTACTGAGTGCTGTTGAAAAGAAAGGGGATAGAACACAGTGGTAAACATGCCCCTGTCCCAACTTTTTTGGAAAATGTTGCAGGCATCAAATTAAAAATGAGTGAATATTTCCAAAAAAAATCAATAAAGTTAATCAGTTTGAACAGTGAATATCTTGTCTTTGTAGTGTACTCAATTGAATATAGGTCGAAAAGGATTTGCAAATCATTGAATTCTGTATTTATTCACGGTTTACACGAAGTCCCAGCTTCACTGGAAGTGGGGTTTGTACATAAATACCGCAACAGGAGTAACAGTCAGATTAAGTGACTCAGATAAAGTGAGCGCAGAGTGCAATGTTAGGTGTGGTGGACAAGTCCAGCTTACCTGGCTCTGTAAACTGTTTGCTCTCCCGGGAGTCTTCCTGGGGAAACCCAGAGACTCATTCTCTTTATATTTGCAGCGTGATTGACAGTGAACCGGTCTCGCCTTCCATAACAAGAGCACAGCGTAATATGTGCTCTCTGCTGCGCCCTGCTGGCTGGTTTTGAGTGTTGCAGATTTTATCAGTAGTGCTTCAGCAGTCGCACATACCACGGCAGACCTATGGAAGGCTCTGTTTGTTGCTGTCAGATCAAATTAACTGGGATGCAGTTCTTTGGTAGAAATATTGGGGCGAACACTAATTTATTTCAGGGATTTAATTTACATCGGTCTTTAGAGAAAAATAGTGATTCACCATGTGATCAGTGCGAGTGATATGGGGGTCTAATAATGCCTCAGCTAATGAAAAATGTGATTTAATCCATGGGGAGTGATGCCCTGATTACAACCTAAAATGTAACAATAACTGAAATGCAATGCAAAATGTAACAATCAAAAATTTGTTACATTTTGCGTTTGTAGTCACAATGCAAAATGTAACATTTGAAATTTCATTGTATTGGGTCAGCGAAATTGTGAAATAAACAACTTTATGTTGATTTCAGCCATGAAGTCAGCGGCAAAACCAACTTTTCCATTTTTTCTACCACATTAAAAGAAACTTTTTTATTCAAGCCGGGTGTGAGTATAATGTATATAATGTTTCAATTAGCATATATAAATTCTAAGAAATGTGGATGTAATACGCGACATGAGTTTCTGAGCTGATTACTGCTCCCAGAAGTTGTAATGGCAAATAACGGCGACAGCCATATCACTGATTACACACCTGGTTGCTATTGCATGCACATCATATGGATTCGTAATTTTAAATATGAAATCCTAAACCCCCTTCTCACTAATGAAACCCCTAAAATATATTTGTGCCCCTTTTTAAAATTGTTCTGGTAAATTAAATACCATAAAAAAGTGGTGGTTGGATATGGAACTCTTTCCCAATCCATTTCAAAGAGGGTAAGTTCTTAATCTCCTGGACAGTCTTACGGTAGTGCCATTGACTTAATCAGTTCGCATAAATCTCTGGGCCACGATGTTGAGTCAAATTCTGAGGAATCTGAGAATGGCAAGGTTGATTTAAATGGTGGTGAATCTGTGGAGGGAAATTTAGAGCCACAAAGGGAATATCTGCCCTGGGAAATCCTCAGACAGATCATTTTGTTTGCTTTGAGGGATGATCCAAGCTCTGGCTTCACACTACAACGGGTTAGCACATTTTTCAGCTCAGTTGTAGACGAGGTCCGACGGCCCACTATACACATAAATTCACGTCATTTTGTGAGTGCCATCTCCTGTAAGCATTAGGCGCTTGTACATGGCGGCAGGGTCAGGAAGTGGCCTCACTATGGAACTTAAGCGCATTGTGAACAGAAGATGGTGGGATGAATGGATCTTCCTTCATGAAACAAGTTCCAGGAATTTTGAATTAATGGGGGTGAGGTACAGAAGGCAGGAGATAATCTTGTTTGATAATATCTTAGTCTCAGTTCTAGACGTAGATTCAGAGTTCTAGTTTCACAGTGCAAATTGATATTCTGACCCAATTATGCTAACTTTAGTTTTGCTTTAAGTGAGTCATGTTACTGAATTATTTCTAAAGGATTACAATGTCAAGAATATTGTTAAAGAAAAGCACTAAGTAACATACTAGTATATTACCTGAATATCAAATTCAGATGAATTTTTGGGTAACTTCTCTTTATATATCTAAGAAAAGTAAAGTTAAGGTTTCTTCTTGGGTCGGGTTGATAAATAGGAAAAACAGAGTTCTTCAAAGATTCGGAAAAAATTCTATATTGTTGCTTTGTTAATGTTTTTTCAAATGATAATAATTTACCTTTGTGGGGAAATCATTGTGGTTCTCACAAAGTGTAGACGGAAATGTCTTATCTCATCCACTTTAGTTTGCCCATAAAAAGAAAAATAAAAAAAACACCATCACATGGTCGAGTGCCTTGACATGACAGGATGGCTTAGAAGTCTCATTCCTTTCCGCCATTCCATGGGGGAATCATTTCGTAACTCTGATTTTTAAGCTTGAGACTAAACTAAACTCAGACCATTTTTTCCTCTGCTTGATTGATTTTTAGCCCACCTGGTCAAAGATCAGATGAGCTTATGTCATGGCCTGCTTTGACACAACGTAAAATGTAAGTCAAGTCAAGTCAACTTTATTTGGCACATTTAAAAACAGCTAGAAGCTGACTAAAGTGCTGTACAGTAGCAATAGGACAGGCCAACCAGCCACACATCATCCAGAAAAGACTCAGTATGATGACATGATGATAAAACATGAGGCGGGAAAAGGGGTGGAAGTGGCTTAATTAAAAGCTTGAGAGAATAGGTGGGTTTTTAGCCTGGATTTAAAACTTGTTATGGTAGGGGCAGTTCTCACGAGAAGTGGCAGGGAGTTCCACAATTTAGGGGCAACAATAGAGAAAGCCCGATCACCCTTACGCTTCAGCCATGAACGAGGGACTGAAAGTAAGTGTTGGGATGTGGATCTGAGTGAACGGGAAGAGGAGTGCAGGCAAAGGAGTTCAGAGATGTAAGAGGGGGCCAGATTATTAAGGGCTTTAAAAACAAATAAAAGAACCTTAAAATTCTGAGCTTCACGGGCAACCAGTGAAGGGAGGCCAGTATTGGACAAATATGGTCCCGCTTTTTGGTGCCTGTGAGAAGCCTGGCAGCAGCATTTTGAACTCTTTGAAGGCGAGACAGGGCAGAATTACTGATTTCTCTATTCAGGGAGTTGCAATAATCTAATCTGGAAGTGATAAAGGCATGGGTTACAATTTGCAAGTCTTAGAATGAAAGAATTTGCTTGATTTTAGCAATGTGCCTAAGGTGAAAAAAAGCTATTCCTCACTACCGCAGTAATTTGCTTATCAAAGCAGAGGTCAGCATCAAAGATCACACCCAGGTTCTTGGCATGTGTGGTGATATGGGGGGATTAGTGAACTCAGGCACTGGGTGAAGCCACTAGTCACGTCCGGAGGACCGTCTTTGTTTCGTTTAGCTGTTGTTTAGTAACAATAATACATTGTAAGATTTCTTTAGATAATTAGAAGAATTAATACATTTTATGTTATTGTCACATTTAGCATTATCACTGCAACGCACAATGTAACAATTTCAATTTTGCAATCGATCTTCATAACCAACTCAGAAACTCATTTCATCTGCTAAAACCACACTTCTCAGAAGTTAATGCACTAATGGAAGCATTATATACACTATACTCACACCTGGCTCGAATAAAAAAGTTTATTTTATCATGTGGTAGAAACAATGGAAAAGTTGCTGCTGACTTCGTGGCTTAAATAAACATAAAGTTGTCTATTTCACAAGTTCGCAGACTAAATATAATGACCTATACTTGAGTTTCAGTGAATACAGTGTCTTAAAGTCATTGAATGTTAATCACATACCCATACTAAACATACAGATGCAAAACATTCCAAGGAAGGCTGTTCCTGTTGTAGGCCTACTTACGAAAAACAGCAATTGACCTGAATTTTTCCAGAGCTGTGTAAGATATAAAGAAATGATGGGAATTTTCCTGTGGGTCAGGATGTTTGCTACGGTAATTCAAATTTTATAGAAACTATAATAACTCCATCGTGTTCAAACTCACGTGTAAACATCGTGATGGTTAGCCACTGTTTTATTCTTGATTGCTTGCTACCTCCGCCTGACGTGTGCTGTTAGCTGGCATAATTAACCTCTTTCATGTCGCCCGACGTCCAGTCAAGCTGCACGAGGAGCAGTCGGGGGAAAACGTTTTATAGGAACATTATTGCATCCCAACCCTGAATCTGACATATTTTTATTTTACATATTTTTGTAACTACCTTGAAGTAGGTCACTGTGAACAGTTTAAGTTTGAATCAGTTTGAATTTTATGGGGGACACGGTTTACTATCTCTGTTATAAAGGAGAGTTTTCAGAAAAATTAGTTTCCTTAAGTCTGCGTGCGAAAGGGTAATTTAATTTTAAAGTGAGTGAAGCAAACATAATATGAGGCTTTCATTAAAAAAAAGAGATAAAAAGTGTCCTTCTAATTTAGTAATTCGGCAGTTAAGCAGGTTTTGTGGTTTGAATGACCTACTTTCAGTAGTGAACATAGAATTGCTATAAATGAAAATTAGAATGCAGAATTAGACTTACTAAACTTACTACAAGTAATAATCGTTGTACATATAGTGATGTTAAAATGCTTCAAAGATGAAATCTATATGGGAAGAACATCACGGTAAAATACTGAATGAGTTTCCTGCATGTATTTTTGAATACCACTAGTGAATAGCTCCCAGGTAATGTTGGAACACTAGGCAAGACTTGCATTATGTACAAGTGAGTTATAGCCATTTCTATTGAAATAATATACATAACTCTCTATGTTACAAAATAAGCCCATGTGCTCATTTGCTAATCCACGTGGAGCGGTAAAACAGATGAACTGAAGCGATAAGACTCTTTGCTTTGGAAAAGCAGAATGTGCATTCATATGTAAACCAGAGAAAAAATAGCCTTATGAAAGCTGCACATGAATCTCTAAAGTGCATTAATGAATTCAAACCTGTCTGTTACGCCACTGGCCCTCCTGCCTGATCGTTTAGAACACGAGTCTGAGATGAAAAGAAGGGGGCACTGCCAGATAGAATCCCAGCCGAATCTCTCAAGCTGTCTGAACAAAAATCGACCATTTTGTTCTCAGCCTTTGCACAAATTCTGAGCTGGAATTATAGGCCAGTCAAAAGTGGTCAAAGCTATGTCCCCAAAACTGGTAATTGCTGGTCTGTGGCTGACCAATGCTGGTCTCAACTGGTTTAGTTGGCAGAGCTAGCCGGTATGTGCTCAGAGTGGTGGACTTGCTGGCCATATATTTGCTGTTCTGCCTATTGACTGTTGCTCAGTACTGAACATGCAGCATATATAAACCATTTTGAAAATTTTGCACCAGTTGGAATTTTCAGTGCCAGTTTCATTATTCCACGTGGATTTCATTACAGGCATTAATGTGCTCCAGGTCAGTTAGGGATCTATTATGCTTTTCAGTCCATGCCCACTTCTAGGTTTGTAATACACCACACTGTTAAAACTAGAGGCACCCAGAGAGCGCATACCTCCCGCAGCAGGTTTTGATCCACTGCCATTAATAATCAGTGTCAGAATCCGCATCTGTGTTTGGATTGGTCTGGAAATTTAATCGAATTGCTGTAAAGTTTTGTGGTAATCAGATGAATAGTTTATGAGTAATCCTGCTGACAACACACACACACACACACACACACACACACACACACACATGTGCACAGGTGCGTGCACACACACACACAAGTGAGGTGGAGGTAACTGGTGAGGGGTAGAAGAATGTTGAATAGATTTGCAGTAGGTGTCATCTGTTCTGAAGTGAAGCACTCTTTGTGTTTTCTCTGAGGATTAATGATTCTGCGTTCTCCTCTTACAGACAGTCAGTCTGTTCTGCCTGAGATCATTTCCCATTTAGGTACTGTTTATGTCTAAACTACAAGTAAAAGCAGCAAATCACGTGTCAATAAAGGCAGCGGCCTAAGTCTGCTCTTACCTGCTATTCAATCCTATTATAAAATGTGAAAAACTCCATCCCTCTATGTGAATTCATTTTTTTCCTCAGCTGGTTGGCCAATCAATGGGGAACTGCACATTGGCTTTGGGCATTGGCATAACAATCGACTGATGAGCTGATTTCTCCAATCTCCTAAATTTAAGCTGTTTATGAGCAAATTTAACACATTTACCAGCATTTCTTGGCAGGTTTGTGCAGAACTGTGGTGCAGGCACCCCCGTAAGTCTGCATATTGCCGTGGCACACGCAGCTCCGAGTGTGGACTAGTTCACGTGAATCTTTGAAAGAAATGGTTGATTTCACTTGTAACATTCCTGAGCAGTAACTACTTTTATTCCCATTGAAACTGCATAAGGATATGTACAGTATGAATGAATGAATGAATGAATAAATGAACACTGCATTTACATAGCACTTTCTCATAGATACTCTAAGTACTTTCCAGACATATGGGGTGATCTCATCTCTCCATCACCAATATGTAGCATCTACCTAGTGGTATGGTCACATCAGCAGGAAATGCTCAGGGAAATGTGCGTAGGTGAAGGCTGCAAGTGTGTTTTACTGAAGCAGTGTTTGGATGCGTGAGAAGGGCACACATCTCACCTCCAACTCATGCAGATATCTCACTTGTTACATGAGGATGAAATTGCTGATGTTGTTGTACCTACCGTACTGAACTATAGTTTATAAGAGGATGAAGCCGGAGAAATGATGCATTTTTCAGTGTAAATGTTCTTCTTTAGAAATCACTGTATATTATTTGTCACTCACCATAGAACTTCTAATTTAACGTGATCTAGATAAATCTCACGACCTAACATGGAGCAAAGTCACTCCGTCAACATGATGGGCTGGCCATTGCAAACTATAGCACACAACCTTAATATTTAAACAGGCAGGAAGTAACGTATTTAACTATTATTTAGCATGTAGTGTACTATAGCAAAAATATTGCAAATATTGTGGGTGATGTGGAACACAATTACTGATGGATTTAAAGATTAATGATCTGTAATGAATGAATGGATAATGAAAAATAAAAATTAGTTTTTTTTTTTGCACAGTCAAGCAGACGTAGAAACAGGATCCAAACTCTAATCTGACTGAAAGGGGACCAGGGAGGAAATGGCTCTGTTATTTTGCAGGGACTTTAATTATTTTTTTATTATTTTTTCTAACAGGAACACTGATGAGCTGTTTTTAATTATATATGTTTTTTGGATTTTTCCCCTTTTTTTTCCACAAACACAGTTAAACTGTTTAATCCTCTGCAAAGCCACCTGCTCGCAACAACTCGGGAGGATGACGCTGTTGCATGTGATTCCTCCGAGTCACGTGATGACTGGCCCTCGCGTCTTTACACATATACAGTTGCACCACCAATTACGCGCTGCCTATGCCATCGGTGGATCACACAGTTAGAGTACAATTTAGCTCATACAGCTACATGAGGACCACAGGTGGTCGCTAGGGAGCGATGAACTAGCAAATTTTAACCAGTATAACCCCTATTATCCCCGGCGAGGCTGCACTAATCGTTGCCTCGCCTATGCGGACCTCCAGCCATAGTCAGTAATGGCATGGTCGGGATTCGAACACCCAACCACAGGGCCACCAGACAAACGACTCAGCTGTGAGCTGACATCACAGTGAATGATGATCACAGAGGAGTGTCGATGTCAGACTCCCTCCAATGATGAGTGAGATGTGTAAGGCCATGCCGTCAGCTGTCAGTCCCACCACAAAGGTCGCAGAAAAACAGATCCAGTAGCCATGCTAATTGGTCATTTTAAAATTACATGTAATTGTATAAGAGTCCTGTATGTTTTAGATGTCTCTCTGCTCTAACACACCTGATTCAAATGATTGTTGTCTGTCAAGGGCTTGATAATGAAGTACAGTATGTACAATAACACACGGTGCGAAAACATCCAGGAGCAGAGTTCCCTACACCTGATCTACAATTAGTGCTGAACGCCCACACCTGCAATCCTGCGAAGCATCCTGACCACAGTCAACTCTGTTCTGCGGTCCTATCATCAATAATTTCACTTTGTTGAACGTTCTTACTTGTGTAATGTACACTGGATTGTAGTAAGAAGTATTCCTTATTTTCTACTGGTAATTTAACAATGAAAAATGAGGGATGTGTGGAAGAAAGACATAGTTTTGCGCTAGAAAATGTAAATAATCAATGGAGACTCACTACTGAACTGGCGTGCCTTCTCACTGGTGTGTACCCCTGGAAAACGACACACAATTTTTGTCTACTGTTTTGCTTAATTAGGCATAATTCCGAAAAGTAACTGGCCTAAAGGGCTGTTCTCGCTCCTAGACTGTGTCCACTGTGCTACTTTAATCTACGTCCATTCAACAGACCGTCTTTTCCTGTCCTGAGCACAAGTGTGAAGCTCGTAGTCTTTCCTAAGATGCACAAGATGTGCTGCCAAAATATGTACTACTCCCATGTCTTAATCAGCTTCACCTCAGAAAAGCATCATGGCCTTCAGCTCTCTCAAGAGTACAAAGCTACCAGGATGAATGCACATTTTCAGAGGAGATTTGACAACGTCTTCTCGTCTTCATGGTAGCTATTATCTAATGAAGCCGAACCCTGACTGAGGTCTCTGTGCAGATCTGAGTTATTGCTCGAGATAATTTGACAGAATAACTTGATGAAGGGAATAGCTCAGGGAAGCCCAGGTTGACATTGTGCCGGTAAACTCCTAACCTTTTGTTTTTGTTGTGTCTATGTAAAGGTTTTAAGGTCTTCAACAGTTTTCACTGGGACTTTACAGCTGTGAAGATAGTGAGTTTGACTAACTCGGTTAGTGTATGATTATTTTTCCTGGCGAAACTGCCCATTGACATTCCCTCATTACGAGGTGCTATGGATCTATAAAACCCCCCAGGTTTGGACTCCACTGTCTTCTGTTTAGGTCGGAAATAGATTTTCGCTGTGAAGCTTTATGGAGTTGTGGCACGATAAGGCCTTCGCTTCATGCTGTGTCGAGATGTCATACTTAGTTACCTGTCTCTCCCCTCCCTCCTCTTTGGAAGATGATTAACTAAAGAGTCTTTGATAATAAACCCAAGTCCTTGGGCAGGTGATATTCAGTTCTGTCTGTCTGTGACAGGGGAACATCAAGTAAACTAGGCATCAAGGACCTCCAAGTGCTCCATTTCTCAAAGGCAGCAGTTAAATGCGTTAAAATTGCAAGAACGTGCATCGCTAAAGCATTAGCGGTATTATCGCACCTATGCAAACCGGTCCATAGTATTTCAGCCTGAATCACAACTCCGGTATGATTTTTTCTTAGAGGTGATGTCGAGGTATGTGTTTTGGTTTTTTCTGTAATCAAGATCTGCGCTCACTATCCGTGCACCGGACAAAGAACTGAGGAAGAACAGGTGGACTTTATTTCCTGTAATAGACCTTAAGCAAACGCTTCTTTTTTGCTGTGAGTGCTACAAACTCCATTGTAAGATAAAATGAGAGCTGGACGCACGGCTCAGATTGTTTTACGCCAAAAAAAGTTTTAGGATAGTTTTCACTGCCAGCAAAGCACCGAAACAGTTGTGTGCTGTGAATACCTAAAATAAATAATAGCTGAAAGAAAAAAACAGACTTTTTTTTTGCTGTGAGGAAACTTTGAAAGAGCAGAAATCGAAATAATCCATTGAGGATCATCAGAAAGAGGGACTTAAAGGCTTTTTAAGCCGAGTTCCTCGCTGGTGCTCTGTGATTTTGTCGGAACTAGGTGACCTTTTCAGCGTGTGTTGACTTTTTTGATCCTTGGTGACTTTTTCATTAACTCTTTAGCTCGGTGAGGGTTTGTTGTGGGCATCATGGTTGGCACAGGCGGTCCGGTGCCCTCCTTCTCCGTGTGGGACTATGTGGTTTTTGCGGTGACCATCCTGGGGTCGGCCTCCATCGGGCTGTTCCAGGCGATCCGTGGGCGGAGGGAGTCCTCCAGCGCTGAGTTTCTGCTCGGCGGTCGCCAGATGACGGCGGTGCCAGTGGCCATGTCGCTGACCGCCAGCTTCATGTCGGGTATCACGGTGATTGGGACCCCCGCCGAGACCTATCGCTATGGCACCCCCTTCTGGCTTTTTGGGTTCTCCTACACCATCATGTCCGCCTTTACCGCCGAGGTGTTCGTCCCACTGTTCTACCGCCTGGGGATCACCAGCACGTATGAGGTAAACTTTTGGCGCTCGTCGCACACACTTTTTAATAAATCATAGTTATTTAGCCAAAGATTTTTTACTCACTTGCTGACAGATGATTTGAGTAAACAGGGGCCAATTCCCCTGGTGCAATGTGGGGTTAAGGGCCTTGTCAAGGGCCCAGCAGCTGCATTGATCTTATTGTGTGTACACCCAGGTCACGGCAAAACACCATATCCACGAGATTACAGTCTCATTCACTGTGTTTTACAAAGAACTCTTTCACATATTGTACTGTGCAGCTGAATATTTATGAATAAAAAATAAAATGAATTCATTTTCATTCTTCGAAGTACTGAGTCAGCATGCTTCACATTGAGACCCTGGTGACTGCGAGAAATGAACCTGGGGAGGAAAAATATAAATTTGACAGTAACATCAGATAAATAGCGGGAGTCTGAATGAGAGAGCTGGGGCCCCGTAAACAGTGTGGTGTAATTATTCATGTACAATGTATTACTGTCCGTCCTGGGATACAATACTTAGCCAGAGCAAGATTACTGAGGTTGTAATTTTATTATCATTTTCATGTTGCTCAAGGACATGCAGTCAATGTTCTGTCTGAAGCGGTAATATTGTGATTAGGATTTTATGTTTATGGTGTTGTGTAAATGAATAATTTACGCATTGCTTGTACCTGGCAGATAAGCACTGCTAATCTTGCTTCTATTTTCTATATATATATATATTATTATTTTAGATCTTTCACTAAAATGAAAGGCATCTCTGTACTTTAATATTCTTGACAACCATTCATCCAATGAACTTCACAATTGGCAAGTGCATTGCTGAGGACATAAGACAGTGGAGTGTGAGGTTCCTTGGCTGTGCGAGTCTCGAGAAAGGAGCAATCAGTGAGACCAGAAGCCAAGCAATTGGCCCATTCCAACAGACACGTTTCAAATTAGTGTTATAAAAAGTGAGTAAATGCTACTCATGCATAAAGGTTACTTGGCAGCACTTCATTCAGATAATCACGGCTGAGTGTGCAGATACACTACCCAGGAACATCGTGATGTCAGAGGAGGACGGAATGAATGTTACCTTAGAAACGTGATTAGAATGTTCTGAACTTTCTGACGCTAACACAGCCGGCAGTAGAAAGGAATGGAGTTCTAGAATGTTGGATTCAGATGCTCATGAATACATTACGGAGCCTTGATGAAGTGCACCTTGCCTTCTACTGAAAGCTGCATGGGAGGGTGGCTCGCCGAACTCGGAGAAGAATGAGCCTTCAGTGTGCTCTGTTGTGGATCATTCAGTCTGGGCTCATATTACACTAAATAGGTTTTGCTTTTAAATACAGTATGCATTTGCATCTAATCACATTTTGGAAAACAGAGTTCTTTTGCCAGAGTGATGTGTATTGATGACACTTTTTGCATAAAAGTCAATATATTTGATAGACATTTGTTGAAGTAAGCACTGTGCTTGGGGCTACACAGTCTGTGCCTTGCCTGGCAATTAAAGCCTCACCCCTCGAGTCAGGATGCTAATTTCTTATTCATTCATTTTTAGTACCAAGTTAGTGCAGTGGGATGCAGTACCATATCTAGCTTACATGCTTGTGGGTTAGAGTCCGGCCTTAGGCCTTCATGTGTTGAGTTTGAATGTTCTCCCCGTGTTCACAAGGGATTTCTGTGGGCGGTCTGCTTTTCTCCCGCAGTCCAAAGACATGCATGACAAGCAAACTTGTTACTCAGCATTCCCCGATAGCTGTGAGTGTGTGAGTGAATGGTGTGTGTGCCCTGCGACTGTGTTAAGTGTACACCTGCCTCTCTGCCACTGCATGCTGGGATAGGTCTCACTCCCCTGCAAGCCTACATGAGGAATAAGCAGGGTCGATTTGGGATGGAACAGGATAAGCTGAGCCCCAAAGAGCAGGACAAAACCTCGAGTCGCCCTTTATTACATTTCAACTCGTTTCTTGAATTGATGATGTACAGAATGAAGATGTGACTGAATTGTTCTTCGTTCTTGTGCAGTATTTGGAGATGCGCTTCAACAAAGCAATGCGGTTGGTGGGAACGACTCTTTTCATCATACAGACGGTGAGTACAGCTAACGCATGTAGCCAAAGTGCATTCAGTTGCATCAGTTTCTTTACTCGTCACTTGTTCAATGGATTGGTGACGACAGATAAAAACTTACACAATTGTTTTATTACTGTGCACAGTGAAACGCATTTTTTCCTTGATGGGATTATATTCAAAAAATCCCTGCCAGTCCAGTGGCTCTCTAATTTATCATTAACCTGATGTTCACTGGGCTGCGCCACTCCCCAATACCTTTACTTTGGCTGCTGGCTGAACTTGTGCTGTTTTCAGAGTAGCTGAGGGATGATGCGGACTTTACGCAGGTACTCTGTGTCCTGATGAATGTGAATGAACCGGAAGTTTCCATTTAATCTCATAAATGCTGCTTGTTTTGTCTGGCAGGCCTTATACACAGGCATGGTGATCTTCGCCCCTGCGTTAGCTCTCAATCAGAGTGAGTGGTCCTCTAAATCGCACTTAAATATTGAACAGGAGCACAATTAGCTAACTACCTTACTTCAGGAATCGAATTGCCTAATCATTTACCCATCTAATTTCAGACAGTGACTCCTGTTCCTGTTGAACATATCCATTTCATTTGCTGAGTCCACCTGCTGCTGACATTAAATAATTGTTTTAGGGGGGTTTCTAACTGATGGTTATTCCATAAGCAGTGAGGGAAGGAGAGGCCATGGTATGTGGATGACTGTTCATTAACCTTCTCTTCTCTCTGTGCTGCAGTTACTGGCCTTGACCTGTGGGGGGTGCTGGTGGCTACAGGAGCCGTGTGCATTATTTACTGCACCCTGGTCAGTTGAACACCCATCGACTCCTCCACCTCACTGCCATATCAACAGCGAATCAAACAAATCAGACTCATATTCTCCAAAAACCATATTCCCGTTAAATCGCTGGATTTCACCAGTTTGCTCCCACATAGCAGAGACTAGAGTGCGGCGGCCCTTTCACATCACTGTAAATACTGTTGCCACCACACAGACAGACCAGCCGCTTCATGAGCTGTTATGAGTTATACTAGTTTTTAATACTGTACGTATTAAGTACGTAAGACCCTAATTCCCAGGATGATGCTCTTCATTTAGCAACAGTCTGTCCTAATGTAACTGTCAAATGTCAAATAGAATAATTTAGATCACAATGGATTGATAGTCTGGGGTAAATTTCACTCTAAAAACTGAAATGATGCATTTAATTCAAAATTTTGAGGTCAGCAGGTTCCGCTCAATAGTGTTAAGTAACTTCAAGTGAATTGATTTACTAATTGGATTTTTAAATCATAGAAATTACTCAACACACTTGCATGAGAACTGCTTGCATGACTATTCTAGATGAATCCAAAATGATTATTTTAGTTTATTGCACATAGAAATTACAAGCAATCCCAAATATTATGGCTCTCATTTAGATTGGCCCCCTGTGATGCGTTGGTCTGGTGCTTGTTCTGCACCCTCTATGATGTCATATGAATGCGAGAATGCTGCAATTCTGGGCCCTCTGTGATGTCATATAAGTGCAGGCATGCTGCGTATTCTGGGTCCTCTGTGATGTCATAGGAATGCGGGTATGCTGCATATTCAGGGCCCCTTGTGATGTCATAGAAGTATGGGTATGCTGCATATTCTGAGCGTTTTGTGATGTCATATGAGCATGAGTGTGTTGCATATTCTGGGTCCTCTGTGATGTCACAGGAGCATGGGTATGCTGCATATTCTGAGCTCTCTGTGATGTCACATGAATGTGGGTGTGCTGCATGATCTGAGCCATTTGTGATGTCATATGAGCGCCGATGTGTTCCATGTTCTTCAGGGAGGCCTGAAGGCTGTAATTTGGACGGATGTTTTCCAAATGCTGATCATGTTGGCGGGGTTTGTGGCCGTCATTGCCCGAGGGGCAGTGCTCCGCGAGGGCCTGGACGTCATCTGGAATGATGCTGACCAAGGCGGGCGCCTCGACGCCTTCAAGTGAGCACTCAAACATGAGCGGAACCAACGGAGGGACCGCCCAGTAATTTCACACTGATTTCCAAACCTGTGTTTGATTAGTAATCTCAGTGGTTTCAATATTTTTCTGCTTTTGAGTAAGTTTGCCTGGAGTGTTGGCACAAATGAGATACATCCAAAGGTGTACATTCTGTCCATCTTCCCCTCCTGCCAACCTTAGATGCACAAGATCAGATCAGCATATTTCAACAAAGGATTCAAAGCAATTATTATTTGAACCTGATTATGTGTTACATATAACCTCCAGAACTAGAATACTTGTTTCAAAGAAGTAGTCGAGCTTTTGCCTAAAATAATGGGTCTGAGACCACACTTATTG
This sequence comes from Gymnothorax javanicus, assembly GCA_029692085.1. Taxonomy (NCBI): domain Eukaryota; kingdom Metazoa; phylum Chordata; class Actinopteri; order Anguilliformes; family Muraenidae; genus Gymnothorax; species Gymnothorax javanicus. Next base: position 97,124,795 of record CM056202.1, on the reverse strand, counting down.
CTATGTTTAAAAATAAATAAATAAAAAACCCTTATGAGCCAAGTTTATCAGCAATGATTAGGCCGGTCCTGACTAATCAGTTTTGTATGGATTAACATTCATACAGCCCAACTTTGTTTTGTATCTGGACACTAACCCAATTTATTTGTGAAGTTGAAAAACATTTTGCAACTGTTAAACCATAATGTATAAATTAATACCTTAGTTGATGTGAACATCATTTGTAATTACCAGATGCATTAGTTAAATTTACACAACTGCATTCATTCATTCACACTATACCTGAGTTAATCTAATGACACTACACCAGAGTTCATCTAATGACACGACGCCACAGTTAATCTAATAACGCAACATCAGAGTTCTAATGACACTACACCAGAGTTAACCTAATAACACTACACTAGAGTTCTAATGACACTACACCAGAGTTAAAGTAATGACACTACACCAGAGTTTATCTAATGACACTACAGCAGAGTTAATCTAATAAAACTACACCAGAGTTCATCTAATGACCCTACACCAGAATTGATCTGATCACACTGCACCAGAGTTCATCTAATCACTTTTCACTTGAGTTAATCTAATCACTCTGAGCCAGAGTTAATCAAATTACCCCACACTAGCATTAATCTAATCACACTGCACCAGAGTCAATCTAATCCCACTATATTTGAGTCAATTTAATCACACTGCACCAGAGTTCCTCAGATTACACTACACCAGTGTTCATCAGATCAAAGTTCTTGAGGGATTGTTGGTTTATTCCATCCCTTTCATCCTGCGGGTTATGTTTGAAGGCAATCTGGAAACATCGCAGCACTGGGTGTTTAGTTAACTGTCAGCAGAAAAAAAAAAAAACTGGGCTGGATTAGGATTTGAGAGCCAGACCTGATGACGACGGTGCCAGTGACACTGTTACAGTATGGGGTCTCTCTCCTATGCTGCAGCTTTGATCCCGACCCCATGAAACGACATACGTTCTGGACCATCGTGGTGGGCGGGAGCCTGATGTGGACGTCAATCTATGCCATCAACCAATCACAGGTGCAGCGGTATATCTCCTGCCGCACGCTGACCCAGGCCAAGCTGTGAGTGTGATCATGAGAGCCGCGCACGCGCTCAGTGGGGTAAAGTCCGAGGGTCAGGAAGTAAACACGCTGCTGAGTGCCTGCTCCACACATTAACTCACTGGTTTGACAATAATTACCTCTGCATTCTGGCTGTATTGTGTTAATTAGTAAGTCTGGGTTTAATTTTTACGTTTGATTATATTACTGATGTTTGGCTGACGCTATTTTCCCTAGTGATGAACGATACAAAGCACTGCCCTTGATCCAGAGGCGTGGCCAAAACTGAAAACTGGGTGAAGACAAAACATCACTTTCAACCAATTGTTAGTCCTGACTCGTTCTCAATTATTTTTCTTAACAACACATTCACTCTGAAAACACTCCACACTGTCAGCTGTTGCTAGTTCTCCTCGTTACAATAAGACAAGAAATATACCGTTTCATTTGGATGTACAGTTGGATGCATTTCAATCAACGTTAATCAAAATTGTCTGAAGGGGGTCTCAAAGTTTTGTCTATGATTTCATTTTAGAACAATGACAAAGTATACCCTCAGATCACCTGATGGGTATATGTCTGTTAGATATTTGACTGAATTTTTTTCCAGTGGAAGGCCTTTGGGTGATAAAAAATCCCAAATTTTCAGGTTCCAAAAGTAACCTATTATTTAGCTGCCCTCCAGAAGGTTGCCCTTAAGAAAGCCAAAATTGAACTTTAAAAAATAGGTTTTCTTGAGTTGAAATATCTCAGTGCTCAATAGCCCAGCTTCATTTTCCCTGAAAATCAATCTGTGTTGGGATAAAAGATTTTGAAAATCACAAAATCATGGTTATAAAATGTGACTTACCTATACTTTTAAACACCATTTGAGCCCAAGTAGCACAATGTTTTATTTATTTCCTTGACAGAGAACAGGTCAATACTTTTTATCAAGCACGGGATGAGGTTTGATCCTAATTTTAGTGCTATTTCACCACTGCCTTTATTGCTGACTCTCATCTCCTCCTGTCACCGGTGACTTTGGTCTCCAATTGTAATGGGATAGTGAGGTGTCCCTGCAGAAGAGGAACGTCCTCAAATGCAAAAATAGGGCTATTGGTTAAATCTCCATTTTTGAAAAATGGAAGGAATGAAATGGGCTGTTTTATTTCCTGAGCCTACTTTTCCACTTTAACTGAAACAGGAAAAGAAGAATTTGGGGTTCAACCTATTAACCCCTTGTTGACCATCCAGTTTGGGTCACTTCTCATATTCTGGACTTTGGTCTGAGGTTGCCATTTTTGGAACTGCCCCCTGAAAATGGAGAAACCATTTTTCATCAGCTGCCCATCCTGAGGATGAAATGGGGTTTTACAAGAGCTCAAGTTTTGTCTATGACATTTTTTGAAAAAAAATCTCAAGGGCACTTTTTGTACAGACAATCTGCAATTTTGGCGTCTATGGATTGAATAAAAGGATGAAGGCAACGAGGCATGTGTGGTGCATGTATATGCATGTGTGTGCGTGTGTGTATGCATGTGCTCGTTGTATGTGTTTGTGAATGTGTGTGTGCATTTGTTGGCATGCTGTGTATGCATATATGCAATTTTGTTTAACCTCTATTTCTGTGTGTGCATGAATGTACTGTGACAGGAAATGCACCTGTGTGTGTCTCTGCACATGCATGTGTGTGTTTATGTAGGATGTGTGGTGTCCTGTTTGTGTATGTGTCTGTGTGTGTGCAGAAGGTGGAAAAATGTGTGTGTGTGTGTGTGTGTACATGTTCCCATTCACTTCTGTGTACCAGATGTTGCACTGTGTACTTTCAGTTTCACCTGACACTGTGCACAGAGTTCCTGGAACTCTTGGGGCTGTTTGTGTTTTCCGTTGTTATTTCCAAAAGAATAACAGACTATGTAAGTGAGTCTGACATCATACTTTGAAGCAAAGGGCTAACAAAGTCTGCTGGAGTCTGACACTATTTTCCACAAACTCCACTGGATTTCAAAAGTGACCTTTTTTGCTTTATTGAGAAATTAAACCAGCAAGCTACAGGCTCATCTAACCTTATCTTGTGCTTCAATTGGTTGCTGCTTTAAAAATGCAAACAAAAACAACATAAGGCATCTGGTCTCCCCTATCCATTGGTTCATCCATTTTCTGTGAATTGCTGAAAATATATAAAAATCATCCATTGGCATTGAATTCAAACTGACATCTATGCTCCAGACTTTTACTGTAACAGCACTACATAGAAAGGCAATGGAATAGTCGGAAATATTTTCAGAATGATGGTCAAAAAAAAAAACAGTTGAATCCCACATAATTTTTTTTAATCCATATATATTTCCCATGTAGGGCTATCAAATAAAACAGACTTCATTCAAATCTGATGGGACTAAATTGGATCTACAGTTATTTGAATACCCCTTTTTTTGCATTTTCACCGACTTGAGCGCACCTATAGTTTTCTTTATTCAATCCCATTTTTAGTTCAAGAGGAATAGCACAAGGAACTATTATAGAATCATATCATGCATAAATTAAGAGATATATTTAATGAAAAATTAAAATATAATGAATGATGCTTTCTTTGGTTAATGAAGATGTCTTTTCAATGACCCCTATACACATCTATTTTCAACAGCCCACCAAAATTTCATAATTTTCCAAAACTCCTCCTAATATAGACTGACAACAAAAAAAAATAAATAAATATTTAAAAAACAGTAAATATTATATCTCAAAACCTATTTTTGGTGAAATGTTCAATTTTGGCCCACATGGAGGGTGACCCTTCTCGAGGCCATAAAAACCAAACCTTTGATTCTGGAACCTGGAAAAATGGAATTTTCCCATTTACTAATTGATCTTACACCAAAAAAATTTCAGGCCATTTGTGTCACACATATATCAACCCCTAATGGGATCTATCTGCATTCTGGACATTGTAAATTCTGGCAGTTACCAATGAGAACAACGACAAAGTATATGTTAGATCACCTGATGGATACAAAAAGGTTGGGCAGAAGTTCCACAGAGGTTTGCCTTTTGTAAGCCACAGGCCTTCTTATGAATAAATTATTTTTCGGAATTGAATTTAGCCTATTATTTAGTTGCCCTGGAGGTTGCAGTAAGAAAGACGCTGTGTCTTTAAATGCCAATGGATTATTCTTGTCATTGAAGACCTCAGTGCTAAAGGTACTTTCGAGAAAATCAACTTGGTAAATATAAAAGATGTTTGCCCATCCTTAAATCGTGGTAATAAAATGTGACTTAAGTACTTTTAAGACCAGGCGTTACCACAGGACAATGTGTTTATTTATTAAAATGACAGAGAACAGGTCAATACCTGTCACCGGTGACTTTGGCCTGCAGCCGTTTCCCCCGGGGTGTCCCTGCAGAAGAGGAACGTCCTCAGCGCTCTGTTGGTTAAATAAAGGATTTTTGAAAAATGGAAGGACAGACTGGGCTGGAGTTTTACTTCCTGAGCCAGGACTTTTCACCTCTTTAACTGAAACAGGAAATGAGAAGAGAGTTTGAGTTGTTCTTCCTGTTCACCCCACAGGTCCCTGTATGTGAACAGTTTGGGTCTGGTGGTGACGGTCAGCCTGGCTGTACTCTCGGGCCTCACCATGTACTCCATTTTCAGAAACTGTGACCCCCTGAACAATGGAGATATCGGGGCACTCGATCAGGTGCGTCAAACAGCAAATACTGGCCCGACAAGAGCTCAAGTTTTGTCTATGACATTAGGAAAATTAAATGCAAGGAAGTTCGGTACAGACAATCTGTAATTTTCGGTGTATGCATGTGTGTGTGTGTGTGCATGTATATGCATGTGTGTGCGTGTGTGTATGCATGTGCTCGTTGTATGTGTTTGTGAATGTGTGTGTGCATTTGTTGTGCATGCTGTGTATGCATATATGCAATTTTGTGTTAACCTGCATTTCTGTGTGTGCATGAATGTACATGTGTTTGTACATGCACCTGTGTGTCTCTGCATGATGCCTGTGTGTGTTTATGTATGTGTGTGTGTGTGTGCCTGTTTGTGTATGTGTCTGTGTGTGTGCGCGTGCGTGCGTGTGTGTGTGTGTGTGTGTGTGTGTGTATGTGTGTGCCCATTTATGACTGTACCAGATGCTTCCGTACCTGGTGATGGCAATTCTGGCAGAGTTCCCTGGAATTCCGGGGCTGTTTGTCGCGGCAGCGTACAGCGGCACTTTAAGGTGAGAGCTGTTTGCCATTAAGTGAGACTGATTACAGTGAAGCAAAGGGCACCTATCTCTGCTCTGTCTGACACTCGATAAACACAAACTCCACTGGATTTCACTCTGACCTAGTGCTTAATTGAGAAATTAAACCAGCAAGCTACAGGCTCATCTAACCTGCGCACTATCTTGTGCTTCAATTGGTTGCTACTTTAAAAATGCAAACAAAAACAACATACTTCAGCTGGTCTCCCATACTGGTGTCATCCATTTTCTGTCTTTAGCAAGAAAATATATATCTCCGAGCTAGAGAGCAGGACGAGTAACTCCAGAGCTTTTACTTACTTTTGAGCTTCAAAAGGCAATGCATAATAGACGGAAATATTTTGACCATCCCTAAACAAAAAAATAAGTATACCTCAAGTTAATTTTATTATTAAACTTTAAGTATATTTCCCAAGTACACTAGTAGTATGCTTGTAAATGTACTACTTCAACACTTCTTGGGACTAAATTGGCCTACTATAAGTTATTTGAAGTACATTTTTGAGTACATTTTAAGTGCAAGAGTGCACTGCTAGTTTTCTTTATTCAAAATTTTTAGTTCAAGAGAGTACACTTTGAACTATGCTTCAAGTAAATTAAGAGATATATTTAATGAAAAATTAAAATATAATGAATGATACTTTCGGCCCCGTATTTAATGATGAAATGTCTTTGCAATGACTTACATACACATCTATTTTCAAATCTTACCAGTGCTTCTTTCCTTGCAATGTATGGGAATACTCATTAACAAAAAAATAAATAAATAAATATATAAAAAAAACAGTAAATATTATATCTGGAAGAATAATTTGGTGATATGTATGTAACTTGGCAGCATCACATCAACAAAGAGGCTGTGCTTAAGGTTATAGTTAACCCTTTGATGCATAGAGTACATACAAATGCCTTGGACCATTTGTTGGGATTTGGTGCAATATTTTGTGTGTGTGTGTGTGTGTGTGTGTGTGTGTGTGGGGGGTTGGGATCTATCTGCATTCTGGACATTGCTTATTTGAGCTATTTACTTGGCATGCAAAATGTCCAATATTTTTAATAGACTCAGATGTATTCCAACAAATAGACATGCATTACATAGGTTATGTGTTTTCAGTTTGTGCTATATAATGTATTTCCATCCCCCAACAGAAAAAAGTCTGATCAAAACTTGAACAATATAAGACTATTTCTGACTTTCGTTAACTTACCTCTTACTTGTGGATGCAGCCATTGTGATTGTTTGTGGTAAATCATGTGACTAATCAGAGAGGCACCTATTGAGGAAATTGTTATCTGGAAATGTCCAGTAAAATGTACATTTTGTGTTTTCAGGGTGTCTATGAGCCTAGAGAAAATAAACCCCACTAGGTGTAGGGTTAAGGTTATGGTTAAGGTTTAAGGTTAGCATTAGCCCTGCTCTGTTTATGGTTAAGGTCAGGGAAACAGATCTGGGAATTAATGTAAGTCTCTGGGATGTCCTCACAAAACATGAGAACACAACACGTATGTGTGTTTGTGTGTGTGTGTGTGTAGCACTGTTTCTTCGAGCATCAATGCCCTGGTAGCCGTGACGTTTGAGGACTTTGTGCGACCAATATGGCCGAACCTCAGTGAGCGAAAGGTGTCTTGGATAAACATGGGGCTCAGTAAGTCACACACTCTCACATCCTGTCTCTCACTCTCTCACATCCTGTCTCTCATTTTCAGATGCAGTCACTCACTTACACAAACAGCGACTCACTCACTGGCTTATGTTCTGTTCAATTGGTTTCATCACATTTTGCAAAGGAAGTGCATCACAGTGCAAATGTGCTTCAGACAATGAGAATATGTTTAGATTTACACTGAAAATCTTACCAAGCATTTTAATCTTTCGACACCTATTTCTATTCCCTTTTTTTTCCAGTGAAACAAAAATTCTGCCACTGATGTGAGATAATTTGACTCATTTCTAGATTTGTCCATGGAGTAAAAAAATTTCACCAATCCCATTAAGAAATCAAAAAGAGTCAAAAATTACCTCACGTCAATGGTAAAATTTTTGTGTTGCTGAAAAGGTAAAAGAAATAAATATTTAAGTCTGAATATCAGGGTAAAATGCTTGGATTTTTATTTATATTATATTTGTCATTAATTAATTATTTTTAGATTATTTTATTTTATTTTTTGCAGTGTGAAGGTGAATAAGATCTTATAATTGTGTCTAACTCCGTAAACCTTGTTTAAGGTTTTGCCAGTTGAACGACTGATTTGGTGAATGGTTTTAGGCCTCTGAGCATTTGGTTGGGGAAATGGGGTGTAGTGTTTCAGCAATTCAGAAAAACTCAATGATTTTAGGAGTGATTCAGGTCTGAAGAGCAAATGTGTGCCGGAAAGAGCCAGTGTTATACTTATGTACTGTTCTTATTTCTCGTATGAGGTGATGTTTCGAGATAAAAGCAGGTGCGGCTCAGCCAGTGGGCTCACAGTGCTTGTTCCCTGCAGGTGTCCTGTTTGGGGGGGTTTGCATTGGAATGGCTGGTGTCGCATCACTGATGGGAAGCATTCTGCAGGTACAAACATTAACCTGTTCCATTCTTCCTTGAGAGAACCAACACCCCTCATGTTAGTCAGGATAGCATCTTTCTGTCAATGGTGATTTTGTGACGCAAAAACATTTCAACTGCACTTTGATAACACAATAAGAAAACGTCACATTCTATGATAGCCTTTTCACATTTTGAATGAAAATGGAAGAAAATGGTTGTATCTACCTAGGTGATTATTATAGTGGCATTATTTCAGTCTATAAACCTGCTGTGTTGCTGACAACAGGCAGATGTAGGTCGGAGTTTTGTGCTGTTTCATAAATCTGGCTTTCAGTGCCCCCTGTTGGTGAATCTGCGTTGCTGCAAGATGATTTCTCTTACATTTACGCCGAATTTTCCAGGCAGCGCTGTCCATATTTGGCATGATCAGCGGTCCTCTACTTGGCGTGTTTTTCCTCGGCATGTTCTTCCGAAGTGCAAATTCTGTCGTGAGTCTTTTTCATATATTATCACTTCTCATTCCAAAGCACGCCATCTTTGCCATTTATATAAAGACAGTGGAGCGTTATCTCAACAAAATATTTAGGGTGGTAAATATTTTGCATGAATAGACAAATCATTCATCCATCTTTTGATTTATGAAAAACATAAACTTTAGACAGTCAAAAATTAATGTAAACAATGGAAAATGGGACATTAGTGTGAATTTTTTTACTGCCATTAGTTGTCACAACATTTTTGGGCTGTTGAATTACCTAGAAATTGCTTTTATTGCCAAGAAGTAAAATAAAACTAGATTGTGCACTGTGTTTTATACCCCTTGGCGTGCCTTACAGGTGGGTGTGCCCGACCTTTGACCTTCAAAAAATGAGGTCAAAATTGGAGCTATGACCTTAACATGAAATAGGCTTCTGAAGACACACATTATGCATAACCTGTTAAACTGTGACGGCTGCCCCTACAATGGTTCAGCAACTAACAAGATAACAATCGATGGAATGAAAGACAAACAAACGCATGGAAACAGAGACAGATGGCAAAGGGGACGACAATACCCCATCGGCAAGAATCGCTGAGGGGTAAAAACCGTGAAGATTTATAGACAACTTGTCAGTTTTAACTGGAGAGCTCTATGTGCTACAGAAGGCCAGTGTCTGGTGTTTGGTGGTGAGTGTTTGGTGTTGTGTTGAGCACTGCGTCCTGATCATCTCAGACTGATCCCCAAGCTGTGCTTCCTGCAGGGGAGCCTGGTGGGTTTGATCGTGGGGCTGGTGCTGACGCTATGGGTGGGCATCGGGGCGCAGGTTTACCCCCCTCTACTGGAGAAGACCCTCCCCCTTAATACCAGCGTGGCCGGCTGTGACCTAAACTACACCACCACGGCTCCATGGAGCATCACTGCGGCACCAGTACCACCCCCGTAAGGCCCGCAGTGAACCGCCAGCAGAGGTTCACTTTCACTTCACAATTAGTATGAGAGGACAAAACCGGGTCACGTGCACGCACACACACGTGCACTCATACAGGCTGGTAGAACACATTTGTACACATGCAAACGCACACACAAGGACACACACACACACACACACACACACACATATATACATACACTATTATACATTCTCTCATACACACACACACACACACACATGCACAAGCAGGTCACACACTTCAACACTCACACAAACATACAAAACCAAGTAGGTCACCCACACATGCACACGTATTCATGCACGCACGCATGCATATGCAAGCAACACACACACACACACACACACACACACACACACACACACACACACACACACACACACACACGCACACCCACACACACACACACACACACACACACACACGCACACACAGACACACACAAACCCACACAGACACAGTCACACACACACACACACACACACACACACAACCCACACACACAGACAGACACACACACACACACACACACAGGTTTTGTTTAACTCCTGATGTTCTCAGTACAGTGACGCTGTGCTTTGTGTCAGCAGGGAGAGACCAGCTTTAGCAGACGCCTGGTACTCGCTGTCGTATCTCTACTTCTGTCCCCTGGGCACTCTGACCACACTCGTCTTCGGCTTATTGGTCAGTGCTGCCACAGGTAAGGCACCACCGTCAGCAGAGCGACAGCTGAGCCACTGAGAATCAAAACATCGAGCATCTTTTTGTTTTTTGCTTTTGTTTTTTTTTCCAAAAACATTATTGTTTGGAAATTTATCAAAGCTTTAAATATTTAATTTATTTGGAACAATTAATATATCCTGATAGAAATTCACTGAATGACAGTGAGCAATATTTAGCGATGCATAAAGAAAAAAATACTCAAGAATATTTACACTCAGTGAGTGTTGCACTTTTATGGTCACGAGGATGAATGGTTGTCCTCCTGTAGCAGAAATGTTGTCTGAACACTGAGGTTCCACAGCTCGGACAGTGACATGAGCTCACAGCGCTGCACCTGCTTCACAGTACGTTCCACAGGGAACCCAGCAGGAGGTAGAGCACTTGAAACCCGTGTGCCACTGCCGAAAGACCGACCTCAGTTACATAATGTTCACAAATCTAATAAAACTGAACCAAGGTCTATGTTGGTAACACTTTACAATAAATTACAAAAACTTTGAGAAGCTACCAGGGAACACTCAAGGAATGAATGAGAAATTAACTGGAAGTTAACCGTTTGTTAATAGGCAGTTCGTGAGCAACCTCTAATCACATTTTATATAGTGGCTAATGATTAGTTAATTAAAAAAAATGAATGAGGAACATATTGCTTGTAAACTATCAGTTAACGGGCAGTTCCTGTATAAGTCCTTATGAAATTTTATAGATTAGCCAATGATACCTTAATTCCTTATTCACTGTTTAATTAACTGCTGGTAAATAATTTTGTCTGCTTTATTGTGAGGTTTTGCCTCCGTTTGTTTATTTATTGCTGTTAATTTGTTCTTCAATTGAGTAATCCTTAGCCACTCTATAAAATTTGAAGAGGGGTTACAAAAGACCTGCCAGATAACTAATGGTTTACTCGCTGTAAGTTCCTCATTTATTCCTGAGTGAAGTAATCATTAGCTAATCTACAAAATTTGCTCAAGGGTCACTCAAGGACTACCTGTGAACTAATGGGTCACTTGCAGTTAGTACCTCATTCGTTCCTTATTTGTTCAATGGTTCTTCATCATTACTACCAGTCATTTTATGTGTGTCATTTCCTGTCGTGTTCAGTTAGCTGAAATATGCAGAATAAGGGCTGAGACTGCCTGATGAGTGACCGGTAAATGAGTGAGGTCATGTTTGAAAGATGCACGCAGACATTTTTTTAATTTTGCCATTTACCTCATGCGCTGCCCGTGTGCCCATTCAGGTGGCTGCAAGCAGGAGAAGATTCGATCGGAGCTGTTTGTACAGAAGAGCGATTTATTCTGTTTCACGAGCAAGGCAGACTCATTTGAGGTAAGGGATCTCAATTCGTTAGCATCTACAGCAAGGCAAATGTAGGGTTAGCTTTTCAGAGACGGGTGATTCCAGTCAAACGTACAGAGCTGTAAAGTCCAAGGGTGAGAAAGAAAAATCCCTGTTCAGTAGTTTATTTCACGAAAGAACTCAGCTGGCTTATATCTCCTAATGAATGCTATTTTGTGGCTACGGAATGGACTAATTGCCAAATCTTCGTTATTAGAAGAAATAGAAATGCCAGTAAGACATGTCTGGGAATTTCAACCCCTGGTAACACATCCTATTTATTTCCACCTCTGGTAACACATCCTCTTTAGTCTCACCTCTGGGAACACATGGTCTTTATTCTCACCTCTGGTGATACATCCTCTTTATTATCACCTCTGATAAAACATCCTTTTTATTCTCACCTCTTGTAACACATCCTCTTTATTCCCACCTCTGATAACACATCCTCTTTATTCTCACCTCTGGTAACACATCCTCTTTATTCTCACCTCTTGTAACACATCCTCTTTATTCCCACCTCTGATAACACATCCTCTTTATTCTCACCTCTGGTAACACATCCTCTTTATTCTCACCTCTTGTAACACATCCTCTTTATTATCACCTCTGATAAAACATCCTCTTTATTCTCACCTCTTGTAACACATCCTCTTTATTCCCACCTCTGATAACACATCCTCTTTATTCTCACCTCTGGTAACACATCCTCTTTATTCTCACCTCTTGTAACACATCCTCTTTATTCCCACCTCTGATAACACATCCTCTTTATTCTCATCTCTTGTAACACATCCTCTTTATTCTCACCTCTGGTAACACATTCTCTTTATTCTCACCTCTTGTAACACATCCTCTTTATTCTCACCTCTTGTAACACATCCTCTTTATTCTCACCTCTGGTAACACATCCTCTTTATTCTCACCTCTGGTAACACATCCTCTTTATTCTCACCTCTGGTAACACATCCTCTTTATTCTCACCTCTGGTGACACATCCTCTTTATTCTCACCTCTGGTAACACATCCTCTTTATTCTCACCTCTTGTAACACATCTTCTTTATTCTCACCTCTGGTAACACATCCTCTTTATTCCATCTCTTGTAACACATCCTCTTTATTCTCACCTCTTTTAACACATCCTCTTTATTCTCACCTCTGGTAACACATCCTCTTTATTCTCACCTTTGGTAACACATCCTCTTTATTCCATCTCTTGTAACACATCCTCTTTACTCTCACCTTTTTTAACACATCCTCTTTATTCTCACCTCTTGTAACACATCCTCTTTATTCTCACCTCTTGTAACACATCCTCTTTATTCCCACCTCTTGTAACACATCTTCTTTATTATGTCCTGGAAATGAGATTTTTGTTTATACTATGTTTCTTGCTTAGCCACTGCCACTGCTGCAACAAATCCTTTGTGTTACTGCAATTACTCTGACAGATTTCATGGTAATTTCAAAAAAACCTTTTGACTTCATTCCTTTTATATAGAGGCCAAACATTAGTGTTTATTGTGGTCCTATGATCTCTCTTGCAGTGACACCACTAGGTCAAACTTTATGTTGCCAAATGCAGAAACTCAAACAGTATTGATGCGTATTATCTGTATGTCACACTTCTTTTGATAGTTTTGGGGCAGAAAGAAGGCATGTTATTGATGTTCATCACCCTATGACCTTTACTACAGCACCACCACCAGGCCAAAATTTCAATTTCTAAAAATTCCCGTAACTTGAAAATTTTCATGGGAATTGTATGAAACTTGTTGCCTTCATCCCCGGTGCATCGAGGACGAACCCAAGTGTTTTGTGTGACGCTATGACCTTTCCTGTGGTGCCACCACCTGGTTGATTAATTTCCAAATGCAATAATTCGAACAGTTTTGATGGGAATCATGTCACTCTTCTTGTCATCATTTCTGTTGTAGAAAGAGGACTCGTTATTGATGTTGGTCGCCCTTTGCTGGAGCACCAGGCCAATTTCTTAATTTATAAGCATTGCCAGGACTTCAAAGTTTGTATGGGAATTGTATGAAACTTCTTGTGTTCATTCCTAATTCGTACAGGCCAAACGTTATTGTTTGTGTGACCCTACGACCTTTCCGGTAGAGCCACCACCAGGTCAGACTTCACATTTACAAATGCAATGACTCAAACAGTTTTGCGGGTAATCAGGTAACACTTCTAGTGATTGTTTCTGGTGCATAGAGAGGGACTTTTATTGATGTTGGTCACCCAAATGACCTTTCCTATAGTGCCACCACCAGGCCAAACTATTACTTTGTGAAAATTGCAATGACTCAAACATCTTTAAAGGAAAAGTTCACCCAAAAATGAAAATTCACTCATCATCTACTCACCCCAATGCTAATCGAAGGGTCCATGAATTTCTTTCTCCCTCAAAACACTTTTGGACTTACAAAGAAAGACAGCATTGAAGACAAATCCAAATCAATTGAAGTCAACGGAGACCACTTTTTCAAGCATAAGAAACATAATTTAAAAACCACAAAATGCCTCCATACTGCTCGTGCGGGATAATCCAAGTGTCCGTAAGCCCCGACATTCAAATTTGACCCATAAAGTCGTCTTTTCACTATATTTTAGCCTAAATATCCAATGTAGCCACTTGGCTAAGAGTCCTGTTTATTTTCACGGAAGAGGTTGACCTCGCAAAGTTGGCCGACCGTAAAAATGCGCTGTTCAGTCAGTGAATACGAACATTCAAAACTGCAGCGCATTTCTCCAATTGGAGATGTTTAGGGCCGTTGCAGAATTTTTTGCCCTCCTTGGCCACCGTAGCTAGAGGTCTTGAATTTTAAACTTCTTCCGTGAAAATGAACAAGGCGGCTACATTGGACATTAAGGCTAAAAATACCATGAAAAGACGTCTTTACGAGTCAAATTTGAATGTCGGGGCTTATGGACACTTGGATTATGCCGCACGAGCAGTATGGAGGCATTTTGTGGTTTTTAAATGTTGTTTTTTACGCTTGAAAAAGTGGTCTCCGTTGACTTCAATTGATTTGGATTTTTTTTCAATGCTGTTTTTCTTTGTAACTCCAAAAGTGTTTTGAGGAATAAAGAAATTCATGGACCCTTCGATAAGCCTTGGGGTGAGTAGATGATGAGTGAATTTTCATTTTTGGGTGAACTTTTCCTTTAATGGGAATCATGTCAGATCTGCTTTTAACATTCTGATGCACAGAGGTGGTAGTTTTTTTTTTTTTTGATTGATTGATTGATTGGCTCTGTAGTTTTTTCTAAGTGCCACAACTTCATAAAATTTTACAATTAAAAACACATTAAATGAAACAATTTGATCAGAATCATGTCACACTTTTCATGATTGTATGTGGAGCATAGAGAAGGTATATTATTGACATTGGTCAACCAGCGTACAAAACTCGCTTTGAACATTTCTGGAGCATGGAGTAGTTCACCTGTTGATTTTTTGGACTCTATTCACTTGTTGAACCATTGGGCCAACTCTGGAGCATGGAGAAGTTCACCTGTTGATTTTTATCCACCAACACTCTTGTCGATCAACCACACTTCCCTCACCACATCCATTGGGCCAACCTATCAAACACATTTGCTTATTCTCAACTCTGGAGAATCCTGTCCTTTGTAACTCATATACCTCTGCTGTTATCCACCAACAGCATTTGTCGATCAACCACCTCTGTTCACACATCACCTGTATTTCAATCCCAGGTGACACATTCTCTTTAATCTCATCTCTGGTAACACATTCTCTTTATTCTCACACATCCTCTTTATTCTCACCTCTGGTAACACATCCTCTTTATTCTCACCTCTTGTAACACATCCTCTTTATTCTCACCTCTGGTAACACATCCTCTTTATTCTCACCTCTTGTAACACATCCTCTTTATTCTCACCTCTTGTAACACATCCTCTTTATTCTCACCTCTGGGAACACATCCTCTTTATTCTCACCTCTGGGAACACATCCTCTTTATTCTCACCTCTTGTAACACATCCTCTTTATTCTCACCTCTTGTAACACATCCTCTTTATTCTCACCTCTTGTAACACATCCTCTTTATTCTCACCTCTGGTAACACATCCTCTTTATTCTCACCTCTTGTAACACATCCTCTTTATTCTCACCTCTGGTAACACATCCTCTTTATTCTCACCTCTGGTAACACATCCTCTTTATTCTCACCTCTGGTAACACATCCTCTTTATTCTCACCTCTGGTAACACATCCTCTTTATTCTCACCTCTTGTAACACATCCTCTTTATTCTCCACTCTTGTAACACATCCTCTTTATTCTCACCTCCATCCTTTTATTCTCACCTCTTGTAACACATCCTCTTTATTCTCACCTCTTGTAACACATCCTCTTTATTATCACCTCTGAGATTTTTATTTATCCTGTTTCCTTTTTATTCTCACCTCTGCTAACACATCTTTTTATTCTCACCTTTCACCTGGTAACACATCCTCTTTATTCTCACGTCTCACATCCTCTTTATTCTCACCTCTGGTAACATTATCCTCTTTTTTCTCACCTCTTGTAATACATCCTCTTTATTCTCACCACTGGTCTCTTTATTTTTCACTGCTTCAAACACATTAATCTTTATCTGTATTCACACTTCTTTTGATAGTTTTATTCTCACCTCTGGAACACATCCTTATTTATGTTCATCACCCTCTGGTAACACATCCCATTTCCAGGCCACATTTTATTCTCAAAATCTTGTAACACATCCTCTTTAATTCTCAAACATCCTTTTATTCTCACCTCCTGGCAACACATCCTCTTTATTCACATCCCCTCTGGTAACACATCCTCTTTATTCTCAATTCTGGTAACACATCCTAACATTCATCCTCTGGTAACACATCTCTTATGCCATTCTCATGGGGAATTATTCTCCTCTTTATCATCATTTCTGTTTTAACACATCCTCTTTTATTCTCACCTCTTGGTAACACATCCTCTTATTCTCACCTCTGGTAACACTTCAAAGTTTGTATTCTCACCTAACACATTCTTTTATTCCACAACACATCCAAACTTTATTCTCACCTCTTCCGGACACACATCCTTCTTTAACACAATCTCAAACCTTTTCTCACTAATGGTAACACATCATTTATTCTCATAGAGAGGGACTTAACACATCCTCTTTATTCTCACCTCTGGCAACACATCCTCTTTATTCTCACCTCTGGTAACACATCCTCTTTATTTTTCACCTCTGGTTTCACATTCTCACCTCACCTGTTGTAACATCCTCTTTATTCTCACCTTTGGTAACACATCCTCTTTATTGTCACCTCTGGTAACACATCCTCTTTTCTCCCACTTGGTAACACATCCTCTTTATTCTCACCTCTTGTAACACATCCTCTTTATTCTCACCTCTGGTAACACATTCTCTTTATTCTCACCTCTGTAACACATCCTCTTTATTCTCACCTTCTCCTCTTTATTCTCACCTCTGGTAACACATCCTCTTTATTCTCACCTCTGGTAACATATGATTTATTCTCATTTCTTGTAACACATCCTCTTTATTCTCACCTCTGGTAACACATCCTCTTTATTCTCACCTCTGGTAACACATCCTCTTTATTCTCACCTCTGCTAACACATCCTCTTTATTCTCACCTCTGGTGACACATCCCCTTCCTTCTCACCTCTGGAAACACATCCTCTTTATTCTCACCTCTGGTAACACATCCTCTTTATTCTCACCTCTGGTAACACATCCTCTTTATTCTCACCTCTTGTAACACATCCTCTTTATTCTCACCTCTGGTAATACATCCTCTTTATTATCACCTTTGGTGACACATCCCCTTCCTTCTCACCTCTGGTAACACATCCTCTTTATTCTCACCTCTGGTAACACATCCTCTTTATTCTCACCTCTGGTAACACATCACCTGTATTTCCACCCCTTGACACATCCTCTTTATTCTCACCTCTTGTAACACATCCTCTTTATTCTCACCTCTGGTAACACATCCTCTTTATTTTCACCTCTGGTAACACATCCTCTTTATTCTCACCTCTTGTAACACATCCTCTTTATTCTCACCTCTTGTAACACATCCTCTTTATTCTCACCTCTTCTAACACATCCTCTTTATTCTCACCTCTGGTAACACATCCTCTTTATTCTCACCTCTGAACACATCCACATCCACATCCTATTTATTCTCACCTCTGGTAACACATCCTCTTTATTCTCACCTAACACATCCTATTTATTCCACCTCTGGCAACACATCCTCTTTATTCTCACCTCTTGTAACACATCCTCTTTATTCTCACCTCTGGTAACACATCCTCTTTATTATCACCTCTGGTGACACATCCTCTTTATTCTCACCTCTGGTAACACATTCGCTTTATTCTCACCTCTGGTAACACATCCTCTTTATTCTCACCTCTGGTAACACGTCCTCTTTTTGTTCTCACCTCAGGTAACACATTCTCTTTATTTTTCACTGCTGGTAACACATCCTCTTTATTATCACCTTTGGTGACACATCCCCTTCCTTCTCACCTCTGGTAACACATCCTCTTTATTCTCACCTCTGGTAACACATCCTCTTTATTCTCACCTCTTGTAACACATCCTCTTTATTCTCACCTCTGGTAACACATCCTCTTTATTCTCACCTCTTGTAACACATCCTCTTTATTCTCACCTCTTTATCCTCTTTATTCCTCTGGTGTAACACATCCTCTTTATTCTCACCTCTGGTAACATCATTTCTCACCTTGGTAACACATCCTCTTTATTCTCACCTCTGGTAACACATTCTCTTTATTCTCACCTCTGGTAACACATCCTCTTTATTCTCACCTCTGGTAACACATCCTCTTTATTCTCACCTCTGGTAACACATCCTCTTTATTCTCACCTCTGGTAACACATCCTCTTTATTCTCACCTCTGGTAACACATCCTCTTTATTCTCACCTCTGGTAACACGTCCTCTTTTTGTTCTCACCTCTTGTAACACATTCTCTTTATTTTTCACTGCTGGTAACACATCCTCTTTATTTTCACCTTTGGTGACACATCCACTTTTTTTCTACCCCTGATAACACATTTTCTTTTTTTCTCACTGCTAGTGACACATCCTTTGTTCCTAACACCTGGTAACAGGTCTTCACTGATTGGGCATATTCAATGATAGGCTTCTCCCGCTTATGACATCACAGCAAGAGCTGCTACTACAAAGCATGTTTAATGGCATCTGTTTCTTCTACAGGACTCAAAGCCAGCTGCACTGGAGAAGTTCGGTTTGCAGAACCCAGAGTTCACCGATTCCACCATGGATATCAGGAAACAGGAAATGGGAAAGGGCACCAGGCTCTGATCTGGGCTGGGGCGAGGCCGAAAAAGTCCAACCAGCTCCATTATTGGCCATCCCCTGCATTTTCAGGGGACAAATGTGTGCATGGATTTTCAGTGTAATTGTCAATAATTCAACAATTCTGCAGACAATTCGTCTTGTAGCTGTATATGTTTTTATTTCTGATTGAGGAAAGATTATTGACAATTTGGCTGGTTTGTTGTCATTGCTGTCTACTTTGATTAACTTTTTAAATTTAATTTTGTTTTATTGTTAAGATTGAGGAACAATCAAAGTACAACGTTGTACTTAAACAAGGTTTTTTTTATTTTTTGCATATATATGAGTTACCTTGTACTGATGGAGATGAGGCCAGTCATCAACTATACAACAAACACACCTGTCTTTTGCTTGGCAGTGTTTCACACGCAGTGAATATGTACTATAGTGAGCAAGAGGGTAAAGTTTAACTGTGTGATTTATCATGCTTTTCAGCAGAGCTGTTTGTGGTCCTCATTTGAACGTTTTCGCAGTACAAGCCTGCTTCATTCTACAAATGCAGCATTGTTTTAAACCTTATCTCCATCCATCTGAGTTAGTATTATGGTGTGAAAAATTCTTGCAGTTTTTGCAAGTTTTCTGCGTATTTCCAGGAATCAGCAGCAAAATCTGCTGTACTTCACTTAGCTGACAATGTCACCCTTTATTGCATTTAGCCACAAGCGAAGTGACATAGTCAGTTATACCACATCTGGCATCACATACTGAATAAGGATGTGTTATTTCACCCTTTACAAAGCATGAAATTTGCTTATGTATGATTTTTGAAGACATTATGTCTCATTTATGAAGGCATTATACATGCTGTATAAAGCCTTTATGAGTCACACTTCATCTAAAGTGTGACCGGGCTTATTAACCGGCTTCTCTGAGCTCAGAATAGATGGGAAAAGTTTGGGACTGGAGCAGTTTGGTCTTGGCTTATTAACCAATGGCTAATTAAGCTGTGATTTTAGTCATTACTAACCCACAGTGATATCCAGACTTTTCCTGGGATCTCACTGATAAAAGCAGCCATCAGTGAAGTGTTTAGAGGGGATCACCGATACTGATCCAGGCTCTGTGAAATCTGCTCGTTTCCTCTTCGCAAAGTCCACCTATGCCTTTCAAATTGTGGGGTTTTTTGGAAATTTATGGACCAGGATGCCTCTGCTTGCATTGGCCTTATTGTTGCAGCCGTAAATAAGGCAGAAATTTGGCATTTTCACAAAGTCATACATTATATTATATTATGACATAAATTATATGATATTATGAATTATATTATATTATGATATAATCCACAATTGCAAATCACTGAGTCCAATGACGCTGACAATGTGTTCTCTGCCGCTGGCTAGATACCCTTGATGTCATCATTGAAGATAGCTGAAGATAAATGAAGACCACAAAGGAAAAACGATCAAAAATTTTGTGCATTTTGCAAATTTTGCATGAAAAACGAACGAAAAAAAGATTTTGTATATTTTACATATATTTTAATAATATATATAATAATATTATTTATTATTATAATATTTTATATTTTTTGTATACTTCTTCAGTGCTTTGTTTCTAAGATCGTTTTGAATTTTTAATTCATCATGTCTCCACAACGCGAAAATGTGACTGATAACTTTCCCACCCTGGTCTTCAAATTCTTTCTGAGATGATCACAATTTGCAATGATTAAAATGTGAAAAATTTGTAATGGCTGATTACAATTTGAAATGACCAGTGGACAAAGCATGTATTTATATTAAATGCACATTGTGTAGGAATTTCTCCCAACAAGCGGCGACATTGTATTTTGCATTCAAACGAATAGTGCTCTCTATCGCCTCACTTTTTCAAAGGCGTGTTGAAAATACGGTAGCCGTTATGTACCAAGAAGCTATGACATCATGTCATCCAATACCACTTCACAATTCCAGGCTGAACTGCGGTCTACGGCGGAGTGTTTGTTTTTAATACAAACTCTCAGACCGCTTTCGCACAAGGTACGATTGTTCGGTACCGTGCCACAGTGCAATTGTCCCCTCGCCCCGCTGATCACCTTACTCACTAGTAATATCGTACCATACCTGAGTATGCCAAAATTCCAATACAGCGTGGTGCAGTATGCACCTTGGTAGTTTTAAATGGGGAAAATACAGAAAGAAGGAGTAGTTAACTCTTGCGTAGAAAGAATTCCGTATCCAATCCCCACTTTTTTCTGGCTATTTATTTGCCAATACGATTTTAAAAGGAGGCGCAAATATGTTTTGGGGGGTTTTATGATTGAGAAGGGGCTTTAGAATATATCGCGAATGCATGCTGCGCGTCCCCTAGCCACCCGGTGCGTCATCAGTAACATGGATTAACACATATAGCAGCACAAGAAATTAAACTCGAAATTTTCTTGACTGAATTTCAGAGGCTAAATCATCAAAATTGCTAAAATTGCTCCCTACAACTGTCAAACGCGAGTCTGTCATCTTGGATTTGCCCGGAGATGCCTGTCAAACAATAATATTACAACTTGATGGCAGGCGTGAGACCATCATTTACCACCGTTGTCTATTTTCCTAAGAAACGTACTGATGGAGGTAGTGGGCATGATGAAATGCAACCCTTATTCCGTCAAACATAGCCTATGCTGCTATTCACCAACGACACTGTTTACCTATACATGTTCTACTGTTATGCTGCCTATATAATGAATTACACAACCAAGCAATGAAAAAGGCTTGTAATTTAGACAGTAACATTTACTTACCGGTCGAGAAGAAAGCAGGCAACTTCAGCGTCCCTTTGAAAGTCTTTCTCCTTCATTAGCTCTTTCCACCTGGGAAAAGCAACCCCGATGTTTACCCTCGTTTTTTTTAATTCGCCGGTCATGTTGCCTTTTTAATTCCCTTTTTAGCTATTTTGACGACGAGGATTCCTTCTCCTGAGGCTCGGCATACGTAAGTATGATCCTCCATTATGAACTAAAGTGCATCGCAGGCTTTCAAATTTTCCGGGGCAGTGACAAGCGCCTCTCGCTGATCTCCGTCTCCGTTTCAGTCAGGTTGGCTCCGAATGAAAACACGTTTGAATAATTAGCTGGTACCAGGTAGCGCTTTATGTCCCTCTCGGTTACAGCAGTTTTTCAAAATGGCGGAACGACGTAGACGCTTCCTTGGACTTACCCGTGCAATGTAAATAAAGATAAGAAATTCTTCGCTTACGAGGATAATTCAGATTATTGGCAGAGGTAATGTTAAACCAATAACGACATATAAATGAATGAAGGCATTGATTTTAGCTAATAAATTACTTAAAAAACTGCACAGTGTCCCTTTAAAGATTCTGCGGTCCAAATCTAATTTTTGGATGAACAAGCACTGTAAGTGACTTTAACTTAAGCTCACGGTTGTAATGTGAGTTGGCTGGAGCTAGCTAACAAGTAGAAAAATTAGGTAGCACACCATTTAGTGATCATTGCCTGGCTAACTTTTTCACCCGCTACTCCATCAGTCGTCCTCTTTCCTCCAGCTGGGATTTCAAGGGTAAATCTTTCAGCAGACAACTAACTTCGATTGGCGATCTCTCTCATAGTCTGCAAGTAGAAAATGCTTGTCGCAAACTCTCACATTTGTATATGTATTTGCCAGCAACCCTTCTTTGTTTGTCATGTTTGCAATGACCCACTGCTATTCTATGGACCGATGTGCGAGTGAAGAGTGAAAAATTACGCCTCTTGCTTTCACCATTACGTTTCCCGCTTACCTGTGCACAGAACAAGCCGTCAGTATTATCATCAGCACTAGTGCTCTTTGCAGTAAAGTCAATGCTGCTCCAGTGCAATGCTATCTATGACGACTATAGGTCTAAATCCTCATGGCATTGAGGGCATGTCTGGAGTAGTGAGCTAGAGCAATGCATTGTGGTAATTGTTGTCTTCATAGCCAATTCATAGGGAAGCCATGGGATGGTAAATACACAATTGTCTCGAGCTGCTGTTAGAAAATTGGTATGGTTTGTGTGCAACTTATTTATACACTTTGAAACTATGTATGGTCTGATTATAAGCAAATTGTCACTTTAAATTAGCTTAATTGATTTATAATCTCATGTATATTTTGATTATGTCCTGTACAGTGTCATAAAATATTTATCATTGTTTTTTTTTTTTTTTCCCTACCCCAAAATAAAGATGTGTACTATCCATTGTAATACTGGATCCATGTTGACTTTCTTCAAACTAAATGATTTCTAAGCGACTCAAACTTTCAGTACAGGGTGGTAGAAAACAATCCAGTGACTTATCATTTTAACCTAGCAAAGCACACCAGCTTTTCTACAGCCATGTACAGCATACCTGCCGATCAGAGTGAGACATGAGCCTCATGCACCTGTGTTGAATTATTAATGTAGTTAATGCCATAAATATTTGAACCCTGACATAATTTTAAAGGGTATTGATTCCCACGATTTCACTCCATAGACGTATATATACGCTTAAAGTACAAACTGTTACCTTCAATTTGAGGGTTGTCTTCTGCCTCCATTAGACGTGATCCCTTTAAAACAGAGGGTAATAACAGCCCTTTTAAAATATTTTCACTGGCAAAGTACCCCAAGTGAATGCACTTTCAATAAGATTTTTGTCGACACTGAAAAGCTGAATGATTCAGAAAGCAAGCTAAAGAAGCTTGAAAGGTCCACAGCTAAAGATGCAGCTGGGCTCAGGGAAAACAATCACTTGGCATCGATCTAGCTCATAGCTCCCGTCTCCTTGGTGACCGGATGACACAGCAGGAAGTGAGCAGAGCTCCTCCCACTTCACGTTCTAGGGTGGCAGGCCACCAATCGGGTATCCAGGCCAGGTGCAGTGGGGGTCCAATCGTGTGTCCCGGACGGAACTCCAGGGGGAGAAAGCGGAGAGGAGCAGGAGAGAGGGAATAACATCGACCGAACACAGACTTTGTTCCTGAGTCCCTTTTTAAGAACCCGGCTCTGAGTCAGGTGAGCTAAACCCGTGTGCTGCGGCGTGTCGTCTGTACAGAAGTGTGCTTCTAATCTCTCTAATTATCTAAAAATGCTGCCGGCAGGGTGGATATGTTAGGATGCAGTATTCTAATACACGTACTGAAACGACCTCAGAATGTTTTCAAGACGCCAAAGTTTATTTTATGGCTATTTGATCATCTGTAATGTAAGACATGGTGTAATATGAGAACAGATGCACAAGCATGTCATCCATCTGAACAAACAGAAGTATCTCATCCATTGTTGTTCGAGCCTGTGTGTCTGTATTGTTGGGACTGATTTTTCATGACACAAAAGACATAGATGAGATTCCTGTTTTAATTTCAATAGGCAGCTAGCCTGTAAATTTTATAGCGGTCTGGATAATCGTGACGTTTTGACACTGACGATAAACAGGCCTGCGGGGTCGATTTTTGCCCCGTCATTGGGTGTCCTGAAACAGGATCCTGAGCTCCCAAAGCAGCTCCGATTACACTCCGGCACACTGAGCATTTAGCAGTCATTCAAAGCACAGGGCGCAGGTCCAAAACCAGGGCGAAGACAGGATGTAATTTCATGCAAAAATAATTAACCCCTGGACAGCAGCTCAGGTGCACACGAGACTGAGGCCGTTCTGAGCAGTACACTCTGTGCGACAGACTTTCAGGAGAACAGCGGAGGCTCCACTCCAGAGATGGCGGTTCTCACAGAGGCGCAAGAGGCTTTAGAGCCTCATTGGCTGTTGTCGCCACACCTGAATATCTCACAGCCTGCTGGGTAATGGGATGGTAACACAGTTCAGATGTCCGAATAGATGAAGGGGCTGGAATACAGCGTGGGAGATGCTCTTAGGTTTAGTCAT
Source organism: Gymnothorax javanicus (assembly GCA_029692085.1). NCBI lineage: Eukaryota > Metazoa > Chordata > Actinopteri > Anguilliformes > Muraenidae > Gymnothorax > Gymnothorax javanicus. The sequence goes on along the minus strand of CM056202.1, from coordinate 97,100,201 downwards.
TTTCATTGTGTGGGTATAAAGTGATCATTATATAAGGGCGGCACATCAGTGCGACTGCATAATTAGGGTTCTCACCAGAAATTTTTGACAGCGTAGTGGGGTGGGACATCACCCAAACTGGTCGGGGGTTTGGGGGCCGCGGAGGCCCCAAACGGGGTCCAGTGGGGGAGGGGGGCTCTGCCAATTTATGGTTTTTTGAGGCCTCTCTGACAGTCTAGATGGCCCAATTTAAGAATATGTATATATACTCACCTAGAATACAAATCTTGCATGTAAAATCTTTTGAAATAATACCTGGGACCACTGTAGCTAAAGGTAAACTTGCAAAGGCTTTGGTTCTGATGTGAACTCAGGGGTTATGCTAATGCAGGGCTCTCAAGTCTCACACAATGAGCGTGATTGTCTCTCATTTCAGTGGGATGTCACACACTTACGCCACACATAGTATTTCTAGCGCAAAAAAATGATTAAAACCAGGGGCGGCGTTAGACCTGAAAATTCGGGCGCTAATATCCATCCCTTTATTGACAACAATTAGTCCTGGCTAATTCTAGATGGTTTTCCTTTATTAACACGTTTTCCAAATCAAGAATAATCAAGTGGCAACTGAAGACACGGCTTCTCTCCCCCATGCGATCTAAAAGCGACAAAATAATGGGCTACATTCAGTACAGAAAAATAATTTAATTATAATTAGGTCTATGCACCGGCACTCAACGACGGCATTTCCGAACTCTTCAGCGAATTAAGGTAATTTCGGCGACAAGTACGTACACCTGTTTTTGCAGCACGGTCACGCAACTTGCTGTAGAAAATAGATAGCTGTCTGATTGGAAAATGTAAAGGAACGAAACCACGTACTAGTCACCAAAATTACCTTCATTCGCTGAAGAGTTTGCAGTGAAGACGACGGTAGAAAAACAAGTTTTTTAGGAAAATTTGCACACATTTTACTGGAAAATGTGTCAAACTTTGCAAGCACACAGCTTGAAAGACAGCGTAGTGGGCCAAGACACAGCGTATTTTTTCAGGTAACAGCATAGCAGCCCGCTACGCTGAAATACGCTGGTGAGAACCCTAATAATGGGCCCATAACACCAGGCTGATCCAGGAGGGTTCGGCCTTGCATAGTCTAATCATCTGTAAGATGCTTCAAACAAAAGTGTCCACTAAATAATGAAAATGTAATGCTTGAATGACATCTGATGATACAGCTTCATGGTTGAATTTAATTTTTAGGTTGACTGTGAAAATGAAGATAATTCCTGAAAGACATCTCTGCCAGCTTTGGCCTTTCCCGATGTTTAGTTTATTCCTGATGGTTAATTTGGGAGCCTTGTCTATGACACCTCCTGACCAAGTTGACAGCGCCCAGCACACCAAGGATCTCCAAAATGTTACCATGACCATGAGCAAAGCCAACTGGAGTCGCGCTACTTCAAATGCTGATCTCCATAGATCCGGCCAAAACATGTCTGCCATCTCCATGTCTCCTGATTCTGATCCCGGAGTCTTCACCTCAACAGATTCCCCTGTTTCCATGGAGAATGGAACTGTCACCGCAAATTATGGACAGAACTCTACTACAGCTACAACCATTTCCATGTACATTAGTGCCGGTACAACTTCTTCAACTCAGGAGACCAAGGTAGAGCCTGATCTGTCACCCGGACCCTCAAACTCATCTCAAATTACGACAGTCACCAAACCTTCAGTCACGGAAGTTGCTTCATCCTCTGTCACATCAGTCGAGGCCACTAACCCTTCATCTATGACCCTGACAACCAAGAGAGTCACAGAGCATGAGAATGTTTCCTCTCCCGACCTCATTTTAGCATCAACACCACCATCCAGCAAAATGTTCTTCTACACAGTGGGTAAGGACCTCCTTTTTTACAATCACATACTACATAAATGAACAAGTCCTTTGAAAACGAAAACGCCAACAGAATATAGCAAAATGCTACGATGATCCGGAATCAGCAAAAGTGATTAACAATACTTTAGCTGTGTACATGTAAATATTCTCACTAATCCTGTCCGTCCCATCTCAGGTGCACCTTCTCAACTCGATCATTCTAGGAAGACCATGACCATCATTCTCAGTTCTTTGCTGGGAGTCACTGCACTTGTGGTACTCCTGTACATCCTTGACAGATGCAAACAGAAAAAGACCCAATATCTACATCGACCGCTCTACAACAACTCTGAGGAAACAGGTCAATTCACTTCAGAAATATTTTACATCCCCAATTCCGGAATAGTTGGGACAAAGTGTAAATTGTGAATAAAATCAAAATGCAATGACTTTCAGATCACATGAGCCAATATGTTATTTATAATATAACATAGATAACATTTCAAATGATGAAACTGAGACATTTTACATTCTTTTATCTACAAAATGAGCTTATTTCAAATTTTCTGGCTGCAACAGGTCTCAAAAAAGTCGGGACACAGGCAAAAGAGGGCTGAAAAAGCAATTAATATATAAGAGAATCAGCTGAAAGAACATTTAGCAAGTAATTAAGTTAACTGGCATCAGGTGTGTAACATGATTGGCTATAAAAGTGATGTCTTAGGCTGAGTCTCTCAGAGGTAAAGATGGCCAGAGGCTCTCCAACCTGTGAAGGGTTGCGTAAAGAAATTGTGGAATACTTTAAAAACAATGTTCCTCAACGTCAAATTGCAAAGGCTTTGAAGGTCTCATCATTGACAGTGCATAACATCATCAAAAGATTCAGAGAAACTCGAAAAATCTCTGTGCGTAAGGGACAAGGCCGAAGACCTTTACTGGATGCCCATGATCTTCGGGCCCTCAGATGCCACTGCATCACTCACCGGCATGATTCTGTCATTGACATTACTAAATGGGCCCAGGAATACTTCAAGAAACCACTTTCAGTAAACACAGCCCACCGTGCCATCCACAGATGCCACCTAAAACTCTATCATGCAAAAAGGAAGCCATTGTTGAGCATGATCCAGAAGTGCCGCTGTGTTCTGTGGGCCAAGGCTCATTTAAAATGGACTGTAGCAAAGTGGCAAAGTGTCCTGTGGTCAGACGAGTCCAAATTTGACATTCTTGTTGGACATCATGGGCGTCGTGTCCTCCAGGCTGAAGAGGAGAAAGATCACCCCTCCTGTTATCAGCGTTCAGTTCAAAAGCCAGCATCTTTGATGGCATGGGGATTCATTAGTGCATATGGCGTGGGACACTTGCATGTTTTAAAAAGCACCATGAATGCTGAAAGGTATATAAAGGTTTTAGAGCAGCAAATGCTCCCCTCCAGACAACATCTATTCCAGGGAAGGCCTTGTGTATTTCAGCAGGACAATGCAAAACCACATACTGCAGCTATTACAGCAGCATGGCTTTGTAGTAGAAGAGTCTGTGTGCTGAACTGGCCTGCCTGCAGTCCTGATCTTTCACTGATTGAGAACATTTGGTGCATAATTAAATGAAAAGTCCATCAAAGGAGACCCAAAACTCTCCAGCAGCTGGAAACCTGTATTAAACAAGATTCGGATCAAATTCCAATGGCTAAACTCAATAACTTGTCTCCTAAATGCCCAGACGCCTCCACTGTGTTAAAAAGAAGAGGGGATCCTACACCATGGTAAACAGGCCCCTGTCCCAACTTTTTTGAGATCTGTAGCAGCCATCAAATTTGAAATGAGCTAATTTTGTGGATAAAATTGTAAAATTTCTCAGTTTCAACATTTGCTATGTTATCTCTGTTTAATTGTGAATAAAATACTGGCTGGTGTGATTTCAAAGTCATTGCGTTTTGATTTAATTCACAATTTACACTTTGCCTCAACTATTTTGGAATTGGGGCTGTGTTTTTCCAGGGACTGGTTCAAGTTGTCTTGCACAGGCTATTTGTAGGAGGAATAATGATGACATAGGTACATCTTTACCAGTAGGTTTCAACTGATCATAACTGTTCCGACAAACAATGCTGCCATTGGATTCAGTTAAGTACATTGTCATTTCACTGTCATTGCAGCGGACAGATTTGTGCCAGCGGACGACACTCTGGTTATCTCTGGTGGCCTCTACGATGGACCTCGGGTCTACAACCCCAACATGACAACCGCTAATGACGAGGAAGACTATCGCTGTGACCAGCCTCCATTTGGTTCCAGAACCACAGAATTTCAGCTGAAGCCACTAAAGGAAGAGGGAGAGAAGCCACCATCTTACGAGGCCTCTACCTTTCAGTCATCTCGGAGCATGGACCCAGATGTGTAGATCACAAAACCCAATCAGCCTTCTGTCGAATGAGGCTGTTTAACGTATAAAACTCTTCTTGACATGTTCAAAACATCGCTGTCCACCTGTATTTTTACAGCTAGACAGCGTAAGCACACATTGTGAACTGTGCTGTATAAAACTGAATACAAATATTTCATAGTCTGGTCAGCAGCTGGTTACCATCTCCAGACCGAAGTTGACAATATTCTCTTCCTCTTTGAAGAGCAAAGCATGACTGTGGATTGTGGGGAGCAAATCAGCATTCCCTAATAGTAATATAAAACCTTAAAATGCCTTGGAACAAGTTCAAAAGTACACTCACCAATAGACCACTTCAGACAGCTTTAAACAGTGGACGTGACCTCAGTTTTGTCTACAAGCTAACTGACAGGAAAAACAAACAAACAAACAAAAAAACCATAAACGTGTATGTCAACACAGCGGCAACATGAAAATGACTTGGGTGTTGAACAATGCATGGTAGGTCACCAGTAAAAACATTTTAAAGGTCCCATATTATGCTGCTTTTAGTCATTTAAAATACGTTCAATGGGTCTTTAAAATAATGTTAAGAATACAGTTACAAAAAATATCCATACACATCCAGGCCAAGTGAGACCTCTTCTCTCATTCCGTCTGTGCCGGCCTGAAACACAAGCTGTTTTGAGTGGACGGGGAGGCAATGCTAATGAGGCGCTGCTCTGATTGGCTGCCTGGCCGCTTCGATTCCGGGGGAGTGTGCAGACCCGAAAAACCAGGAAACCAAGATGGCAGGTATTTCAGGACAGCTCTGCGGCATCTATTGCAGTGAGACCGTACTTGTTTGATCCCGAATCCAACCCCGAACGGGAGGAGGAAGCAATTGAAGTATTGCAGCAACGTTTACAGCAAGATGTCGATGACTGGCAAGTTGAAATTTTAGCGTTTTGCTCGTACTGTCTCGCCTTGCATGGGATTGTAGCTGTACTGTTATATAGTCATGTTATATACCCACTTTGCTATCCAGAGGAAACTTTGCTAAAAGCTCCTGTTAACCATTTCTACCAAAATGAAACACAATTCCGACACCAAGCTACTAAATGAGTTATTGCAAAAACACACAAACAGTGTAAGCCTTGCTTATGTAGAGCTAGCGAATCGATAACATCTACCGGAAATCCGAATTCCGACCTCCACTTCTTTTTCGGCTTTTTATTAGCCAGAACAATTTTCAAAGGTGGATGAAATTCCGCCACAGCAATGCAGAGAAAACGTTTGTTATACCAGACACGTTATAGTGCGATTCGCGATTGCTTTCATCGCGGTAGTATCAGGGAGCTAGCCCACACCACGGCAAAGTACCCGGCTGACCCCAGTCATGGATAAGTAAAATGATCGTTTATCACAGCAGCAGTAAACAAACCCAAACACGTACCCTAAGCTCCGCAAAGCCTACATCTGGTCTAACTGCAGCCTTATCAGCCCAACTTTGCAGACACGCACAACACCTCTCCTGTTATGGTCAGGTAACGTTATGATGGAACTACCACCTTGATGCTAACCAAAGTAACACAAGCATACCAATCTGAATTACTGCATATAAATTAACCAGGAGCATTTTTTAAGTAGCACGGAACGCAAACTAACATACGGTAGTAACTGAGCAGTCATTATAATGACAGAGACAAACATTACCCTGCAATACAGGTTTTACAGACAGTAAGTTCCGTTACCGTGAACAGTTGTACCAAGCATCCAAATTACAAACAAGTATAAAAATTTAGCTTCAAATGAGGTTAATGTTGAATGTCTCCTTGATATTATTTACTCTGGCATATTTAGGACATGAATATTAGCAACAGTAACTTAGGTTAGCCGCAGTGCTACAGCCACATTCAACAGACTATCACATTAGGTAGACTTATGCAGTAAAGCAACACAAAATGGTAAAACTTACTGCTTCTGCATCTGTGAGTCACAGACAGTTGCTACCGATCCAGACTTTAGCTTCAGATATTTTACAAAGCCTGCGTTTGAGGCCAGTTGTTAGTGCTAACTATCGTTAGCGGTCCTGCTAGCCACCCGTAACACGTTAGCTTCACTTACATTATTTGCTGTTATATCTTTACTTACAGCTTGTGGCTCCGAGCGCTTGATCGATGCAACTGCTCCAGGTTTGAGAAGCAGCTGAGACGCATATCCCGCATCGAATTATCCTTTATTGACAAAGCTGTCTTCAGTGAAATGCCGAGCACAAACAGCTAACGTTCCCTTTGAGTGTGGCTGTTTGCCGCCAGCAAACAAAAAAGCTACCCAATGATTTCTGGTGGCATCGTCTTTTGGAAGAGAAAATAATTGTGGTTTTTTTGCATCCAAAAAAACACGTACGAACAGCTTTGGGAGACATACTGATAAATCTACACCTTAAAAGATTTGGGCTCATTTGTGTCTGATAGAATAAATTCCGGGGTGGGCAGGTCCAGCGCCGTGATTGGCTCTGGCCAGGTCTGTCCTGATTGGACGCAACATCCTGACATCAGGTTTTGCCCAGATCTCGTGAAGATCTTGGGACGAGCCTGTTCAGAGAGGAAATCACGTTCAGGAAATCACGTTCTCAGATTATGGCAAAACCCCTGTATCTTATGTCAAGAAACTTTGCAGAAGTTGATATGGACATCCAACATTATAACATTACTTGTATGTATTAAAAGAAGGATCAGCATGATAGGGGACCTTTAAGCATCTCACAAGCGAGTTTGAGCCACCAAAAAAGGCAAAAAGGGCCGCATAAATTCTGGCAAGTAAATTTACCATTTACTTAGGCAATGTTAACTTTGTAACCACTAGGATGTCAGCACAACAACGTCACTATGTTACTATGCTGAATAACTGGCATTAAGCTGAACCTCATGCTCCTAGTGGCAGTTTGATATATAAGATTCTGAATGACCTTTGCTGATGACAAAGATTACTAGTTTATTTCAGATAAATAGATAATTTAAAACAGGCTGGAAATGGGGAAAAATTAAGTGCTTTTCATAAAAAATGTAATCATGATATGGACCTTCACTGGACAGTTTTTCGGACCAAAGTAAACCTGTTATTGTTTTTTGTTTGTAATGTTATTGTTTTGGTCCTTAAAATGGCCTACATTCTTATTCGCAATGTACTGAACTGCCGCGAATGAACAATGCACAACTAATTGCTAAAATCCAAGATGAGGAACATACAATTAGGTTTTGAACAAGGGTGAGAAGTTTATTTGAATACAGTGCATTTTAAACTCAGTCAAATACACAACTCGCAAACACTTTATCCAACAGGGGGAAATTACAACTGGTGAAATAAATCCTAAAAAGGCACAGGAATCATTTGTGTGCCGACAGAACAGTCTTAAAAGCATATGGAGACGATAAAGACCTACTTTCATATTAGATATACTAATAGACCTTAAAAGTAACCAAGCATATTAAATGCAATATCTGGGATAAACATTGAACAAACCAGTTCTTTTAAAGATAACATTAATGTTATGTTGTCAGCATGCTAAACTGTTTGCTTTCCTGTCAAATTCATTGCTCTCTCCCTTCCACAAAGATATAAGCAGCATGAACAAATGCTAAATTAAACATATGATCAGATAAAAATATTGTCAGAACTAGTTTAATAAATGCAGTATTAACATGCACTATATTGCCAAAAGGGTGAGGACACTTTACTGAAACTTCATTGACAGACATACAGTAAAAGAGCAACATTTATAAACTCTAAATATCTGACATTTTTTTATTGAATTTGGTCAGTAGGCGCAGACAGGGAACAAGGGAGGGGGTGCAGCTGTACACTAAAGTGCTACAAGATCCTACTGCTTAAAAGGATTGAAACTGGTGTACCCGCAAAAGGAGGCAGAATCCTGTCATACCAGGCCATACAGACCAAGTCATTCTAAGCTACATTAAAATGTCAGATACTCAGGATTTGAAAGTGTCAGTTTTCAATGTATGTCAATGAGGTGTCAGCGAATTGTCCAAAGACTTTTGGTTATATAGTGCATATGCCTGAAAGGTCAAAATTGTGACCATAACCATTTAACAACTGGGTAACAAAATCCTTATCAGAATCTGAGACTGTTTAAAACAGGTAAATAATGAAGCAAACCCACAACAGAATGGCTATTCGAAGATCTTCCCCAATGCTTTCTTCTTTCTCTTATCGGAGTTGGTGACAGCGATCCAGTTCATGTCCCGCAGTCTTTTCACCGCGGCCAGTTTCAGGGCGGTCGCGGGTGATCGAAAGTCAACCGGGCTCTCCAGCTGAAAGCGACGAAAAGAAAACTCCGCAATGAAATCACCTCAGCCTGATGGAATACAGCCGGCGAGGCAGTCGCTACATGCATGATTAATACTGATGCTGTTCAACTCTGGAGTAATTATCTGGTTGTTTTACACAGCGCAGTAAATGTGCACACAGTCTTCATCTAGGAGTTGTCCGCTCAGTGCAGTTGTATGATTTAACACGGGCTGTGATATTCAATCTTGTACACCCAGCAGCGCTGGAATATTCATGAGCTGTTTACTTGTTTACTCTGGGTAATGAATCAAACATGAGTGTACCCTCTTGTGTAGATTCCCCTGCTGACGAAGAGGACCAGAATCAACAGGATTCAGTCTCCTTTTCAATGGCCCAGATGGAACAGAAAAACTCTGCCATAGAAAGAGATGAAACGAACATTTCAGTTCCGCACTCGCCTGACACTGTCTCGGTGAAAGAGGCTTCTTCTCAAGCAGCAGGACCTTCCCATGAGAATGTAAATACATAAGGGAATACATGGATCATATATCATACATATATGATACATACATATTATAGTTATTGAGATATACCTCGACCATTTCATGTGGGTAAATATGACGTGCGAATATGGATGTCAGCTAGCCTGAATGCAGTGGTGGAGAACAGAAAGCTCGAGTTATGACTGTGACAGTATACACGCAGAATACACAAACACTTCACCAGCGATTCATTCAGCTCCGAGCTGTCAGACTTGGGGTCCAGCTCCATGGTGCTTCTGCCCAAGAGCTTGGATTTCCCTGGGGATGGTGGTGTGCGTATCCTGTAGGACTGAAGCACAAAGCTGCGCTAACACTCCAAACACAGAGATCTGCTCAGGTTAGCCATGCCAAGCTGAACGCTATAATATAGCCACTTAGATGGATGTCTCAAAATTTATTTATAACAGCAAATCAACTGTAGATTCAAGCACTTCACGCAGATTCTACTTTCACAGAGCACGTACACAGTTTAAGTACAGACATCACGTGATGGCCTCTAGGCCTCAAGATCAATTCCCTGTGTTTGGGAGTAGCTGATTGGACAGTGATTGCTGACACACGGTGGTGTGGCTGTGGTGATTACAAACCTATATATATGGGTGCCAGGGTACTCACTCAGTCTCTCTCCCTCCTCTGGGGCACTTAGTCTGTTTGACTTTGGTTGGTTTGATTTTGTTGTCTTACTTCTTAAAATACCCGCACATTACTGATAAACTGATTCCATGCTTAATTTACTTCTCTTAAATAAAACTGTTATTCAAAAGAGTCATGCGTGGTTTCCTCATTTTGTCCTTCCTTTGAGCTTGACAATGACAAATTTGAAACTGCATCTTCTGAAACCACTGAGAAGCTCAAGGGTTTGTATTTTAAGCAGGAATGGACTGTAGAGTAGTCTCATTTCCTCCCTTCTGTTTAGAGCCATATTCTGAGCGAGTGGCAGTGGAGCTGACATCTCAGAATTACATGAAATTAGGCAGAATGGTGCCGATACATATGTAACGGGAAATCCCGGAGTTTGAGCTCACAATTTTTATCGATATGGCTACAGTGCCACCTAAAAGTGGGAAATTCAGGTGCCAAATTGAGCATTTTTGAGAAAAAATACCCATTTTTTAAGCAATACTGTGGATAACTGCTTCAATGTGCCAAAGAAGTTACGACAGTATCTGATGCTGGGATACCCAAATTTTTAAAATGTGAAAGCGCCACCTGGTGATCATGTTGGTTCTACGTGCAATGACCAGAAGTCTGTGTACAATGGGAAAAAATATTTTTACAAATTCAGGCTTATTTTAATTTTTAAACCAGACCAGCGCCAAATTCATCTTACCTGTTTCCTTTTCAGACATTAAACCTGAGAAAATATTTGAGGTATTTAGTCTGGCACTTTTTTGGTTTTTTGAAATATTTGCTCCCAGTTGGGTGCGGGCCATTTTATTCCTGTTTATACAGTGGATTAACATTAATAACCAGACGCCTGTGGGGATGGGTAGACCATTAATTTGAACCTTCCTTTGGGCTAAACAAAGGACACCAGAAACATCTTTGGCACTATGCTCCATCTTGGAGCAGCGGCCACAGACATTTTGACAAAATCTCCAATTCGCCTATTTGCAGTGATATTCAGGGGCCCATAAAAATGTTAACCAAGAAGATAGAGCCTTGAAATTAGCTGAGTCTCCAGCCCTTTCAGGATATTTTAACATTCTAAAGGAAATTTTATGCCACTCTTTGCCAATGTCTGGATATAAGGGGATGAATGCTCAAAAATATATCAGCATGGGGGCGCTGTTACCAATATGTCAGATCTGACAAAACGATACATGTGCCATGGAGACATTTGTTGAAATGGATATGTGTCTTATGTACATTGTGAAAACACTGATTTTGTTTTGGCACTATGTTGGTTTAACTAGTAATGCCAATAGGTGGTGCCCCATTTTACCACCTTATTCAGACCTCGCAAAACCAGACATGTGCCACAGAGGAATCTCGTGAAATGAAATATGTATAATGTATACATAGCAAAAACACTGATTTTGGTTTGGCAGTTGGCTGGTTTAACTAGTTACAGAGATAGGTGGTGCCCATAGAGGTACTGGTGCAAGATAAATTTTAAGGTTTCAAACAGAGGTAAGCAGCATATTATTTCCGTACATTTGGATAGTATATTGGAACAATACCTATGACAGAGAAATTCATGAGAGTTGAGTTTGTTTGTTGTGGTTTATGTAAAAATCATTCAATTCTAGACACCAGTAGGGGTAACAATTAACATTGTGCAGTCACATAAGATAATGTAAATCTAAGCACAGATTCTCAAAGACTGGGCCAGAATAGGCTAGACTACCAATTTTCAGCCTTTTGGGACTCTCCATTGCGGATATATTGACCTCCCAAAACCACTTTGGGGCTTTGGCCCTCTAAAAAGAGGGCGTGGCACCCAAAATTTGAGGGGCCATAAAATCCAAACCGGAGGAATTTGGACCCTGAATTTTTTTCAGGTGTTCATTATACACCCTAAGGTTCATTTTGACAGACTTTAAGCAAAATCTGAGATGGTCACCTGGGAAGTTTTCAGAAAATATGATCACTTGGCATGGAATGACCCATTAATGTTAATAAACAGAAATAAATTTGGGAGTAATTTCGTGCGTGTAGATGGCGGGTGACCGCTCATGACCCCTACCTTAATCCGCGGCGTCACGACAGCCTTATTTCCTGAACTCCACAATGCTTTCACGGTTCCTGACTCTGACACCTTTTTGAGAGATCACACACACAAAAATTTGCAGAGATAAATTATGTTTTCAGATCAATGTTTTATGCTCGTGTCAATATATGTATTGTTTTTTTCAAAGTCATTGTGTGTTTTTTTTCCCCTCAATGTTGTAATCTTTAATTTCAGTTGAAGAATTCCAATGAAAACAAATTAAAACCGAATCTCCCTGGATTTATGGACTGCGAATTCAGTACATTTTGCTTACATTTACTAACTTAACATTTAATAAAACCTGATTATGTAAGTCATTGAATAGACAAACAAGGTCTTAAAAACCCCAGATTTTAGTGAGTACACATATGAGAGCTGCAATCTTACCTTGGCTGCAAAATCAACAGGTTTGAGTTTTTGTGCAGGAGTGCTGGACACTGAGAGAGCTGGAGTGACCGCAGTGGGGAGTTCTTTTTGCAGAGTCCGCTATAAAAGCAGGGAAAAATGCATACTCTTCCACACTGAAACTACACAGTATCAACAAACCAGCAGATCACATTTATTTGACTATATAATGGTTCAAATAGATGGTTGGAAATCCCATAAACAGGAGGCAGTAAGGACGCATCTCACCTTCAGCTGAGGAGTCACCATGGCCTTCCTCTGCACAGTCTCATTTTCACAACCCTCATTCTCCTGGTCATTGATGAAGTCGAAAATGTCCTGTCTGGAGTTGGTGGAGCTTTTTGGGCTTGCAGTGTCCTTTAGTGAATTTGATTTTTTCACAGGTGTCTTGGCAGTTTGCATGCATAGTAGAAGAGTGAAACAAAATTTAACATTTCCAGTAATGAGTTATGAAAATAGAAATAGGTTTCAGTGGTTACGTTAATAGTGCCCAAAGCATTGTGAATAAAATTCAGCATGCTGCCAAAAAGCCATCTTGGTCTGCATTTGAAATCTTTCCATCCTGTCACTATCTGACCCACTCATCCAAGGTCTGGTTCAAACAGGGGCTACAGCATACTCCAGCATCCAAAGGGCAAGAGGCTGATATTACCTTGGACAGTCTACAAATCAGTCACTCACCATTCACTCATACACACATATCTATGGCTAATATAGATAATATAGAGTCTCTGTCTTTAGACTGTGGGAGGAATTGAAAGTGGTCTGAATATTAAAAACTAAATACTCTGTAAAAGCTCCCAGAGCCTGTGACAGGACAGCTCTGTTCACCTGATGAGGATGATTTCACAGAAAAAAAAGCAAAAACCTCCAGCGAGTGCGCTAAAAGATTTCAAGATGGCTGCTGTGGTGGCCATATTGGTTGGCAGAGCAAGCTCAAAATCGATAGGCATCGTCCCCTACGTATGACCATTCACCCCACCAAAAATCATACACCTCCATCGAGCGGTGTTCACGTTAGAGCGCGACAAAGGATTTCAAGATGGCTGCTGTGGCGGCCATATTGGTTAGCGGAGCGAGCTGAAAATCGATAGGCATCATCCCCTATGTATGACCATTCACACCACCAAAAATCATAAACCTCTGTCGAGCGGTGTTCACGTTAGAGCACGACAAAGGAAAAGTTTACGACGGGACGCCCGGACGGACGGACGGAAGGGGTGAAAACATAATGCCCCCAACTGACTCTTTCGAGGTTGGGGGCATAATAAAAAGCACCCAAGATTACGTGCATGCAGTCACATGATATCCAACATCAGCCCGATAGCTGTGCTCTGATTGGCCAGTTGGGCACAGTGGAGTTAGCTGTTGAGTGATCTCTAGCTGCATCACAGGTGATTTCTTGTGCTCATTATACTGGCTATAGCAGGATTTTTTTTGCAAACTTTTCGCAGTGCGTTTATTGATTCTCTGCATGTTCTGGATAAAACTCGAGCATAGATAAAAACTCTACGGCAGATGGCATCATGTCAGCAGGAGACTGAAAAAAAAGAATAAAATATTTAATCAGATCCATTTCACAGCACAAACATACCAGTGGATGCCGTTTCCTGGCCTTAATGTCTTCTTTCAAAGACTTCATTTTCTTATTCAGAGTTGAAACTTCATGCTTCATATTCTCCTAAAATTACACAAAAAGCATTGAAATTCACAATGAAATCTTGCCAAATGGGACAAACGGAAGCGCCAGAAAAATCAGTGACCTTACCTTTTCTTTAGTTTCATTCTCAAGTTTTTTCTTCAAGTCTAAATTTTGCACCTTTAGCTTGGACATCTCAAGCTCCTAAAACAATAGAATCAGATTAAAAGATAAATCTGAAATCTGTATTTACTTACTGCTGTAAAATTTGTCTTGAATTTCATTAGCTAGAGAAAATAATGTATTGCATGTCTATTTTTTTCTAATAAAAATCAAAAGATAAAAAGAGAAATTACATGAACAATCCAATTTAAATAATAAAAGAGGAGTGTACTTGTGGACTGAGTAAGCCCTTGATCATAGAGTTGTGTTGAATGTTCGAGGTGCTTAGAGAGAGGTTCAGTATGATGACGTTTGACAAACCAAGGCCTGTTTTTCAGCTTGAATTTGTGCTTCTTTCTTCCTCTTCTCATCAAGTTCTGCATCCTTTTCCCCTAACATCTTGTCATACTGACTCTGGAAAAAAGATTAAAGGAGAAAGGAAAAATCAGGAAAATCATCCCAGCACTTCTGAAGATATCATGTGCAGACAGGAATGACTGGGATCATGCAGTGTTTTAGCTGAACTGTAACTCTGACCTTGTGCTTGTCCATCAGAGCCACCATTTCGGTGATTTTGTGCTGACAGGTCAGCTCCGTTTCCTCCTTGCTCCTGACAGCCACAGCTGCGCTCAGCTGCAGCCTCTCCAGCTGCAGGAATAAGAGTTACTGAGTGATCCTGAGTGGCAGTGTTTGGGTTCAAGAGTTAAAGGGGTATAGAGAGCTCCTGAGCAGAACAGTTTGGCTGCAGGAATACAGCGCCCTCCATAATTATTGGCACCCCTGGTTAAGATGTGTTAAAAGCCTTAAAATAAATTCAATTTTTATTGCAGAAGCATACTCTCACACTGAAAATTGTAGAAAAATGTGACCTTCAACTCAAGTGAATTTTAAGGGAAAAAAAAATCCCTGACTAAGAAATAATTATTTTTCATAAAACCGCCTGTTCCACAATTATTGGCACCCCTAACAATTCCTAGGAAATAAATGTAATTGAAGTATTTCTGTCATTTCTACAGTAGTTTACAAAGTTGATCAGAGTATCTAGGAACATTTAATTAGTAATTCATCACTTCCTGTTTCCCTGGGGTATAAATATGACGTGACACAGAGGCCATTTCTCTTATCCACTCTTCAACATGGGAAAGACAAAGGAACATACCATTCAAGTAAGGCAGATGTGTGTCGACCTTCACAAGTCAGGCAATGGCTACAAGAAAATAGCCACTCGCCTGCACCTGCCCATATCTACTGTCAGAGGAATCATTAAGAAGTTTAAAACAAATGGAACAGTGGTAAACAAGCCTGGACGAGGACGCAAGGTTATTTTGCCACCACGCACAGTGAGGAGGATGATAAGAGAAATAAAAAGTTCTCCAAAGCTCACTGTTAAAGAATTGCAACAAATGGTAGCATCTTGGGGTCACAAAGTCTCCAAAACAACCATCAGGCGCTATCTACATGCTAACAAGCTGTTTGGGAGGCATGCACGGAAAAACCTTTTTCTCACTCACAATCATAAACGCAAACGCCTGGAGTTAAGCTAAGCGGTACTGGGACTTCAACTGCGACCGTGTGCTTTGGTCAGATGAGACCAAGATAGAGCTTTTTGGCAACAAACACTCTAAGTGGGTCTGGCGGAACACAAAAGATGAGTATTCAGAAAAGCACCTCATGCCCACTGTGAAGTATGGGGGAGGATCGGTGATGCTGTGGGTCTGTTTCTCTTCCAGAGGCCCTGGGAACCTTGTTAGGGTGCATGGCATCATGAACGCTTTGAAATACCAGGACATTTTAAATCAAAATCTGGTGGCCTCTGCCCGAAAGCTGAAGATGGGTCGTCACTGGGTCTTTCAGCAAGATAATGACCCTAAATATGTGGCCAAATCTACACAGAAATGGTTCACCAGACACAGAATCAAGCTCCTCCCATGGCCATCTCAGTCCCCAGACCTCAACCCCATTGAAAACCTGTGGAGGAGCTGAAGAGGAGAGTGCAGAGGAGAGGCCCCAGGCCCCAGGTTGCTGCCGGATGATTTAGAGAGATTGTGCAAAGAGGAATGGTCTAAGATCCCTCTTTCTGTATTCTCCCATCTTGTGAAACATTATAGGAGAAGATTAGGTGCTGTTTTGTTGGCAAAAGGGGTTGTAATCCTGAGCAAGTTTGATTAACATCAGGGGTGCTAATAATTGTGGCACACATGATTTGATGTAAAGAATTATTTCTTAATGTGGGATTTTTTTCCCACTGAATAAATGCCTGACTTGAATTAAAGGTTGGATTTTCCTCTTTTTTTCCTTGTGGTCCCATATTATTTATAAAAAACTTAATTTATTAGAAGCTAAATATACACATCTTAACCAGGGGGGGTCCTGCCAAATAATAATGGGCTGCAGGATGAGTTGTTGTGGGGTCCTGAGCACTAATGTTTGGCTGCAGGAGTAAGAGTTATTGAGGGGTCCTGACCACTAATGTTTGGCTGCAGGAATATAGTTGGTGAGTGTCCCTGAGCACTAATGTTTGGCTGCAGGAATATATTTGGTGAGGGTCCTGAGCACTAATGTTTGGCTGCAGGAATATGAGTTGGGGGTCCTGAGCACTAATGTTTGGCTGCAGGAATATGAGTTGTTGTGGGGTCCTGAGCACTAATGTTTGGCTGCAGGAGTAAGAGTTATTGAGGGGTCCTGAGCACTAATGTTTGGCTGCAGGAGTAAGAGTTATTGAGGGGTCCTGAGCACTAATGTTTGGCTGCAGGAGTAAGAGTTATTGAGGGGTCCTGAGCACTAATGTTTGGCTGCAGGAATATGAGTTGTTGTGGGGTCCTGAGCACTAATGTTTGGCTGCAGGAGTAAGAGTTATTGAGGGGTCCTGAGCACTAATGTTTGGCACAGGAGTAAGATCCTGTTGTTTGGCTGCAGGAGTAAGAAAGGGGTCCTGGTTTGGCTGCAGTTTATTGAGGGTCCTGTCCAGGAATATGAACCGTTTGGCTGCAGGATGTTTGGGGGTCCTGAGCACTGATGTTTGGCTGCTGAAATTGGAGTTATTGAGTTGTCCTGAACCGTACTGTTTGGCTGCAGTAATATGAGTTATTGAGTGGCCTTCAGCAACACTGTTTGAGTTTAGGAGTGAGAGATATGGAGAGGTCCTGAGCACTACTGTTGAGGTTCCGTGATAAAGCTCTGCTGGAAGGGGATTAACCTTCTCCTGCAGCTCAGCCTCGGAGCTGCGATGGGTTTCTACAGCACCCTTCAGCTCCTCACTGTGATGAACAGCAGCTGATTCCAGCTCCCCCTTCAGCTCTTTCACCTTACAGATGGAGGTAACGTCTTCAGTTAGTTTAATAAGCCCTGAGCCTATGGTTCAAAAATTACATGCCCAAAATGAAATGGGTACATCTCTGCGACTGCATGGTCAATTTGAATAATCTTGGTATCATAATAAAGGTAACACCTTGGGGATTTTTGTCATGGTGTAAGAGTCAGTATATACGTCATTGAGTCAGAGTAAATGAAGATGGAACACTGCATAAATGAAAGATCTCATTTTGCACCTAACAAAGTTTTACTTTTACCCTTTTTGAAATGATTCAGCTGCAATCTGAAACCTCTAAAAAATACAGCACAGAATCTCACCATTGTCTGTGCCAAAGTTTATAACCAAGTAAATAAGAGAAAAATTAAAGAGGTTTTAGTTTTTTTTTTTAATTTTAATGTCTCGGTGGCCTCTCCAAACTGGCACTGCCATTTCATATTTTTCGGGTACCAAACTAAAACTCATTTAATTTCACTTATATGTCACTACAGGCATACATTCCATTCAAATACAACCACTTTTTTAATTTTTAGAATTTTCTAGTATATTTTTATTATTGTTTCTGCCAGTCCTGTATACATTTTCCCATTCAAAGATAATACATACAAAGAAAATGAAGTTTGACTCCACTGGAGCAGATTTATAAAAAAAAAAAAAAAAAAAAAAAAAGCAAACAAACAAAATTATAAATACAAAGATAAGGTAAAAAATGGTAAAAAGTAATAAGAACAAAAATCCCAGCAATTACTTACACAAGAAAAATGCTATTACTGCCCAAATAAGTGCATGTCGATCCAGGATTTGATTCCTAGTCGCCTAGGGTGAAGCGCATCACCCTAACCGCTAGGCTACATCAGCTGACTGACAATACGCGGTCAAATTGCTGATAAAGAGAGAGCCAAGAAAACACGCACCCCCCTTGTATAGTTGCGCTCTCAGTATTTACGCGGAATGACACAAGAATTCCCAGTCAGAAAACGACTTGACTGTTGGATATTTAATGGATAACTAAACCGAAAATACTACAAACAAATCAGTTAAGTGTTAAAGGGGCACTATGCAAGTTTGTTTATTTTCTGCGCGATTATATTTTTGTCTCAATGTGCCGACATCTCCCCACGATCCGCTAGCTGCCTGCCCCTGAATTCAACTGTAAAAAAACCCCAGGCTCTGGAGACCGCACAGGCGTCACAAACTGCACATAAACACAAGGGGCACAAGGCTGTGCCCCATAACATAACAAACCGTCCCAGCCAATCACCGACAAGAGTTGACAGTTACGGAAGCATGGGAGGGAGGGAACTATGGGAGGGAGGGGCGGGCTACCTCTGTTTTGTTTGAGTTCGAATGTCAACAGAAGTGACGTCAACAAACTTGCATAGTGCACCTTTAATATTGTTGCGCTCTTTAAGTACATTCGAATGGCCCATGGACTCAGTTTGATGCACTGGGAACGCAAGGCTCTAGCTCAGGCTAGGTTTGTGTGATTAAGGTGGTTTAGAGCCCATAGAATCAAATGGCTACCGGCAAAGTCTTACTGAGAGCATCACAAGCCGATCACAGAGAGGAAAATCACATTGCAAGCAAGCTGAATGCTCCGGAGCTGACATCCATTGAAGCAAAGCCCCGGAAGAAAACATGCATGGAGACTGGCAGATCTAATTTCGATATAACACGGACACGTTGGGCTAATAATAGCAAGCACAGATTTACCCTCAAACATAGTCTTTTTATTACAAAATATCAGAGGTAAGAAAATTTGTTTGCTCATCTCTGTAGTATGTAAAGTGTATGCCTGCTGTTCTTTGAGTGTGGTGTCGATTTAAAATGACAATGCTTATATCGTTGGATTCTGTGGACTTTCCTCTGTCATTGATGTATTGTTTGTATGCCTAGCACAAATTCAGTAGGAACGCTAGCGATTGAGCGTTGCTATTATTTTATCCTGTGTTTTGCTACATGCTTATTTGCTTGCTTGGTGCTTGAATTGCGTTCGGTTTAGGTAAAAACGGTCATCATGTGCTTTTTGCTGAGTTTCTTCCCGTAAAGTGGATATACCGCATAACGATGTTGCTTTTAGGAAACATGCTGTATTTATGATGTGTAATGATTGCCCCTGGCACCGGGGTTGTTTGGGTTTAAGAGGTTCAAATACGACCACAATTAATATTCTCCTGAAATGTATGGAATAACATACCTTGCTTTCAAGCTTACTGCACTCTTCATTCACTGTCGCGACTTGTTTCTCCAAATCTTTATTCTGGAAACAATTATTTGCAAAAAAAAAAAAAAGTTTAATTCTCTATATGTACATTCAAATGCAAACAATCATAAAATGAAAACAAATGGTGGAATTACATACCTCTTTTACGCAATCTTCATGAACTTTAGTTTTGGTTTCTATTCTTGCTTTCAATGCATTTATCTAATAACAGAGTGCAGCAATCATTAAAAATAACCATGAAATAAAAAATCATTTCTTGGGCAGAAAAACCAAGAGATGGTCCATGAGCAGTCATTAATTACAGCATTATGACATTATTACCTTCACTTCAAGAGCTTTCATTTGTTTTTCCTTTCTAGTCAATTCATTCTGCAGGGTTTTACTCTATGGAAAAGAATAAAAAATTATTAAATTCTCCTTCCTCTGTGAGATCAAAAGGAGAATGTGATCTCCTAAAATCTAATTTTCAAGCAAGAGAAATTCCATGACTTCAAAAAGCCTGGAAATCAATCCACCCCTTGCAGAGGTCACATTCCCAAACAAGCTCAAAACAATGGCAATATGTGTTTAAATAACAAATTCAAACGCCATTTCATGCAACATTTAAATCAAACTGATACTTGGCAGTAAAGCCATGAATAATTCTCACCAAAACTGCCACATTTTTGCAATAAGTTGCAGTGGATGTTTTCTGCAAGATGGCAGTGCCATCACTTTCCTGAGCAGAATTTCCTCAATCAACAGCACATAAGCCTAATATTCAACAGAACATATGTGAGTCACTTACACTGTCCTCCTGTCTCTTACTCATGGTCTCAGTCTCTCTACCTTGCTCGTCCATTGAAGCTTTTAATGATTCCAGCTCATCTCTTGAGGAAAAAATGTGCACGATTTAGCGCAGTCCAAAGTAGTTTTGACATTGCCTGAATGTTCACCAATGTTTAATTTCAGGGCAGAGTCAGGATTTTGTGTCGGCCCCTTCGGATGAGGCAGCTCTGAGCTGATAGTATTACATGTACAGGCCTCAGTTATAAAGACAAAAACAAACAAATAAATAAATAAAGACTCGCCTGAGCTGTCGCTTTTTCTCCTCCGCTTTCCCCATTTCCTGTTTGATCCTTTTCTCATTGTCCTCTCTCTCCTGTTGAATTTACACCCCATTATAAAGGCTTATTCTTCATCATGTGCAGTGGTATGTGCACTCATGTCCTTCGTTCTCTAACGTAATTTACAGTCAGAGCTGCTGCATCTGTGCTTCCTCCATCTCAGTTTTTCATTACCGAAATGTTTTTCCCTACTAGAGCACTAGCGCTCGATACATTGACAGCCTCTACAGTCTCCGTGTATCTCAAATGTCCCATAATCCAATGCTGCTCTTGGGAGGGTTTCTGGTCAGTTGCGTAGTGTCTGCCATGACTGCGTGAAGTGCAGTCATTGGGCACAAAGCAGTGAGCTCAAAATGTGGGCTTGAATGGGACAGTGGTGTGCTAGTGACTCGCTGCATTCGTGTTAGCAGTCATTCATAGGAGCCACCACCCTCCGAAACTGTCAGAGATTACAGTTTGTTTATAGGCAAATAAATCAAAGCAAGAGTTAGGGACCAGAGGGGAAATGAGTTTGGATGAAAAATAGCGGTAAAATCTGCTCTAAGAATTTAACTGCAATGATTTAAGCCTGAGATGCAGCTCCCACCTTGAGATGAGCCTCGAGCGTCTTTACATGGTCCTCTCGGACCTGTGCCTGCAGAGAGAGCGCCTCCTTCTGGTGCTGCAGCTCAGCGAAGCTGGCAGTGAGCTGCTCATACTCTATCCTATGGGGAGAAGTGGTCATGCTGACAGCATCAACACCAGCTCCCAAAAACCTGCTCACACAATCTCACCAATGCATCCAAGTCTGGGTCACTTACAACTGACATCAATTCTAGCGGATTCCTTAAAATGTGTTTAAATGGTAGGGACTCCTTGGATTAATACGGGGCTCCCGATTTGTACAATTCACAGGATCAGCACTTAGATTTACAACTCCAATTCCAAAAAAGTTGGGATGCTGTGTAAATTGTAAATAAAAACAGAATGCAATGATGTGCAAATCTCATAAAACTATGTTTTATTCACAGTAAAATATTGACAACATATCAGATGTTCAAAGTGACATTACCATTTCATGAAAAATATTAGCTCATTTTGAATTTGATGGCAGCAACACATCACAAAAACAATGGGACAACAGTCTGTAAACATCTGGGAAATCTGGGAAAACCAGTTGCTGGAGTTTTGGGAGAGGAATGTTGTCAAACTCTTGTCTGATGTTAGATTCTAGCTGCTCAACAGTCCTGGGTCTTTGTTGCCGGATTTTCCGTTTTATGATGTGCCAAATTTTTTCTATTGGTGAAAGGTCTGGACTGCAGGCAGGCCATTTCAGCGCCTGGACTCATCTACAGTGAAGGCATGCTGTTGTGATGGATGCAGTATGTGGTTTAGCATTCTCTTGCAGAAATATGCAAGACCTTCCCCAAAACAGACGGTGTCTGGATGGGACAATATGTTGTCGTAAAACCTCTATATACTTTTCAGCATTGATATTGCCTTTCCAGGGCCCGTTTCAGAAAGCAGGGTAAACAAACTCTGTGTTTGTTCGGTAACTGTGAGTTGACTTACTCTGAGTTGCTGACGCGGAGTTTTCGGGTTCAGAACAGGTGATAATACTTGGTTCAATCAACTCTGAGTTAACTTACACCAGAGTCAGGCGTGTGCACAAGGCTATTAAAAGCCCTCATCAATGGAATATAGAGAACACGATTCACCATGGCAACGGTGGATTAAAAAAGTCGCGCGTCTCACTTTGCTCTAGCAGAGTTGGACAAATTAATAAAGGTGTACGCTGAGTATGAACTCTTATTTAAAAAAAAAAAAAGTACAGTTGCCGCTGCAATAGACCGTGAGTTTGTGTGGCAGAAAATCGCTGACCGAGTCAATGCGAGAGTGTTAAAAAAAAACAACCAAATGAAGGTTAAATTACGAATGCAGAAAACTAAATTAGAAATCCAAATGCTGGAGCATCAGTTACAGGTGGATGAGGGGATAACAGGTGGATGATTTTACTTGTTGGAACAACATACAAAATATTAACTACTGAATTTGTTCTTGCAGGAAGCAAAGAAATTTTAAAAACGTTAAAATGAAGTTTAAGTTGTCCTTATTTTATTTAAGATGATACAAGTGGAATCTCTTTTCTCATTCCAAGCTGATGCAAATAACAGGATAATTCCACACGCTTTAATTTTCACATTTTAAAACATTAGTTGTTCTGTCTTGAGGTCTTTTGACTTAGAATGAATTGAACATATGAACTGCTGATCATTCATTACAGCAAATTAGCAGACTTTCCAACATGTATTGTGAAGAATTTAAAACTCTCCAGAGAATCATTCATTATATAATGAATTCTGGACCACTCCCAAAGTGGAGGAGAGTATTGAGTGGAACTGCGGATAGGGGATCCAGCGAACTCCAAAAGTGTTAATGATTCAACGAGATATCAACTCTAGGTGCATCAGATACATTTGTGCGAGTACAGTGCGTAGCTACATTAGACTAACGTGAATTGTTCGCTATGTTCAATCCGATGGCTCAGTATTTCTCACTTCAATGTTCTATTGGAATTAATTGAATGAGTCCTCCATTTCTCTACATGACGGAAATGGTACAGGAACCTGTGGCGAGTGGCTACGGCCGCGGTGCCGGTCGCAAATAATGGGTCTTGGGGAGAAGCGTGATTATGAATTATTCTGCGTCCGAGGGACTCAGTAAGATTTCGGATTTCGTGCTTCGGGTAGGCGAACTCTTGCCCTGCGCTGGCTCTCTGGTTAGCGAGTGAACGACGTAGAATCGAGACGAGCGAGGATTGTGGGATGGTGTAAGGACGAATAGGAAGGCGCATGGCCCTGTTCATTAACCTACGTTATCGGGAACTCCCTTTTGTACTTTGAAGAGCTTACTCGTGGTAGAAACTGACTGTGCCTTTAATGAATGAAGTCGTGGTTGTTTCTTTCCGTAATAAAAAAAACGATCATGAAAACTGCAGTATGCAAAAAAAAAAAAAAAAGAGCTACGCAATTTGTTCTGAACTGAGAGAATGTCCTCGGTGTGTCACACGAGCAATATGCAGGCTGAAAAATTATGTTGAAATAAATTATAGATTCCACAGAGACACGGAACGCTCAAACAAATATTCATCCAGAAACAATAAAACATCCAAACGTGGTCGGATAACTCTCTCCTAACGGAGAATTCTTCTCAGTCTTTGCGCTTCAATGTCCTCTGTCTCTTCAAGGAATGGACACGCCATGTCTAACATCTCCTCTGTCTGCAGTCTGAGGAGAAGAAACTTTGAGTAACTTGAAGAAAACCTGCCAGCGAGCAGGTTAGCTTCACGGAGTATGTTGCCGCGGTAACTGACTCAGAGTTGGACTGAACTCGCATTGTGAACCAGAAAACTTTTCCTGCAACTCTGAGCTGACAAACTCAGAGTTACCACTAACCCCACTTTCTGAAACAGGGCCCAGATCTGTAAGCTGCCCACGCCATAGGCATTAATGTAACCCCGTACCATCAGAGAGGCAGGCCTTTGAACTGTTCACTGATAACAAGCTGGATGGTCCCTCTCCTCTTTGGTCCGCACGACACGGCGTCCTTGGTTTCCAAAAAGAATTTCAAATTTTGATTAATCTGACCACAGGACAGTTTTCCATTTTGCTTCAGTCCATTTTAAATGAGCTTTGGCCCAGAGAAGATGGCGGCGTTTCTGGATCGTGTTCACATATGGCTTCTCCTTGGCATGATACAGCTTTAGCTTGCGTTTGTGGATTGCACGGCTTACTGCGTTCCCAGACAATAATTTCTGAAAGTGCTCCTGAGCCAATGCAGTGAATTCCAGTGCAGAATCTTGTCTGTCTTTAATGCAGCACTGCCTGAGGGCCCGTAGGTCACAAGCATCCAATATCGACCTTTGGCCTTGTCCCTTGTGGAGAGATTTCCCCAGATTTTCTGAATCTTTTGATGATATTGTGTACTGTAGATGGTGGGACAAAGTCTTCACAATTTCACATTGAGGGACATTTTTCTGAAATTGTTCCACAAATTTTTGATGCAATATCTCACAGATGAGTGAACATCTGCCCATCTTTACTTCTGAGAGACTCTGCCTCTCTAATATACTCTTTTTATATCCAGTCATGTCACTGACTTGTTGCCATTAACCTTAGTTGCAAAATGCTCCTCCAGCTGTTTTTTATTAGTACCACTTACTTTTCCAGCCTTTTGTTGCCCCTGTCCCAACTTTTCTGAGACATGTTGCAGCCATCATGAGCCAATATTTTTCATAAAATGAAAAACTGTCTCACTTTTAACATCTAATATGTTGTCTATGCTCTACTGTCAATAAAATGTGGGTTTATGAAATTTGCAAATCATTGCATTGTTTTTATTTACATTTGACATACCATCCCAACTTTTTTGGAATTGGGCTTGTCAGTAAGTTGCATGTGTTAATATGGTAAGAACTCACTTGCAGAGTTCAATATCCCCCTTCAATCTCTGTATTTCTTCCACAGATGTTCTCTCATTCACTAAAGCGACAGACAGTTGCTCCTCAATCCCACACAGCTTGCTCTATGAAAAAAGCACAAAACATCGCATTAAACCAGGTTATATTCGCAATGTTCAGTAAATATACTGGAAGAAAAAAAATTGATCTTGGTTGGGTATTTCCAATCTCAAGTCAATGAGATTTCGTTCTCCATTCAATCTGAGATTAATTGAACTATTTATACCTGTACTCAAAAAATAGGGTGGTGCCATTGGTTTACAACATATATATTGAAGGTCTGAGTGACCAAATAGTCAAAATAATGAAACCCTGTCGGTAAAAAAGCCCCATTAACACCGAAGATACTATTATACCTGCCAAAGTCTTACTGCACCTAATTGCTCTTGATCTGCACCTGGGCTCACGGATGAACTAAGTTACTACAGATGTCGCACATGACCCTGATGCCGCAAACCGCATAGGATTGTTAAATTCTCATAGGTTTTTTTCCGCCATAAAAGAGTGTAATATTAGTGTGAAGAAGAACCTCTTTCATCTGAGTAATTTCATTCAGCTTCTCCTGTTCTTTCTGCAGGGCTTCAAGCGCTTTCTCCAAATATTTCTTTTCAACAGACAGAATGTCAGTTCTGTGCTGGAGGAGGTAAAGGAAAGAAAAAACTGATATGAGAAAAATTCACAACAGGATACTGTGCTGTTTTTTCCCCCTAGGATATATATTTTTGGGTGACCAAAAGTGAGGTTTACAATCTTTTTAGCCAAAAACCTCAGAAAAGTCCAGAATTTTTCAACCATTCCCTGCTTGCCATTCTCTCCACTGGTTGTTTCACAAAACAGGTTGTATTGAGTGGGAGTTCCCACTATGCTAATGAGCTCTACTCTTATTGGTCAGCGAGCAGAGCTTATGGCCCCTCATGCATCAGCATGTCAAGCGATAGCAACTGATACGTAAAAATCCCCACGCAATGCCGGTGACAGTCCCTAAACACACATGAACTGACTAAGCAGTGAAGTACACAATGAGTAAGGAAAGCGACTGAGAGTAAGCTAAGGATGGCACTGTTTATTGACTTTTTATAGCAGTTTGCCATATTTTCCATTAACCGCGAATAAATACACATAGTGATTCTTTACATAGCTTTTGAAATACTAAATGATGTAGAGTGAACGTCGAAAAGTACATTTTACAATCCCCTTGCTATTTAACAATGAAGCAAATTAGTTGTGTGTGACTGAGTTTTCTGTCCGTCCCAGTGCTACGTTATCTGAATAACATACATAATATATAGCTGAGGGCGTTTTTTTTTCTTTTTGACGTGCTATCCAAGCTTTTCTTCAGAGTGGATAGCTTGACCGCAGATAACCATTTAATCAACCTGATGTTGTATTGTCCCTCATTTGAAAAGCAATTTGTTGCAAAATGATGTGCACGCACAAGCAGACTTCCATTAACTTCAGCCGAAACATTACTATTGCACTGTATTTAGGCAGGAATTATTCACAGGTCTGTTTGTGATGTCGAAAACAGCAGGAATTTCAAACAGCTTCAGAAGGGAGATCTAACTGCTGACCTGGGGGGGGTTCTTAAAAGTCCACCCTCAGCGCAATGTTATGTATGAGGGAGCCCTCTGTAAAAATGAATTTAACTTGGATTTTTTTTTTTTTAATAAGTGATCGAACAAAAATAGAAAGATCATCAAAAATACGGCAAAAGACATGACTGCTAAGCTGTGAAAAGTCATTTATAACGCTAAATAAATTCATAACAAAGATAAACATTTTTTTCCAACATAAAGGCCCATTCACACCAAGCGCGGATTTCTGTGCGGATTATTCGCGTGGATTTTTATAGGAGCTAATTCCATGGGCTCTAATGTAAGGTTGCACACCAAGGCGGAATTTCCGCGCGGCAGAAAAAACATCCGCACAGACTTAAGCTTCAGCGAAAATCCGCCTGCGAAATTGTACTTTTAGCCAATGAAATGATTCGTTTTTATTGATGTCACAGCATTCAAATCTTTTGATTAGCTAGATAGCTTATATTCAGTGTATTATATACACTGGAATTTAACGTGACATCTTATAGCTATGTGCGCAGTTAGTTTACTTTTTCATAGTAGTTAGAGATCTAGCTAATCATAGTTTATTTTTTTTTTCGATTAACGTTTTCATATGTTGAATATTTGCGCACCAAATCACGAAGCTGTGCGTCGCTGAGGTGCAAATTATGACGAAGCTTCGTCTGTGAGTGCGTCAATTAACTGTGAATTAATCAGTGAGTGCGTTTACATGCACACTAATAAAACGATTATTATCGGATTACTGGAGTTATCGGATTATTCAATTGGTCATGTAAACAGCAAAGTCTGATAATCATTATCGGATAAAGGCCGTTGTCGGTTTATGAGAAATCCGGTAAACACACCTAGCTTTTTGCCCAATAATCCGTTTATTCTGTGCACGTATACAGCAAAAGCGGATTTCTTTCGTTTTTTTTAAATCTGCGCATGTGCGACCTGTGGAGGGCAGGAATTAATCCAGGCTAGTTCTCAATCATTTTCCTTTATTGCCACATTTTCCAGTCATAGGAATAATCCATTGGCAATTGAGGACACGGCTTCTCCCCCCATGCGATCTAACAGCAACGAAAAGATGGGCTAAATTCAGTACAGAAAAAATAACTTACTTATAAATTGGCCCATGCTTTACCAAAGACAAACTGCTCTGAAAGTTCCGCGCTACCTTTTCCGCGCATCTGGTGATTTAACTTGCGCTCCAGGATCATTTAAATTGTTTAAATGAACGACATTGTAAAAAAATCATTTGCAAGGTCTTTATGCAATTTCTTAGCTTCCAACCCCCGAGGAAAGAAAATCAAGAGAAGACTTAATTTCCGCATGATAATTTCTTAAATATGCGCTGATTGAATAATGACTGATCCGCATTCCAATGAAATATCGCCTATCACTTTCGTGGGTTTATTAAAAAGTGGGACTCGGCGATTAAATATAATACTGTTTGCCAAATTAAAAATTTTCAATCTTCACTTTTGTTATCAACTAAGTATAAGACTGCAAACTACGGCGAGAGTAGGGGAGACCGGAGTTACTTCGGCCACGGGGTTAGGTTTGTACCCCAGTTTTTTTTCATTGCAAACGCATTGACTGAAAAACGAAAATGTACAAATTATGTGGCATCCCAGCGACGTCATCTCTTGGAAAGAAGAAGGACTTGTAGTGTCATTTAAGTGTTTTCTGCCTAAATAACTGAATTTTGACCCAAATTGTAAACTTTAAGTTTCTGAAAGAAATGCGTCTAGCTTCTTTGAAGACAGAGATTTCCGCAGTGTTTTTACTGTTTCATAAACGTATGTCACTAGTTTTGACATAACAACACATTTAAAATTAAGGCCATATGACATGTGATCATTTATGTGATGAGAGATGCCCTGCTGTGATTTCCAAAATGCGGCCTGATTTCCAAAACGAGCACACGGGGCTACACTGGCCAAGCAGCATTAGTTCGTCAGGGTGCTGAGGTTGCCCCGCATGTAGGTCCTGTGTTAGGCCTATATTAAAATATTCCAAATTCAAATATAGGAGCCGATTTATTGTTTTTCAGACACCTATAGTGTCTTAATAATTCTAATATTTGCATTTATTTTATGTTTATGATAAAGCACCTATTAGGGCCTTTGTTTGGAGGACACAAGTATGATTGTGTAAGGGTTTGCTCCTTGCAGCCCCTCCCCTTTCTCATTCTTTCACCTCCTCCTTAATGGGCCACAGGTGGGGCCCATTAAAGTGGAGGTGTTGGCAGAGTATTCAGGGTTAGCAGGTGCCAGCCCTGGGGCCTCTGCATTTGATTCCATTCCTTTGTCAGTGGGAATGTTTGCTGCTCCTCTTTGGTGCCTTGGTCCTTACTCATCATCCAAAGGTGGAGAGGAGTGGGTCCAATGCTTCTCATGCAAAGGGTGGGCACATGAGGACTGTGAAATGTCAGTAGGCTCGCCTACATATGTCATAATTGCAACTCTGATGGTGGTTATGCATAAATCATAGCTTGTGTTGGTTCGTTGTAAAAATAAAACAGTTCTCACCATTTGCTATAAGAATATTGGACTGTCTTTTTCAGCTTCAGCTGATTGCCAACTATGACGATTTTACCCCACCCATCTGACGAAGTAACCCCGGGTATGGGGTTACTTCGGCATGTTTGTGATATGTCAACAATTGAATATTGTGACCTAAATATATGTTATATTGAGATTGTATCAATACCAGTTTTGTAGGTGACATTCTGCACTACACATATACCATAAAGGTATTTCTCTAAGTTTTAGCAACAAGAGTTATGGAGCCAAATACAAAATCATGACGAGGTAACCCCGGTCTTCCCTACGCGATATGCCACGTAAGGCATTAAACTCCTTATGCGTGGGAGTTGACAGGTATGCAATTTAGAATAACGCTGATTTAAATGCACCAAATTACGCGTCCAAATGAATTATTGTCAACGTCATACCTAAAGGGGGAGAATTAGCAGCACCTAATAGTGTGCAGTGCTCTCGAAGCAAATCTACTGTTAGTTCTCAATCATTTTCATAATTATCCAGGACTAATAAAGCGATGTTCTGTAGCCCCCAAATTTTCAGTTCTGGTGCTGCCACTGCTTCGAGAGAAATCCGACTACTTGAATGAATCATGTAAACCAGGTTTTTCCAGATATCGGTTTATTAAAGTGCGTGTAAACGCCTCAAATCATATTATTGCCATTATCGGATTATTCCCGGTTATCGGATTATGCTGTGCATGTAAACGTACTCAATTTTGCAAGAAAAATAAGTGACAATGACATTGTATGAAGATAAAACTGTATAAATCAATAATTATGAATGTATTGAAAACCAATTTTTATTAATTTTTTAAATTGTTAAATTTTTTATTCAACTTGCAGCAATTTATCAACTGAACAATCAAGACCAATACATGACCAATAATAAGAAATTATAATGAAAAAGTGAATGCCTATTGCCAACATTTCTATAATTGATATGGCATTGTAAGGATGGCAAAAGAAATGCAAAAATCCAAAACTTTCATTGACTTCGTGGCATTAATTTTCGCCATCCTTACAATTGTCACTCAGCTAAGCATCGAGCCTAATGACACCATTTAACTGTGATTACACTGAGAATATAGAATGGATTCTTGTGGCTTATTGCTTAATGACCCTCGCAAACTAATTTACGCATATCTCTGCGGCTTCACAAGCCACATGAGCGCAGAAATTATGAAGACATATCGATATTTTACGTCGTCATTTAAGTGCAGAAGAAAACCCTTCAATTTTATGGTGCAATGCAGATACGTGCGGTCAGGGGAGGCAGTGACTTCACCTTTTTACCGCTGAAATTTGTCCACCTGTTCCCACATACTATGCCTGATTGACAATCAATCAATTTTTACTTTTTTACCGAACAATTAAGACCTAGCCTATATGCAGCCTGTAATCATTAAGATGTGATAATGACAAAAAGATTTATTCACGTTTTACGCTTTGATTCGAGACTGCAAGGATGGAAATCTTAATGATTAATTAGAAAAAATCTGAACTCTCTCTGTAATTCCGTGTATCATTTTCACCTTATGTTTATCGGATTATGAAAGAAGACTGAAAATTGCATTAAAAAGTACACAGTTAAGGGGGAAAATATTATCGTAAACACATTGACCAAGCATTGAACATGGTATAAGAAAGGTTTCAAAATTTGTTGATGGCATTGTGTTAGCTTCTTGTAAGCAAAAATGAACAAATTTGTTGTCTTGTAAGCATTTTAAGTTCGATGCACCGAGCAATCATGTCGTGGACACTGAAATTGGCTCGTCATTCTGCTGTGTAGTCTGAGTAAATTAGTTAATCAATCCTCTGATTGCTAATCAAGCAAAGTAAGAGGAAATTATCATTTTCTGAACAGTGAGGATCCTGCCTCCCCTAACTTACCTCTGACAGCACGTCACTGGTGCAATGCATAACAATTCTATCGAAAATAAATTAGAATGTCGTCGGTTCTACAAATTAGTCTGGGCAAGGCAACTGTTGCTACCCAGGTAAAGTCAACGGCCAGAGATTTAGGTTATCAAGCATTGAAAGGTGAGGTTTCTGATGGCCTTTGTTACTGCTGACAGACCGCTGCTGCTGAGCAGTCTGGCACGGCACCGGACGCACTGCACAGGCTAACATTGTTAGTGAATGCTCTCTCCAGCTCACTCTCAAAGTTTAGTTTCTATTGAGGAAAGAAACACGACCATCGTTCTCACCCAGCCCAAAAACAGATCTATATTTAACACTAACAGTATTTAATTGTTTGCGCTTAAAATATGATGTCAGCTGATTTTTCTCAAGCCAGAAGGAGGTATGGATGTTGGATACCAAACTCACACAACGATGCAGCATTCATGAGTGAGTGGGAGTGTCGTTGGCCGCACAAAGTGCTCAGAAGTCCAGCGCAGTGTGATGACGAGAGCTGCACAGCTCAGTCGCTGTGTCGAAAATTGCCACTTTGGGTAATTTTCGGGCTCCACGGCTACTTGAAAAAGGGGCAAGCCAAACTGGCCATTTGAGTAGTAGGGCATTACAGCCACACAGGGGGGCAACCAAGGCAATTGCTGCTAGGCCGTGGTATAATTCATGCGCTGTGAATATACAGTTCCAGAGGATAGTTCATTGCTTCAATTAATTTAAATTAACAACAGATCAATGAAGCTGCAGCAAGACAGTGTTTTATGTCATTTTATCACGCCGTTAGAACCGCAAGTGAAGTCAACTCACCATTAATTGCTGAATTTCAGAATTCTTGCTCTCAAGTTCCTGGGTGAGCTGCAAAACTTTGGTCTCCTCCATTTTTAACTGCTCTGATCATAGACAAACAAATATTTATCTGTAAAGTAAGTTTTGTAATGTTTTGATGTAAGTGTACACCTCTGCAGTTCTTAAAAACAGGAATTACCTAGTTCACTTGTTTTCAGCTTCAGTTCTTCTGTTACTGCGCCGAGAGCTTCTCCCAGTTCTTTCACCCTGATAAAAACATGGGTTGTGCTCACCACAAGAGACTGGATCCACTGAATGTAATCAAATTGATGCGGTTCGAATTGTCATTGAAAGTGCTGAATAAAATGTGCACATTCACAGTCACTGTCTTTTAAAATTTCCAGGCGAGTGGCTAATAGCTCGCCTAGGAATTCAAGGCGAGCTTTTTTGCGGCCGTTGCGGCTCGTTCCAAGGCTGGGGCAACCGGAAGAATGAAAAGATTGGATGTCCACAGCATTTTTCGCAAGGAACTTCTTCGCTGTGATAGGCATGTTACTCCAAGACAGATTCATTCTGAGGTACAGGGCCCATGCTGATGCATAACAAGTTTAAACTTAGTTTCCCTCTAACACAAAACAGTGCATGCCAGGAAAAAACTGCACGGGCACTATCTATCACTCCCGCCAATTCTCCGGTGGGCACAATTTTTTTTTTCCAAAAACTTTTTTTTTTTTTTTTATCCCGCCACCACCCCCCCGCTTTGGAGGACAACTTTACTAATTCAGTCAGTTATTAATTGTGTATGAGTCCTCCTACATCACCCGACCAAACAAAACATAGCATACAAAAAATTAAATAAATGAATGAATAAAAATAGAAATACAATACAATAACAATTACATTCACAATGCTTTACTACCGTTTGCATTAGTCGTTATTAGCTCACCTATTCCATCCCTCATTATTCCTAACCTTCAGTCTCCCTTACTTTATCCCATCTTTTGGCATAAATTTCAAGTCCTGTCTCATGGGCCATCACACGCTCAATTCTACCGTAATACTTGACAAAATTTTTGAATTTCTCAATTCTTAATGCCTCCACAGATGTCAACCCGAAAATAAATATTTTTGCTAAATATATAATTATATTACAGATTAGATGTGTTCCTTTTGTTACA
The DNA here is from genome assembly GCA_029692085.1 of Gymnothorax javanicus. NCBI lineage: Eukaryota > Metazoa > Chordata > Actinopteri > Anguilliformes > Muraenidae > Gymnothorax > Gymnothorax javanicus. The sequence goes on along the minus strand of CM056202.1, from coordinate 97,067,084 downwards.
TCATCCAGTAGCACTTTAAATAAATCTAATTGTATACTATTGTACTGAGATATCCAGTCTTGCACCTTTATCCAAAATAAGGCTATTATAGGACAGTACCAAAACTAATGGTCTACTGACACCACTTCTTCCAGACAGAATCGACAAAGGGGTGATGACTCTATTCCCCATATATTTAGCATCTTTTTAGTTGCTAAAAACTTACATATTAACTTATATTGAAAATATCTAATCTTTGGATCAAGTGGTGTACTGTAAAGGATTTTGAAAACTTGGTTCCATGGGACTGGTGTATCTAACATATTTTCCCAACTGTCTAGAATCCTGTATGGTACAGCGACTAAGTTCTTTATTCTTAAATAAAATGTGTATATACATTTGTTGATCTTTATTCTATTTTACCAATTTGCCATTTTCATATGAGGCCTACAGACTAAATGCCCTCCTGTTCCTTTAATAATTTTTGATTTCCAAGCACTTGGTAAAGCTCCAATAAGTTGATTATATTGTTGCAATGTACAGACTGTTCCATAAAAACTAGTTAATTGTTTGTAGGACATGAGTTTATTATCCTCATTCACTATATCCCTTATAAAAATAATACCTATATCAAACATGCGTTTCCAAAAAAATCATCATTCTATCAACAAGTATATTAGAATTTAACCATATTATTTGTTGTAGAACTTGTTCTGCATTTTCTGGTGGGTGAAACTGAAATTGTAACCAACTTCGTAGAGCTTCTTCCAAAAAAGTGGAGACACCAGAAAACATGTCATTAATCAATGCAAAATGCATAGGTTTAATTTGCAGAAATGAAGAGAAGCCTTTATCAAACATAGGATGGACACTTAAGTAATTTGCTAGAAAACCAGTTTGGATTGAAGTAGAATTTTGGAATAAGGGAAGCCTTCAGTGAAAAATTTAAAGCTTTTATGTTTAAGAGTTTTAGCCCACCAGATACATAATCATTATAGAGATATGCACGTTTAACTTTATCAGGTTTATCATTCCAATAAATTTGAACATCTTCTGTTCATATATTTTGAAGAATGATTCTTTAGGGGTTGGTAATGCCATAAATAAGTATTTAAACTGGGATATAACTAATGAGTTAATTAAAGTTATTTTGCCATAAATGTTTCCCTTTCCAGGGCAGCAGAATTTTTTCAATCTTTCTCAATTTCTTATTAAAATTAATCGTTGAAATTTCACTCATATTTTCTGGGATGTGTATACCAAGTACATTGACCGATCCATCTGTCCAATGAATTGGTAAATTACATGGATGAGTGAAATTACTATTTTTCAGGGAACCAAGCCTCAATATTTGGCATTTCTCATAATTTGGCTTCAGCCCAGATAGGTTCGAAAAGTCATCCAGGTCTTTTGTAAGGCTCTGTAGCGATGTATAGTGAGGGCTCAATAGAAAAAATTGTATTATCAGCATACATTGAAATTTTTGTATTTAGGCCTTGCATTTCCAAGCCTTTGATATTATTATTTGTGCGTATTTTTATAGCGAGTATTTCTATTGCCATAATAAATAAATAAGGTGATAACGGGCAGCCCTGTTTCACCCCCCGTGAAAGGGGAAAGGGTTTTGAAATATAATCATTATTCATAATTTTGGAGATTGAGTTATTGTACATAACTTTAACCTACTGTATTAGAGACTTACCAAAATTAAAAAATTCTAAACATTGATAAATGAAATCCCATCTTATTTTATCAAAGGCCTTCTCAAAGTCTGCTATAAAAACTAAACCTGGTTTCTTTGTTTTATCATGATGTTCTATAATTTCGAGTAATTGTCTTATATTATTTGAAATATTTCGTCCTTGTATAAAACCAGACTGGTCATGGTGTATAACATCAGGTAGGACATTTTTTATACGCAATGCAATGCATTTAGCTAATATTTTCACATCATAACACTGAAGAGTAAGTGGTCTCCAGTTTTTTAAGTGAACTGGATCTTTATAGTGGCCACTAGCTTCTTGTTTTAAGAGCAGAGATATTACACTTTCCTGCTGAGTCCCTGTGAGAATACCTTTGTCATATGGAAAATTAAAACTTGTAAGTAGGGGGGTTTTAATCTATTCGTAGAAAGCTTGGTACACTTCTATTGGAATACCATCCAATATGTCCAATTCCCCCGTTGAAAGGACATAATTGAATTGTAGAGTTCAGTTTCTGTAATTAGACCCTCGCAAGTTTCTTTCTGTTCCTCCGATAATTTAACTTGATTACGAGGGAAAAACGGATAACAATCAATGTTATGTAGTGGAACAGGTGATGACTGGAAGGAGAAGATCTCTGTAAAATAGCTCTCTCCTTCAGTCAGAATATCTATAGGTGAAGTAAGAATTGTCCCATCATTCCTTTTTAACCTCTGCATATTTTTCTTTGCGAAATTTCTATGTTGGAGACCTAAAAATAATTTATTGCATTTTTCACCCTTCTCCATCCATTTTGCTTTATTCCTATAATGCATTATAGTTGACCTGTCATAAATTAGTTGTTCAAATTCTTTTTGTTTTTGGTCCAGTTTGTCAGCCACATCCAGAGTTGCTTCTGAGCTGTCAAGTAGTGATGTAAGCATCTCAATTTCTTGTTTAATTTTTTTGTTCATTTAATCTTAATTGTTTTTTCCTCTGTGTGGCAAATTGAATTGCGTGGCCTCTAAAGACACATTTAAGTGTATCCCATACAATAAGAGGGTCTGCTGATCCTATATTATGTGGAAAAAAATCTGTAATAAATTCTTTTGTACTGTCTACAAATGTCTGATCCTCTAGAAACTTTTGATTAAATTTCCAGTATCCCTGTCCTCGTGGATATTCAGTTAGTTTTAAATGAAGTGAAATAAGTTGGTGATCAGATTTTAGTTTGTCTTCAATTACAGCCTTTTTTGTTTTGGATAACAAAGAAAAGGAAATAAGGAAATAATCTATACGGCTTGCCTGATTCTGTCTTCTCCATGTATATTTATGTAATTCTGGATTTCTTAATCTCCAAACATCTACCAGATCCATTGTATTCATTATTGATATGATTTCTGTAGAAGCATGTGGGTGGTGATTAGCTGAATTATTTCCCTTATGATCTATTAAATTATTCTCTACTGTATTAAAGTCTCCAACCATCATGAGAAATTTACTCCTGAATTTTGAGGTTTTTATAATGTTGTAAATAGATTCAAAAAAGTGTGCATCATCGTTATTTGGACCATATAAATTAACCAAACATATTTGTTTATCCTCAATAATCATATTTAAAATGATCCACCTTCCTTGAGGGCCAGTTTCTAAAGCTTGAGAGTATAGTTAAAGCTGTTTTTAAACATGATCATAACTCCCCTCCAATTTTTTAAAGCATGTGAAAATAATATTTGCCCACCCCATTCCTCCATCCATATAGTTTCATCTGTCATTACTGAGTGAGTTTCTTGTAGACAAAAAATAGCATAATCTTTCTCTTTTAACCAAGTAAATATTTGGTGTCTTTTCCTTTTGTCTGCGAGGCCATTGCAGTTATAACTAGCGATACAGACTCCATCTATTCCCATTTTTAAAGACTAGGTTTTTAGATTAATAGAGTATGAGTTTTGATGGTCAGATATACCATAGAATATTTTCTAGGGATAACAGAAGGGCTAACCATAATCCATGCAGATATAAAAAGTAAAGTAAATTCAACACAGGTGCCAAGCCTGCCAATATTCATGTGGCAGTTGAGAAGCATAAACAAAAAAATTAACATGATAAGGTAAGAAAAAACAACAAACTAAAACAAAACAACCTGCTGACAAAGACAAACAGATAACATATCAACACATGAAGCATTTTTTGTCCCAAATTCCATCTCTTTGGGTAGGAATAAACAGAGATTGAATTACATTGATGGAAGTAACACAGTAAAAATAGACTTAAGTATAATAGTTTTATCAGTACAACAATGCATCTTACTGTATGAGGAATCAAATAAGATTCCCCAAGTTTTAGCAGGGTTTCTTTTATTTACACAGAGATTTACACGAAAAGCGGATGAACATTGAGACACACAAAAATAAACATTGGACAGCACGGCAAAACATGCATTTTGAGAGAGATCCACACAGAATAAGAAAGAGGTCCACACAGAATGGGGGAGGGGAGAGAAAGAGAGAGATCTACACAGAATGTGAGTGTGAGAGAGAGATCTACACAGAATGCGAGAGAGGGAGAGAGAAAGAAAAAGAGAAATATCCACAGAGAATGCGAGAGATATATATCTACACAGTATGTGAGAGAGAGAAAGAGAGAGATCTACAGAGAGAGAGAGAGAGAGAGAGAGAGAGAGAGAGAGAGAGATGCAAAAAGTACTAACCGAGGGAGCGAGTTGGGGCTGTTACTGGAGGCTAATAATTAATTCCATGCCAGCCGAATATAATTCTAATAAAGCCAGGGTGTGATTTTGGAATCCCTAAATAGACAGCCGTCGATATACAATTTGTCCACTACCAAGGAAACGTGTTTGCCATGTTCTCTTTTTTTTTTAAAGACTGGCCACAAAACTTTGCGTCGTTCATTAATTTCTCGGGGGAACTGGTCGTTCAGCCCAAACTTGGAGCCTCGCAGTTCCCTCCCTTTGCTTTTGATCAGCTCCTTTTGCTTGCAGTGTTCAAATTTTGCGATGATGGGTCATGGATTTTGGTTTTTTCGTGCGCCGAGGCGGCGGACGCGTTGAAAGGTGATGCGGTTTACGTCTTCCGGTTCGAGTTTGAGTTCTTGTTGCATAAAATGTTTTATGAGCGCTTCTGGATTATCTGGTGCCGTTTCTGGAATACCAGAAAATATAAGGTTGTCGCGCATACTCCTTGTTTGTATGTCCAGCACAACTTCTTTCAATATTTTGTTTTCCTTCATGACGTGATCCATTTGGGAGTTAAGAGTATCCACTGTGGTTTGCAGCACGGAGTTTTGAGATTTTAGCGTGTCGATTTGGTGATGGGTGAATTCAAGGCTTGCACGTAAATCTTTTATTTCTTAGTGTAACTGCTGAAGTACATCCAGTTTTTCATTAATCGAAGCGAGTACACTGACCTCTACATCGGTGGTTATGAGATCCTCTGTGCTGGTGGATGAGTCTGCCTTCTTCCTCTTCGCCGGTTTGCTGGTGTCTGTCGGTGAGTTGGAAGCTTGATCCATTTCAGAGTGAACAGAGTCGCTGTCCATGAATTTCTCCAAGTCCTCCACTCTGAGTGTTTTATTGTAATCCACTGGGAAAGTGCACGTTTACTCCTGGTGACAATTATACGAAAATCGCTGTTCTCTGATGTTGTTCTTATGGTAGTGGTCTGTGTGGCTAGCAGATACGGGCGGCAGTCATGTTGAATTACCCTCCTCGGGTCTCGTTCTCAGAACTCACGCATGCTCAACTGCTCCAGCTGAACTATTTTTTTTCTGGCAGGCATGTTTTTCATTTACCGGCTCCCATTGTACTTCAGCTTTAATTGTACATGTATATGCACCCAATTTTATTTCTTCTCTACTTCATAAGTATACTCATATTGCGCATGTAATGGTACCTGCTAGCACTAATGGCACTTTTCCACTACGTGGTACCAGGTCTACTCTACTCTACTCTACTCTACTCTACTCTACTTGCCTTGGTACCGGGTACTTTTTTGGGGTTGCTTTTCCATTAGAGGATAGTACTGCCTCCGTGGTACCTGTTTGTCGTTGCGACGCAGCGTGTTATTGCCGCGACAGCAACCTCAGTCATATCAAGTTTACATTTATTCCTTCGATTTTGTTAAATATTTATATGTTTAAATCTGGCGACGTGCACTACCGTCACCACGTTATGGCACTAAAGTCCGTGAGTGTTTAATTGTAATTTCTGTTTGACATTGTCGTGTCCAATTCAGTTTCACATAAAATTGCGTACCACCTAACAACGCAAAGTAATGATATCCGTAAAAGGCATGGAGAGCCAATATATATTTCACTCTAAATTTGACTGCAAACAAACGAATTGTTAAAGCATGGGATAATTAAGTGATCAATGCAGAGCAGAGTTCCTCATTGCAAATCCGCAAATTGCAGGAGATGGCAGAGAATCAGAATTCATCGCTTTATGATGTGTCATCTCATCTGTGATAACATTAAGACAAAAATGATTTGTCAACACCCATAAAGTTATTTTTCTGCGCGATTTTCTTTAAACAGGGGTAGCATCACATAACTTTCTCAAGGAGAATTATTTAGGGGAACATAACTGGACACAATACCGTCACTTAATTTCGCCACGAACAGGGTCACAGGCAAAGAGAAACGCATTTCATCAATGTAGCTGCTTTGGTGAAGAAGCGAAACCGTGTTTGAAAGGTAAGGCAACGCGCAGTATATCGAACAAGTAGCCTGAAACAATATACGTCGATGATCATAATAACTACGCTAATCTTGAGACTCTTCAATCTAACTCGAATGAGATGTCCCGAGGTTGACTACGGAGTCGTCTTTCGCAGTGACAATTCTCTCTGACCAATCAGTGGGCAGCAATGTTGTCATGTCACATTTTAGTACCTACTAGTACCCGGTCGGCTGTTTTTGGAACTCCAGGAGAGCAGGTACCAGAAAAGGTGGTACCAGGTGCTTTTTCCTAATGGAAAAGCAAAAAAGGCAAGTAGAGTAAAGTAGAGCCGGTAGCGCGTAGTGGAAAAGCGCCATAAGTCACCTTCTCCATTCTTCACCTGTCCTAGTGTCCTGTCCAGTCCTTGGCTTATAGACTGTCTTTAGTATATTGCAAAGAGTATAGCCTATTGTCCATACATGTATTTTGTTTTGTTAACCTCAAAACTGTATGAGTTCCCATGGTTACTATTATAAGTACCCAGCTGAAAAGGGTGGATTTGCTTTAACTATTGCTACCAAGCCGACATCCATTCATCCTCACCCAGTCCCTTAGTGTAGTAAGTTTAAAATCACCATAATATTCTTTTAAGAGAGAGGAGAGAGAGAGATTTTACATTGTCAGGACTCTAGAAAACATTTTCGTTCAGATATACTGAGATGAGAGGTAAAGAGACCCCTGAAGTTTTTTTTTTATGGTAATAAAACTTTGTACATACTGAAAAAACACATTAATAACATAGTGAATTTGAGAAGAAATGTCTTTCTTGATAAGAGATACACGATTTGATATCCTTATATAGCTGGTCTTATAGTTCGGCGTTGTGTTGTGTATAATGAAAAATAGGGCAAAGACCACTCCTCTCTTGCCAGCCAAAGGATTTACTCTGCGTGCAACAAATTCATATCAGTTCAGCAACTTTGCATGCCATGTTTCGATATGCACATTTTAAAATAGAGATGAAAGAAACGGCGAACTGCATGAGAAACCACCTAATTCTCCATTAGCCTGGACTTACAATAGGTAAATTAGCATGCAACACAAAAGTGCTGTCCACAACAAAAAAAAAAATGTATAAACACCAAAGTAACCATTGACGCAATAATGAACAATATCTTTGACCTCTACTAAGAAGTATCTTTGCCTCCGTTTAGCATTTTACCGCGTTTTAATACATCATTGAAATGAAAAGAGCACTTGTTTCATCTTATCTCTCCACAGCAGAGCTTAATATTAAGGAGAATACCGCAAATGTGGAGAAAGTTACGTCGCCAAAATGTCAAAGGTCAAACAGCATTAATACAAAAATACTAATGAACAAAAGAAAACCCCCCAAAACAATATATACGTAGATAAAACAGGAAAAGAATAATAATGTGCAATCAGAAATTGATTTTTGGTGAAATGTAACACAGCATGTACACACGAGTTACACTTACAGGGCTCTATCTTTCACACTGCCCTACCCGTTGCCACTACCCGCTACCCGTGAATTATGCATTTAGCAGCTTCCACTATCCCTAAACGGTATCTTGCGGCCACACTACCCGCTATGCATTATGCCGAATCCTTTATTTGCGCCTGGAGGTGTGCCCGTGGGCGTGTTTATGCGCTTTCCCTACAATTGCTATCTTGACCACACAGGTTAGGGAAAGCGTATTGCAGGTCCTCAAACCACCCGCTACCCATTTGGCAATTAAAGACACGGCTTCTCTCCCCCTATGCGATCTAACAGCGACAAATGGGCTACATTCAGTTCAGAAAAATAATTAATTATAATTAGGTCTATGCACTGGCACTCAGCGACGTAACTTTTTTTTCCAGCGAGAGCGGCATTTCAGAACTCTTCAGCGAATGAAGGTAATTCTGGTGACAAGTACGTGGTTTCGTCCGTTTACATTTTCCAATCGGACAGCTGTCTATTTTTTTTTTTTTTACAGCAAGTTGCGTGACCGTGCTGCAAAAACAGGTGTGCGGACTTGTCGCCAAAATTACTTTCATTCGCAAAAGAGTTCTGAAATGCCGCTCTCGCTGGGGAAAAAAAATTTACCGTTGCTGAGTGCCAGTGCATAGACCTGTTTATAATTAAATTATTTTTCTGTACTGAATGTAGCCCATTATTTTGTCGCTGGTAGATCCCAGGGGGAAGAGAAGCCGTGTCTTCAATTGCCACTTGATTATTCTTAAATTGGAAAACGTCTTAATAAGGGAAAACCATCTAGAATTAGCCAGGACTGATTGTAGTCAATAAAGGGATGGATATTTTCCCCCAAATTTTCAGGTCTAGCGCCGGCCCTGAGTATTATTTCCCACAGAACGAGAACGCGTGACACAACTGCGCCTCTCCCATCAGGCAGTGACGGAATTATGTCAACTGGTTGCAGATGATGTATACACCGCTGCCAGCTGTCCGTATGCCTTGCCCGTTGCCGTTAGGGTTACTGTGGCACTATTTTGCTATGCTCGTGGGTCATTCCAACACCCACTCAGCTCAACTGAAGGCGCATTTTCTTCTTTTTTTTGCAGTTTCCATCACAAAAGGGGTAGGCTTGATGTTTTTTTTTTAATTACATACCAAACATTAAACAATATGTCAATGTCAAATAATAATAATAATAATAATAATAAAATAATAATAATAAAATAATACAATTCATGATTAACTTAACTAAAACAGATCCTCCCCTGTCTGGATTTGACCTCATGCACGAGCAATTTAACTTTGTCTTCGGAGAAACATGGCGACCTTCCTCTCTCCATCATGGGTTTCGGTTTTAGGATTTGGGATAGCGCAGCCTGCTTCTATAGGCAATGGCACCTGGTACACTGATTGGTTTAACTGGCGTAACGCCCAAACCACACCTATGCATAATATAACGGGTAGCGCAGGTGTTTTAGGGATATAGGCAGGTGTGCAAGATAGCAACTTTGGCAGAGGAACGCCTCTTACGCAATGCTAAATCCCCAAATAACGGGTTTAGGGACTCTGGCGTAAGATAGGGCCCCCTATACCTAGAACAAGACCCGAATGATGAAGACGTAGAATTTTTTTCTCTCTGAAATTTTTTCAGAGATCCAGACCTCGGTGACCTCAAAGCTAATTACGGCTATGATGATGGATCGGATATGCTGAACCAAATATGAAATGCTTCCTCACAGCTGGCACTGGTTGCTTCAATCTGAGAGAATGTTGCGATTATTACTTTTGATCATGACATTGTCGTCATCGTCATGGTCGTTACCGGGGTAGGTAAAATGGGATAGCGCTTGAATTAAATATTGGCGCACCCCTGAGGTGGCTGACAGGCGTGTTAAATCGCGGCCGTGAGGAGGACTTGAAGGGCGTTTACAGGCGCGGGTGCAATCGCGCCCGTCTCATGGCATGCACTGCACAAAACATGCTGAGATTTTGAGAAGCATCATGAACCTATTCTCCAGTATAAGCTTAAACCTCTTAATGCAGCTGCATGGGCTAAATAGGAGTCCATCCTGAGAATGAAGAAACAAAGTGCAGATTCACCAAAAAAATTTAAATTTTTTATTAAAACATTTTTTTCTAAAATTAAAAAAGGAATAAAATGAAAACAAAATCAGCAGCATTATGAAATTGTCAGTGGCTTACCTCAGTAGCTGCTTAATCTAACATGGCTCAAAAGAATCAATTAATCACCACCGGAAATGGTAGTTGCTAGTTGGCCACATTCACAAACCATGCACGTGGACTCCATAGCGTAACCTTAACAAATTTGGAAACCAAATCAAACATCACTGTCTAAATCTCTTCCATAGTACCCACTGGCGCTTCAGCCAAGTATCGCGACGCGTGTCCACAGCAAATGAATTTCTGGGAACGAGAATCATTACTTTATGCACATATCTGCCGTCGACAAGCATTCCAGAAAGATGTGATTCAACTCGCATTTTGTCGCTGAAGTCTCTTAACCTGACATCAAATGTCCACTTACTTCCGTCACCATGGGCGTGCCGTTTACATTCTTTTCTCTAGGGACATAATCCCTTTCGGAATGTCCCAATCTGCAGAAGTCTCTTCCTTAGTGGCACGTCACTCACCTATGTTCGCCATCTACAGCCACTTCGAAGGCGAAAATGAAATTAAATGAAACAAAGGCGATTGGTTCAAAAGGGTCACTTGCTACGGGTTGCCCTATCACAGAACGGGTCTCTCTCGCTTTTGGCTTCCCAGTCTGCACGAAGACTTGTTCCCATCTTTGCTGCCACAAAACATAGTTGGCGCTACCATTCTGTATCATATGGAATGGATACAGAACCAGTCTAGTTTCCAAGGCGTGCATTTTTTTCGAGCTTGGTTTTTGTGAGGTGCGCGCTTTTTTCCTCACCTCAATTTTTTTAGGCACGCTATGGTGCGCGCGCGCGAAAGCCCGCCTTAAAAGAGAGTGACTGAATTCAGTGGTGCTTATTACTGAATAAAACATCAACTTACTTCTGCATCTCCAACGTCAGCTTCACCTGCAGTTCCTCACCAGTAGCCAGGATTCCCTGGTGTTTTATAGCCTGTTCATTCAGATTTTTTTCCAGTTCTTCCACGCAGTGTACTTTTTCTGCAAGGGCCTTTGTGAGCTGCGCTCTATTTTCAGCTAAAGTTGTTTCAATGGCCTTCCTGCATTCCTAAATATAAGCACTGGAATAGTACTTTATTTGGAATATTTTGTAATCTGTGCATTCTCAAATTCTTGGAGCAGGAGGACACAGAAATGCAACATTCACACAAAAACACACAAAGATCAGCATGAACCAGCATAAATGGGTCCAGAGTATTTTAGGAATGCTTTATACAGTACATAAACAAAAATGGGTAACTGGAAACAAATGACTAACCTCACTCTCTTGGTTTGCCAGTTCTGCTTTGTGTAGTTGATCTAAAAGCACTTGACGCTCTTGCTTGGATTCTTCAAGTATTTTCTGGTTTCGATCTACCAATGAAAGGTTTAATTCATAATAAAGCCAGTGGAATTGCATTATGGAAAAAATTATTATACTGTAAGTGTGAATTTGGCTCTGTAACTGAATAACCGTACTTGCTGCCTCCTGCAATTGATCGCAGTTCATCTGTGCCACTCGAAGGGCCTGCAGTATATCCTGAAGTTCGCCTTCTTTCTCACTCAGTTTTGCATGGAGCACAGTCACCTTAAAATGAAGAATACTGCCTGTCTTGATAGTGTCATTCTGTGGGTTTTCTAATTTCACTCCAAACTGAAAAAACACCTTCAATTATAAATGAGAACAGCACAAAATGACTCACCTCCTGATGTTTGATCCTGTATTCTGTCTGACACCTCTCCTTAACTTCATTGCACTCTTTCAGTTCATCTTTCACTGGATGGAACAGGTTACAATCCAATCCATTACAAAGTTTGGACTTTCACCATAAAACTTACACAAACTGTCAGTTCAATTTAATGCATCCTGACCATTTCACAGCGCATCTTCTCCCCTTCAGTTATGCACTTCATAAACAATTAGAGCTGATTTCTCAGCGTGGACTCTAATTTGCTAGCATGCAATGGATATAATGCTCAAATTCAACCAATGCGCCAAGGACAAGCATGCAAATTTCTACTTCTTTACGACACTCACATTTTAACAGATCGTGCCTGCCAGCTTCCGCTTTATCACAAAGCTCCTCAAAAGATCTGCTCATCCTCTGAAATTACACGCAAAACTTAGGCGAAGATTCTCATTTCAAAGTGACACTCCATTTCATTCTGATGTATGGGTATGGTGCTTCAAAACGCATAAATCATTCACCTGAATATTTTCACTGTTTTGCAGGAAGAGGTGGTGGGTCTCTTCTCTTTCCGACTCAACTAAAAATGAAAAGATATTAAAGGATATTTAAACAAGTATATGTATAGCTGCATTCAATGCCATTTTAAAACTGAAAATTAATATTTCTCGAGACAAATGTGAATAGAAGCACTTCATACTCACATAAAAGCATGTTCTCTTCAGACCTTTTAATGGTCTCTTGTAGCAAAGTGCATATACTCCGTGTAGAATTGATTCTGTAAATCAATACAATGTGCTATATTTTAAAAATTAGCAACAAAAGTAAATGGTAACTTCAATGCAGTGAAAGAATCACTGAGTCAAATTTCAAACACAGTTTAACATGTTTAATTGCAGAGTCGAATGAAAAGTGATGGAACATAGAGGAACTCAAATGCTGATGGTTTATTTGTGGCACTCTGTTAAAATCAAAGATTTATCATGCATACTTGTTCTGCAAATCTGTATTTTTGTTCATTTCTTTCTCCAGCTTCATACTCAGACTCTCATTTTCAAACTGAAACACAAAAACATTGGGGTCACGCTTTGTAAATAATAATAATACAGTAGCCGCGAATAATGGCAAAGTTCACTGCAGAATTGCAAATTATTTTCATTACCTGTAATTCATGAATGGTTTTCTGTTGTTTTTCAATTGTTCTCTTGTTATCAGCAAGTTTCCTGTCCTTCTGACAAACCTCCGCATCCATTTTTACCTTCCAGCATTTTATCTTTTCGGCCTCTTCAAACAGCTTAGAATACAGCTGACTGGACCTTAGCGGAGTCTGAAGACATAAATACTGCAGTCATTGGAGACTTAATTATGCTTCACTTCAGCATAGAAATATTAACAACATGCCGTTTTTAATTAGTCAGCACAAATACAAAATCTCACAGAAATCATGAAACAGGAGGTCCCAGGTAAAGCATATACCGCCCGATGGAAACGCTTTAGTGCTTTGGGTGTTAAATGCCCAGCACCCGGCACCCCCCGACATTCAAGCCCTCCCGAGAATGACATCACACTGAATTGGAGCAAATGGTCGGAAGTAAGATCTAAAAAGGCACATTTTGCATCCAGTTAGAAAGTGATCAGAGCAGATTTAAGAGAGGTGTGGTGAAAAACTTTTTTTCAGAGATCTTGACCGTGACCCACTTAGGTGTAAAATTTAATTAGTTGATCCTTTGACAGTTGCGCACTTTTGCTGAAAATTTTGTGTAATTTCAGCAAGCCGTTTTTGCATCAGCCTGCTGACAGACACACAAACCACTGCCACTGAAAGCAAAGCACCTTCCTCTTTGGGTGAGGAGATGGTGTTAATAAAGCATGGCGCAAGCATACCTCCTCTTTTTCCATTGGCAATACGGCCATCTTCTTAGCTGTATCTGCGAAGAAAAACAACACTTCAATATTGATCTCCCTTTTTTTTTGTTGGAAGACTTGAAATTTTGAAGGACGAGGAATTCTACTCTGGCATCTATGGTGTCACATCACCAGTTAAGTCATGCCAAGCATGTATACAATCGTGGATGATAACTGCAGTTAGTGGGGCATTACCCTGTCTTGTAGGTTTTGAAGACACAACCTTAGTCAGAGCTGGAAATTGCATGTTTGATTCCATTCCTGTGGGTTTTTTATGAAAAGCCTGCGCACACAAACCATACATGAAAAGAGGTACACATGAGAATGAACTGAAGTCTATTACTCTAATATTAAAGCAACCAATTAATATCAATAAAATTGAAAACTAGGCAACCATTCCAAATTTCCCAGGCTGGACTTGAAAGCCCAATGCGAGGCTATTATTTATTAATTCATTCATTCTTGAAAATTTGTCTCAGTTAAGAAATGCTGGAGATTCAGCGACCTGAGGTGGCTGAGGTGGCTGCTTAAATGCACAGGAGTCGTCAACCATTTCCTGCGGCTTCACCGCGGACACTTGTCCCAGACTGTTCCTGGGCGGCACCCACAGCTTGAAGCTGAACGGCCGCTCCCCTTCCATCCAAAGGTGAGGCGCGGACGCGTCTGCTCACGGAGCCTGAGAGGGATCAGGATCGGACTCAGCAACGACTTTTTCAGCTATTTCAATAACCAGCAGGAGTTATGATTGACTGTGGCATTACTGCAAACAAAAGCCCTAAATTATGGAGGTAAATCCCTATCTTTATTCAAGAGCGTGGTATTTCGTTTTGTGTGTAGACTGTACAAAATTTTTCCCCGAAATTAGCGTGGAGTTTTGTTTCGTGCAAAGACTGTACAAAATTTTTCCCCGAAATTCTGCTCTCGCACTCAAATTGTCCTCTCTTGCGCTTGAATTTTCTCTCCTCGCACTCAAAACTGCCTCTGCGCTCAAAACATTTCTGCTTGCACTTGGAACATTCCTGCTCGCGCTTAGATTTTTTTCTCCTCGCACTCAAAACCGCCTCTGCGCGCTTGAAACATTTCTGCTTGCACTCGAAACATGCTGCTCGCGCTTGGATTTTCTCTGCAGTACATTCCTATCAAAAATCGCCAATCGATAGAATGTCAGGTTCCGTGTTGACCAGTGAAATGATCCCTGCCTCGTTGCGGGCCCATTCGTTTAACTTCATACAGTGTACCGTCAGTGCGGCGTCGTTTACACACAGACCCACTCCGAAGATAGCATAGAATCTGGCTATGCAGCGAATGCGCGATCGCTTATTTAACTGTGTTACTCTTATCATTTCATACTCCACTTACAAAAAAAAGAAACAACAAGAGCAAGAAGCCGATCTGGAACAAAAAATTCAACTCCTCGAAGACATTAATGCAAATAACCCAACTGAAGACACACAGAATGAATTAAGAAAATATAAATCTCAACTGAACGAAATTACAAACAAGAAAATTCAATTTTTAATTCATAGACTCCGTCAAGAACACTTCCATCATAACAATAAATCTGGTAAATACTTATCAAACCAAATTAAACATAACAAAGAAAAAAGCAACCATTTCTGTCATAAGGACTCAACAGGGAAGCCATCACAATCACCCGAAGAAATAAATAGCATTTTTAAAGAATTCTATACCAACTTATACTCATGTGAAAAGGACCCAGAACAGTTAGATATTTTCTCAGCAGCATCAACCTACCACAGCTCACCCAAGATCAAATTACAACACTTGAATCACCAATAACGGATAAGAACTCAATACTGAAACTTATGCCCAACAATAGAACACCGACCTGATGGCTTCCCTGCTGAGTTCTACAAACACTTCTGGTCCATTCTCGCACTGTTCCAAAAGTAATAACCGAAATAAAACACAACTCAAAATTACCAGCTAACATGAACATTGCCACAATATCACTTCTTTTGAAACCAAACAAAGATCCATCACTTCCTACCAGCTATCGCCCCTATCACTCCTCAATGTAGATCTGAAAATCATCAGTAAAACACTAGGTACAGAATGGAAAAGATAATCCCATCCATAATTCACCCTGATCAGACTGGCTTTATTAAAGGTAGACATTCATCCAGTAACACACGCAGACTTTTTTAATATAATGGATCACTCAGCACAAAAGGATATACCAACTGTCATTGTTTCTCTAGATGCAGAAAAAGCTTTTGACAGGGTTAACTGGTCATTTCTCATATCAACAATGCAAAAATTTGGCTTTGGGGAGTCATTTATTAACTGGGTGAAAATCCTGTACACTGCACCATCAGCCACAGTCATCACTAATGGACTAACTTCAAACGATTCACATTACACAGGGGGACTGGCAAGGATGCCCCCTCTCTCCATCTTTATTAACCATTTTCATTGAACCATTAGCAGCAATCCGCCAAAAACGTCAACATTCAAGGATTCAAAACACAAAATGAACATCATAAAATCAGTCTCTATGCTGACGATATTCTGCTTTTTTTTTACAAAATCCCCACTCATCACTACTAGAAACAATCAGAGTCTTTGACACATTCTCCAAAATCTCCAATTATTCAATAAACTGGCATAAATCCTCAATCTTACCTCTGCAACCTAACAGTTGGGATGTGGCAGCATTCACCCCACCAATTCCTTTATGCACTTCTCACATTACTTATCTAGGTATCAATATTTTTCTCCCAGGCTGTCAGAATTATTCAACCTCAATTACGTCCCCTTGCTCAAGACGACAACCGACAACCTCCTCCGCTGGATGAATTTACCACTCTCAGTAACAGGTAGAATTGCTACAATAAAAATGACAATACTTCCCAGAATTAATTATTTATTTTCTATGACTCCAACCCACCCCACTATTCCTGGTTCAAATCATTAGATTCAATCATTACCAAATTCTACTGGAAAAACAAGATCCCAAGAATTAAATTAACAACGCTACAAAAACCCAAAGCACAGGGGAGGACTTGCAGCACCAAATTTTTTTCACTACTATATTGCAAATCAGCTTCAGTATTTATTCAAATGGATTCATCCCCACCAATCAGATAATACATGGATAGATATAGAACAGACAAATTGCAAAATATCCCTATTTCAGATTTACCATTTCTCAGTCAGTCCATCAAACGTTACCCTGCTTTAAGACATTCACAATATCAGCAACTCTGACAGCCTGGTGGAAATTCCACAAAATCACAAACTCCACATTAACTTTTTTCAAAATTCACTCCGATTTGGAATAACCCGATTTTCTCAGCAATAAAAACCATTACATTTCCTCACATGGTCAGAAAAAGGGATCACTCACTTATCACATATCACTCAAAATAATACACTGGTTTCATTCACTCACCTGGTCCGGGAGCACGGCATCAGGAGCAATCAGTTTCTAGAATACTTGCAGCTAAAATCATCAATTCAAGCTTGTAACATTAAATCCATCAACCTTGACTTACCTCCATCAGCCTCAGACCTAATCAACATTCATTCAACAAAAAAACTCCTCTCAAAAAATTTATAGCATAATCTCAACATCAGATAAAACAATTTCTATGCCAACAGGAAAATGGGAAAGAGATCTGCTGATTGCTCCTGATGCTGACTTCTGGAACCAAATCTGCCAAAATATTTATTTCATGACTAGAAATGCAAACCTACAGTTAATTCAATACAAGATACTCCACAGAACCCACTACACTGGCCAGAAAATGTCTAAAAATGGGCTTCACTTCAGAAACATGTTCTAACTGCACCCAAAACCAACCAGACACTTATATCCACGCTGGCACTGCACACCTATTCAGCAGTTTTGGGGAAAAGGTCACAAATTCACTCTCTGATCTCTTTGGCTGTCACATCCTCTATCCCCCTTCTCTGCTTACTAGGTGACACAACAATTGCAAATTTGACAAGACCAAATAAAAAATTCTTCTAATAGCCCTAACTGTCGCCAAGAAAACAATCCTCATGAACTGGAAATCAAAAAGCAACACAAACATCACACAGGAAGAATTATCTGATGGATCACATTACTATGGAAAACACAACATCCGACCCCACCCAACAGCATACAACAGAACCCCCCGTCCATCTGGTTCTCATTAACTTCTTACAAACCTAATCTGGCAAAGCAATACACCTCTTTTGCCTGGGGAACCAATCCCAAATGACGTTAAGCTCATCCATTTATTCAATTACTCATTTATATGCATGTTTACATTCACACATACATACATACAAACAAACACAAAATACATTCAAGCATACATGCGCACATGCATACATTCAAGCATAAAACATACATATAAATAATTGCTCTGTAAGTCTATGACTCATAATGCTACAATCTACAAATCTTTACTTATGAATGATAAAATAATGATTTAAGCTGGTGGCGATTGTCAGCAATAATAATTTGACAAGAAATGATAAATGTACAGTTGCTATCAATGTATGATTGCTGTTATCACTATTTGGTCAGGGGCAACATGGGCTCTGTGGCCTTGCCTTCTCGGCCTTCTCCCAATCCTCACGCCTGGGCTAATGCCGCCTTTACATGCCTTTTGCCTTTTTTTCTCTCGTATATGTTATACACCATCTTCAATACAAAAAAAAAAAAAAAAAAACACACTCAAAGAATAGGGCAAGTGGGGCTGGGCGTGGGGCTGGCCTTTGGTTGTCTTCTCGTCACATTCCTCACTTTTTTTAATGCACTACACTAGCTGAGTCACATCCCCCAAAAGGAGAGGGAGAAAAAAAGAGGAATAAGGCTGTGGGTGGCGTCCGGGATGGGGTGGGGGGGGTTGGGGGGGCCGGGGTGGTGGGGGTCATGGGCCTGTGCCTTCAAATTTAATACTTAATAATGCTATTTATGTTATTGTAATTGTTCTCATTATTCTTAAATTTTCTATTATTATTGTTATGGATGTAATAGTGATATAGCAATTATTGTTTTTCTTCTTCTTCTTATTATTATTGTTATTATTGTTATTATTATTATTATTATTGTTATTATCGTTATTATTATTATAATAATCAATGATTGTTGTTTTGTATAGTCATTTCGGCGTCGTCATTAGCTTTACTAAAAAATAAGTGTTGCTACCTTAACAATTTCTACCACAATAACTATTTTTGATTTATACCTATCAACTATAATATAAATAAATATACTCGACTATTATGAAGACATGTGCTCGTGTACATGTACACATACACACACGCTGTACACACACACACACACACACACACGCACACACACACACAACATTTACATTTAGTTATCAACTTCTGTCCGTCATTTTATATGTCTGTCTGTTTATGTGTCCATCTATGCATATGTAAAAGCCAGCGCCTCACAATAAACATTTACACATCTGCCATTGATACACGCCCTTACCCCCCACGTTTCCTATCTGTTACATACCACCAATGTTAAATATTTAATTTACATTAAATTTTGCATTTATTTACTGTTATTCAAGTTGAGTTATCTCTTTTTGTTGTAATTATTATTATTATTTTTTTCTTTTTTTCCTTAATGTACAATATATCTATTGTACTGTATCTATTTTTTTTTTTTTCCTTTTTCTTTACAAACCTAATTCTGCTGTTTAATCTGCATTTTGTCATCTGAAAATAAAAACAAAGTTGTCCTCCAAAGAGGGGGGTGGTGGCGGCAATAAAAAAAAAAAAAAAAAAAAAAAAACTGTGTTACTCTGTAGATTATGGCCATCTAGGTAAATAATCGTCATAATTCAGCGTTGTCATTTGTTTTTGCCCTAACTTCACTAGCTAGTTTGCAGTACTGGTGATTGCTTTTGAGCTAGCTTGCTAGCTAGCCAACGTCCCAAAAATGTGATAATGCGGTTTGGACGCACGGAAGCTAGCTAAGATAGTAAAGTCATGGCCAAATCAAATCATATCGCTTAAATAGGATTTTCCACAGTTAACGTTACAGTGACAGAGTGGTTTTTAAATCCATCGACTCTCAGCAGAAGGTGTAGATCTTTCACCATTATTGCCTTGCAGTTCCCTGTCATGTTTGCCGTTTTCCCAAGCTATGCCTGTTGTCTAAGTTTTGAAGCATTTAATTGGACTTGAAGATGCTCACTCAGTAATATGTTAATTGGAACGATGGCGTTTATTCTCTCTCTCTATAGTCAGTCTGCAATGGAATGCAATGAGAGCAGGAGATATCCGTGAGGTTGAGGGACCGTTTTGTCTAATGCCTTCATGCTGATACGGCATATGCAGCAGTGAATGTGCGCCTCAGGGTCGTGCTTGTCATTAAAGCCGTGTCATATCTTGCCTTTGTCACAGAGGTGCAAATAACAGTCGTATGCATCTGAAGTGGCTGACATCCTTCTGAGTCCGTTACATTAGCTAACTAGATGGCTAAATAATCAAAAGAGTAGCGTAGTTGAATAAGCGATCGGTCACACAGCATAGCCAAAGATACTGCAGTGTCTTTGTGAGTGGGTCTGAGAGTCACCGCCCCAAGCCCCCACGGTTTGCTACCTGAAGAGCAATCACTGGTACAGCTAACAATCTGGTGAAATTAGGGCAAACACAAATGACACTGCTTAATTAGGACGATCATTTACAAAGATTCTCCATAATTAACGTTAGCTAAATAGCTAGCTAGCTAGATGGCTACAGGGATTAAAGCAAAGAAAAATCTTTTGACTGAAATTTTTTCGAGCCGCATATATATCATATTTCCCATCTGCAATTCGTAAAACGTTACATGTTACATTACTTGACACCAACTAAAGAAAAAACACAGTATGTAAAATTGAGATTTCAGCACCACTACGCACATAACCAATGCTGCTGTTCTCTTATGCAGCCATCTAGTTTAAATAGTCCAGGAGTGCGTTTCCCGAAATCACAGATGCTAACTTACATAGTTGGGCCCATTGACTGTGAATGGAGGAACTATGTAAGTTGCTAACTTAGTTAGCAACTACGCTTTTGGGAAACGCACCCCAGAACAATAATGTTTGAAGGGAAGAAGATTCTTTTGAACAGCTTTTCTATTGCCAGTTTTCTTTGTCTTTCCAATGTAATTTTTGATAGATGAAAGGACACTGGTTTACTATTATTAAAACCCCATTTCCCAAAAAGTTGGGATGCAGTGTAAACTGTTAATTGAAACAGAATTTAATTGAATTCTTAAGTTTCCAAAGCGCCCAACTCCAAGGAACACACTTAAAGAGAGGGAAATTTTTTTTTTTTTTTGCCCATATGTTGTGACCCATATATTTTTACTTTATTTCTTTACAAGAGAGTGTCATTAGGATACTTTTGGCTGAAATTCCAAAAAAGTTCCCTTTTTGTTAAAAGATATGCAGACCTCTAATTCATTGGAGTTGAGCCCTCTGGAAACTCAATGATTGAATTATATGCAAATCATTTAATCCCTATATTTAATTGAAAATAGTGCAAAGACAACATATCAGATTAAATTTTATTGTTTTTTGCAAATATATGTTCATTTTCAATTTGATGCTGGCAGATCACAGTGATTCAATAGTGGCTTTTGGCCTTGAGCCTTGCTTAGAGATTTCTCTGGATTCTCTGAATCTTCTCATGATGTTGTGTAGCAGAGTATAAAATCACCAGATTCTTTGCAATTTTTAATCAAGAAATGTTATTCTTATATCAATGAACTAATTGCCCATGCATTTTTCCACAGAGTGGAGAAACCTTCGCTATCACTACTTCTGAAAGCCTTTTCAGACCGAATCAATTTCCTGACCTGTTGCTTTTTAAGCTAATTAGCTGAGATATGTTCCACCAGGTGTATTTTCAGCATCACACAACTTTTCCAGTCCATTGTTGCCCCTGTCCCAACTTCTTAGAACATGTTGCTGACATCAAATTCAAAATGAGCAGATATTTTTCAAAAAACAAAATTTCTTTGTTTCAACATTTGATATGTTGTCTTTGTATTTGTACTATTTTCAATCAAATATAGGGTTTACAATGTTATAAAATGGCACTTTTTTGCCAGTTATTTTAACTGGCACCTTTTTTACCAGTTAGTTTAACTGTAATTTTTACAATCAGTTATAACAGAGGTTCCGTGTATATTAACTGTAAAACACAATTAAATGCGTGCAGGACTCTACTTACAGTTAAAATAACAAGGAGACACTGCGTTAATTTAACTGTTAAATTCAGTCAATTTATAACAGTGTAAGTGGTTTGCAAATCATTGCATTCTGTTTTTAGTTACATTCAAAACAGCATCCCATCCTTTTTGGAAGTGAGGTTGTATAATAATAATAATTATAATATTTTGCAAAGCTTGTCTCAGTTTTTACTCTTTCAAATAATTAACCATCTAAACAACTTTTCAATATATATGTTTTTATTTAACTTACAACACTACAGTGAGAGGTCATGTTTCGCTATAAAAGAACATACGTGAACATTTGTGATCATTTAAACTATTTAAATGAAATAAGATCATTGGAAGCAATGGAAATGCATAAAGACGTTTCAAATTATCTTATTTCATTTAAACTATGAAACACATGCCTTGCTTCCAACCCTTGAGTAAAGAAAAGTGTGAAAAGTCCAGAGTCATAACACAGGTGAAACTGATAAACCTCCATGCACAAGGACTACAATTCCTTGCGAGAATCTCTTACACATGCGTTGATTGAATAGTTGCTGACTACAGCAGGGGAACGTAAATATGCCACTAAAACTCACGCGGAACGCGTGAGAGTTGACAGGTGTGCGTTAAATGAAAACTGACCACACCTGATAATGTTAAGAGTTTTCGGAGCTTTTGTAATGGTAATTTAAATGAATGATTGAAAACAGGTCATGACCAATCATTATTTTCAAGGGACAGGTTTGAGCCTCCCCTATCGCCAGTTCACCAGCTGCCACTGGTCTACAACTATTCAGTGTCCTGATGTACACCACTGCTGGCATGGCTGGAGCTAAAACCAGCTGCCTACCTGCATGTGAAGTCATGCATTATGCTTGCTGTTCATTGAAGTTACCTCAGGAGTTCAGTGGGATTATGGATTTGATAGGTCTACGTCCTTGTGCAAGTCACTTGACTCTCCACATGTAATAAGGGTATTTGGTCAGGCGCTGTGGATCATTTTCTAGTTCAGGTGTGTTTCCAAGTTATTCTTAAAATTCTCTATTCTTTATTTCAGTAGATCTTCAGTATGGGGAAATCTGAAGCCAAGCGGCAGCGTTAATGTCGAGAATGGTGAAAACCAGATTCAGTATTGTTTTAGCAAAAATCTCAGCAAACCCAAGTGTGCTATTTCAAATGCTATTGTAGTAAAAGGCACAAAGCCATCATTTTTCATCTCTAGAACTTTGATTTTAGAGTATTGAGGCAATTTTTTTCACTCGCCAAAATGTAAACAATCTACGAGCAAAGAGTCCCTGTAAGTGGCACAAAGACACACGTATGTCCCTGCTCATGCAGCAAACAGAAAGGATTATGACAGTGGGCCTTGGGGATTGACTATGCCACATATAAGGAATGCTAGAGTGGTGAATGACAGGTACCAACCACAGAAACATTGTGCATCACCTGATTATTTGCACACTGTAACGCCTGTCACAAGTATGTAACGCCCGTCTCAGTGAATTAAGTGTTCATTTTACTCAAATACTATGGTCAAACTGTCTTACTGCCTTAGCTTTGTGAATCCCACAGACATGCTCCACAATGCCATACATCATTTATATTTAAAGGAGATCACAGTTCACAGAGATATCAGTAACATGTCAATGGGCTTCAACCCAATGTCTTTTAGCTGTAACGCCCGTCACAGCTAATTAACATATGATTAACAATGATTTAAACAGTATTTTTGGCATAAGGTTTGTAAATCTTGATAGAGCATGGGGTTGACTTGTAGTGGCACACACAGTCCAAATATTGCATTATTATGGTTGACAGTGAAGTTGGTGCAAATTTTTAAAAAATGTGTGCGAATGTAACGCCCGTCACAATGGAACTGGCCACAGTCTACGCACGAAACGAAATACCACGCTAATTTTGGGGAAAAAACTTGTACAGTCTACGCACGAAACGAAAAATCACGCTCTCGAATAAAGATAGGGATTTACCTCCATACAAATCGCCCTCTAGTTCTATGGCGAACGACGAGAAACGCCGAAGATGAGTCAAGCCGCTTTCACACTTGGCGCGAAACGAATTTTTCGCACGACAGATTACATTCAAAGTCGATTGAAAGACGCGAATACACGCGTTTAAACGCGTGTATTCGCGTCTTTCCATTGACTTTGAATGTAATCTGTCGTGCGAAAAAAATCGTTTCGCGTCCGGTGTGAAAAGCGGTTTTACTTGGCTAGCTATGCTAGATTTTAACGTCCGAACGTTAGACTAACCTCCTAGCAAGCCAGCGAACAGCCAATCCGTAAATATAGAACGTAGCCAAGCGTGCATTGGCATTTACTAGCTTGCTAGCGAAGTTGACTAACGGTTATGTAACCCTACAGTTAACGCTGTCCGTTGTTTCGCAAAAACTTATCCAACGCGAACTCCAGTATGAAATCTTGAACTGTCATATCAACATGTCCCTAGCGTTACCTAAACAACACACAAGACGTCTCTGAACGACATAATGGATATAATTTATTCGCTAATTTGTCAAAAATGCGACTAACCTGGCTCAGAAACTACAGTTTGTGAGGATGAACAACTGGTTCGTCCCTTTGTGACAAAAACCCAAACTGCCGACTGCGAGTGAAGAGAGGAGCAGTCTCGAGACCGTCTCGGGGTTATCCCGAGAGAGCGATTTTGAATTGACGTTAAGTGGCTATCAGGTAAACGCCTCGCGTCCCTTAAATTCTGTGTGAGGCGCGAATTTTTTTTCTGCACTGGAGGTCCGGACACCTCATGTACTTCATTTACATACAGCCAATCAGAATCAAATTCTGTGTCCGGCCACAAAACATTAGCGATAGCTATGAACCTACCCAAAAAAACACGGTTAGCTAGGTAGCGCTAACGCTTATTAGCCAAAGATACAGTGGCGTAATGCATTCCATAATTTGATAGGGATAAGGGAAAGGAACAAACCAAGCTTCGCATCATAGTCAGCTATACAGCAAGCAATTTCCTATTTTTGAGAATGATACCGTAATGTTCCGAATATAAGACGATCCTGGATATGAGACGACCCCCCTTTCTCAAAACAGATTTTTGGGAAAATGAGGGTTTTGATGACAGCATCTTGTTTTAATCACAAAAGAATAATAATCACAAAAAATTTATTTGAAAATGCAGATAAAACATATTGATAGAAAAACCAGAATAAAACAAGGCAGGCTTTTGTTTGGCGCCATCCATTGTTGTGAACGTATATTGACTGTAGACTATAAAATGCACACACCGGATCACTGATTTTGACTGTTAGTAGCCTAGTCTCCGAAAATAAGACGACCTCACTTTTTCAAAGGGGATTTCCCGGGAAAAACATCGTCTAATATTCAGGACTATACGGTATTTAAAAAAATTGTCAAATAAGTGGGCAAAAAGAACAAAAAACAATAACAAAGTGGCCAGAAGAGGGGACATTTGATCTTGCAATATGTGAAAAAATGATAGGTATAATACAACCCCAATTCCGAAATAGTTGGGACAAGGTGTAAATTGTGAATAAAATCAAAACGCAATGACTTTCAAATCACACCAGCCAGTATTTTATTCACAATAGAACAGAGATAACATAGCAATTGTTGAAACTGAGAAATTTTAAATTTTATCCACAAAATGAGCTCATCTCAAATTTGATGGCTGCTACAGGTCTCAAAAAAGTTGGGACAGGGACCTGATTACCAAGGTGCAGCATCACTTCTTCTTTTTAACACAGAGTGGAGGCATCTGGGCATTGAGGAGACAAGTTTCTTGAGTTTGGCCATTGGAATTTGATCCGAATCTTGTTTAATACAGGCTTCCAGCTGCTGGAGAGTTTTGGGTCTCCTTTGGCGGTCTTTTCATTTAATTATGCGCCAAATGTTCTCAATTGGTGAACGATCTGGACTGCAGGCAGGCCAGTTCAGCACACGGGCTCTTCTACTACGAAGCCATGCTGTTGTAATAGCTGCAGTATGTGGTTTTGCATTGTCCTGCTAAAATACACAAGGCCTTCCCTGGAATAGATGGAGGGGAGCATATGTTGCTCTAAAACCTTTATATACACCTTTCAGCATTCATGGTGCTTTTTAAAACATGCAAGTGTCCCACACCATATGCACTAATGCATCCCCATACCATCAGAGATGCTGGTTTTTGAACTGAACGCTGATAACAGGAGGGGTGGTCTTTCTCCTCTTTAGACCGGAGGACATGACGCCTATGATTTCCAACAAGAATGTCAAATTTGGACTCGTCTGACCACAGGACACTTTGCCACTTTGCTACAGTCCATTTTAAATGAGCCTTGGCCCACAAAACACGGCGGCGCTTCTGGATCATGCTCAACAATAGGTTCCTTTTTGCATGATAGAGTTATAGGTGGCATCTGTGGATGGCACGGCAGACTGTGTTTACAGACAGTGGTTTCTTGAAGTATTCCTGGGAACATTTAGTAATGTCAATGACAGAATCGTGCCGGTGAGTGATGCAGTGGCGTCTGAGGGCCCGAAGATCACGGACATCCAGTAAAGGTCTTTGGCCTTGTCCCTTACGCTCAGAGATTTTTCCAGCTTCTCTGAATCTTTTGATGATGTTATGCACTGTCGCTGATGAGACCTTCAAAGCCTTTGCAATTTGATGTTGAGGAACATTGTTGTTAAAGTATTCCAAAATTTTTTTACGCAAGCCTTCACAGGTTGGAGAGCCTCTGGCCATCTTTACTTCTGAGAGACTCAGCCTCTCCAAGACGTCCCTTTTATAGCCAATCATGTTACACACCTGATGCCAGTTAACTTAATTAACTGCTAAATGTTCTTTCAGCTGATTCTCTTGTATATTAATTGCTTTTTCAGCCCTTTTTTGCCTTGGTCCCAACTTTTTTGAGACCTGTTGTAGCCATAAAATTCGAAATAAGCTCATTTTGTGGATAAAAATGTAAAATGTCTCAGTTTCAACATTTGAAATGTTATCTATGTTCAATTGTAAATAACATATTGGCTCATGTGATCTGAAAGTCATGACATTTTGATTTTATTCACAATTAACACTTTGTCCCAACTATTTTGGAATTGGGGTTGGAGTATAGGTTTGTGCATCACGGAATATGTTTTCTAAGAAAATCCTGAGGCTCTTTTTTTGGGGTGTAAGGGGATAAATGTCTTGATGTAATGCTGTAAGCAAAAATCGCATCTAATATTTAAGTAACTTAATACGTGCACAATAGGGCCATGTGAGCAATACAGGGAAATTAACTTCACTGTAACAGGCTAAACCCAATATGTAAACAGACTGCATGCACTCAAGAAACTGGATGTTAGATTTACTTATACAGTGCCTGACAAAAGTCTTGTCACTTATCCAAGTTGTAGGAACAACAAATAATAACCTGACTTGTAGTTGATCAACTGGAATCAAAAATGGCTTATATGAAAGGCAAAGCCCTCTAGATTATGCGAAATATACCAAAATAGAGTTTTGTGTCATTCATTGAGTTGTATAATTTAATTTGTACAGAACGGTCAGATTTTGCTTGGACAAAAGTCTTGTCGCATTGAAAAAAAATGTGGAAATTATACATACACTTTATTTTGAATACACAAATATGCCACTATAATATCAGAACATAAAGTCATGG
This sequence comes from Gymnothorax javanicus, assembly GCA_029692085.1. Classification (NCBI taxonomy): domain Eukaryota; kingdom Metazoa; phylum Chordata; class Actinopteri; order Anguilliformes; family Muraenidae; genus Gymnothorax; species Gymnothorax javanicus. The sequence continues at coordinate 97,039,667 of CM056202.1, read as the reverse complement.
TGCCTCGGAAAAAATAATTAATATTGCGTATGACTCCCATGAGCTTGGAGGACTGCATCCATGCGTCTTGGCAATGACTGAGATAACTTGATGATGAAATCATCTGGAATGGCAAAGAAAGCAGTCTTGCAGGACTCCCAGAGTTCATCAAGATTCTATGGTTTCATCTTCCAAGCCTCCTCCTTCATCTTACCCCTGAAATGCTCAATAATTGTTCATGTCAGGTGACTGGGTTGGCCAATCCTGGAGTACCTTCACCTTCTTCGCTTTCAGGAACTGTGACATGGAGGCAGAAGTATGAGAAGGAGCAGCAGTATAAGTAGGGCAGCAAGAACTTCTTGATATTTCAGGCTGTTGATGTTGCCATCCACTCTGCAGATCTTTCTCACACCCCCATGCTGGATGTAACAACAAACCATGATTTTTCCTCCAACAAACATGATTGTTTTCTGGGAGAATCTTGGGTCCATGAGGGTTCCAACAGGTCTTGTATGGCGACTGGGATGCAGTTCAATGGATGATTCACCAGAAAAATAAACTTTCAGCCACTTTTCCAGCATCAATCCTTTCTGTGAGCTGTGGGCCTTGGCAAATGCAATGCAGGTTTTATGTTTTCTGTTTAATGCAGGCTTCTGTGTACTAATTTGGCTATGAAAACCACTTTGAGAGAGAATTTGACCAACTCTTCTTGTAGATACCAGGATTTTTGGTGACATTTCCTCATGTAGCTTCGCTGATAGTTGAAGAAGGGCTGGCCTTGTACAGTTGAAGCAACAAACGGTCCTTTCAAACAGTTGTCATACCGGGTCTGTCTGACCTGCGCTTGCCATGAACGTCACCAGTTTCTTCAAATCTTTTCTCATCCCCTCCACTTGACATTTGTATACATTAAAGATGTCTGCCACCTCAGCAGCAGACTCAGTCTTCGGGCTCTTGATGATCAGCACTTTGGTCTGTGGTTGAATCTTTGGTATGTTGTCAGAGGTCTAGTCGCACCTCATATGAAAGTCTGGTGTGCTGGGGTTATTTCTATACACATCTGGGAATGTGTTAATTACAGTATTTGTCATAGGTTAAACTCTAATCTGCGATTTGTTGCATCATCTGAAGAGACGACAAGACTTTTGTCCCAGCAAAAACAGATGTTATGGGCTTAGCCAAGCTGTGAACATCAGAACACTTTTTGACGGTTTCATTTTGCACCAAATTATTAATGTGAAAGCCCTTGACATTAAAATGGACCATTTATTGTAACAATTGATTGGTTAGAAATAAAGTTATATGCTATTTTTAGTTACTATGTCCTTGTGCGACAAGACTTTTGTCAGGCACTGTAAATATTATATTACGTGGTTCCACACAACTGAATTTACAACCCCATTTCCAAAATAGTTGGGACTTTGTGTTAAATGTAAATAAAACAGAATGCAATGATTTGCAAATCAGTTAAAACCCTGTTTATTGTAAATAGGACAAAGACAACATATCAAATGTTGAAACTGATAAATTTTATTGTTTTTTGAAAAATATCTGCTCATTTTGAATTTGATGACAGCAACATGTTTTCAAAAAAGTTGGGACGGGGAAATAAAAGACTGTAAAAGTTGCATGATGCTTAAAAAAAGGCAACAGGCAGAACTTCTCAGTTAATTGTAGCCCCCGGACGAAGTCGGGCAGCTACTCTGGATTCGCGTGTGCCGTCTCCGCTGCAGCGTCTGTGGACACTTTTTGTGGACGCTATACAGGCTTTAATTTTTGACCGATTTCTTTCATATTTGGTATGGACATGTGATGTACTCATGACACCTAGCGATTTTGGTTGCCATGGCGACAGTATTGGCCGAATAATATGCAAAAGAGGTTTTGCAGGGTCTAGGCAAATTTGCCCACAGCCCACTTTGAACCATCTTCTGGTTATATATACCTTCTTGTGGGACTGTCCAGAAAATAGATTTGAAATGTGAAATTTGCATACAGGAAGTGAACTGTGACCTATTTAGTAATTTCAAGATTTTTGTGGGACAAGGCGTCGAAAAGTCCATGTAAACCCATAAGTGATTGTTCTGAAAAACCAGATGATTTTTAATGGCTACACAACAACATGACGGACATTTTGATACCAAACATAAGTATAAATGTGAAAAACTGAATAAGTTTCACACAATTTTCCATTGAAAAATTTATTAGGATATAATAACACTTTCAGGATCACCTGTAAGTTTGATAAGATCAGTTAACGGTGGTGTATTCAAGCCATTTTTATTATATACTACATATTTCTCAGAAAAGTCATTTAGATGTTTTCATAAACTGTTGTAGATTGTATAGGTTCTATATCTCCCAGGCCTTGTCTTCACTCCACTGAGCAAAGCGTAGTCTGCGCTTGTGGTCACGCTTCAATGATTTTGTGAACCACAAAGCATTCAACATTGTTGTATGCCAGGGGTAGGGAACCTTCTCCAGAAAGAGCCACTGTAGGTGCAGGCTTTCATACCAACCAAGCTGCTACACACCTGGGCCCGTATTCACAAAGCATCTTAGCGCTAAAAGTAGGTCCTAACTGCCGGATTTGGGAGAAACTCCTTAAAAAAAATGGGCGTGTCAGTCGTAAATTTAGGACTCATAATTATTTTTGCTAAGTGTTGTTCACAAAGCATTTTAGGCCTAAAAGTAGCTCCTAAGTCTGGGAGAGCTTAAAAGTAGTCAAGAGGACTCCTAACTCGCTAAAACCTATTCACAAAGAATCGGAAAATGGCTTCTGCTGTTGAAAGACAGAATGACTTGGAAATTATGAATGATGCGCAGTTGTTGAAAAGATATCGGATCGACCGTGAAGGGATTTTATTTGTTGTTGACTTGGTGAGGGAGAGAATTACGTCTCCAACCATGAGAAACAACCAAATAAGCCCCAAAATAAAATGTTTGACAACCCTTCGTTTCTTGGCCACCGGAAAAATGCAACTTTGCAACGCGGACAATTAGGGATTTCACAATCATCTGTCAGTCGCTCAGTTCAACAAACAATCAATGCGCTCTGTGAACCCCATATCACCCGACAGTTTATCCGGTTTCCAATGGACATTCGCCGACAACACAGAATCAAATTTGAATTCATGCACATCTCAGGTATGCCCGGTATCATCGGTGCTATTGACCAGACCCATATTCGAATTATTTCTCCGACCCAAGATGAAGAGGTATTTGTAAATAGAAAAAAAGTTCATTCCATCAACACCCAGATAGTATTTGATGCCGAATAAAATATTTTGGACATTGTTGCGAAATGGCCAGGATCCACGCGCGACTCGCATTTTAATGGAAAGCGGCTTATACCAATTATTTGACAGGCATTATGTACTTGTGGGATGTCACTTGCTCGGGGACAGTGGCTTTGGTGCTGTACCTCCTGCTGCTATGCATGAATTATTTTATTAGGCTATTGAGCGAGGGTTACATTTAATAGATCATCATAATAATACCAGCCTATGTCGTATTTTGTATGCATATTTAAATTGTAGGCTATACATTACAAACCAAGCTTAGTATGCTTTCCTGTTTGAACGATAGCCCGTTTATAGGCAGCAATCTCGGACCTCATCTGCGATTGCAGCCCATACCACCGTTTCTCGCCGTCCGAGACGCCGGGGAATGCAGCATTGATCTGTAGGCTGATATAATCCCACGCATCCCGCTTGGATTTGCTGTTCACCCCCGAGCCAAATTTCCCTTTGATTAGGCTACATGCTTTCGCTCCAGCACGTGGCTCGGTTGGGCTTTCGCGTCTTTTTTTAACTTTCATCCAATACAGTTTAGGGCAAACAAACTTGAACAGCCCGACATTTAAATGTTCGCAACATATTCTCATTGCGTAATAAGTTGCTAAATATTGGGGCAAATGACACGTTTTATTATTGACTCATTTTATGCTATTGGCGTTTTTACAACTATCTCTTTCCTATGTATGTTTATGTGCCAAGAGCGTGATATGTGGGGACTGAGCAAAGTGCATTTTCAGGAGTGCTCAAAATTTTATTATTTCATGGGACAAACCAGCCGCTTGGAGTATTTCCTCATTTTTTGCTGTGGGATATTTTTTTCAATGGGCCGCCCTGTCACCAAACAACCAATCACCGTGCTCATTGTACCAAGACTCGTGCATGAGAATTGACGTCATGCAGAGCAACGGAGATTTACTCCCACCTATCTCAGAGCTACTCCTAGTCTAGGAAGTCCCAGTTTTCTTAACTAAAAGTTGCTCTCAGCGGCTTTGTGAATAACTTTTAAGGTTTTACTCCTACATAAGATGTTTTAGCGCGACTTAGGAGTACTCCTAGTGGTAAGATAAGATGCTTTGTGAATACGAGCCCAGATTATACTAATCAAGGCCCTTAACAAACATTTCAGAGGTTGATTAGTAGAATCCGGTGTGTTAACTTATGACACTTATTGATTTTGGTTACCATGGCGACAGTATTGGCCGCATAATATGCAAATTAGTGGCAAAACAGAGATTTCCTTGTGGAGGCAGTACACGTTGCAATTTTTGACCGATTACTTTCATATTTGGTTTGGACATGTGTTACACTTCACTTATTACCCTGCCCATAAACAAAGTGCGGGAGGGGTTATGTGTTTGTCTCCGTTTATTTATTTATCTGTGTGTGTGTTTGTCTGTGGACAGCCTACAGGCCACAGTTTTGGCCAGATCATTTTCATATTTCACAGAGGGGTTGGTAATGGTCCAAGTGAGAAGTGATTAGTTTTTGGTGCAGATCCGGATCAAACTGTGGATTCTGGATCACTTTGAACATTTTGTTAACATTGGGAGATAGGGCAAATTTCCACATTTTCTTTAATAACTCAACAATGACTTCCTTTTTGCATGATAGTTTTAGGTGGCATCTGTGGATGGCACAGCGGACTGTGTTAACAGACAGTGGTTTCTTGAAGTATTCCTGGGCCCATTTAGTAATGTCAAATATAGGGCACTGGCAGCCCCAGTAGCTCCCGCCGTTAAGATAAACAAAATTTTGAAGTTTTTGTTGACGGACGCACGCATGGACGGACGCACGCACGGATGGAGCCCGATACCATAGCTCCCGCACCGCGAGCGGCGGGAGCTAATGACAGAATCATGCCGGTGAGTGATGCAGTGGCGTCTGAGGGCCCAAAGATCACGGGCATCCAGTAAAGGTCTCCGGCCTTGTCCCTTACGCACAGAGATTTTTCCAGTTTCTCTGAATCTTTTGATGATGTTATGCACTGTCGATGATGAGACCTTCAAAGCCTTTGCAATTTCACGTTGAGGAACATTGTTTTTAAAGTATTCCACAATTTTTCTTACGCAAGCCTTCACAGGTTGGAGAGCCTCTGGCCATCTTTACTTCTGAGAGACTCAGCCTCTCTAAGACATCCCTTTTATAGCCAATCATGTTACACACCTGATGCCAGTTAACTTTTACTTGCTAAATGTTCTTTCAGCTGATTCTGTTATGATTCTGTCAGTTTGCCATGTCTGTTCTGTTTTGCCATGTTCTGTTTAGTTTGTTCCATGCCATGTTTTGTTTCTGCCATGTTTTGCCATTATCCATATTTCTGTATATAGTCCGGTTCATGTTTTCCACCATGCCCTTCTTTGCACTTTGTCTCCCCTGTCTGGTCTTTTGTTACTACAGCTCATTCCGCAGTCCTCCGTGTCACATGCTTAGGTGATTCAATGGTTTCTGGGTTTCCACCATTCCTTCTAGTCTCGTTTGCTTCCTTCACCTTACTTTGCTATTTTACTAACCCATACTAACAGTTTATTATTTTGTTAAGATACTAACCAAGACTAACATTGTATATAATACTAACTTACTAACGAGCACCAGGGATTGTATAGCTGCACTTACTAATTGATTAACTAGCTGTCAGCACTCGCCCTATTCTAGTCTCCGCCTCTTGCCTTCACTTAGTCTTTGCTGCAATTCAGCAGATCCTCCGCACCTGCTCCACTCTGTCCTGCTTCTCATTATCTGAGCACGTTAGAACTCCCTAACCGGAGCTGTATGTTTTGTCATAGGATTGTCTCGTGATCCCTGTCCGCGTTTTGGCAGTTGCTTATTTCATGTGATTAGGTTCTCCCTCATGTTCCCTCCTTTGTAATCAGTCTGTCTTCTTGCACTTGTGTCTTGTTAAGCATGTGACTTCCCATGAGTGTTTATTAGGAGTCTTCTCACAGCAGTTCCCCGTCAGAACGTTCTCCTTTGTCTGCTTGTGCCACGCTTCTCTCGCCTTGTTTTCATAGTGATTACCTTTCTGACTGGACCGTCCTTGTTTTTCGATTTTTGCCTATTCCCTGTACTTAGCCACATTCTCTGTGTATCGAACCTCTTTTGTCTGACTACGATTTTTGTCTTTGGTGCCCTGGTTACTATTCTGGATTTTGCCCTTTGGATTCTGATTATTGGATTGTGGACTTTGTACCGTTGCCTGCTCTGTTGGGGGTTTAACCCCTTCAGAAATAAAGCCTCCATTTTTGCATTCACTGGTTCTCGCTTCTGGTTCCTGGCGTAATCCTCACAGATTCTCTTATATATTAATTGTTATCAGCCCTTTTTTGCCTGTGTCCCAACTTTTTTGAGACCTGTTGCAGCCAAAAAAATTGAAATAAGCTCATTTTGTGGATAAAAGTGTAAAATGTCTGTTTCAACATTTGAAATGTTATCTGTGTTCTATTGTAAATAACATATTGGCTCATGTGATCTGAAAGTCACTGCATTTTGATTTTATTCACAATTTACACTTTCTCCCAACTATTTTGGAATCGGGGTTGTAAATTCAGAGTATTACTATAATCACTGTGGGTGCAGCAGCTGGCTGCCTCACTAGCTTAGGACCTCAAAGTTTTTGCACGCAACACACTGACATCGGAAAGCAAAAGTCTTGAAGCTAAATTCTTCTTTTAGTATCTTTATTACAAAACTGAAATCATACAAAATAGAAAAATAATAGACTTTCGACTTTTCTTAGTAAACTTACCGAAATTAGTGCGCTGATCAAAAGACCGTGTTGCATCAAGGTCCAGTAGCTTCTGCCGTTTTGCGGGCTCACGATGTTTTTATACTATACACACAGCAGCCAATGAGAAAACACCATTCTATCGCGTCATTAGTCACTGGCCAAACATTCATTCCACATTACAACACGGAACAGAAAATACTTCAAACCCAAACGTCTCAAACAGAACAATAATTCAAATTATCTTAAATTATATGCGTAGAAAATGGCTACAACAATCACAGTTCAACAGAAAGAACTCAGTCAGGTTCTTGTGGCCCCTTAAAGGTGCGCTATGCAAGTTTGTTTACTTTCTGCGCGATTATATTTTTGTCTCCATTCGCCGACATCTCTCCACCATCTGCTAGCCGCCTACCCCTAAATTCACTGTAAAAAAAAACCTGGGCTCTGGAGACCGCACAGGCATCACAAACTGCAAATAAACACATGGGGCACAGGCTGTGCCCCATAACATAACAAACCGTTCCGGCCAATCACAGACAAGAGTTGACAGTTACTGAAGCATGGGAGGGAGGGAACTATGGGAGGGAGGGGCGGGCTACCTCTGTTTTGTTTGAGTTTGAATGTCAACAGAAGTGAAAGTAAACAAACTTGCATAGTGCACCTTTAAAACTGCTGTAAGAATGTTGAGCTGAGAAGAAACAAAAACTCATAAATCTGCCAAAAACCCAAGATAAGAAAGCCCCTAGCAGGCCGACCAAGGCTGGCTAGATGAGCTAATCTTCCGGAATGACCATATTGGTAGTCAACCAATGAGCAGCTTCATTATGCCGGCTCACTCCAGTTTATTCTGGAAATATCCAGGAATCCAGCCAGCTTGGGCATCCACACTGACCTTCAAGTGAACCTTAGGTTTGGGAGGATCAGATACGGTCTTCGAGCATCCCTGAGAGGACTAAAAAGAAGGCACACTATGATGTAATGGCAAACTTGTTACTAAGGGTGGAGGGTTGCCATGGGACAAGGCACCAATCAGAATTAATGAAGTTGGATGAAGTAGAAAGAGTCACGTTTAATCCCACCTAAAGGAATGTGCCAAAAGGCCAATCAATATGAGGGTTCGGACAAGTGGTGGTCAGTCTGTGTGGGGTGATTGAAGAAGAATGAATGCTATGTGGTTTGCGCAGACCAGCCTGGGTTTTGTACTTCACTTTGAACGACTTACAATAAACCCGATCGCATCAGACTCTGGAGAATGTGTCCATTCCTTGAGGGTAGATTTACAAGGGTGAGGGGAACACTTAGTCCACAAGTGTTTTCCTGCCCACATTGTTGTGTTCTGTGTGTTTATCATACTTTTATTATAAATATTTTTCTCTCTAGTATAAGGATGATTTTCTTCCTTTTCTGATCTATTTTAGATTCACATTTTGATCAATTTATTATTTATAAAATTTTATATCAGGTTATATATAATACAACCATGTATCATTGAGTTATGTAACAGTGATCTCTTGTTTATGTACTATATGTGTGTAATACAGTATAATAGTCAGTATTGTATGTATTATGTGTTACTTATGTTGTGTCTTTTTTTTCTTGTGGACCCCAGGAAGACTAGTTGGTTGCTACGGCACCAGCTAATGGAGATCCTTAATAAAACAATGAAACTTATGACACCTATCGATTTTGGTTGCCATGGCGACAGTATTGGCGGAATAATGTGCAAATTACTGGCAAAATATAGAGATTTCCTTGTGGATGCAGTACAGGCTGGAATTTTTGACCGATTACTTTCATATTTGGTATAGACATGTGTTACACTTAACTTATGACACCTATTGATTTCGGTTACCATGGCGACAGAATTGGCCACATAATATGCAAATTAGTGGCAAAACAGAGATTCCTTGTGGACGCAGTACAGGCTGTAATTTTTAACCAATTACTTTAATATTTAGTATGTACAGTACATGTGTTATACTACACTTATAACACCTATTGATTTTGGTTGCTATGGTGACGGTATTGGCCACATAATATGCAAATTAGTGGCAAAACAGAGATTTCCTTGTGGACACAGTACAGGTTGCAATTTTTGACCGATTACTTTCATATTTGTTATGGACATGTGATACACTTCACTTATAAAGCCTATCGATTTTGTTTGCCATGGCAACAGTATTGGCCGAATAATGTGCAAAAAAGGGGAGAAGCAGCTTTTGGGGGCTACACCCATGCGGTCGCAGCCGACCGGACTGTCTAAGATTATTTTGCAACAGGTCAGTAAGATGATTGGGTACAAAAAGTCTTTCACAAGTAAATATGGTGAAGGCTTTTCCACTTTATGAAAGACTGCACGAGGAAATTTAGTTCCACTTTTAAACATAACGTTTAATTTAATAAATTAGAGGATGCTCAAAACAGTTGTGTGGAACCACGTGACATAACTTTTTCAAGTAAGTCCAACATTTTTTTTTTTTGACTGACATTGCACTTATTTCATTAACGACTTGTCTTTGAGGGCCTGTTGAGTGTCCAGTCTTGTCTTGAATAAAATGAGGTCCAGTTTGAGTGACAATGTCCAATATTCTATTGGTACTGCCTATGCTATCATGTGAACGTGCGCACACACACACATACACACACACGCATGCACGCACGCACGCACGCACGCACGCATGCACACAAACACACACACACACACACACACACACACACACACACACACACAATATCACTTCTGCTGCAGCTAAGGTCCAAAACAAGAGGGTAAACATGTTTGTGTTGCAGTTTATTCATTCTGTCTTTCCAAATACATTTTAAGAACTCAAACATCGCAGTTGATGGCTAATTGAAGTCCTTTTTTAATGCCATTTGAGCACTACAGTGATTGCTCGGCTTTACTCGGAAAACTAGGACACATCTGTGTTCACATCAAGAACGTGTGTAATGTATATGTATACCTTTACTTATTTTTAGAAAGAATTTGTGAATAATACACCGTAGTTCTGCTCTCATTTAAAAAGGAAAAGTCAAATGTAGGCCTACAGTTTAACAATCAGTTCAAGGCCCAGCTTATTTAAGCAGTCATAAAAAATCATCACTGGCTGTCACCTTTCCTACAAAACTTGTGCTACAAAACTGAGGTAAATATCAACGGTATCAACTGCCATAGATAGTTCACTAAAATGTACACGTGAAAATAAAAGTTCCTGCATAAGCTGGTCTTGGTGGGAGATATCCTAGTGCACATAAACATATCAATTTGTGACTTGTCACAAATGGTCCATTTCACTGAAACATGCTTTTTACATAATCCTTTTTCCATAATCCTGGTTTGCAACATTAAATGCATCCTAAAATGAAGAGACAAAGAAGAATGATATCAATGCAGTATCATATAAGCGAGTGAGTGCGTAAATACTGTCTGGCTACCAAATGGATTTTAGTACATTCAAGCACATAATAATGTTTATTACTGAAACCTGAGGGAGACCCCCCCCCCCCTTGAAGCTTATTTCTACAAAAGACTTGTTTCATTTGTGTCTGAGTTTCAGGATTGTAGGTTTTTACAAGACGTACTTTCAAAGGCACTTCAAAATCAGATGACTAAATTAGTTGTGTTTTGTTACGTTTTGATCTAGTGCGACAGAGACTGGTATAGAAAGGTGCATGATATCTAATCATATCAGTAATTAATAAATGCTGTTTACGGTCAGTGTAGTTTTAGAAGGCTATAGAAATTACAGCAAAATACTTTGGCTTACAGTTGAAAAATAGTTTTAATGTGCATTTGTGGCCATTGCCTTCTCAGTACTTATGACATAAGTGTGCATTTACTCAGGCAGCTGAAAGAGGAATAATAATGGTTTTGGGGGTGGGCAAAATGCCACTTCAGCCGATAAAACATTTTTGGAACACCCAACTGTCAGACTGAGAAATATTGACAACATCACACGAAATGGCCACTTTCCTCTTTAAAAAAAAAAAAAAAAAAAAAAAAAAACTGCCATGCACTTCTGCATGTCTGGGCAGTGACAGATGGTGAGCTGCAGATAAGCTGGGGGAACCCATTAGATGCACGTTATACATTTATAGACCGAGCAGACTCATGTAAATGTACACTTTTGAATAATTGTGTGAAAGTGCTTCATGGGCTACATGTCCATAGAAGAGAACAGAAATAGAATTTCAATAGCCATGCCCAGCTGACATGGTATGATTTTTAAATAGTATGGCTGACATTCTAGCAAGTTAGTTTGTTATTTCTTTGTGCTATAACACAGTGGATAGACGAGTTCCACATGGTCTTCATTGTCCATGTGTTGAGTGCTAAAAGAAAACTGCAAACTATCAGAAATATGTGCCCGATAAGTTGAATAAAGTGCTGGCAATGCACCCTAATAGTTTAATAGTCATAGAAATATGCTGAGCTGAATTATGTGTGTTAATAACATTAAACCCAAGCTCATTAAGGCTGCAGGTGAATGCTCTGAGAGGGCCAAAAATTGCTGGTTAAAAAATACCGATATTCCACATGTGCTGTGACATCTAGAAGTATTTGGACTGAGGCACAGTTTGAAAGGTCTGTGACTGTATACTAAATATGGTCATGAATTAATACATTTTAAAGCAGTCTGTCACCACTTTTACACCGTGTTGACTGTTTACAAACCCTGTATACCGAAGTGTTAAAATTGTATCCCTGTGCAAGTACGGGTCTGACTGTACATGTATGATATTTTATGAGTAAAAAAAACTTTTTTCAAATAAAATTTTGAAAAAAATTTGGGAAGAAAAGTCAAGTGTATTGGGGGACGTTAGAGAAAAGCAGATGAATTTCTTGTTTAGTCAGGTAAGCGAAAGAGCTTGCGTGTACTGTTGTGGTTTTGTGACAGTGCGTTGAGCATATGTCACGGACCTCAGGACTGTTCACTACACCAAAGTGAGTATCCTGCATTGTTGATCACTTTTTTTATGGCAGTGTTTAATGTCACCCATTCGTCCTCTTTCTCTTAACTGTTTAAACAAATATAGAATCATAATGATGGAAAAGACTGCTGATGTTTGTTGCATAGCGTCGGGGAATAAGCCGAGTGTTAATGCAGATTGCTGGCCAGCCCTAAATACACTCATATTAATAAAAGAAGTAAAAGCTATATTGCCAAAAATGCAAAGTAGTAAAACCGCTTAGTAAAGGATATGCTGATGACTAATCTGATTTTTTTTTTTTTTTTTTTTTTAATGGAGTCAATCAACGGAGTCGATCAAAAGGCACTTTTTCCAGTTTGGAACCTGCACAATAATACGAGAGGGGCTAAGAGCTCAGCTTGGAGCGGTGGCTGGACAGCTGAGGCGCTCGCTCCGCTAAAGCACCGTAGAGAAAGGGGTATGAAGCTGGAATCAAAAGTCGCGTGAATAGTAGGGGAAAATTTGACTCCATTTCGCACTGCTTCTTGCTGGACACCTGGAAGAGTTGGTCTGTAGCCCGTTGTACTCAAAATGCGCTTGACATTCATCATGCGTTGACCATGGACAGATTGCAGCAGAGGTTCTGAGACAGAGGCTCTAAACGGCCTCTTCGGCGGTTTTTGAGTCCTCGTCCACTCTCAGGGCAGTGAGCACGTCGGCTTCAGCCTCCTTGTCCTTGAACGCACGGCCCCTATTGGATTCAGCATCCCTGCTCTCCAGCTCCGCTCGTCTCGCCTCCGCTTTCTTCTCCTTGTCCAGCAGTCTGTAGTTTATCCCCATGCCCACAAAAAGGAAGATGCTGCCAACAAACAGGATAATCCCGCAGCCAATATAGGTGTACTTGTAGTCATGATAGACGTCGTTGAACATGCCTGTGGAGACAAAGTGTGAAATGCGTTTGTTTCAGTTTGCATTTGTTGACTGAGCATATTGAGGAACATCTTAAGCCCATAAACTCTTTTTCCCGTAAGTTTCCCCTTAAGCAGGCTCAAAGTCAAAATTTTTATTTTTTTAATATTTTAGAACCATGTCACATATATATTCTGTATCTGCCGATTGCAGTACTTCATTGCAGCTACATCACACTTACAGTGAGAGACGTATTCAAACCCAGGACGCCATGTTTTTACAGCAACAGCATTAGATCAAACAGAAAATATCTAGATGTCGTATAACATTTAAGACACATTTCCCTGTAATTCAGCCGGACGTATTTGGGATTGTTGGAAACCTTCATGTCCACTAGAATTTAAAATGGGTCTGAAGTTCCTCCAGTTGGAATATGGCCACTGCATTTGAAGGACCCATATATGGGGTTAACTTAAACATAAAGGTTCAGAACCTCAGATGTTTACTAATATGATGCAAGGAGACGGCAGGAATCGGACTCACCTAACAGGGGAGGCCCTAGGAGCACTGGTCCACATTCCACGATGGTGACCAGACCCACTGCGCTGGAGAACTTCTGGGTACCCACCAGGTCCATGAGCGTCTCGAAGAGCACAGCACTTAGCCACCCAAAGGCAAAGCCAAAGAAGATGGCGTAGATGATGAAGCCGGTGTAGTCCTCTGAAAATGGCGCAAAGACATGACAAATCCCGTTGCCCATGACAGACGCGGCAAAAAAGTACTGTACCCGAGGTCGCACCAATCGGGTGTTGGCCACCATGCCCATGGTGGGTCGAGCCACCATGTCCACAAAGGCCAGGATTGATAGAAGGAAAGCCGCCTTTTCCTTTGCAATGTGCTTGCTCTTGGCATAGTTGCTGAGAAACACTAAGGGTGAGAAGAGGCCAAAGAACAAGACAGTGTTTCCCAGGAGGTAGAGGAGGAATCCACGATGGGTGAAGAGGCTGAGGTCGATGAAGCTGTTTATCTTCTGCAGTACGGTCCTCTTGTCTTTGGCTTGTTTGGACTCTGAAACGGCGTCAGCCTTCACTGGCTGTGTTTTGGGCCCAATGGGGCGCATCAGTGACCCCGCCACACAGCAGTTCAGCAGAAGCCCCCCCAGGATAAGGAAACTGCCCCTCCAGCCAAACTTATCGAAGAACCAGCTGTTGAGGGGCGCCAGGGTGGACAAGAAGATGGGGCTGCCGGCCATAGCGATGCCATTAGCTATCGGACGTCTCTTGTAGAAGTACTTGCCAATCATGGTAAGCGCTGGGTTCAGGTTGAAGGACAGGCCCAAACCTGGAACAGATCCGACAAAACTATTGAATGGTTTAATTTGACTTTTATAGTGGTTTTATTTTTTACATGGGTTTTATTCATTTCAACACGCAAGCATACTTATACATGTAAAGCAGGGCTGCCAAACCCTGCTGCAAGCCATTTACCAACCTGTATGTTTTCATTCCAACCCAGGTAGCTCACCTGACTCTTCAATTTAGCACCTCGATGTAGACCCTAGCGGTTGAATGTGTTGTGCTTTGTGAAGGTTGGACTGAAAACCTACTGGACGGTGGATCTCCAGGGACAGGGTTAGGTAACCCTAATGTAGAGCCAAGCATGTCGGCATTTTACACTTTCTAGAAGTTGGATATTAGTGCATTGCCCACTTATTATGATTAAAATTACAATTCAGTCTTAAACTGATAATCTCCATGAAATTGTACGCTATAAATTTATGCCTCATCTGATTTTCTAGTGTGGGCTTATTGGTGACTCTTAATAACTGATGGGTTGGAGTGAGGGTTTGGTCGTATGATTGAGTCATAAATAATGGGTTGGGGTAGGGTAAGTGTTTGGCCATATTCTTGAGTCTCATAACTGAATGGGGTAGGGGGTAAAACGCACCTCCCACTACCCCCACGCAGAAGTACAGCTCCTGTACGGTGTTGCAGAAAGAGGCAGCGATCAGTCCGCAGCCAGACAGACAGCCACCCAACATCATGATTGGACGGCTGCCATACTTATTTACCAGGATACTGCTGACTGGACCTGCGTAGGAATGGGACAACATGAAAGTTAATTGTTAATTGGCTGGTATATCAGAAAAGTTTTCTGCAAATAATGAACATGGTATAAATAGGTCATTTATGTTCCATCTTGGGTATTTATAATTTACCAAAAATCACTGATCAGTGTATATTTTTTATATTTAATGACTGGGTAATTCAAACTAGCAGCTCAAGGAAAGAATTCTAAAAATGAATGCCACGTTCTGGTATATTCAGAAACTGTATAGTGCTGACATTTGTGAGTAATTCATTTGTTCAGATTCAAATTGATGCACATTTTCAAGAATTTACTCAACACAGATTTTAGCCATGATCTAAAAGCCTTCATTAATATAATAACCTAACAAAATACACATGAAATGTTGAATGTGATTTGCGCAAAGTGATTTTCTTATACAAGCTGGAAAAGCAGAACATAAGTTATGTCCGGCACTATGTATGCATTATTGCGTCCTGGGCTTTTCGTTCTTGTTTAAATATAGAACTTGTTATAGAATTTTGTTAAATGCACTGATGTGTTTTGAAATTTTTTAGTTTTAAAGCATTTTGCCTAAAAGTTCATACAGCTTCTTTTGAACTGTGAGAACAGCTGTCCAATATACAGTACACTGCCTCGCCAAAAAACAGAATGGTCGCATACTCTACTTCTTTGTTGCACTGCCATTAGGGTTGATTACGGCGTGCAATTAAAGTGGAATTGTTTCGACATGCTTTGCTATGTCACAATTTATTTACGCCCAGAGTTGCACTTATTTTCTGCCAAAATCTTGTATTGATGGCAGGTGACAGGAGAGTAGAAGCAATCTGAAAAGTCTGCTCCCGCACATCTGAAAGACTTTTAATGGGATTAATAATGTGATGAACAGTTCTTAACCAAATTCCAGTGTTTTCAGCGATGTAGTTTGTCGCTGAGCTGCGGAGGGGGGGCAACTTTGCATATTGTTCACAAACCACAACGGACAGTTCCTACTCGGTATACATTTAAGAAATTTGGAAATTAGAAAAAATTGAGCAAAAAAAATAAATAAATAAATAAAAATCCCCAATATGACCACTGGGGGGAGCCCTAAGAACAGGCACAGGTTTATTGCGGTACAATTTCTGAAATGATTTCTTAAAGCATTATACATTAGTCCTTCATAACTTAAATGGCATTTCCATAAAATGTTCATCTCATCTGAAACAAAAGCAGTTTGCAAGATACTAGTAGACCGTCAAAGAGTACAGCTGGCTGCAGGTGTTACAATTTGCATATTCAGAAAAAAATCCACGTGAAATGAGAAGTTGATCTATAGCCCCCTACTTCCCCTACAGGCTGTCAAGAAGAGACCCTGCTTTATTAGTCACCCAAAGGGTTAGTCGAGGGACTATTGATATTGGCCACGTCCGTCTGTCTGTACATCTGTGCGTCCGTCTGGATCCACAATTCTGAAACCATTTTCAGCAGCCTTTTTTTATAACCTTACCAAAGCTTAATATGTAACCTTTTTTGTGACGTCTGACCTTTGACCTTTCAGTGATGATCTTCATCACTGTTTTTGTTTTTAGAGCATATCTCCAACACTGTTGATTGCGGCCTTTTGAAATTGCTAGTGTAGGTTGGCCAAATCCTCTAGCTGTGCTTTTTGAATGCTTTGTTGACCTGTGACCTTTGACCTTTTTCCTTACGACCTGGACCTTTTTCTGCAATTTTCAACTGTCTAAAAAAAATCATCCTATCTTTTAATGTCGCACATCAAAACCTGCTACGTTTAGGTCAAGGAAACCAACGCAAGCATAAACATAGACCTACGACCTCTACAGAACACTTCATGCAATCGTTGACTTGTGACCTTGACCTCAATTCCGTTTTCAGAGAATATTTCCTAAACCTCTTGCAGTGGCCTTTCAATATTGTTTTTTAGTCCCTCGGGACTCAACGACTTGGTCAGGGGACTGTTGACTTAGGCCGAGTCCATCTGTCCGTCTGTCCAACGGTCCGTTCATGCGTTAGTTCTTTGATGGGGGACTTTTGCAGTCTCTGAACGGCTTATTTTGTATAGTTTCAGGGAGAATTTCAGCCATAATTTATGGCCTCTTGGGTAATAAAAACGCATTCAAATTAAGTCTTGGTGAAAGGAATCAAAGTAGCATATTAAGAAATACAGAATGAGAGCATGTAGATCACATTCTGCATTGAAAAAAAAAGGATGAAAAGAGGCAGACATCGTGAAACCCCGCTGTAGGCTTGAACTCATAGGTGAGGATAAGTCTCATTCCCAGGCATTTAAATGAAAAGGAAAAATAAAGAAATCCTCGGGCACCAATTTATGTTGCAGAAATGTGCTGTCAGCAGGGCAAAATGAGAATTGCTGAACTGCTTAAAAAAGGACCGGTGCGTTCCAGAGCTAGAGCTCACGCTGTATTGTTATACATGTCAGAGAGGATTCTCTGTGGAAGCGTGGGCCTGGAGAAATGCCTAATTGTTTGATTGGGTCCTCAGTACCCAGTCATGAAAGATGTGCGTGCTCATCAGCACCGTGCGCGGCCAGCGTCCAAGCGGATATGTAGCTGCAGGAGAGAGACTTTCCCTGTGAGGGAGGGGGAGAGTGAGGCTGTTGACGTCAGTGTTTGGGGGCGGGCGGGACAGCCTCTGTTCACCGGAGGACATGACGCCCGAGTGGCGGAGCCTGGTAATGCTGATCGCAGCAGATGATGGGTGCTCTGCTTCTGAACAGAGCTGTCACTTCCTGTTCGGCTGATGCTTCCTCCGAGGGCTTCGCTGAGTGTCAGAGCAGTGCGCAGCTTCAGAATGCGGCGGCGAGAGGTCAAAGGTCAGGTTTACAAGTGCTGATGGCAGTGAAGACTTTATAAACCTGGAAAGAGGCTCTTGTGTGCCGTTACTGACCACTCCATCAACTCAGGTTTTCCTTCTGTCACAGCCTGGCATGATAGTCTGCGGCCGTAAATCTCTAATGCGACTCAAAATGCCTGCTCTATTCACTTGACAGTTCATGAAGTCTCAGTGTTGAATCATGTCGGTTTATGTGACAAATGGATCAGAGAAGCCAAGGATGACAGAGAACGGACGGCATGGACAGTATTGGCCTGTTTCACAAAGCAGTATTGCTCAGTTAGCCTGGGAAACTGCACCAAGTGAAATCTGGAACATCTATTTTTAGAGTCTTTCAGAGCTTGTTGAGGTTGATATTTTACTCAGTTCAGTACTCTGTCCATCCTCTGAATGTAGAGCTAGCCAATAGTCACTTAAGAGGAGAATGTCACTCATCTTTTAAAATAATCATCAAATTTTTATCTCATTCTGCTCCATACACTTGTACCTGAAAAGCCTGAGCAGTGTTTCCCTACACATAAGGTTTAATAAGAATCAAAATTGCAACTACCAAGTACAAATATTATTGTTCCAAAATAGCATTGAATAATTCAGTCATCCTTTGAAACATTGTCAGGCATAATTCAGTTTCTGGTGCTTTTTCAATGACATAAAGACTCATTGTATAGTAATGAGCGCTGACACATAATTCAAACTGGACCTAGAGGGTAAGGTTTTGTGCTAACACTGACTATATAATCAGGTCCAATGCCTAGGCAGAATTGAGAGGTTTTTTGCCAGCATATTCTAAGCAGCTTTTATTCATTACGTGCCTATTCTCCAGCGCTCTCTGTACAGTCCACATGTACAGCTAATGCCCAGTCTTTCTCCGAACCAGGGGGAGAGGGAATACCATGCTAACGTACTGCTCCATTTTTGACCACAAAGAGTTGCCTTGTTTGCCTCCTAGCTGTTGAGAGGCTACGTGGGCATAAGTGGGAACAATGCGTATACGTGGTCGCCATGTTGACCCGACGGTAACGAGGAACATTTGCTCTAATGAGCTTATTTATGCATTCACCAATTCTAGCACTCTGGTCCCCTCATTCTGTTTTTCTGATTTAGCGCTGCGGTGGCAGGTTTACACCACTGCCTGCTTTCCCCCAGATTTAGTGTACAGTGTGGTCTAAGGCTAGGGCCTCACAACCATGTTCTTGGAGATATGCCATCCTGTAGGTGTTCATTCAAACCTCAGTGTGGTTTACCTATCATTTTAGCCCTATTCACTTTCTGTCCTCGGGTCCTTTCCAAATGCCTCTAGAAAGTGCATGTGCCTAATTTAAAAAAGAAAACCAAGTTGCTACATGGGTTTTTGCAGAACAAAAGTCGTTTGATGGTAGAACGAGTCTGTCCCTCTTCTTGAATAAACGCCTATTTGATTTCTTGGCTGGGCTGACTGCCATGTTCTAAAAAATACAAAAGTCTCAGTGTATTCAAATGAGTAAAGTCCGGACCTTGGGAGTTTAACTCAAAACCTGTCTGATTTATCATAATGTTAGTAAAGGCTGCCATTGTATATAAGACTCTGTTCCAGCGATTTAATGGATTGAGTTCCATCCAAGGAAAGTGTGTTGAGGTGAGCTTTTGTGCATCTCCCCCGGCCAGCCCGACAGAGCGAATGAGCCCGAATGACATCTTGTGGAGGACAACTCTGCTTTCTGGCCAAACTGTATTATGAAACAGAAACTAATGGACTCTGACAGCCTTTGTTTAGCTATGATCCAGTCTCTTGTCAGCTATACGCTAGACAAAGCCGTTCAAGATTCACAGAAAGGGACAAATGAAATTAGAGCGAGCATGTGTGAGATTGGTCGGAGCTCGGATTCCAGAATGATGACCTTGCAATCAAACACTTAGTTGATAGGTCCAAACAAATCAGCAATCAACGGCTGTACGTGATTTTTTAAAATGTTACCATATAAGCCCATCGTGCCTTGCGGACACGTCAAAATAAATGGATCCATTTCACTGTGCCTGGTAATACATATCATTGTGGCTATGGGTACAGAATCAGTCCCTTACTGTAAGGAATGTGTGACGATTGTTGCCATGGAAACTCATCTGATGTACAGTGTCATGATGTCAAGTTTTTATTTATATATCTATTATTTATTTTTAATGAATGGAAGTGAGTGGTGGAGACCTGGGATGGCTCCTTATATTCTATGGTTGCTTCAGAGAGATTTCACTATATTTCACACCACAGACAGAATGAATGCACAGCTCAATACAATTAGAGGCTCCAACGCAGTGTAGCCCAAGAAAAGCATCTACATTCATTTTCAACAATACTGTCTGGTTGACTCTGGCTATGAAAAGGCCTGTTATCAGAGCTCTGATATCAGGTTGCACCATTGCCTGCTGTCGCCTGAGGTCTGTGTCTGCAAGGCAAGATTTAGCTCAGCCCCATCAGGTGGGGACTGACAGGGGGAGAGCAGACATTCTCTGTTCTGGTCACCACTCAAGAGCGGCCACTACTGGTCAGACTGGGGACTTACGAGCACACCCCTTATGGTGCTTTTCCACTACATGATACAGCTCGACTTGACTACATTAGTTTTTTTTAATGCATTTCAATTGTGGATAGTACCTGGTACCAGGTAGCTTCTTGTTCTACCACCTCAGCCGAGGCTTCAAGCGAGCTGAGCCATTAATGAAATGTGTTCATTGTGCTATAGACCACTGATTGGTCAGAGGGAATCATCATTCACGCGACACAGGATAAGCCAACACAATTCATAACATAATCAACATTTTGGTGGAATAGGATAATATTCACAGCAATGCAATCTCAAGTGTAAGCATTAAGATGTGACTCAAGTCGGTAAATAGTTGTGTCCAAAACCAACAAGCTAGCTAACTTTCTTGTTTGCTAATTTAACACAAAGTAAACATTTTGGGGTCACACAGCAACTTCCAGGCAAGACGATTATATTATCATAACCTAATTAAAAAAGGGAGCAGTGAAGCCTTAGCTGTCACACGCACAGCGACCCGCCGAGAATTTGCTGCCAAATGCAAGTGAGTTGGGCACCAGCCGGAAACTCGGAACATGACTGTTCACGGCGCTAAAACAATTAGGCCAAAATGGATAATGACCTGAAAAATAGCCACCTTACATCGTTACTGAGTACTCACAACACCAGCCCGTCGACATCTTCCATTGTTCCTGTGTTTGTGTTTCGTGATGTCTGGTTGTGTTTTGTGTGTTGAAGATGACATCATGGAACTTTCTACGGTCGATCCCGTCTACAATTGCGCGGGTACTATGCTGTGTGGAAAACGAGTGTCTGATGCTAATACCAAGTAGAGCCAGAACTAAGCAGTGGGAAAACGCCACGAGAGAAGCGCAGTTGGTGGCACGTTTACAGTGTGAAAAATAGCGAGATTAGCATCGCGTTGATCATACCTGCCCTCTTCTTGCATTAGGAGAGGTGGTTTCTGTAGAAGTTTGGCATGAGTTTGGCTTAATGCTTTGGTTGGAATAAAGTGAAGTGAAAAAAAAAACCAAAAATGAATGTGATGAACAAAATATGACGGTAGATCAGAGTGGGGCAAAATGTCATTTTGATATGTGAAAATATGTGAAGAAATGTAGGCAAACTGTGTGAATGGTGAGCAGCGACATGGCATGCAAGGGGTTGTTTAGTTCAGACGAGTGCGCTATCAGTAATGCATGCCCGTGATATGTGGAGTATAACATTTAGTTAAGTCAGTATGTGATTGGCTGCGCTCGAGGGCACGTGGTTCCACTCGAAAATGTTTCCTGAGAGAGTCTGCCCTGCACATTGATTAAATGTGACAATCTTTTGTAGAAAAATTCTCTGCGTGCTTTAATTCTCAGTGAGCATAAAAACTGCTTCATTGTTTCTGCCATCTTCAAGCAAGTGTGCAAATTTGGAGTCATTTTAATTTAGTCAATTATCTGTCCCACTACTGAGTAGGGCTGTGAGTGATGAAATAATTGAACACATCCACCTTTATAAACTTGGCTTTGGATAATTGACCAAAGCACTAACACGGAATTAAAGCTTAAGACATGGCCTGAGAAGAAAGTATCGTGCCCCAGAGATAGTGGGATGATAGAGGGTTGGATGAGTACGAATTGGGCGGCAGGGTGGCCTAGTGGAAGGTTGCTTCACTGGTAACTGAGTTGCTGGTTCAAGCGCCCAGTGGGGCTTTGGATTCTGCTTTGATCTGCAGAGATGAAGTCGGGAAGAACTGCTGTTGGGCCCTTGAGTAAGGCCCTTAACCCCAAAAATGGTTACATGGCTTTACCCCCGTTTCTCTCTGTCCCTCTTCACTTGCAACTGTTCTATCTGGCATGTGTCTGAGGGCGTCCTTGAAAAAGAGAAACGTTCTCAGTGGAACTTCCCCGGTTAGATGAAGGTTAACCCTCCTATTATGTTCCGGATCAAATTGACCCAACTGAGTGTTCGATGTCTCTAAAAACATGGTTAACATACTTTTTACAGCCAGATTTTTCCCCCTAACTTCACAGATAAAACATGAATTTATTAAGGAAAAAAAATGATGTTCTGTTCACATGTCGTGAGCATCGGTGTTTTTTGGGTCATGACTACAGGATCTATTATTATATAAAACCATCATTTTGATCTCATGTTTGTAGTGTTGCCTAAGACTGGGGGCATTTTCAAATTAATTTTATTTACTTTTTCATTGCGGGGATCAAACTGACCTGAAACAAAAAATGGTTTGTTAATTTGAACATAATGAGGGGGTCAAAAAATACAGGAATTTCTCTTGGCCGTTTACACCGAATCTTCTGAAGAGCAGTTCTGAAGCACCACATCTTCTGAGTCCAGCTGAGCAGAATGCCCTGACCGCCCAGCCCTGACCCGGCCTGAGCAGGGCAGCAGGACTGTGCTGAAGATAGAACATGTTCCTGTGCACGAGGAGCGATCTGAAGTACAGCATGTCCCTCCTCACGCACGCTGTCTCGCAGGCGTGGGTTAAGTGGTGCCAGCCTGAACGGGGGGGCGGGCGGTGGTTGTGGGACCGGCGCAGCACCAGTATCCCGCCCCTTTCACCCGGGACCATGTCCCAACCTTTCTGATCACATCGTGCACCAAGACAATGCGGCACTGTTCTACCCCAGCAGCTCAAAGCTTCAGGCTTAAACCCACTGATCTGGCTTTGAGGGCAAAATGCTACATGCAATTTCCTTCTTATGGAGAGCCAAATCTTTCAAGCCTTTTCCAATGCCCCACATTCAGTAACCGTTTACTGTACATCCAGAAGTTAAAAACTTATACACCTGCTTTCCCCTGGGCAAAACACATTGCGGGCTATGGCCTGCAGTCATTACATCAAGAGGAATTAATCCCCAGCACAGTTCAGTGCCCATAACTGCAGCGTAATTCAACCATGATAACTGTGTTCATGTCCAGCAGGTCCCCAATCTGTGCCAGAATATTCCATTGTGGGCCTAAAGTACCGTAGGGTCCACTGCGCATTCTCTTTCTGAAATAAAGGTTTAGAATCATTCCCAAATGTTCCCTGAAAGGTACAATAATGTTCTTTGGGTATTAATAAATTCCTTTAGTGAGAAAAAAAGGGATAAAGGCGAATTGGTTTGAAAATCAATTGCACGAATTGGGGTACAGTTTAATGAACTGATAGGGCATCGCTCCTGTTGTGCTTTTCGAACATTCTGTTATTTTGTCTGAATGTTGGGACAAGGACAGAGTCAGGCAACATCTCACTGATCTCCAGCTTAACTGAAAATGAGGCGGGCAGCACTTAGCCAAATGAAGAGTGACTCGAGCAGGTGATGTAAGGCCCGTATCTCCGCGAGAGGGAGCGGCTAGGCCACCGACAGACTGCCCTTTGTTCTCAGATCAGAGATAGAGTTTCCCGAGCACAGGAACTGTGAAACGATTTGACTGGGACGTCCTGTTCCTGAGGGGGCTCGTACACATCGCCGCGCGTGCAGAATGCCACATCGGTGGAAACGGACTCTGCGGGGGGCGCACTCGCCCACCTGACGTCACCGAGCCACCCATTCACTGCGGCACCTCTATCTGCCTATCATGCGCCCTGCAGGCAGTGAGGTCACTGTGCTGTGTTTTCAAAAGGAAACACGCCGGGTCACACAAACATGCATGCTCTAACGCACAATCCTATACGCACAAGTATGCACGCACGTACTCAATGCCCGCAATCCAGAATTGCACACACACCCAGTCACACTCACACAAGGGGAAGCTGAAAAAAAAAGCTAAGTGGCCCTGCATCCCTTGGGATGACTGAGTCTCATGTTTCCTCACAGGAAGCCCCAGATCTTCTTAACAGTAGCTGTTTCACACAGCCTGTGGATCGTGATGCACTTAGACTAATCTGCCCTCTCAGTAGGGGGTTCTTACTGACAAGAGGAGGAGACATTAAAGCTTTTTTGTTCAGGGTCACAGACATGGCCTTGTCATCAGGTACTCCTGAACTCTGTAACCTCGCGTTACATGAAGCAAGGCCGTGGATATGACCTGAGACATTTTGCATGGCCACACTGAAGCTGGATTCTTCCTTCGCGTCTAAATTGCATTAATGTAAAGGTAGCGATGCAACTCCTAACTGAACCCACGCTGCTGGTAGAACAAAAATGAGTCATTTTTAGGAGAATATGATATGGGGCAGCCACACTGCTCACCAATTGGGTTTAACATCACTGAAAGTTTTTATAGGAGTCCTGTATGATTGGCTGATGTGGCATCTTCTACGCGATTTGCTTCTTTGTCAATGCTCACGTGCTGTTTCTTTGCTCAGTTGAGAGTCATTTTTGTAAAAAGGTTGGATGATTTTTGGAAACTTTGCTTTAGCACTTTTTATTTATTTTGTTTCCTGTAACGTTTCTGTAAATTTTGGCAGCGCATCTCCTGCTGCACTTTTAAAAAGCCTCTCTGAAGCGTGTGTTCCTGACTCTGCTCTTTGGCTGCGCATGCTCTGTAATGCAATCTTAAGGCTTACGTGCCTATAGCCACTCGTTGGATTATCTATGGTTACAGTATGATTACAGTAAGTAGTAATTCCTTATGAGGTTGCGGTAGATCCAAGCATGGCATTATTTTCATCCTCAGATGTGTTTACGATTCCACCATTTTTAACTGAGAAACTAATAAGCAATGATACTGCATCTATGTAAAAATGCTGGAATTGGATGTTAAACCTCAGAATTTTTGTCAAAAAGAATGCCAGTAATCCTTACTGTGAAAATGATATCAATGATTATTCACCATTACCTTCTTTTCAGTGTCATATAATTTGGTTTACATAGCTTTTGCAGAAAGATGGAAAAATGACACACCCGTTTATACTCGCTGACCCTCAACTGTACATTATGTCCACTGTTGTACAATATGTCATTGTTTTACACCAACACTTTGAACGTACACATGCTCTTTCAAAGGGGGCCTAGAAAAACATAAAAACAATGAGTGCAGGGCTTAATGTGCATCCCGTTCATTAGTTCAGAGGATCAGTGCCGTTTGATGAGATCTTTGAAATTCACAGCATGCATAGTTTATGTGGTATTTTAGTGTATTAGTTCCAGCGAGTTTATGTGCTCCCACGTCCCATTTATTCAACGTGCCCCAAATGTGCAAAAATAGCATTTCCTCTCAAAAGTAAGAACACAATGATTTGTATTTGATCTTGCTACCTTCCTCAGCAATAACTTTTATCCTACATGCCTCTCTGGATTGTTTCCTATGACCCTTCGTTTATTGTTTTTTTAATTAATTGTTCGAGATACTGGGTTTGTAATGCTAATGGACTCCGCTTTCTGAGGATAAAGTCTTACTAGAAAAGAGGAGGTCAATGTAAATTACATGAATCAATATGTAACACCACCAACCTCTGGCTCAGGCGGTTTCTCCATGCAATGAAAACACAAGAGTACTCTAGCTGTCGGTTCCTAATACAACTTGGGTATGGGAGAGTGAATAGCCAATGAATGTGTGTGCACTGCACTGGACTGATGCCCTGTCAAGGGAATATTCCTGTCTCTCACCCATGGACCATTACAGACAATGGATGCTCGTGCGAAAATGCTATATTTTTAATATGGTGATCAACTTTGCCCGCCCTGCGGTGGCTCTCATTTGTACATTGTAGCTGCTATGTAATGAAAAGCCTGAAGTGCACCTCTGTGGCCTGGAAGATTCTGGGCAGGGGCCTTTGATTAGCTACTTTAGCTACATGATGGCAATCCTTCTCTTGGACCAACACAACAGAAAGACGTAGTGTCCCACTCTGAGGAATATTTCGCTGCTTTGCCTTGAAGTTCCTGGAGGCTGAAGGAATGTGTGCTTTGCTAACAGACTGATGGGCAGCAGGTGTGAATTGAGTAGGGCTGACACCCTCTGGTCAGTTAGTCGATGCGTTGGTCGATTTTTGCTCGTCTGGCCAAATTCTCGTGACTTTCATAAAGAGTAAAGTGCTTCCTTTCAACAGTCTTCCAACATTTTTTTCTTTTTTTTTTTTTTTTTTTTGGGATATATGTAGTCCTGATGAATCTTATTTTTGAGTGATAGGCTATATAGTGTTTGAAATAACATTTGATTATGAAGAATAACAGCCTAACATTCAAAGATGTTTCACTGAAAAAGCCATTTCTTTATTACCAATTGTTCAGTTTCACGCACTATTGGAATAAGACAGGAAGTCAAAACACCGCCGTTTTCGCAACTCACTCGACCTAATGAGACTGCTAGGCTCAATGCTGCATTTGAGACGTCCTGGGAGAGCGGGGAATAGTCCCATGTCTCAGCACGAAAAGTGCTCTCAAACGCTTCTCCATGTGGAAATTCTCATTGAGGAGCTCTGGTATGATTTCTGAACTCCCACGTGGGCAAGACTGCATGATGTCAAAGCATAACAACTGGCAAAACCATAAAAATAAATAAAACGCTGAAAGTTTGAGGCATCAAAGGCATCCTCACTCCTGCCTTTGGCTGGCCATTTCCTGCATGTCATCTCTGTCTCCCTAAGCCGCACCAGCTAACCTTCAGACAAACACCATCTCCCAAATACTGGTGCCACTCAGGCCTCTGCCTAACAAGTTCAGCACGCCTCACATGCTGCTGCTAATCACATGACCCACACCGGGTCTCAGACAGACAGACGCGGACAGACGCTCCACCCAAACCCCACTCACCTCCGCCATACGTGACGGCCAGCATGATGGAGGAGATCCAGGACACCTGGCTGCTGGATGCGTTGAAGATGACCTCGATCTCCTTGAAGAAGACGGTGATGGATTTTGGGAAGGCGTAGGAGAATCCGATGGAGATTATGGCTCCTGCCACCACCATCCAGCCCCACCCGCCCTCCGGGGGCGTGTACCCTACGGAACCTCCGACAGCTGGAGCCATGACCGTCAGTCAAGCTGCTATCTGTGAGGAGACACACAAACAGACACAACGCTGGGATCTCGAACTAAAATCCTGGTGGAGCGCTGTGTCGGCTGGGTTACGAAGTTCCTGTTCTGAAGCGCTTAACTTAAGTCATTATTTGGCTCTGCACATTTTGTTATTGAGGCCTGAGTAAGCTACTGATTTAATAGAAATCCCAAAAATCAGCAGCGACTGTGGCCATCTTGCAGTATTGCCGTTCAGAACCCTTGGGCTACAGAGTAATCAAATGATCATTTCTGTGCAGAACAATCATAATCGACTCAACTAAATGCACGGGACAAAATGTATTTTTTTTCTAAGCTGACACCTCAGGGATTGTGAATAAACAGCCAGCACAAAAATCCACCATATTTTCAGCAAATGTATTGATTGTATCATTGCTTTGATAAATAGTCTCATATGCTATTGGTTTTCGTTTGTCAATAAGTTATCGCTTTATGGATTATGCCATCTAGAAATACATTAGGCATTTTCATATTTGAAGTACAAAGCTATTTAAAGTTGTAGAGTGATGGAAAGAAGCTGGAGTGAGTTGGAGAAAGAGAAAGCCTCACATCTCACAGAGCCCGGAAAACAATGGACCAAACATCTTTACCTTAAATTTTTAAATAAACCTGACCTGCCCTGAGTGTTTTGTTTGCCCAGAAAATGTTGACTTTTTTGACAACATGAGGGGAAACACAGGAAAGAGTCTCGTTTCTCTTCGATTCCTCTGCTGGCCTCCAGAAAAGGTTTAACTCAACACACCATACTGGCTACTGAGCTGAAGGTTTTGTGCTCTGACCACACTTATAAAACAACACAAGAACCCTACAGCACATTCCCAGTAACCCCGAGGTGTCCCTCACGGAGCTGTAGCCTGTTTGACAAAGCAGGGTTACTTATTTAGGTACAACCCCAATTCCGAAATAGTTGGGACGAAGTGTAAATTGTGAATAAAATCAAAATGCAATGACTTTCAGATCACATAAGCCAATATGCTATTTACAATAGAACATAGATAACATTTCAAATGTTGAAATTGAGACATTTTACATTTTTGTCCACAAAATAAGCTCATTTCAAATTTTCTGGCTGCAACACGTCTCCAAAAAGTTGGGACACAGGCATGAAAGGGCTGAAAAAGCAATTAATATATAAGAGAATCAGCTGAAAGAACATTTAGCAAGTAATTAAGTTAACTGGCATCAGGTGAGTAACATGATTGGCTATAAAAGGGATGTCTTAGAGAGGCTGAGTCTCTCAGAAGTAAAGATGGCCAGAGGCTCTCCAACCTGTGAAGGCTTGTGTAAAAAAATTGTGGAATACTTTAAAAACAATGTTCCTCAAAAGATTCAGAGAAACTGGAAAAATCTCTGCGTAAGGGACAAGGCCAAAGACCTTTACTGGATGCCCATGATCTTCGGGCCCTCAGACGCCACTGCATCACTCACCGGCATGATTCTGTCATTGACATTACTAATTGGGCCCAGGAATACTTCAAGAAACCACTGTCTGTAAACAGTCCGCCGTGTCATCCACAAATGCCACCTAAAACTCTATCATGCAAAAAGGAAGCCATTGTTAGCATGATCCAGAAACGCCACCGTGTTCTGTGGGCCAAGGCTCATTTAAAATGGACTGTAGCAAAGTGGCAAAGTATCCTGTGGTCAGAGGAGTCCAAATTTGACATTCTCGTTGGAAATCATGGGCGTTGTGTTCTCCGGGCTAAAGAGGAGAAAGACCACCCCTCCTGTTATCAGCGTTCAGTTCAAAAGCCAGCATCTCTGGTGGTATGGGGATGCATTAGTGCATATGGTGTGGGACACTTGCATGTTTTAAAAGGCACCATGCATGCTGAAAGGTGTATTAAAGTTTTAGAGCAACATATGCTCCCCTCCAGACGAAATCTATTCCAGGGAAGGCCTTGAGTATTTCAGCAGGACAATGCAAAACCACATACTGCAGCTATTACAACAGCATGGCTTCGTAGTAGAAGAGTCCGTGTGCTGAACTGGCCTGCCTGCAGTCTGGATCTTTCACCGATTGAGAACATTTGGCGCATAATTAAACGAAAAGTCCGTCAAAGGAGACCCAAAACTCTCCCAGCAGCTGGAAGCCTGTACTAAACAAGAGTGGGATCAAATTCCATTGGCTAAACTCAAGGAACATGTCTCCTCAATACGCAGACGCCTCCACTCTGTGCTAAAAAGAAGAGGGGATGCTACACCATGGTAAACAGGCCCCTGTCCCAACTTTTTCGAGACCTGTAGCAGCCATCAAATTTGAAATGAGATCATTTTGTGGATAAAATTGTACAATTTCTCAGTTTCAACATTTGCTATGTTATCTCTGTTCTATTGTGAATAAAATACTGGCTGGTGTGATCTGAAAGTCATTGCGTTTTGATTTTATTCACACTTTACACTTTGTCCCAACTATTTCAGAATTGGGGTTGTAGATAACCACAGCGTATAATTCTCTGAAAACTCACAAACCTTGAACCTGGATAGCAGTAATAAATTCAAACAAACTACGTCCTCAGGACGATGGCGTGTAATTAGTGAGTGTTTGTGCAGGATGGACGTACATGCCTTCTCTGCTCTTTTTGCAAAATTGGGCTCAGTCAGAGCACAGACATGTACAGTAGAACACAGTTGTCAAGTTTCATGTAAAAATGTTAAGTAATAACGGAAGATAGTGTCCACTGCAAGAAGAAACTGAGTGAGTTTTTGGATCCTCATCTGAAGGACATAATGGGCCTTGGGTGTGATACTTCCTGCATATACAGTATCCAGCTAGTTCCAAAATCCTGATATCTGGAACATATCTAAGAGAAATTTCCAAAAAAAATGTCAAATTTTCCCTCCACATCTACCTCTCTAAAATATTCAAGAATGTATAAAGAAACATGTTGTTAGGCAGCCAAGCTTGAATGGCCCAAAAAGGTTAATGCCTATCCCTCAGAATGTCTCTGCTTGTCAAATGGATAGCATTAGGTAGGACCTCAAACTCCAATGAGCTTTCAGCTTAATGCCTTTTTAAAATGTGGAAGAGAACATTAATCTGCACGTTTTTCAGCCTAGCATTTGCACTTAATCTCAGTGCACAGAAGTACCTCAGTACTGCTTGGTAATAATCAGGATTCAGTGTTCTAGGTTGAAGCGCCGAATTGTACAATGCTGCTTCACATATTTGCGTGGCATGTATCCCAAACACTTCAGCAAGCATGCACTAGAGTGCATGGTTAAGCTAGGCAAAGCACGGCATCCTGGACAAGGGCATTATGCTAAGTAAATAAATTAGGGTAATCTGCAGTAAATGCTATTGAATTGGAGCACGTTTGCCCGTCCATGTGGGTGCAAAAAGGACTACAGCCTGCATCCCTGGGGTCGAAGGTCACTCGCGTGAGGCACTCAGTGTTTGGGTCCCAATAGTATAAAAATCTGTCCTCACACACCTCACCTACCATACACCCTGGTATAAGATTGTTGGAGGGTAGGCACTTTTTTTTGAGATACTGGGACATACTCAAGGTCAAGAAGACCGTAGAGACCATTAAGGCTGTATATTCTACAGAAGGACAGAGCTCCTGGTTCCATTACAATGCTACTGATGGTGGCGGGCAGACTGGGACATAACTAAGATAAAAGGACAAACGTGCACCTGTCATCAGAGGGCAGGGGCAACACGGCTTTTGTGTTCATTCGTTGCTTTTCAGTTATCCCAAGCACTTGGTGTTTACATAGAAAGTTTTTGAAAGATGTTGTCCAGCTCAAAGTTACGAAGGGCCTTTTTTTAATTGCTTTATTGCTTTACCTAGTTGCCATTATGTAATTTGTAATTTGCCCCCATTCTGTTTTTCAAATGTCTCCAGATTCTCGCAAAATGTTCCCTTTTGAAAATATACACTTGATACCCTCCTGGTGGCGATAACTCCGGACCAATTATTATTATTTTTTTTACTTCTAGAAGCTCTAAAAGTGTTGTCGTTGGCTTTGGGCAAAAATGTAACTTCAAGGAAAAATTTGGGATTAAACGGGTTAATTGCTTTACCTCTTTGCCATTATGTCAAATTTACCCCCATTCTCTTTTTAAAATGCCCCCAGATTCTTGCCAAATATTCCCCTTTGAAATTGTAAACTTGCTACCCTGGTGGCACTCCTGATGGAGATAACTCCTGACTTTCTGATATTCTGCCAGGAAATTATTACCATTTTGTAAGGCCTGCATCGTTTACTTAGCAGCATGCATCACGATGCCTTATCAGTACGTGGTGTCGCCACACTCAGCGAGAACTTAGGAATAACCCGCTTTTTGTCTAATGGGTTTGATTCAGGAAATGCACTTGGACCTGTAAGACCGTGAAATGCATTTTGTGTAAAGACCTCTCCGAACTCACCTAAAGCTTTCTCCACAGCTGAATCCTACTCTTCAGTTGTCCCCCCTTCAGCAGTGCTCTGTAATAAAAATAAAAGGGGTGCGCGGTTAAAGGGAAAGTCGCCATATGGTGGCAGATGCTATGTGCTTTAGGAAAAGGCTCCTTAGTTTGATTATACACATTTAACTGTGAAATTAGCGCAGCTTCCCCTCTTCAACTCTGCTGATCCCATGTGTGCGTTCCTCCAAAGCAGCTGCTGTATTCAAACCAGTGCAGCTCTTACATTGTAGTGAAGATCCCACGGTTTCCGAACACCCAACCTATGTCCTGCTGAATTTCAGGGCAATGAGTATAAAATTATGCACAAGATCTAGAGAAATTCCATATGATGTAATGCTGCGGCCATTAAAACATGGCATCCTGGGTTTGAATAATTCAATATAAGTGTGATGTAGTTTCAGTGAAGGGCTGCAACCAGCAGATGCAGAATATGTGTGTGACATTGTCCCACAATATGGGGTGAAAAAAAGCTTTTTCTGACTTTGAACCTTCTTAAAGGAAAATTCAAATGGAAATGAGAGTCAAGAGGGGTTAATATACAACAGTGCACATGGTACAGCATAATTTCTAAATAAAGCTTACATATGCGCACATCTTTACAGTATATCAGTGATTATAGACAAGCTATTCAATCACTGAGACTCTGCAGCAGGATAATACTCTATTGATTTTTTTTTTTCTCCGTTGGTGTGCATTTGCCATTAAAGTGGATGCATGTCATGTTTATTCCCGCTGCAAATCCTAGATCATTGTCAATTCCTCTAATCATGATCCAAGTACAGCCAGGATTGAACTGATCGGTTTTGATCAAGTGAAATCTGGTAAAAGCCATTAAAGTGTCATCGATGGAGATGTCATTTTTAAGATTATAATGCTGCCTTGATGTGAAAATATTGCCTTTCAGGAAAAATATTGAATTTTTTTTTGTCCTTTCCCATGTAACAAAAAAAAAAAAAATTCCTTCAAATTTTGAATGATTTGATCAGATAAGCATCTGAACAGTCCTTACATGATGGCAATTAGAAGATTTTAGCCAACTTTTTGGGAAATTTAAGCCACTGTAACATACAGCAAGACTGGGCTCACTCTGTTACCATGCAGTCCTCTAGCATTACTGTGAAAGCTTCTAAAGGGAATACAAGAATGGGATTAAACATTCATAGCAAAGTAACAATCTGGGTTCATCTCACCTTACTGGTGCATGTTGTTCTGGAATTGATGATGAAGCTGAATTTTAATGCTGAATTTTAATGGCATTACCCTGAATGTCTTTTTTTTTTTTTTTTTTTTTTTTTTCACCATGTATGTTAACAAAGGCCTGAGTTCTTGCAGGTTTACTGAACGATTCTGCAGCATTAGTCTTTCAGGATATCAGTACAGAAATAACCTCGGCCTATCCATGCATAACAGTTTTATTTGCGTCTTAATGTAAATGTTTCACCAATAGGAAATATATTAAATAAAATTCTACAAGCACCCTATGATGTTTAACTGCACAAAATATGAGTCCTGTATCGTAACAATAGAGATTAATACACCGCAGAAAACTGATGATTTTAAAACATATAAGGGGTCAGGACAAAGTTCAATTCAAGCAGGGAAAATAATTTTGGGGAAATCTGTGTGAAGCCAAGTACCATTGTGTAGTGTTCCAGTACATTAATCCTTTGGTTAAATATGGGCAGTGTCATCATGTTCAGCTGACCTGCCCTACGCTAACGAGTGTAATCATTACTAATGAAAAGACAGATGGAATGAAACTGTTGAAAAAAATTTGATAAGATGTCCAACAAATAGACATGAAAAAAGTGGTATAGCTGTACAGTGAAATCAGTGCCTTTTACTTTTATGATTCTACAGTAAACAAAAACAAGATATAAATGGAACCATATATGCTATTTTAGACATAATTTCATCTTGGTAAGTATGGATCGTGATTGTGATTTCATGAGAGGAGGTACAATGGCTAAGGAGTTGACAAACATTCATCGGCGATAGCTGATCTCTTGGTGCACAGATGTAACAATCCAAATTACTGCTCCATGACTAACTACACGCAACAGTCCTATTCTCTGTCGTGCAACAACCCAAAAAGCGCAAAGCGCAAAGCTCAAACTCAAACGCAGGCCAGGGAAAAGAAATATAATTTGAGTGAGGTGTATAGACAAACAAGATTGTAAAGATTGTGCACTTACAATGCTGGAAGTGGGACCAGTGCAGATACAAGGTCTACAAAATGGGCTGTGGGCCCGATAATTAAGCACAATACCAAATGACCCAACACAATGCAATAATGAGATCAGACAACTCTACCCAACAGTCCCATTCAGGGTCTTCATGCTCCCTGCACCCAGGCAACCACTTGCAATCCTTTCATTTAGTGTGTGAGAGCCTTGGGACATGCCCCATATGCAAGAAAGGTTAAAGGGGCATTTCATATGAAAATTGGGATTTCAAAGTATTTAGCTGTCTGCATGGAGTGAACCCTCATCAAAACTGAGAGGTGATCTGAGGAAGATCACTTCACTAATCACTTCCTTTTCCCCCGAAGACGGAGACTTAAATTGTCGGAGGACCGGTGGGCGAAGATGAAAAAGTCGCAGTGGATTCATTCTTCTTTTACACTGCAAAAAGTGTCCGTCTTAACAAGTCATTTTGTCTTAAACTAGGAATTTAGGTCTTATATTTCCTTTCTCAAGTAGAAAAAAAAAGATCTTATTTTAAGCTACCATGTGCTTGACAAGTGAAATTTTCTCATCCCATTGGCAAATCTAGAAATAAGTCAAAATTATCTCACCCCATTGGCAAATTTTTTGTCTTACTGAGAAAAAGAGGTAATAGAAATAAATGTTTTAAGTCTTAATACAAGATTAAAGCACGAGGCACGGTGGACTTATTTTTCAGTTTTTGCAGTGACTTCATATACACTGAAAACACAACTCCCAGTGATATAAAATTCTTATCTATGGGTCCTTTAAACTCAGATAGAAAACTAGCAAATTCATTTTTCAAAAATTTTTCAAGAAGAGTGCCTTCAATTTTGCTTGTGGTCACCTGGCAGTCGTCACTGGAGAGGT
Source organism: Gymnothorax javanicus (assembly GCA_029692085.1). Taxonomy (NCBI): domain Eukaryota; kingdom Metazoa; phylum Chordata; class Actinopteri; order Anguilliformes; family Muraenidae; genus Gymnothorax; species Gymnothorax javanicus. The sequence continues at coordinate 97,004,934 of CM056202.1, read as the reverse complement.
CATACCTCTTGCACAGCTGTAATGCCGTCACCATTACAAGGCTCCACCGTTAGAATCTCCTCAGTATACACCTGGTCAGCAGTGAGCTCTGCTTCACCCACAGTTACGTTTTCAGCGGCAGGACTCGCCATTTCACATCAGAGTTGCACTCCAGAATGAGGGAAGTTACCCCACAGAGGTTTGACTGCAAGATTATGCACACCAAAAACTGCATATGAAAGCAGTATTTCTTGGCAATTTCATAATCTGAGAGGTGCCCAGGTCCCACATGAGAGCAGTTAAACCTGCATCCCAGCACAGGTATAGGTGATCTGAAGATTCCACAGCAGGTATTTATGCACAAAGCACTCAGAGAGAGCCTATGAGCGCACTCAATTTAATGAGAGCTGTAAGTCTCATGCAAAAACTGACATCTTCTTTCACACCCCGCCGATACACATTAAAGCTCTCCTGGACATGTGCGGAGCTGATTATAAATCTGAGCCTGGCTCACGCAACATGCAGTTTCATATATACACGTGGACATAATACCTGGGCTGTAAATCAGACGCCACGCTGGGAAGTGTATCCACATGCACTCGTATCCCATCTATGCACTGAAATTATGCCTCCCATAAAGGCAATGCTATAAGATACACTTGCGTATGTAATCCATCCCTCCAATTAAGACACCGAATTCAATGTGGTTCACATCTCGCCAGCTGGGACTATGGCTGAGCCCGTGTCAGCCAGCACTCTACGTTGACCTTGTTCCAACAATTCTGGTTTAAATTACCTACCGTTTCTGCTATCCGTCAGTCAGTCTGTCTGTCCGTCAGGAAGGCTTAGAAGATGCTGTCCTGTTGGCTGTGAATCACTGAAAGAAGGCAGTCCTGTGATTGGAGCGGTCTCAAGGTCTGCGGCTCACACACCCACACCTCTGGAGCAGAAATCCCCCAAGTCCAACTGGGTCTCCTGGTTAAGTCCTCAGCTAATACTCCCTACGCCCCCCCCACTAGCGCAAGTGAAGGTTCTTACAGCCCTCTGACGCAGAACACAGGCCCAAAGCGTCATTCATTAAGAAAATAAAGATCACTACGTATGACTCACCCTCCGTGCACTTCCCCAGATCAAATGGTCCTTTGCGCACTGTAAAATGGTACCATGAACCCCTGCACGATGTCCTGCATCCTGTATTTGGCTGGAGGCTTAAGTCACGCCCGTCCTGAGACCCCCCGGCTCCTCCCACAGGCACACAGACCGTGGCAGAGATAGCGGACCTCTCTGAATGGCTCATTAAGTCCGTCAGCATGAACGCCATGGAGTGTACTGATGGTATCTGGCACAGCTGAGTGGGCCGCATTGTTCCGCTCTGTCCCCCGGGAGTGAAAACGATGCTAGGCTAGCTTTCTCTGCCTTCAAAGGCAGGGACACATGCCAGGCCGCTGTTCTCTGCCTTTTAAGACAGGTACAAAGGGGGGGACAAATGCTAAGCTCGGCTAATCTGCCCCTTGTGAGAGGAGCACATGTCTGGCTCGGCTCCATCTCTTGGCAGAGTTAAATATGACAGGTTAAGTTCATGCTTAATGCAGTAATGCCATGCTGGCTGGCATGTCCCTTCAAGCCACAGTGATTGGTCCGGATTGTAGCAGCCTGATTGGTCTTCTATCTGCCTGACACATATGGATATTGTGCCATTCTTTAAACCCCGTCCAGCTGCCACTTTTTAAACCCCATCCAGCTGCCAGTCTTTAAACCCCGTCCAGCTGCAACTCTAAACTCTACCCCGCTGCTAGTCTTTAAACTGTAACCAGCTGCCACTCTTTATACGTCACCCAGCTGCCACTCTTTAAACCCCGTCCAGCTGCCACTTTTTAAACCCAGCCCAGCTGCCACTCTAAACTCTACCCCACTGCTAATCTTTAAACTGTATCCAGCTGCCACTCTTTATACCCCGACAGCTGCACCTCTTTATACCTCACTCAGCTGCCACTCTTTAAACCCCACCCAGCTGCCACTCTTTATACCTCACTCAGCTGCCACTCTTTAAACCCCACCCAGCTGCCACTCTTTATACCTCACTCAGCTGCCACTCTTTAAACCCCACCCAGCTGCCACTCTTTAAACCCCACCCAGCTGCCAGTCTTTATACCCCACCCAGCTGCCAGTCTTTAAACCCCACCCAGCTGCCACTCTTTAAACCCCACCCAGCTGCCACTCTTTATATCTCACTCAGCTGCCACTCTTTAAACCCCACCCAGCTGCCACTCTTTATACCTCACTCAGCTGCCACTCTTTAAACCCCACCCAGCTGCCACTCTTTATACCCCACCCAGCTGCCACTCTTTAAATCCCACCCAGCTGCCACTCTTTAAACCCCACCCAGCTGTCACTCTTTATACCTTGACAGCTGCCACTCTTAATACCTCACTCAGCTGCCACTCTTTATACCCCACCCTGCTGAATCTCAAACCCCACCAAGCTGCCACTCTTTAAACCCCACCCAGCTGCCACTCTTTAAACCCCACCCACTTCTTTAAATCTTATTTAAACCCCCTTCTTGTCTGCTCTCTGCACCTGCACTTTGGAGCCCTCGAGGTCTGCACCTCAGCAGAGGCTCCTGGTTCACTGTAATGGCATCCACCTCCAGTGTGAATGATCTTCACTGTGTAAAATCAATTCCTCAGATGAGCAGTAGGCTAGAAGCAGGCATCAGAGATCTGCACAACTTGATGCAGTGATCATAATTGTACCCGGAATACATGCTGTAATTGTACTGAATACTTATGAGGAGGTGGTGCTCTAGAGCTATTCAAAACGTATAGTTCTTAAATACACATCCAAGGTCTAACATCCCATGCTGATGGGGAGAGTGAAGACCAAAATACGCCACAACCTGATATAAGCTGTTGGTCCTTTTTTTCCCCACCAGCAGATGGAGCCCTTGAGCAATACAATAGCAAATACACTTGAAGGGAGGCTGTGATCAAACTTCCTTTTTTTCTTAATTTTGTCCCCTCTGATTAAGGTATTGCTGTACATGATGTTCCACCAAAATAACGCCAAAGGAAAATGATTGAACTTTTAATATGATGTCATCGGATTTCAGCAAGCATGGTTGTCTAAAATACTAGTACGTCCATCATTTAACAATTCCCCTCCAATCACCTCCAATCACTTCACAGTTTGGAATGCAAGCCTTCATTTAGGGCTAATCAGATGAACTTCCCTCCTTTTGAAAGGTCAGCTGAAAGATTTGTACTGAATGGTGGACTCATATTGAAGAAGTTTGTACTGCCGCCTGTCTTCTCTGCTGAGTGGATTTGGTGGTGATACCAGGCTTATAGTGGTTTCTCTCTGCATTCAAACAACTGAAAAAACAATATCATTTGAACAAGTGCACAAGAAATAGTCCACACCAAGTCAGGACCAATGCTATGAAATCCTTCAGCGATATACTGCATTTGCAGGTCACTAAGGGTTCCAAGAGCCACAACTGCTTATTTCTTTCCAGTTATGTTAAAATCGAATCAAGTGAACCAATGTTCCCGGAACTACTGACAGAACATCCACTGTTTTAGTAACTTCATTCAAATTGAGCTGAACTTCTGACCTCAGTGACTACGATGCTTTACCACGACGTCATTAAGTCTGTATGTGGACCCCATTGTCTGTATGCCATTTAGCCTGCTGTAGTTAGCATGAGCAATTCACTTACTGCTTTTGTGTTAGTACACTCAGTGTGCTGCACAATCACAGTCTAGCCTTGGCCTACACATTCCACTCTAGCCTGGATTCTACTGCACAGTCGCAGAAATAACTGCTCTTTTCTGCCACAGAACTTAATGCTAGGTTCCCACTATCACAATTCGCGGCACGATTGAAATCGTGGTCTTAATCGTGGAGTAATCGTGGCGATCCCATCGGATCTTATCAGATCTTGAGGTCAGTCGTGGCAATGGTGTTGATCGTAGAAAAGTTTTGGACGGTTCAAAAATTTCCTACGATCAACACGATTAATTGTCAATCGTGATCATTGCATCACCTCGTATCTAAACCTGAAATTTTAAGCCGCTTTCATACTGGACGCGAAACGATTACATTTGAAGTCAATGCAAAGACGCGAATACATGCGAAACGCGTGTATTCGCGCCTTTGCATTGACTTTGAATGTAATCTGTCGTGCGAAAAATTTGTTTCGCGTCCGGTGTGAAAGCAGCTTCAGAGGAGTCCCACAATCAGCTACGAATGGCCAATCGTGGCGTTCGTAACGGAGCGCACGACAGTGGGAACATTTTACAAATCAATACACAAGGAGTCTAAACTTTGAAAACTTTATTTGATCTTTATTTTTTAAGGTCTCTTAAATATTTTTTTTTTATTTCAGGCAAAAAGTCACCTTAAGTTAGTATTAACATACAAGGCAAAGCAGGAGAATGAAGAGGTTAGATTTAACCGAAGGAAGGCATACAGTCTGCATGCTACAGACCAATGGCTTCCATAAGTTTCCATCATTTTACCCAAATTTACACGGCGTGGTTGAAAAAAAAATGCATACTCTAATATTTGTTGGACGGCCTTTAGCCTGGATCATAACGCATATTCATCATGGCATTGCTTTTTGTCTTCTGCAATGTTACAACACTTATTTCTGGCCAGATTTGCATTTTTGGCCAACATCATAGACTGACGGCAGGAGACTCACACCACTCCGTTAAGCCTTCCCCAGCACATCCCAAAGACTTTCAGCTGGTAAAGATCAGGACTCTGTGGTGGCCAATCCATGTGTGAAAATGATTCCTCATGCTCGCCGCACCGCTCTTTCACAATTTGAGCCCAAGGAATCTAAGCACTGTCATCCTAGAATATGCCTGTGTTGTCAGGGATTTAAAAAAATCCATTGATGGGATAACATGATCATTCAGTACATTGAGGTGCTGACCTTATTTTATTACTGCATAAGGTTGCTGAGCCTAGAAATGACCAATTTTACATAACATAACAAAACATAACATAACAAGTGGCAAGAACAGGCCGTTCAGCCCAACTAGGCTTGCCAGTTTCTTTTTACTATCGTGAATATATCACTTCAGATACTCAATGACTCAATGGTATCAAGTAAATCAAGTAAAACCCCCTTAAATCTTTCCCACATCTCATTTACAGACTTACATTCCAGGAGTCAGAACAACTAAACAACTTGTTTGCTAACCTGATGGCTTTTGTATGTTCTCTACATACTGCTGAGAGCTGACCCACTGGACTCCAGTTGAGTTCTGCTTCCCTGGAAGCTCTAGTTCACCTCCGCCAAGGGAGGTGTATGTTTTTGCCGGCATTGGTTGGTTTGTTTGTCTGTCTGTCTCAAAAATGGCTGCATAAATTTCAACCAAACTTTGCAGGATGTTAGAGTAGCATATGAGGAACAAGTGATAAAATTTAGGCATATCTAGGCTAAAGTACAGCTGAGATATAGCAGATATGGCAGGGATTTGAAGTCTTTCCAATGGGCCGGATTTCCAATCGGCATGCTTTTGGGTTTTGCTGCCACCTGGTGGTGGAATGCAACAATACCCTACATCAGCCAACAAAAATAACTTATGCACAGAGTTGCCTTGGTGTGGCGGAGGTGCTGCGCTCTCTGAGTGCTCTGGTTTTGTATTTCTTTTGCTAAGTTGATGGTTCACCACTGTTCTTCCAGGTTTTAATAATGTGTTGGACAGTTCTCAATCCAATTCTAATGATTTCAGCCATCTGCTTAGTCGTTTTCCTTTCCTTAAAGAGAGTTCCTGATAATGCAGGTTTATGAACAGGGCCACTCCCAATGCGCCTTCCTATTCGTCCTTACGCCTATATATACCTCCTACATTCCCACAATCCCCGCTCGTCTCGTTTCTGCGTCCCTCCCACCCTTCCCCTCTCCAAGAAGGAAGCAAGAAACAGCCACCACCTGGGGCCCCGGGGGGCTTAGGAGCCACACGGACCCCAACAAGAGACGCGAGCCCCACCCTGAGTCTCGCCACCCAGGGGGCACCCAACGTCCGCACAATCACAGACCAAGTCCAACACCACACCCGTCCCCGATCTCCTATTCGCCCGATCTCCTATCCGCAATCCCACCCAACACTCTCCTCTACTTTGGGAGTGGTCCACAATTCATTAAAGTAGGCCTATAATTTGCCCCTCTTGAAACACAGTAACATCTTTTTCACAATCATAGAATAAATCTTCCAGCAGGGTTGTTTAAGAAATGAGAGGCTACAGACTGCATCGATCAGGGTTAAAAAAAATGGCATGCTGCAACATATTTATCACTGTAATAATGATTCAATCATTAGCGCATAAGTATTTGCTTATTCAAATCCAAATGGTGACTTTTTTTCAGCCAGGCAGTGCTTACAGATTAGTATGGAGCAGACAGCAGACATAATTTGTTTATTTAAAATTAAGTGTGAAAAAAAATGTGTGACAAAGACTTAAAATGTGAGGGTATGAGAGTTAAGTTGTAAGTTGTGGCCGTGGTGTCACAATTTTCTGAACACAGGAATTAAACGGCAATCACAGAGGAGCCTTATGGGCATATTCAATTAACCGAGGATTGTACGCACTCAAGCATGAATGAATAGGATAATCCAAAGACAGTCAAGGGTCAGACAGGAGCGAACAGGAGCTTGGGAGGTCAGGCTAGGCTTAGAAGAAGGGACTGGGTCAGTAACCGAGATGGCAGGCTGAATTAATCAAGGCACGCTGGGCAGGTGCGTGGTCTCGGAGTGGGATGAAGACAGCTCAAGAAGAATCACCACTCACCGGGACCGCAGGTACGGGGTAGGATATCCCTGATAAATAGATACTTGTTTTCTTCACTAAATCACCAAAAATGGAAGGGAGCAATCCAGCAAAGGGGAGCTGGAGACCAGAAACTTAACATGGGGAGAAGAACAAGGCAATAATTAAAGCGAATCAATTAAGAAAATGAGAGAGAAACTGACGAGGATGGTTGGATTGCAGGGGCAAACAATTAAGGAAACAATCAGGAAGTGACACACAGGATAAATATGCCACCTTACTGAAAAGCATGGCCACACAATCGTGAGGCTGTGTGCTATTTGTCTCCTATTCTACAGAACAAAGAGCCCAGGTCAGAGTGCGCTTCTGCACTGCTAACTGCCATCCTCAGGAAACTATGATGTAACGACTCTGTTCCCCTGTCCATCATCCCCAGAGCACTAAATGCATTGATGTGCAAAAGGCTTCAGAGGTTAAATGGTGAGTGAATGAAGAACTGAGTAACAAGGGTCAGAGAAAAGGGATTCGCGCCATCATTCCGCATGTGCATGGCTTTGATCAGCACATGCACGTTTGCCTATCTCCGGCATGACTTCATACTCAAGTGTACCTGCAGCACGCGTATTTATAAATGCACTCTGTCTCATATAACCATATTAGGCCACTCTCTCACTATGGTAGTCTATATCAGTAATATTTAATCTGCAATAATGCACCTAATCTGTAATTATGTAACTGCACTTGCTGAATTGGCCTTTCAACATAACACAGCACTAAAGAGAAAGCTACATGGGTATATTACTTTGGTGCGGCCACGCTTTACAGTTAGTCTGTTGTATGGCTGTGCTTTAGAATAAGTCTACCGTGTGGCCACGTTTTACAGTAAGTCGTGGCCTCTGCATAATTATCCAGTGGCCACAACCTAATTATCTAGTTCCCTTGTGTTGTAACTCATGGCAGACATTTTTTACTAAATCATGTCGTCCATTCTCTTCCACAGATTAGATATTTCAGTCAGAATCCTTCTAATTCATTAATTTGTTGAGCAATGATTAATAAGCATTCTTTTTTGGCTCAAACTTCTGAAATAGTCAATTATGAGTCACTGTTCAATCACGCACTCATTCATGGAAGAACACACCAACGCCCAAGGGCCATATTTCTGTTTTTTAAAGCAGTCTTCAAAATAATAACCTCAGAATACATTCATTTTATAAGCACTTCATAAGTGCTTTACAGACCTTTATTCTTTAATTGCGTGACAGTTTTCTGGCTTGTCGAACTTCTCCCCCAAAACTCCGTTGACGCCCAGTAGCGTAGAACTATTTACCCGAATAATTACTCAATGTAATAACCAGTGGCCATGTCTGTCCATGATTTAACACTCCTATTCATCCCTCTTTCAAAGCAACAAAGAGCAGTGCTTCTTTAAAAACATGAATTCTCAACTATTCCAATTATCTGTCACAATCAACTTCAGACAAGTCTCATTTGAGAGCCAATTAAAATCTAAACAAGAGCAATCTGAGATGGCAAACTTCTGCCAAGGCTGAACAATCCTCTATTTGTGATCATCCCTGCAAAAGATTCTCTGTATCTTCTGTTCTTGTCATCTATCTGTTAACACTCCACTGAATCTACATCATCTCAGCAATAATTTAGTGGTGGTTTGAGGTCTCTCTCTGTATGAGTTATTTTAGAATAGTAATATGTACATACGCACTTCAGTTTTGCGTAAATTCAGTACCAGGATCCAGAAAGACATCCAGATCCAGATCGGTTTGTGATATTTCCTTGACATTCTTGAGATCATTGGCCCCGAATTTTTAATATTATGCGTCCAACTTCATTAATAGCCGGGTAATCATGGTATGGTGCTGTCTGTCCAGCTGCCTGTCCATCTGTCCGTCCGTGAAGTTTTCTAATGAACACAACTAGTCCAAGAGTTTTTTTGTGGATTGTTTCCAAATTAAAATAGCATAAGTGTATATCGGTGAAGGTGTGCATGTGTGTTTTTGAGAACTCAGATGTTTTTACGGAGAGTTTTTCTCCTTTCCGGCATCAATCTTATAAGCACTACTAGTCCTTGACTTCTTTGCTGGCTATTTCCAAAATAAGGTTATATCACTCCCAATGGGTAATGACAAAAGTGCATTTTTATCTCAACTGGTCATTGACCAACTTGAGTCACTATGATAGTTTAAACTCCGTCGTCTGTCATTGTCGTCTGTCTTCTGTAAACAATGAGACCCGTTACCTCTACCGGTAACAAATATCACTCAAATCAGACAAAATTTGATATGCAACATCTTTAGCACATAAAGTACTTTAAGTATTGCTTTTAAGCCCCACCCCCAAAAGTGGGTGTGGCAAGGTAGTCATATTGAAAAACTGAAGTCGTCCAGTTTTAACCTTTCTAATACAGAACGAGTTGAAACTTGAAATGTAAGTAGTAAACATCATGTTTCAACATTTAAACAATGGGTTTTTAGGATTTCTGAAAAATGGCCATTTTGCGACCTTTGACATTGACATAGACACCTATTTGAAAGACCCGCAACCTCTAGCGGTCACAAAATTTGATTAAATTTCATACATTTTTGCAAACAATATTTTTTAGGACATAAACTAGTGAGGTACTTCATTTCAGCCTTGTACCCGACTCCCAAACGGGCATAGCAGGGTAGCAGTCCAGTGGAGCTTCGGGTTCACTTGAACCTCTAATTCCGAGCTCAGAGATGTTCTTAACAAGAGTTTCTCCAACTTCTAATATCAACTGCATATTTTGAGATAGAAGTAGAGTTCTTTCCAAATCAAGGTTAATTTGAATGTTATCTGTTATTATGTGGTAAAGCATGCTGACATCAGTGGAGTTTGAAGCTTTGACAGAGGAACAAGCAGTTAAAAGCAGTGGAATACGCTGCTGAAATGGAATAGCTGAGTGTGGCTTAAACTTGATTACACTTCAGTTTTGCTTTCAGAGGGATTTTTTGTTGGTAAGTAAAACACTTAATGATATAGCAATCATCAAAATCAGATAATTTAGTTTTGATTCATTTTCTCTTCAAATACAGTATGTGAAAAGAAAAAGTGAAGACTTCTAATATCTAGTAAATTGAGCTTCAATTCAGTTTGATTATGTTGAATCCAAGGGTACAATATGCACTACGTCTCATTTTATTAATTTATTACATTCAACTAATTTCCTCCCTCTACACTCTCTATATTACATACCTGACATGTGATATCACTTTGTACAGCCTTGTGCCTCTTATGATGCCTCAGTCACTTTATTGCTTATAATGGAGATCTAAACATAGGTTAGTGAACCAGCCCAGGCCTAAAAAAAGTCACTCCATTCATCCGCGTCCTTACAACCAGCCTATTATTCCACCTCCATTCTACAATCCTCGTCCGTCTCATTCGACATCCCTTCCTCCTGTTGCCTTTTATTCATCTCTCGCCTTATTACTCTACAGGAACCCCAGGGGACTTGAAAGAGCCTTTATGACTCCAAGAGGGGATGCAACCCCCCCGCCCCCCACCCTGATTCTTGTCACCTGGGGCTTTATGTCATCCTGCACTGGTCTCCACCTACTCAACTCTATTCTGTCCTTCATCAGTACAAATTCCCATGCTTATTCAATAAATATCATTAACTACTATTTAAGGTGTAGTCTGGAATTCATTAACTGACAATGTGCCCGATGATGGGCGAATTCTGAGTTTACTTAAGCTCTTGCTCTAATTTTATATCTTCACGTATTTGTAAAGATGTGACTAAAAATGACAAATTTTGCCCCATCTCACAATGTTAAAGGACCCCAAAGTCTAATCGCCTCCATGTCCGGCCAAGATCCACCTCTGGTAAAATTCTGATGAAAATCTGTCCCTTAGTTTTTGTGTAATCCTCCCAACCAACCAACAAACATGACCGATCCCATAACCTCCTTGGTGGAGGTAATTGTAATCTTTCATCTTTACCAATTAATTATTCATTGAAACAGAAAAGCTATACAAACCCATGGTGAATGTCAATGCAATTACTGCAAACAAAGCTGCTGTGTTCTGCCAACACTGCAATTGAACAATGGAAGTGAATGCCCAATTCAGCGCTATTCAGGTTGAATTTTTCTGATGTCTGTCCAGTCCATTTACTATTCAAGCCATAATGTTCTATATTACTCATGACAGTAAATAGCATGGGAGCTGTGCCACAGAGCGATGGAGTGCTGTATTGTAAAATGACGCTCAAGTGTTAGTTTCCTTTTAAATGACTTTTTCAGCGAGAAATCTTCGAATGCACTCCCGGTTACAAAGCAGCAGTCTTTGAGCACAATCCATTTAAACAGCTGGATATTTACTGATGCAATTCTGTTTTAGAGCCGACTGTGCCTCCGGGAATCAAGCCTACGACCAAAGAGCTACGAGATCAGATCATTATGTCACCTTGCCCTCTGCTCATTTTATACCTAAAGTTAGTGGTGCAAGTTGCTCGTATAAACTCAGCAGCTAAACATAATGGCCCTTCTTAAAAGAAACCCTCCCCTGTGGAACTTTACATTTTAGATATGTGGCAGTATAGTAGCAGCAATCTCATTCAAGTTTGAGGCAATTACCATTCGCGCCGCGAAATGAAATCCTCGGAAAAAAATAACGCAATATTTTGTGCGGTCGAACGGCTTTTAAAAATTCAGAGGAGAGTTTACCCCAGCAGAAACAGCCAGACCCAGTGTCCGGCTTGAGGCTGTTATAACCGGCTATGTGTCAAGAGGACTGCAGGATTTAGTCGCGTTCACACTGGACGCGAAACGAATTTTTCGCACGACAGATTACATTCAAAGTCAATGCAAAGACGCGAATACACGCGTGCATTCGCGTCTTTGCATTGACTTTGAATGTAATCTGTCGTGCGAAAAATTCGTTTCGCGTCCGGTGTGAAAGCAGCTTTATGGCCATTCAAGGAAAAATCCGGAAAGGAGCTCTTTCATTTAAATGGCCAGTCTTCTTGTAAAATGCGATTTACATATAGGTTATAAAATGGATTGGCAATCCACCGAAAGGTAGGGTTTTTTTTTTTTTTTTTTCATTTTTGTTTTTTTCCTCCTCTCATACACGCTATGACTGTGGATGCACATGGCAGGAACTGTACTAATCTGCCCCAACCTAGTCAGTGGATGCATTAGCAGGTAAACCTTGATTTGCATTCCTAGGAAGTATAAAAAAGACTTTTTACAAAATGATGGTTGCTCAACAAAATAGATGTTAAATATGCTATCCCTTTCCCTGGTGTAGTTTTTCATTTTGATTCATAACCAGATTTTACAAAAAATTCCACAAATTTTTGGGCGGCAAAGCAGTAGCTCGGAACACTGCTCTACCATTCCATCAAGCACATTGCCTCTTCACAGAAATGTTGCCTGGTTTAAAATTCCAATTTAATGCAGCATAAACTAGTCAAGCTTGTTGCGCTTTCAACATTTCTAGAAGGGTGACGGCCTGTGAGCATCCTGAGGTCAGCTGGTCCGCTGGTTTTGCCTCCAGCTTCCTGTACCAGCTTTCAATGGTCTCACAGCGGCTATGGACCACAACAGATCTGCTTAGAATCCCAGCTGCTCCACACTTCATGTTATTTGCCTTTCAGTGATGGACATAGCCTGGCGTCAGGTGGAACCCAATACAGCCACACAATTCTTTCTGTGTGACCACAATGTCAGCCGGACCTGGCTCCTGGAAACTGGATTACACACATTGCCGTTTTAATTTAGAGTGATAAGCCCTGCTCTCAGTGGCAGTGGTTTATCATATTTAATTTGCTCTTTTGATGAGAACAGCGCACAAACAATTTTCAGGTCCAGAATTAGCCTGAACGTCCAGGCGAATTTCATTGTGTTCCCGAGCAGGGGCGACAGTGTAGCCTGGCGGATGGTCGTTTGATTGGCTGTAGACCTGCAGGCTTTGACCTCCCAAGGGCACATTGGGATGCTGCCCAGCAGCTGGAGAAATTGGGCCCCTGAGTGAGGCCCTTCACCCAGAAATTATAAAGGGGTTCCCGATCCTTCTCACTCTCGCAGAGCATCCTTGAAAAAGAAAGTTTTGAGTGAGCCCCGTCCAGTTGGAAAGCACTTTAAGTAGCAGCTGAATTAAACAGCACCTGGCCCACACAGATCCATGGCAGGGCGGTCCGACTCCTCACTGCGGGACAGACAGGAGATGAAGATGGACTCTGAAGGGGCAGCCGTGTGGAGAAAAAATATCTCCAGCTCAGCAAACACGTCCCAACTGTTGTTCTTTTACTGCTGCGTCTGGAGCCACTAGCTACAGTGACATCATCAAAGCGAGCCGAACACTGACACTCACTCAGTTTTACTCATCAAACCTGCAGGATGTGTGCTTTCTAAGTAACAGAGGCTGAACACTGACGCTCACTAGATTTTACACATCACACCTACAGGATGTAAGCCTTCCTGGTAACTGAAATGGCTGTGGCGGGGCTGTACAGGCTGCCATTTTGTAGAAAAGCGTTAAATTAAGCTTTAGCATTAATTCAGGCAAACATGGAAGTCTGGTTTATTCACTAGACCCTTTATGTGCAATCATTCTTGACTTCAGCATCTCCCATCAAATAACCAAGACAGGCTTCAGTAATTTCTCTGGCTCAGTGCCCTCTACACCACTCCTGCTCTGGCCTACTACTGATCTGCACCTCCTCTCCCCCACCTCCCCAGCCTCCTTCTTCATAAATAACATTGTTAATCAAGAGCAACATCTGTTTATATTGTGTTCATTAATTTAAACATCCTGAATCTCAGGCTCTGCTGGGGAGATTGTGATCTCAGGGACTGTCTGTGTCATGCTTGCTCAGCATGCATCACTCGACCAGGGTCACCGCCAAACACAAATACACACTGTTCTGTAAAAAAATGGTTAAATCTGACAGAAGTGTCCTGCCTAAAATATATTTATAAATGGTCTTCTTTTCGTGCTTCTCCGTTGGAGAAACTAGCGATGTCAGAACTGAATGAGTGCAGCTTCCTTCCTCTCCTGCACTGTGGATGGAGGAGGTCTTGAAGGCATACAAGTAACAACCATGTTAAATAAATGAATAAATAATGCAGAAAATGCAGAAGTCCATTTGTGTATGTGTGTGTGTGAGTGCGTGTGTGTTCTTGTTACCGTGTGAGGGTGTGCGTGTGTGTCTGAGTTCAGTATACGTGCATGTCTGCACATGTTTGAGTGCACGTGTGTATGCACACGTGTGTTTCGACAGTACACCCGTAAGGGAACAGTGCATCACCTTCTGACAGTTACGTAACCCAGTCACCACGAGCTCTCAGTCCTGGAGTGGCTGCCAGCGACATGCCGCAAAAATGCCAGCCGCTGTTCGCTCAGTCCCAGTTTTCCCTCCCTCGTTAAAGGGGAACTCGAGCTCAGCTGCCCGTGAGCCGTATTCAACAAATCAGAGGCTCCATGGGAACATGCCAAACTGAGTAGTGGAGCGCAAACATTACAGCTCGGGATCTCTCTGTGTTACACTGGCAGCGCTGTAAATGTGCCCGCAATGCTGAGGTACCACCCGGGAGAAGCTATACGGCGAACATAGTGTTCTCACAGCATCATCTATATCTCTTCTTCCTGTCTTTTACTTCCCTTTCCTGAGATTTTCTGTTGAGTGGGTCCCTTCTTTGTATGTAATTAGTTTTGGTTAATTGATGTGATCATTTATGAGGTAATGTCAATGTTACATGTATATGGTTTAGGCGAATGTTTAGTGTAAAATACGTTGTATTAAAGGACATATGATCTGTTGTTGAATAAAATCGTTTCTCTTTCGGATGCATGTCCATGTCCTCGAATGTGTTGTGGTGACTTTGTGCTTTTATTGGGCACCAATGTTTTGATCTTAAACTTGCATATGACTTGGGAGAACCAATGAAAGTTTTTTGTACCACTGCCACAACATTGACATTGGAAATGTGTTTTGTGTTAGCTGGCTAGCTGATCAGTATTTTCATGCTAGAGAGGTCAAATTTAACCACAATTATTAACTGACCTCATCATTTAAATGCCATCCTGCACCCCACATCCGGCAACACGACTGATTGAACTCTTAACTTGAAATTGCTGAAGCATCTCAGTTCTTGGGAAACTGACCCCAACAACTGAAATACTTGAATAAGCAAAATTCAAAAATTATTGCTGTTGAATGCAAACCCAAAGACTCAACCTTTGCCCTCTTCAGTTTTCAAAGCTGCTGATGTTTTTGCTTTCCATAATCAGACATGAAATTCATGCAGAGAGTGGATATAAAATTGCTATTTCAACATCCAAAATCATTGACTCCAATGACCTGAGATCAGTTTTACAGTGCATTTATTGGATAGCCCGACCAGTAGAAGCGCAGTGACGTAACAGAAAACAAGCGCAATACTCCAGTAGTATGGCAAGATAAGAACATGTACTGTATCTCATGTAAGGCTGAAAGGAGGCATTACTGGGTTCTCTCTTCATCTGCATAGAGAGTTCACTTCCAGAACTACACTCTGGTACAGACAGTTTTGTACAGCACCAGTATGGAAGGGGACTGAAGCAATCTCAGTTCCACTCGCCACTTCCCTTTACCCAACCCACAGCGGCCTCGCAGACACCGGCCTGAGCACAGATCTCCTCTAATGGTGGATGGCGGGTTGCGGGGGTTGTCGGTGTGTCACAGAAATCCAGTTACCCTACTGGTCTACCTGTCGCCACCCATGCTCATCACAGACTGCGGGCAGAGCTGCAGTTGACGAGTGAAGCTGTCACTAATGGCGATTGACCGGCTCTAAAGTGCTGATGGATGAAAAAACTGACGGCCAATGATATTGAGTCACTGCGCAACCCAGCCCAGAGATTCTATTGTTAGAGATAGCTACCACATCAGCAGGCATGGATACCGAGGGTGACTAAAATAGCACTCAGTGGCATTAGCATGGCATAGACATATATTCCGTGCTCTCGTGGTGCACCACATTTGTGTGCCAAACATGGATCATAACATGGAAATTACTTGGATCATGTTTCGTAACAACTGATTTTTTTAAATGGAATACATCTACTGCCTGGCCAAAAAAAAGTCGCACACTATAATATTTTGTTGGGCCACCTTTAGCGTTGATCATGGCGCACGTAAGTTATGGTATTGTTTTGACAAACTCATAAAATGTTACAATATTTATTTCAAATCAGATTCGCGCTAAGTTTTGGCAGATATCTTGGATTGTGGGTAACACCCAGTCAGCAGCAGTAAGGAACGATGAACCTGCAACAGGGTGTCGGTGCTCAAGGCTCACTGATGCAGAAAGGTAACAAAGTCCCTCCCGTCTGGTCCACAGCGACAGAAGGGTTACTGTGTCACTAGTCAAAGAGGAATGCTTTGCAACACGCTGTGCACCACACCTTGCTGCAAATAGGGCTTTGTAGCTGCCGACCAGTTGGAGTACCCATTCTAATTCACCTTTACAATGGGCCCCTGTGTGTTGGAACTGGGCCTTGGACTGATATGAAAAAGGTCACTGGTTCAGTGAGTCCCATTATCTCTTACATCATGAGCATCAGCCAGGTATGTGTGCACCATTTACCTGGGAGAGAGCTGGCACCAGGATGCAGTGTAGGAAGAGGACAAGCTGGTGAAGGGAGTGAGATACTGTGGGAAATGTCCAGCTGGGAAAGCCTGGGTCCAGGAATTCATGAGGACGTCCGGTTGATGGAACTATTTTGGCAGCATGAGGCAGACCTACACAATATTATGCAGATGGTTTGATGTTGTTAGTGATTGGTGTACATGCAGACAGAAGAACTGAGACCTCTCCTTTTATTCTTAAGTAATACACAGTGCCTCACTGTATGGAATTCTTGCTAAAGGTTGTGACCACACATACCAATGAGCGTTATGGCTAACGCTACAAACTGTGCCGCTTATACCAGTCTCTGCCTAAATGCCACAACAGTTAGCTGCCAGGCAGCCTTGACTGCTGCTGTCAGGTCAGCGCTCCTGCACCACAGCGTGGGTACCATGCTTGTAGGCTCTGGCTCTGAAGTGGTCTAGTCATTACAGGAAGCCTGAACTAGGAGATGCGCGGCTTCAAAGCAGGAGCATCCTTTTCATACACGGCCAAAAACAACACCTATTCACGGCTGTCCCAGCAAGAGAGCAGGAAACCAGGCCAGGAGCACCCTAAAATAACCCCCGCCAAAACATTCTTGTTCAATGGTATGCTCTCTGGAACATTCCAATTGGAGCGACTGTCCGTTCTGTCAGTACACTCCAAATAATACATTCACTGAAGTCTTTTACAAGTAGCTTATTCATCAATGATATATTTCCAGCAATTAAGTTCAAGTCATTTTTATTGCCACTGTGCATTTTGCAGAGGATATGTACAACTCAGTGCAACACTATGCTACCACAAGTAAATGCGTGAAAATGTATTATTGATAGCCAATTCTAAATTATTTTCAGCACATACTGCTGTCTTTATTCTTTTACTTACTTAAATAATTTTGACCTGTGTTCCAGCGTGCAGTCTGCCACGTACCTCAAACATTACCTAACTCTGATAACTGGCTCACCAGTTTATGAGTCCAGCAAAGCCATCATTTCCTTGACATGACTGAGGTGATTATTTCTCATCTCAGGCTGCCATCTTGGCTCTCTCAGTAGAGGCACTGAGACACCACTATGAGGTCGGATCCAATCCAGCCGTACTGATACCAACTGTGGCCTGCAGCCTTGTGAGAGCAGCGCATAATTAGCATTGCGCTGCTCAGGGATATGGGAGGTATGCGTTTGGTTTGGGTCAGATGTATCCATCACTCAGGCAACCTCTACTGGTGATCCATCTGCTGCTCTCCGAACAAGCAGGTTTTCAGGTTTCCTCCGCCTTTGTGTTGTATATGCGAGGACTGTGATCACGAGTGTAAAGAAGAAGTGGGGTGTTGAAGAGGAGAGCCTTTAGGATCTCCTGAGATGGCAGTAGGAGTCGCATTTGCGCATATTTGCATGATTTTTAGGGATTGAACATCCCAGATTCAGGCAGGATTAAAGATGCCAAATTTATCCAAAAAAATAATGTGTTTAAATAAAGAAATTGCTAATCCATACAACCTGTCAGAATACACATTCAGACACTGAGCTGGAGACTGTAGTGATTTGGGAATCTAGCGGGGAGCCGAAAGATTACAGCAGGAGTTCTGAAACTTCTTTCTACCCCAGCCACCCAACCGCATGCTTGCCCTGAACGCAACTGTGTTTCCGGAGATACAGTATGCATTGCCACCCTGTGGTTCATCACTTAATTACAGATGGGCTGTTGAGATGTTTGGTAGGTCGTAGCCTAGTAAACGAATAGTCACATGTTCTAATGGGGAAAAAAAAAATTATATACATATACACACACATACATACAAACATATACATATAATTTTTTTCCTCACATTATTTTCAGGGGACAGTTGACCCCAAGAGTGGGTGACCCCAAATCACCAGGCTATAGAGGCACTGCCGTTGTGCCCTTCAATAGGGTGCTTAATTGCCTCTTTCAGATTCCCAGCAGTGAACAGCTATAAATACTCTCCAAAGAAGCAGCAGCAGCTGCTAAGTACTTGTATACACATTCCTTTCCGGGCAGTGAAGGGTTAATAAGAACACGCCACGGCAGCTTCCCTCTTCTTTCAGAGACCGCGACATTCGGAAAAGCGTGCATATCCTGACATTTCATCAAAGAGAAGATGCTTACATTTTATGTCACGCTATATTTTTAGAGCACATTAGCCGAGCAGCTAGATAGGCCCAGTACAGAAGCGTATCCAGGATCCTGACCCACAGAAATTGATGTTTTTCTGGCCTACCTGACCTCCAGCCCAGAGGAAAACACTCACAGACAGTCAGTCAGCAGTTAGGAGCTGATATGTGAAACCTCTGGCAACAACAACGCAGTGTTTTGTGCTGCTTCTCCCAGAGTTATCCCCAGTTAATGGTTCAAATCTGACCCGTAAATAGATCAGAGTTAGCCATGGCGGTTCATTTTCACATAGGTCCAAAGTTACATGTATATTCACTATAGGAGAGGACTGGGGTACTCGGAGCAAACCCACACAAACCTGGTGAGAACATTCGAACCCCACACAGGGAGTATCCAGTGTCGTCGAGTCTCAAACCTAAAACCTGCTTCCCTTGAGAGGTTCTTGCGCCATCTGCAATGTTTCAAAATATTATCATCAGATGCTCCCGTTTCAAAAGCCTGCCAAGACTTAGGAATCAATCTGTGGTGAGCGGCTCTTAACCCTTTGAGCGCTAAATGCATCTATTGTCGCCCAATGATGAAAGACATCAAAATCAAAGCTGTTGAAAACCCCGCAGGGTAGCTCTTTTAAACAAGTCGCCACATGATGGGTTTTCAACAGCACAAGATAATTACCTCTGCCAAGGAGGAGATGTTTTTGCCGAAGTTGATTTGTCTGTCTGTCTGTCTGTTTGTGTACAAGATAACTCAAAAAGTAAAGAACGGATATCTCTGAAACTTTGTGGGTGGGTTGCTATTACATCAGGAATGGATCCTATTGATTTGACCGCGATCGGTCAAACAATATGGTCGCCACGGCAGCCATCTTGAAATCCTATGACACGCGATTACTGAACTTCGCTCCCAGTGATATCACTCAAATTTTGTGGGTTGACTGGTCTTGCATCAGGGACGGAACCTATCCATAAATTTCTTAAGAGCCATGTTCACTCAGCAAGATTTCGACTGTGCTGTCTCAGCGGAGGTTTGCACTCTCTAAGTGCCTCTAGTTAAATTTATATTTGTTTTTTAATTTATGTCAGAGCTCTAAGGGTTAATAAAATCACTGGAGATATTACAAATGCTAAGCTGTGAGCAGGAGTACGGGCGTGGAGGCACACAGACAGGCAGTGTTCCCAAAATGACCCAGATAAAGCACTGCCAACCCACAAGCTGCCAGCAGCCATCGTTGCTATATGTAACTCTGCTCCAATTGGTGCATTGTTTCCTCTCTAGTTCTGCTAGGACTGAAGAGTACACACAGTACTAGCACTCAGACAAGTATGCTGGTGAAGCTCTAGTGGATGTGTGACATCATATTGGTGCATAAAACACACTGTGAGGAGCACAGGAACCTAATGCTTTAATGAGCCAGAAAACAAATGCAGTAAGTGATTACAGCATAATTACTGTAACTGAACATTCTCGTGCTGATGTCACAGTTGCTCGTGGAAATTTGAAAGCAGAAGAGTACGAGAACCGACAATGGATTCTGAGAAATAATCCAGATGTGAAAAAAAATCATCTGTTTGACAGAGAAGATTAGGTGGAATTGTAGCGCGGTGGGTAGATAAGATCCTGGGAAAAAAGATATTATCCTCGGACACTCAAATCTTAACCTCTCCCATGGCTTGTCCTACAGCTAAAGACAGCGACTAAAACTAGCAGCTGGCTTTAATCTGTATTTCCACTGGGGCAGGAGTAGCGGCTTTCCAAAAACTAAAAAAAAAAAAAAAAAAAAAATGTTACTCCAACATTGCACCATGAAAGTCAAGGTGAAACTTCGAGATCACGGTAAACAAAAGTGAGCCTTAATTAGTGGCTTAGTCTTATAATCATACTTGAAATATATTTCTATTCTACTGGATAAAGAATACTAACTTGAAATGTCCCTGCCCCATTGACAAATCTTGAATTGAGTCAAAATATCTCACATCATTTCCGAATGTTTTTTTTTTTTTAACCTTGTATTGTTGTAAGTGTTGTTGTAAGTGATGAAAGTGCAGAAGCTAGGCGCAGAAACCTTTCTATGACAACATTTCCTTCATTGCTTAACAACGCCTTTAGAAACCTACAGCTGTGCATACAAGTTATGAAGCACCGCGTTCTGCCTTCCCAAGTGCGTCAAGTGCGGTCATGTCAGATCAGGTCTACTTCACCGGAGCGAACCACAGCCAGTTAAACCTTACTGCTCTAAGGAAATCATTAATGCGCCTCCTGCGAGCTGAGCAGATGAATGGACTTCACTTTCAGTGGCGATAGTAGTGACGCGTACAATGTTTATATCACCAAGACAATTCAAGGCATTGTGTCGTCTATGGGCACCTGTTTGCTGATTTCCAGTCACAGAAAGAGCCACAATTTCCATAAATTTCATGCAAAGTAATTAGTTCCCGCGGCAAATATGTGCATATGTTTTGTTTAGTTTAGTTCAACATTAGGCCTACAGGCCAAAGAATATATGCCTCAGGCAGCGATTGATTGCGGTTTACTTGTGTAACTGCGGAGATATTCTAACCGGCCTGTAACAGGCTACTCGTTATTAAAACTAATAATTTTATGATTATAGATCAATAAACTTTAAATCTCAATTCAAGAGGAGTATGCACCAACCGGTTGCTGTTCCTGGGAGAGGGGCTGAGATATTGACACCAGAGGGGCGATCTGAGTTTCTACAATCCCGACAGTGGCAACTGTAGTCACCATAACAACGCAAACGAGGGGCTGCTACACAATGGCCACCTTAATCATTTAACCCAGGTACGTTCACCAATTGTAAGTCAGGCACTCCAGTCATCTCTGAGAAGTGATATGGATTTCAAAAGTGACTGAGCTATCGAAGTTCTTATTCATTGTTACGCTAATGTTCTTGCTAATCACAAGAGTAATAAGAGTAAGAGAAAGTGGTTTTCATTCACAACGAAATCTCACTGTAAACTGGCTATTCGCGCAAATAATAAATGCGCCTTTGAGTTTGTATTCTCAAAAAACGGAAGGCATCCGCATCAACACAATCAACGAATAAAATAAATAAATAAATAAATAAATAAATAAATAACGACTGTTGACTACTTGATTTATTATGTCATGTCACGACCATGAAAACATGATGAATGGCACAGTAAGATTCAATTCCAATTGTAATATGACTCCCATTGTCAACTTTTCATTAACACAAGTATTTCAAAAAACCTGAGAAGATTTTCTTTTAAATTATTTTTCATAGTTCACAACAGCAGTAAGGCTCAATGAATTTCAGTACATATTGAACATTATGTAACCGAACACACAAAACCATCACGAGGCCAATGAAGGAACATATGAATGAACAATAGCCTACTACTTAGAAAAGAATAAAAAATGGAATGATATAGAATAATAAGTAAATTACGGTATAAAATGGAAGCATAAGCGTGAACATGGCTTGAGTCGAGAGGCTGTACATTCACTGCTTCGGAATAGATCAAAAAGTGATGCTACTTAAATGTAACTGAATTCTGAGAGTTTCTAATAACTGCGCTGTCTCTTTACTGTCAGTGGCACGTACCTCGATGCGAGTGCCTGCCGAGACCGTTACGCACAAATCCTCCTCTAGACGAAATGACAGCAGTGGGGAAACATTCGAGAAGTTGCCGGGGCAATGGGGATTGAGAAACTTTCAAACGGTAGTATCCATAGAATTAGTCACTCAAACTTGGAAACGGATGTCACTGCGCCTGCGCTCGGCGGTGTCGTCCCTGGCGTCCGTGCAGTTTTGAGCGCAAGGTTGAGGCAACTGAGGCTCACAGGCTTTAAGCGACCACCCGTGCCACCCCGAAAAGGTTAAACGTTAGGATTGGGAAACATCAGCAATTTTGTATGATTTAGATCTGTAAACGTTAACAAAGAACGCATTCGCGTTTTTCCTTGTAACTCTCGTTCTTATGGAGAAATCATTAATTTCGGGTATGGTGCCCAAAATGACCTTCCACCAGCATAAAAAAATGAATGATTGGACATCACAGACGTTGTCTTCGATTAAAGATTTGATAGCAAGTGAATGATTATTGAATATTTTGTGCTGCAGAGCTTTTAAGAATGCAGATTTGCTAATTTTTGAGTGAATTAACTTGGGCAATCTGCGAGGACAAGCCTAAACAAGTCTTTAGGCTGTCAGCCTAGGAGTAGTGGTAGTAGTAGTAAAAATAAAAAAAAAAAAAAAATAATAATAATAATAATAATAATAGTTCCCTTTATCTGAAGTTTTTTTTTTTGGTAAGGTGATTCCAATCCAGGTTTCCCATTGGATATCAGTCAAGTTGGTCTCTGTATCCATTTGTAGTGATTCAAAACAAGAAATGAACAAGAATCACACAGTGGGGTCTCACACTGAACATATGCACTGGAGGTGTAGGTGAGATACTTACCTGTAGTGTGCCGAGCGCCTGCTGAAGCTCGCAGCCCTGCCTGCAGCATCGTTTCCCCCCTACTCTCACTCATTATTCAATTATTAGTTTGTTTCTCTCATTGGTTTAGTTCTCACCTCACTTCTGTATTTAGTTCCTGCTTTGTGCACTTTTCTTTTATCGGTCAGACCATCTACCTCCTTCCTCTATGCTGGTTCAGCTCTCTCCCTTCAGGAGACTAAATTCTCTCTTTTTTGAGAGCTTGCGTATTTTCGTGCATCTCAATTTCTCTTTCTCAATTTCTCAATTTCTGTTGGGTTTAAGCTGGATGTTGGAGACTTGCATAAATCAGTTGGGGTGGAGACGGGAAACTTGCTTGTAGGGGTTGGGCGTGGAGGTGGTAGTCTTACCTGTATGGGGTTGGGATGGAGGTGTGAGACTTGTTTGTTGGGTTGGGGTAGAAGTAAGACTTTCCTAATATATGTTGGGGGGGATGTGGGAGACTGGCCTATCAGGGTTGACTTGGAGGGGGAAGAGCTGTTTGGGGTTGGGGTGAAGGAGTGAGACTTTCCTAAAATCATTGAGGGTGGAGGTTGAAGACGCCTATCGGGGTTTGGGTGGAGGTGAGAGACTCGTCTGTTAGGGGGTGAGAATTCTGTCATTCAGGGCCACAGGAGTGAGTTGGGGGGGCCAGTGGAATTTGTCCCCAATTTCTCTCATCTCCTCATCTGCTACATCCCTGCTACTATTGCACGCTTGAGTACTAAATGAGACCTGAATTGCTTCGCTAAAATCACCTGTTGAACAAAACGCTCATAAAAGGACATCAACAGCAGGTAGAGACAGTGACAGTATTTGTATGTTTGACCGCATCCGGTGCTGGGTGAGCAGATTGCTGTGTGTCATGCTGTAGTTCAGCAGTGGTGGATTTGGGTCACGTGATTTGCTGGCGGTGAGCCTAAAATGGCCGCCTTGAAGGGTTTCAGTTTCAGTCTGTGGGTAGGCATCCTGGAGGAGGGATATCAGAGTGACACCTCTAGATCTGTGATGATATCTGGGCATGAGAGAGAGATTTGCGTGATTTCTTCTCTGAGCGATGCTGCTTCCTCCACAGCTCTGGACTGGAGACCGCACGGCTTACACACGCTCCCAGAGACCCCGCACTGCTGGAGAGAGCGAGCATCACAGGGGCCATGAGCGTGCTACGGGCGTCACGCCCGAGTGTGACAAAAGGCAGGCATCCGGCCCCTGTCTGTACCGAGACAATGGAACTCATGGGAGATAAAACGGGCGTGTTCTCAAATGTCATTTCCTCAGAATTATACTGATCAAAGTCCCACAGGGCGAGTTGAGACACCAGGAAGGGGTGAGATCCTTAACCTAAGAATAAAATCTAAATCCACTGAACAGCCTGTACCGAATTAATTTTACGGATTGGAATTTCCTTAATGGTGGTGGACCTCAATCGATTTCCAGGTCAGGCTTATGGAAAGCTGCGAGAAATTACTGATTAGAATGAGCCTATAATTAATCTTTCCTGTCTAACAGATGCTGTTAGTCGCACTGACTCCACTGCTTGCTTAAAACCTCATTGATCAGTTACTCACATGAGTATTAAGATATGAAATGGTGCGACAGGGTAGAAATTAATGATTAGATACAGCAGAAAGGGACTTTCAGTGTGAGTTTAACACAACACATCACAAGTCAAGGGAATATTTGAAGTGCACTGAAATGAACCTTATGGCATGAATAAAATTTGTTTCAGCGGCCATGAATTATAAATGGTGCACTGTCAAGACTTTTCCCCTATACGTGCTTTAAGTTTGTTTTAGGTCGTTAGTCAGGAGCTATTAAATATTTCAAATCTGAGGGGGAGCCGGTAGTGCTTTAAGGCAGTGCAAACAGATTACTTTAGTATATCATTTTTCCTGGCTGCTTTCTGGGTAAAAAATGCTCACTAAAGTTGGGTGAGAGTTCCAGTGGGAGGGGTCGGTGGTACCCTGAGCTCGGCATGGAGAGATAATGGAACCTGACCGTGCCGAATTCAAAATGGAAGCAATGTCCACGTTACAAATATTCGTCGTGAATGGATGAAGGATTAGCCGACAGCAATTTCACGTCAGGTGAACGTATAAAATTGATTAACACTCACTGTCTTATTATGATGTGTGTATTTGAAAGTCTTATGCGGAAGAGTTCATGCGCGAGGACTTTACAGGCACTGTTCATCCTGTTCAAACAATGCTTTCCTCATTTTCAGATTAGTACACTTTGTGAATAAAATGGCCCCCGGAGGACCTTTCTGGAATTTCCTTGAGGAACCCTTTCTAGTTCAAGGGATGGGTGCTCTGTCTCTCCACACCAGTGATACTGGGTTCCATAAACTATGGGGAAAAAAAAAAAGGGGGGGGGGGGGGGGTACCTCCACAGAGACAAGCTAAAGAACCTTTTTTTTTTTTTTTTTTTTACCGAACAGTACATGGATAATTGCGTGAGGAGTTTCAGCTGAAATAAACCCATCGAGAGGATCCTGGGTCTGGGTGTGTTCATTTGATTTGAGAAATGAGGAGCCCCAGTTTCTGACCTTTTTTGTATTTGTAAAATATTACAGGGCCTGTCTGGCCACTAATATACAGATCTATGCAGTCTTTAAAGATTCACTTTATTCCTTTTGAAGCTACTTACCCCCAAATTGACGGAGTACAGTACATCATTGATTTCATGAGCTTGGATTTGATTGCTGATAATTAATTAAAAGTGGCTTTAATTTTGTGCTTATGAATCCTTGTGATAATCTTGTATTTCTGTCGCTTCCTTCTTGTGTGTGCACTAGTGCCTGTGATTAGCCACTAATCTAAGTCGTCAATCACATTCTCTTTAAGTTCCTCTGTTAAACTGGTGGTATTTAGATTGTTTTTTAATCCATCTGGATATAAAACTCACATTAAGATATGCCCTGGTGCATGCATTGATGTAGCTTCTTTAACATTTAATCCACTGTAAGGCAGGATGATGAATGACCATGGGGCTTGGTTGACACTGGTCTTCTAGAGTGGACCGCTCCCAAGAGCTTTTATTAACCTTTAGAGCGCTGAATACATTTTCAAGGAATTAAAAATGTAATTATCCTGAGCTGTTTAAAATCTAGCATGTGGCAACTTGTTTTAAAGAGCTCCCATGCAGGAGCTCTTTTAAACAAGTTGCCACATGATAGGTTTTCATCAGCATCTGATTTTGATATCTTACATCATTGGGCAACTATAGTTGCAGATAGCACTCTAAGGGTTAAAACATTCTACATGATTTTTCAGGTTCTCAATGGCTTCAAATTCATCTGAAAATAAAGCACAAAGACATGCAGCAGCAGCAGCATCACACGAGTCATAAAGTTGGCAATACAGACAAAATACTTCCTATCAGTAGCTGCTGACTACACAGAAGCAGGAAAATATTCTCAGACCTGAGGAACAGAGGTTTTCTGCTAAATTTGAATCCATTTCCCTGCAGGTCAGGGTGAATTTTCCTACTGCCCTATCTGCTGTCCCACCGGGTCATCCATCTGCAGAGCCACAGTCATAGGTACTGCACCCATTCTCTGTGGCACCTGACGCTAATTAGCATTTAATACAGGATCTGCGGCTCCGGCCGACTGCACCAGCACTGTGAATCATCCTGAAAAAAGACGACGGGGTACAACTGAAACTTAAAAACTGAGAATACAGCATTTTTGGGTAGAAACACACTCTGCGTAACTACAAATATGACAACGCCATGGGTGGTGCCCTGCAAATGCAGTGTCTGGTTGCACTCGCTCTGGGGTGTGCTCCCCAAAAGCATAGTTGCTAACTTGCATAGTTCGTCCTTTCTGTCAGTGGTTCCAACTGTGTAAGTTAGCATGTGTGCTTTTGGGAAACGCACCCCTGTGCGGCTCTGTGCCCCTGTGGAATTAATAAAGGCATGTCCTCAAGGGGGCGATGGGGGACATTTGCGGAAGACAGATTACAGCTGGCTTTCGCTGAAAGAAGATGACTTCACCCCACCATATTAATGACAGTTGTACTGTCCCTCTCTGCAACTCTTGATGCTGTGGCTTGCGCTCTCATTGCTGCAAAACTTTGTGTATCACGTGGGGCATGTTTTCCGGTTTGCCTGCACATCTGATCAGCTGAATGATCCATCCATTATCTATACCGCATCTTTCTCACTACGGTCGCTGGGGAGCTGGAGCCTGTCCCAGCTGACAGTGGGTGAAAGGCAGGGACCCACCCTGGACCGCTGGCCAATCCGTTTCAGGGCTCACACACTTATACCTATGGTTAAGTTAGACTCTCCAGTTAGCCTGGTATGCATGTCTTTAGACTGTGGGAGGAAACCCATTCAAACACGGGGAGAACAAACAAACTCCACACAGAAAGGCCCCAGGCCAGATTCAAACCCACAACCTTTTTGCTGTGAGGTGGTGGTATTACCCACTGCGCCACCGTGTCGCCAAACTGCACAAAAAGCTGCATTAACAGTCTCAGAATGAATCTAATCACAGCGACGGACTCTCCCTAAAGCTCCATCAACAGGGTTGAAGAGGAGACACTCGCGCCTACAGGAGTGCACCTCCATTCTAAACCGTGATGATCTCAAGGGTCTTACTAGGCCTGTGGGGGACAGTGAAGATTCAGAAGAGTTTATATTGTTTATGATCTGAAGTATGACTTAATGACTGTGTCCTCTCACATCATAAAATAAATGTGGGTTTAATGTGTCACAGATGGACTGAGACTGCAGAAGGTGGATGATAGATGTCACAGATGGACTGGGGCCACAAAATATGCATGATAGATAAACTGAAGTGTTAAAAGAGAGGAACTCTGCAGACATCAATGATTCACTGACCCATCTGAGCTTCCACGTCTGTCTCAAGGTATGGCAGGAGAGACCGCGCAAATACAAATCTTTTATTCACATACACACCATGAGTAGGAAGTAAATGTTTTGCTATTTTGGAATGGGCTTTACATTTTCAAAATTACGAGTGTTATAAAACTCCATTTATTCCAATCCACTGCCAAAGTCGTGACGTCACGCAGAGTTCAACTTGCCGCAGCCATGGTAACTGGTTCACGCCGAACGAACCAAAGAACTTGCATAGTGTTTATCGCCATGGCCCTCGTGTCGTAGAATTATGCTTTATTTTCAGCGATCTTAAAACCAAACTATGCTCATTATAAAAGATCAGAAAGCATTCCTCACTGTATTTTCATCGTCAAGGTAATTAGTTAATTCGTGCCGTGTGTTAAGTGTACGAGTGAATGTGTTGCTATGCTGTGAGTGTGAACCATTGTCAAGAAAGTGAGTGTTGACCCCAGCGAAAGTGACGTCGCACTTTTTCAGCGCATAACCAGTCGTTTCATGAGCAATACAATTGTATTCACTTCAGGACATTCTTATCATATGAGTGCGATCTTTAACCTTGATTTAATGGAAGAGGTCAAGTTCTTAACTTAGCCAAGACATTCTCAGCTTGATTTTACACAGCAGTATGGCTATACTAGAGAAGTACCACAGAGAAGTACCACTTTATAGCCTGAGTGATCATCGAAACATTACTTCTTATACTACGGAGTTCATTGTCGAATAATTTAGTAATTTATATACTTTTTCTTTTTTCATGCGATTCATATATATTCTTTTGTTAATGAACTGCAACCCGACCATTTCAACGTCAGTGTTGCAAGGGATTTCTGATAGTTGAGTCGGATATGATGTTATAGTGACACCAAGCGGACCAAAGGCGCATCTTCGTAATATTAATCATTGGCCGCTGATTTTGTGTTTAAAAACGCATGTCAAAATTGGATAACGCCTATTGAAGCCGTCGATCAACTACTGTAACGACAGTGGTCCTGTAAGTCCTTCTTATTCTCAGACAAAATACGATCGGTAATTTGTAAAAACAAGAAAAATAACGAATCAGTGGCACACTGGAATTCTGTTTCAAATTGTTCGAAGGTAGGCGCTGAGACAGGCCCACTATCTCCATCTACAGTCTCGCTCATCCAAAATTAAATCAAAACAAAAATAATTGCCATCCATTAACATTCATTGAATAGCAAAAGCCAAATTCCCCAGTTCTATAGAGATAACTGCCGTGAACATGAAGCTAATATAAATATTTATTTGCTGAAGTGATTTCTGATAAAGAGGGAAATTAGGGATTGAAATGATATTCAAACAAATGCGTTTATAGGTGGAACAGCCGGCCAGATGCTTTGCTTTAGATGCAATGCAGTCCCATAGGTTGTTAGTGAAACTGCATAAACTACAACCCCAATTCCGAAATAGTTGGGACGAAGTGTAAATTGTAAATAAAATCAAAATGCAATGACTTTCAGATCATATGAGCCAATATGTTATTTGCAATAGAATATAGATAACATTTCAAATGTTGAAACTGAGACATTTTACATTTTTATCCACAAAATGAGCTTCTGTCAAATTTTCTGGCTGCAACAGGTCTCAAAAAAGTTGGGACACAGGCAAAAAAGGGCTGAAAAAGCAATTAAATATATATATATATATATATAAGAGAATCAGCTGAAAGAACTTTTAGGAAGTAATTAAGTTAACTGGCATTAGGTGTGCAACATGATTGGCTATAAAAGGGATGTCTTGGAGAGGCTGAGTCTCTCAGAAGTAATGATGGCCAGAGGCTCTCCAACCTGTGAAGGCTTGCGTAAAAAAATTGTGGAATACTTTAAAAACAATGTTCCTCAACGTTAAGTTGCAAAGGCTTTGAAGGTCTCATCATCGACAGTGCATAACATCATCAAAACATTCAGAGAAACTGGAAAAATCTCTGTATGTGAGGGACAAGGCCGAAGACCTTTACTTGATGCCCGTGATCTTCGGGCCCTCAGACGCCACTGCATCACTCACCGGCATGATTCTGTCATTGACATTACTAAATGGGCCCAGGAATACTTAAAGAAACCACTGTCTATAAACACAGTCCGCCGTGCCACCCACAGATGCCACCTTAAACTCTATCATGCAAAAAGGAAGCCATTGTTGAGCATGATCCAGAAGCGCTGCCGTGTTCTGTGGGCCAAAGCTCATTTAAGATGGACTGTAGCAAAGTGGCAAAGTGTCCTGTGGTCAGACGAGTCCAAATTTGACATTCTTGTTGGAAATCATGGGCGTCGTGTCCTCCGGGCTAAAGAGGAGAAAGACCACCCCTCCTGTTATCAGCGTTCAGTTCAAAAGCCAGCATCTCTGATGGTATGGGGATGCATTAGTACATATGGTGTGGGACACTTGCATGTTTTAAAAAGCACCATGAATTCTGAAAGGTATATGAAGGTTTTAGAGCAACATATGCTCCCCTCCAGATGACATCTATTCCAGGGAAGGCCTTGTGTATTTCAGCAGGACAATGCAAAGCCACATACTGCAGCTATTACAACAGCATGGCTTCGTAGTAGAAGAGTCTGTGTGCTGAACTGGCCTGCCTGCAGTCCTGATCTTTCACCGATTGAGTACCTTTGGTGCATAATTAAACAAAAAGTCCGTCAAAGGAGACCGAAAACTCTCCAGCAGCTGGAAGCCTATGTTGAACAAGAGTGGGATCAAATTCCAATGGCTAAACTCAAGAAACTTGTCTCCTCAATGCCCAGACGCCTCCCCTCTGTGTTAAAAAGAAGAGGGGATGCTTCACCAAGGTAAACAGGCTCCTGTCCCAGCTTTTTTGAGACCTGTAGCAGCCATCAAATTTGAAATGAGCTCATTTTGTGGATAAAATTGTAAAATTTCTCCGTTTCAACATTTGCTTTGTTATCTCTGTTCTATTGTAAATAAAATACTGGCTGGTGTGATTTGAAAGTCATTGCGTTTTGATTTTATTCACAATTTACACTTTGTCCCAACTATTTCGGAATTGGGGTTGTATATATTACGCTGTAATCGGCTGCTTAACAGGGATGAGACCGTGGTCTGGCGCACTTCTTCAGGCTGCGCTGGCAGAGCTCATCTCGATGAACGAATTAACCAGAATACCGCACCAGTGGGCAGCTCCATTCTGTGAAGGTCACTGTGGTTATTTTCCCTGGGGTATATCCCTAATATCAAGGTTTAACTCCTGAAATGTTTGTGCATATGAGTTGGGGGAGGGGGGGAGGTGGGTGCATTTATTGAAATCCTGCAACTATGCACGCACTTGACGGCTGGTCCCCTCTCAGGAGATTTGTGGGGCTGAAATTCCCTTTAAACCTAAACAGCGGAGCGAAGTGTGCCAAAAACTCCAGCACCGGAATGCCGACTCAGCTCACAGCCCTGAAATCCTGCTCGGACTAGGGAGGCCATTTACTGCATTTGAATATTCATGCAAGCACGAGTCCGGGGCTGACTGCGCCAACTGGTCTCCGATGCCCACGGAGTTGCCCTAGTAACGCTTATGCATATTCATACATGGCGACCGGCTAATCGCCCCAGGTGATTGGTTAACAGCCAGACCTGTCCCTGCCCTCAGCAGCTTTATGACATTCTGCTAACCGTGGCTAGCACCCTCTTCCTCGGTGAAATGTGCTAACTGCTTATTTTTAGAGCTCTGTCTGTAGGCTTTCAGATCAGGAATTTGGCCAACTCTGTGTGTACTTATATTTTACTGCAACCAATAAAGCAAACTGGGCATGGATCCTCACAGACAGACTGGGAAAATGTTTGGCTCTTGACGGGGCATCCCACCGGTAATTTTGCGCGACTTAAATGGTGTGAAGCCATCCTTGGCCGGGTTGCAATCAAGGCAAGGTTCTTCCATCCCAACATAAAAAGAAGACATAAAGTTGGCAGTGTTTATTCCCATCTCATCTGCCGGGTTTCCCATTTTCCGCCCAGCTAAGTCTGCGAGATTGACTCGGAGTCAGACCATGCGAGACCCGGTTTTTATTTGGCGTTTACAGGCGTGGGGATGAGGGCTGTAAAACCCCAGCGTGCCGCAGGTGCGAGCTGCTATCTGCACTACAGCACAAGGGCTGCTGAGTCGCTAAAGCGCTAACGGAAACGTCATTTTCCTCTGTCATTCCTAGTGTAAGATTTAGGAGACAAGTGCTCTCTACTGAAGATTAATAGACCTCACAGTGTATACACATGTACACATGAGCACGAGTTGCATTTGTGTGTGTGTGTGTGTGTGTGTGTGCGTGTGCCTGTGTTATTCATTTTAGTGCACGTGGAAGCTTTGAAATGAACCTGCAAAACTGATTCTGCTGTTCCACGGACATGCTGAAGAAGAGCCTATCGCTGAGGCATGTATCCGTGTTGAAATTAAAAAAAAAAGTTCTCCACACAATGTGACTGTAGTACACATACTGTAGACCTATGTTTTACAAGGTACTACTGAGGAATCAATCAGTACGCAATACCGAACTGGACACTCGTGGTTCTCCGCAGTAAGCCCCTTGATCTGTCTTGGAGGAATTATATAACGCTGGCTCTGAACAGATGCCCTCATCCGAAACAACCTACACACTTTTCTTCATTTTCCATCATGCTGCTCTATATACACTGAAGAAACGTAAACAGGCTTGCTTGCTCAAGGACTCAATACCCGTGTCGATGTGGGAGTCAGACCTGCAAGAGGTGTACGACGGATGCAGTACCCAAATTAATATACTACACGGCTACTCTGATGGCATAATGATGGATTAGAAAAGCTGAGACAGAGCGTTTACAGTGCATTTTCATCCCGACTCGTCATATAGTGACGCTGCCTGACTAAGCATCTATATGTGATGAACATAAAAGCTTTTGGAGTCCTTATTTGACATCTAGGGTCAGGTTTGGGGGGTAGGGTTTGTTTAAACACTGGCATCAAGTAAGGATGCCAAATGCCGTGAAAAATGTACTTCATTACTACGGTCTGTTTTTCATAATTTTGTGATTGACAGAGACGAGGGCAGGTCTGACCGACTGAACCCAGCCCTACTGGCATCCTCCAGTAATGACCTTTAATGGCGGCACTTAAGATGCCTAACAGACTGTTCTGCTTTGGGGTTTTCTCATTCCTCCATCTGTTTTGGTGCTTTTTGGTGCAGTTTGGTTTTCAGGCAAATTAGGGAATCTCTCTCAGTCGTCTGCGTCAGGCTCTGGGCTGCTGACTTGTTCTACAGCTAATCTTAACATTTCTGTGTTGCCTAATTCTACTGCATACGGCCCAATAACCCGGTTCTCCTAATTACCCACTCCGGGCCTGCATTGTACTCTTGTGGTGTCTTTAATAATACGGTAATGCTACCGTTAAACAGGATCACAGCCTTAATGGGATGAGGGAGGTGATGTTAAACTTGATTTTGCTACATCTGTCCGAGTGAAAAAGGAGAGATAAACAGCCTCTCGTTTTTTAATCTCTCTTCCCTCCTGCCCTTGCTCTGTCTTTGTGTTGACACCGGTATTTATTTTACCCTCCGCGAGTCCCCGTTGGGGTGGTAATTAATTATCAGTCCGAGGCTCGGCCTGTTAATTTCATCATTAATCTGTGCGGCTGCGTTTCTCACTGATTGCATCATGAGTAAGCACTGGATCTACACTTAGGGTCCGCAGAGCAGGTCTCTCCATGCGGAGCTTGCGTGTTCACCCTGCGTCCATTCGGATTTCCCTCATGAAAAATTACCATAGTTCCAAGCTATAGTTCTCCTAGAGTAAATAGATGGTATTTTCACCACCACAGTGTAATATTACTATAGTGATACTATAGTTATTCAAACTACGGCAATACAGGTGTGGTGGAGTATAGAAATATCATGGTACTGTTGATTGTCATAATACTATAGTTATAATGTGATGACTATAGTACTACTCTAGTTATACTATGCAAACTATAGTAATACTATAGTTATGCGATAAATACTATAGCATTACTAAGAAATAACTGTAGGATATCTTCATGAGGGCTCCTCCGATAGTCCAAAGACACGCTGGTGATGCGTTCAGGAAATGGCACCTCATTTTCTGAGGGGAGGGTGGATGTCTGCGGAGTGAGAAAGCCGCTGTCTCCCGGGCGAGCTGCTGATGGAGCACGCGTCGAGCGTGAGGGCGACGGGACGCCATTCTCAGCTTGCTGGATGAGCTGGGCTCGGCACGGCGGAGAGAGACGCCGAGAGACCTCGCCGTGTCAGAACGGGAGCCCAGCGAAGCGGGAGACGTCCCCTGGCGGCCCTCAGCCCGACACGCGCGACATGTTTGTTATTTTAAGATGCATTACACTTCAGGGGCTGGAGAGGAAGTGATGCGAGCGGACCTGACACCAGGAAGGGGGGGGGTGAGAGGAATGAGTCTTTAGTGCAGCCTGAGGGGAAAAAAATCACATATTGAAAAACCACATGTGATTACCCAACATGTGAAGACTAAACATGTTAAACATTAACATATAACCCCTCTCTGTACGGGGGGGCAACACAAAAATGTGACCAGTGCTTTTTCAATTTCAGGAACCGCATGTGATTTCATGGATTTTTCATGCGGAGACTTCCCATTCATGTGAAAACGATGTAAGCATGTGAATATTTCACAAATGGTATGTTTCAGTTCACGTGTCCGATACAGGTATGTCCAGTCCAAATGTGACCTTTTCTTTATGTATGAATATTTCACATCATTATTCAATATGTCTTCACTTCACTCCATCTTTTAATCTTTTCACTCAAACTTTCAATATTTACTCAAAATCATAAGGCACTGAAAAGCAGAAGCCGCTGTGTAAATACTGCACCTTTGTGGAGACATTTAATCAAAAACCTGCCTCCTGTGGGCCTTTCTGATGGCTCATTTTACCGAAGTAGTTTATGTTTGTCAGTGAACCTCACAACAGGGGTCTCAGTTTGAGATTTGCCAGGTGTGGAGGCGGGGCCTAATATGGGGTTCACCTGTGATAGGAGGCTGGTCTGACATCAGATCTACGCCGGCTTCTGTGAACTGGAGCGCCGGAGTGGCTTTATTGCGTACAGTCCATCACGTAGCATGCGACACATTTACTGACTCTCACGGCCGGGATTAAGGTTTGGCAAGAAAGAAAAAAAAATAAAATTCCACTGCTCGATTTATGTCCCAGGTCTTCACTGCATCTGAACTAGCTCTTAGCTTCTGTGAAAGAGGGTCACCTTCAAAATCGCATGTTTCTCCGCTGTGACAAAGGGGGGAGATATTTTACCTGATCCCCTCTGAAAGGATTAAAACTCCTGAAGGATTAAGATGTCTTTCATATTAAAGGTAGGAGAGGACGATGACACAGCTGGATATGAAATTTGATAAAAACTTCTGAAGGACGATGTCACACTCTCTCAGAACCATGACTGCAAAGACAAAGCTCTACAATACTGTACTTATTTGTTTATAAACACGTGCATTTACGTTGTACACTGAATCCATTTTGTAGATGGTTTTATCAAAAACTGGCATAAAATGAGTACATCCTGAAGGTCATTGAAATAACTCCAGAAACAGATCAAACATGCGTCTGTTATCTGTATAACTGTGAACATCAGGAAAATCCATCATCCTCAGTGCTTTTTGCAGCTCTGTACCTGCATTACGCAGCTGAACTGATCAGCACTTCCCAGAAGCCTAATCTTGGCTCAATTTTTCACCCATCGACAGTAAAGCCTGCTTTGGCAATAAATGCTCATACACAATACAGTAGATCACACCAGTTAAGCTGATTTAAATTTGAATTTACCTCTGTATGTTGGGAGGATGGAGAAAGACTAAAGGGACATGGGGCTCATTCTCTCAGTCTAGGCCCTTATTTTTTATCCTTCCTTCCTTTTCTTCAACACCTCTCTGCTCACCCACTGAGATGGCAAGGAAATCAAGTAGCCAAAGGAAGTACCAATGGGGAGTCACAGGATGTGAATCAGTAAAATGGCCCAGGGTGTAACTTTACTTTGAACATTTGGGGGTTTAAATGTTTAGACCCCGTCGCCAGTTGCCAGTGGCTGATACCCCTGTGCTATCTGAGGGGTCTTATTGGCATGTAATCATATCGGAGGGGGATCAAAACTTCCGAAGCTAGAAAATTAAGCACTTGTAAACGTCCAAACTGCCCTTCTGATGACACTGTCTCCAAGCTTTGTGTTTTGAGTTTGGTTATTCATTAGACTCACCAAAACACACCACCAAACGCATCACTCGAACACCACACCACGCTTATACCCAGTCATCCGCCAACTCACTATATAAATCCATTATCTGTTCATCATCCATCACTGATCCATTCATCCTCACTGCATGCATGGTTTCATCATTTCATCTATTATTCATCCATCTATTTTTATCCACATTTCCACCTCTAAATAAATTATTGGTTATCACTCCATCAACATCACATTCCTTATTTCAATATTATCCATCAAACCCCATAACTTTCCTCGTTTTTTTTTTTTTTTTTTTGCTGGACTTTAAATTTGACAATAAAACTGCACCCTGGCAGTTTTTAGAAATTTTGGAAATGCGTATACTCAGTACACTAACGTACAGTGCACCACTTCTTAATGAACAGAATGTTTCTCCTTTATACTTTATACATGAGATGCATCACAAAGTGCTTCACAGTATATGAGACTTCAAGAAATGGAGACTTTTGAATACGAGGCAATAAAAGCTCAAAAAAAGATCAAACAAACTGAGCATAAAACTAAGTCACAAAGGATACAGAATTTAAACAGAAGCCAGTAATAGAAGACAAAACTATTTAAGGCCAGTTTCACAGATACAGATTAAGCAGAGTCCAAGGCTAAATTGAAGACCCGCGTGCGGGAAGTACTTGAGTCACATTTTGCAAGAAATGAGCTGACACCAGTATTAACTGCCACAATGGCCAGAGCATTATCTGATACCAAAGATTTTCCGAAGAAGTAAGCAAGTCCTGTGTATTGGTGTGTTGCCGTTGTCAAATTCACCAAACTTTAGTGGAATACCCAAGTTTGTAGTGTTTGAGCAAGAATTACCAAAGTTCATGACTGTCCAATCAAAACGCTGGTATGTGTCACGTGACAATCTATGAAAATGGCGACCATGGATACTGGACATTTGGCTTCATCAGTTAAAAGTACTCAAGTCCAGCCATTTAGTGGTAAAAAGTACTTGACTCCAGGTATTAAAGGGACTATGTCAGCCGGGGTGCATGCGCGTGACGAAGAAAAACTTCTTGAAAGTGTTAGGTAAACTATTTCAAGATCTTTGGAGATTTCGTGTAAGCGTTTCAATCTGTTTATATCGCGTTCATCCTTGAGAAGTGTGATGAAATTTTTACCAAATAACTATCTTTATTGATCGTAGAGTCTGTTTGTAGCATCAGTTAGTCATAGTTCGGGTTTTTGTAGCGTTATTATTGCTTTTAAGTTAGCCTACGTTGATTGTTATGTCGTCTCATGGCGGGCGTCGAACTGGCAAAATGATCTATGACAGCTGCTTGTCAGACAAAATGTTGTGACACACAGGTTCTGCGAACATTAAAGACAGTTACTTGATAAAAATTTCCCCAAACTTCTCAAGGATGCACGTGATGCAAACAGATTGAAACTCCACCACGAATTCACCAGTTTACCTTACCTCACACTTTCAATGTGTTTTCGCCCGAAGAAATATGGATGGATAGTATAATTTATTCTCCGTGGGTCTCAGCAAAGATAAATGCAGTTACTCTGGCAACTCCGCGTTTGCAGGCCATCTTCTGTATTTAAAACAGCGACGAAGGTACGCTTTACACACGTACTAATAAGCTTGAGGTTTGTATTTCTGCTCCCTTGATATCGCACTGCATGTATGAAGATGTTTATCGACTGGACTACACATGTGCCCCAGCTGACATAGTCCCTTTAAGCTGAAGAAGGTACCTAAGTCCAAAACTAATTTTATTATTTATTTCACAATACACAAGTATTTTTCACAAAAAAAGGGTTTGCAGCTCTCTATAGCCCCTGGAAACAGCAATAGGCTCCACAGTACAAGTATACCATAAAAAAAAAAAAATCTGCAGCATGTCTTGAAAACTTTGACCCCCCCAAAATCTCAAAAGATTTATTTTGAGACTCAGGTACTTCTCTCACTCAGGTCTTCAATTCTATTTTGAATGGGCACTTTCCATGTATACCTCAGTTTAGGCCAGGCCTAAGATTACCCAGTCCTGCCAAACCACCCCTTAAACTAGAGGGTACTCGGTAGAGCACATACCTTCGCTATTCCATATATCTGTTCTTGTGGTAACAGAATATGTTCCGGATCACTTCCTAAATTAAATTAACTCTTCCTTGGACTATCACCTATCATCTTGCCAAATTTCGTGCCATACCGCTCCTGACGTTTTGAGTTATTTGGTCAGAAACATCACACAGACCTGCGCTAGACAGATATACAGGGTGTATCAAAAAAAAGTTTACACTTTGAAAATTGATAGAATATAACTTTCCAAAAATCTGTTATGATGTATTGATGGACCATGCCTTCATGCTCCTATTGACACCTTGTTAATCGCCTGCTGTTCCGCATGAGTGAACACGGGTTGTTTATTTTCAGCCGATTTAAACTGGCTTGCGCACAGAATTGAGGGGGTTAAAAACGAAACAAACATGATGGTTGGCAAGTTCAGACATTTAATTTCTTTCTCACCAATTTTCATGAAAATTGGATAAACCCTTTGTCCGCTACCAGCCCGCCAACTTCAGACTCGGATTGCCGAGGTTGCCATTTTGAGGCAGGATCCTGCAATGGTCCAACAGTCTGTTTATGACATGCTGAGGAGAGCAGAGGTCTGTGTACAAAGGAATGAAGCCCATGTCGAAGACTAAAATTTGAATGCAGTGTTCCTTGAACCATGGACTTAAGTACTGTCATGCTGTTGTAAGTGCGCTGAGAATAGCAAAATGTGAGTCCGATGTTAGCGGGCTGGTAGCGGACAAGGGGTTAATCCAATTTTCATGAAAATTTTTCAAAGTGTACACTTTTTTTGATACACCCTATATTTAATTCTTCCAGATCCAGAATCCAGAATATGTTCTGTATCACTTCCAAAATTAAATCAACTCATCCTTGGATTACCACTAATCATCCTACCAAATTTCGGGCCAAACCGTTCATAGCTTTTTGAGTTATCCTGTTAACAGACAGACAAACAAACAAATGACTCCCACCTAGCAGGACTGTTGTCAAAATCGTCTGGTGTCTGACTCGAGACTAGGGTCAATTTTGTAATGTGGTGAACAGTTACTTAGTACTTTGACCTTTGCCTCAGAACTTTAAATGTGTGGCCTAGGACAAGTGGATAGTGTAACATTGCTTAAGGGCACTCGGTAGAGCGCATACCTCCACCACGCCAAGGCAACTGTGTGCATTAGTTATTTTCATTGGCTGATGTAGGGTATTGTTGCATTCTACCACCAGGTGGCAGCAAAACCCAAGAGCACGCCGATTGGAAATCCGGCCCATTGGAAAGACTTCCAGTCTCCGCCAGCATAGCTGGACTTGTACTTTGGCTTAGATATATTTAAACTTAATCACTTGTTCCTCTTGTGCTACTGTAACATCCTGCAAAGTTTGGTTGAAATGTATGCAGCCGTTTTTGAGATATGCTGCTAACAAACAGACAAACAGACCAACAGACGACTAACGGAATTAAGTGACAAAATTACTCCCGCCTAACGGGACCGTTGTCGAAATCGTCTGGTGTCTGACTCGAGACTAGGGTCAATTTCATAAAGTGGTGAACAGTTACTTAGTACTTTGACCTTTGCCTCAGAACTTTAAATGTGTGGCCCAGGACAAGTGGATAATATAATATTGCTTAAAGGTGCACTATGCAAGTTTGTTTACTTTCTGCGTGATTATATTTTTGTCTCAATTTGCTGACATCTCTCCACGATCCGCTAGCTGCCTGCCCCTAAATTCATTATAAAAAAAACCCGGGCTCTGGAGACCGCACAGGCGTCACAAACTGCAAATAAACACAAGGGGCACAGGCTGTGCCCCACAACATAACAAACCGTCCCGGCCAATCACCGACAAGAGTTGACAGTTATGGAAGCGCGGGAAGGAGGGAACTATGGGAGGGAGGGGCGGGCTACCTCTGTTTTGTTTGAGTTCGAATGTCAACAGAAGTGAAAGTAAACAAACTTGCCTAGTGCACCTTTAAGGGCACTTGGTAGAGCGCATACCTCCACCACGCCAAGGCAACTCGGTGCATTAGTTATTTTCGTTGGCTGATGTAGGGTATTGTTGCACTCTACCGCCAGGTGGCAGCAAAACCCAAGAGCACGCCGATTGGAAATCCGGCCCATTGGAAAGACTTCAAATCTCCGCCAGCATAGCTGGACTTGTACTTTGGCCTTTATCTCTGCTGTACATGGCCTAAATTTAATCACTTGTTCCTCTTGTGCTACTGTAACATCCTGCAAAGTTTGGTTGAAAGGTATGCAGCCGTTTTTGAGATATCCTGCTAACAAACAGACAAACAGACAGAGAGATGACTAAGTGACATGATTGTCGATTTCAACAACCAGCAAACAAACAAACAGGAGTGAAAACATAACCTCCTGGGGGGAGGTAATAATTAGAGTACTGTAAAATTATTTTCAATACAATTACTAGTTGGGTAATAGCCTTGTTAAAAAAGAAAGGCCTTAAGATGATATTTAAATGTCCTGAAGGATTAACAGTCTTTAGTGCTGTGCTGAGTTTGCAGTGAAAGCATACATCTCCAGCCCTGAGAATCTCTCAGTATCTCAGTAGATTTGATTGAAGGGAAGTAAATACATTAGGCCTGGAGCACTGGAGAGATATAAAATGGATACTTCTGGTCCACTGTTCTTTTCTGATTCTGAGTGATGGTGAAGCCGGAGGCTGGGTGTAGATAGCGATGCAGAGTTTAGATCAGCGCTGTAGATCAGGAGAACAGCAAAACACTCAACAGAAGGGCAACAGAAACAGTCACCCCCCCCCTCCCAATCCAGCATCGCACCATTTTCTGCCACAAAACCACAGAACTAGAACCCAAAGCCAAGGCCAAGACCCAAAGCCGAGAACCAGACCCGTCTATTAACACAGCCGAATATGGAGAGCATATGTGGGCATCTGCAGTGCACAGTTGGATAATAGTGGGGTCAAAGAACCACGATTGCTGGAAATAAAGAATCCGCAAAACCAATGTGGTATTAAGCACGGAAAGTGCAAAAGAGATAGAATTGATACTTCTTGTCTATTTTTCAGGTTGGACAGTTCATGTATTGCAGAAAATTGTCATAGATTTATTCTTAATTTCAACTTTTTACAGATGCTCATCTCACTGACAGGGCTTGTTATCGCCATCGCTATAAAAATACATTGATTGGCAGAGAGTAAATATACAGTATAGTTTTCAGTAAAATTGTACATTCTATACTGTCTGTCCACCAGCTTTTCAGTATATACAGTAGGTTTAGATTTTAAACAGCCACAAACACTACAGTGAGAAGTCAGCTTCCGTGAAAAGCTGAATTTCAATTTGCACAAAAAAAATTAAAAAAAACTAATTAACTGTGAAGGCACTCATATTGTGATGTTGCAATGAAGAGCAGCATAGTAAGAATTTTAGAATAGATCATCTGAATATGGTTTATGGCTTAATTAGAACTTAAAATAAAATAATTATATAATAATAAAAAATAATGACTTGCAGATGCAGACTGCTTGGGTTTAATTCAAGGCTGTCTTCTCCCAGTGAACTGTCTTGGCAGTACATTGGGGGAAGACCCAATGGGTCAGTTTAAAATTTGTTGCTGCCTAATTTTCTTGTCAGCATGGTATTCTACAGTACCAGAACCTGAAACTTTTATCCATAGTGAGCTGCAGTTGATTGGATGAATCAAGAGCCAATCACAGCAAAACAGTAAGTAGATGGACTAAGCCCCCGGCACTGAACTGATCTTACTGTGGCTACACTGAGGGGTGACACCACAGTCTTCTCAATCTCAGTCAGGCGTCTCAGAC
This sequence comes from Gymnothorax javanicus, assembly GCA_029692085.1. Classification (NCBI taxonomy): domain Eukaryota; kingdom Metazoa; phylum Chordata; class Actinopteri; order Anguilliformes; family Muraenidae; genus Gymnothorax; species Gymnothorax javanicus. Next base: position 96,962,966 of record CM056202.1, on the reverse strand, counting down.
CAGGGAAGCAGTTGGACTGGGAAAATAGGTCATTACAATTTGCCACATGAACTGCAAGCAAAGGACTGGTTTTAAACTGACTGACCCACACATCTGTGACAGAGGAGCAGAGCATGATGGGAATTAAGTGAGGAAGCTCAGCTAAACAGATTCTGGGAAGGAAAATTATTCATAGCATCCCTAAAGCGAAACATCACGGTTTATTAAGCTGTATAATTCTGAGAATCTAAAATGCACCATAAATACATTCATAATGAGTCTCAATGCAGTAATTCCACTGTAAAAGCATATTCAAAAATGGCCTTTAGAATAATTGATTCATCATATCCAGTCATTACCATGGCTGTTATATCGCCAACGTGTATGAGAGAAACAATATATTTTAATGATCAGCGAAGGATCTTTCCTGTGAACGGAGTGCTCATTGTGTAGTCATGACGCTGCGGTGATAAATCGACAATCGTGCCTCCATATCCTTGATTGCGGTGATTAACGACCCATCTTACGGGCAGATGAAACGATGACCTCACCAGAGCAAGCACAATGCAGGTCCTCCTGCGCTCTTGTCTGATCAGCGTGTGAGATATTTCCACTGTCAGCTGCTGTCTGAATCTTCCTCCTCAAAAGTGTAAAGTAGGGACCAACGAGTTACTAATGGTGACATTATGTCCTCTTGGGACAAGTTAAAATGTTGCACCTTCCTGGGCAGACAAGAGCTTGACAAAATCAATTTGCTGTCATGGAAACTTTGCATTCTGTGTTCTTTTGTTGCCTCTGAGATGTCTTTTGATTGTTTGACAGAGACCGTTTTCAACGGGAGGTTGTCAGTTCCTGCACTCGCTCCTTTGCCTACATATTTAGATTCTACAAAGCTTTGAGCAGTGACAGAGCTCTTCATTGCGATCTTCTTCAAATTAAACAGTCAGCTGAAAGATACTACATTTCTAAAACAATTCTGTTAGTTCCAATGTACACACTGGGATATGGAAAACTCTGCTAGGGAGAATTGGGAACTGCTTTGGGCTGTAAAATTAATGGGGCACATTTATGTAAATGTTATGATTGCTATGGATGACCTCAGGAAGTCATTGTCCAAGCTTCTCTGGCTAGCAGGCTGGCTTGATTAAGTACAGTGAAAAAAACAGGGTTGAAATAGAATTTTCCCCCTCTCAGGCAGAGAATTGCTTGCCTTGTTTTATGTGTGCTTGACAAGTGTAATTTTCTCACCCCATCGGCAAGTCTTGCAGTGAATGAAAGGATCTCATTTCATCTCTCACTGGCAATATTTGTGTCTTTTCTTTGGGAAAATAAAAAATTTAACAGATTTTTTTTTGGTCTGAAAATGATACAAAAGCACTAGTTGAGATTGTCTTCACTGCGAAAAGCAAAAATAAGTGTAAAATAAGCAACTGCCCTCCAAAGCTGCGGATGACCTCTGGCGGTTAGGAGTGGGTGGACGATGTCCAGGAGGCTCTGGCAGGAGTGTCAGCCGGCAAAGCCCACGGCCTCCTCTGCAGAAGGGAAGTCTGGCCAGGTCGCCCAGCAGATGGACGATATCATTCATCACAGTGTCGTCGTCCCGAGTTTGTTTTTACGGCTAGTCTCGGCCATTTTTATTGTCTCGGGATTGGATCCTTTACATTCTAATTTCATCAGTGGTTGTTCTGACCTTGCGGGGGTCGGGGCCGCGCAAACGCGTGTAGCGCCAGCGTCTGCCCTCTTGCGGGCTCCGGACACGCCTCATTTCCTCTCCCTAAGGTCCGCGGGATCGGGAATTAGTCGCACAACTGGTCGTGGAGGGATTCATTGCAGTTTGATCAGTCAGAACCCATTTGGAACAGTGTGCGCTCCGAGGAAGGAATTAGCGAGAGTTTCGGCGTCGCGGCTCACCGCCGGATGAGTTTGGGCTCCAGTTTATCGCCACTCTGGGCAGGAAGTTAAAGCGCAGCAAACATAGCCGGTGATTCAGAGGCTTTTGCTCGGCGTCGCAGGGAAACTGGCGCATAAAACAATACATCGCTAAATTCCAGATGGTCCTGACAGTCAGATTTTTTAAAGCTTCCTTTTTTCTCCAACACTTCACTTTATCCGGGCGGTTCTCCCTACTCTGTGTGAGGCGAGTGTGTGATGCGAACTGAAGGACACACACCATGGAGTCTGAGGGCATGGAGAGGGCACGCATCGGGAGAAGAAACACTACAAATGATTCAAAATGATAAAAAAACATAAATAAATGAATAAATAAATCAATCCCATTGAAGCGAGTGAAAAGGTTTTAATTGAGGGCCCTGGGAAAAACAATGGTACACAAAACAAAGCAGTGGGTGATGGGAACTGGAGCTGGAGGCGGAGTACAGATGGAGACGTCCGTGTTTGGATTTCAAAACCAGCAGAACCGACCGACAGGGTATGGAAACAGCCCCTCGGCTCACTGCCAAATCAGCACCACACCAGACACTGCCACCATGATCCATGCAATAGAACCAAACATCGCCAATTACATGCTTGCGAATGGAAATAAGTCTGTGCTGAATATGTCCACAAACCGGGCTAAAAAAGAATATCCAGGCTCAGAAGGGCAAGCAGTCATTCATTCAGTGGATAAAGCATTACACACACCAGTGGTCACCAACCTTGTTCCTGAAGATCTCCCAGCCTGAAGGTTTTTATCGCAACCTTAATACGGCACACCTGAATCTGTTAATTAGTAGCTGAGCAGAACCTCGAGGTTTGGTGTGAAGTGTGCTTGGTGGGGTTGGAGTGCAAGCCTGCAGGAAGCAAGATCTCCAGAAACAGGGCTAGTGACCTCTGACATACACTGACCAAAAGCAGGAAGAACAAATAGCATCATCTTATGGCAATAATGACAATAAAACTATTTAAATTATGATCTTAAGGTGAAAATAACTTTCTAAATTCCATTGCAGTCAATATGAGTGTACTCTATTCAATCACTACACGACAGAGATCTATTATTGACCCACTAACATTGAATGATTTGTAAAGATAAAGTACATGCAGGAAATAAAATAGCAGCCGCACCATAAAACATGTTGTTTCCAAAACTGCTTCCTCACTGCAGTGCCCTTGAAATATGTACTGTCAGCTAAACATACTGCAAATCACCCACTGCTCACCCAAATACGGACCATTTCTTGCAACAGCAAATGTCACTGTACATTGGATAACAAAATTAACTGTGCAGTATTTTCTGGTCAAAATCTTACATCTCTGGATCATATGCACATTTCCATGGGCTGGTTGAGGATGAGGGAAAACCCTTTCCCGTACTGCGGCAGTGGCCCTCAGTGCCGATCCTGGGGCTCACAGTGTATGCTAGCTTTTGTTGCAACATCAACTGCAATTCTAGGATGTTAACTAGCTGGTAATTTGCTATTTTAATAAATCAATGTATTGGTGGCTTTTTCATGCCTAAGCCACATTTTGACAGAAATATGCAAACCTGCAATTAAGAATAAATGACCATGGAACATATTATCCTTGTTTTTTCTATATTACAAGTAATTTTAGCTATTAACATTGTAGACACTGAGAAAATCTGTAAATTACAAATTAGGTTATTGAAGACAAGTGTCTTGTTGTTTCAAGTTGCTTCAAAATACTTGCCTGAACTTATCAACATAAACCGGACACAAAACAGGTGTGTCTCTCTGACATTTGCTTGTGTAATAAATGGTTAATTCTCAAAACTATTGTTTCATTCACATAACAAGCCCAGTTCTGATTTATTGCTCGGATCAGACTTGCCCATCTTGATGGGTCACATTCATAATTTCAGGTGACCTGTATCTGTCTGTAATGTGAATGCATTTGCCCCCTGAAGCGGCAGGCATGCGCACATTGATACCTTTTTCTATGAGTCATTTGCGTCATCAAAAAAACCTGATTCAAACCAAGAAAGTAGATACACTCATAGCGAATGAATGGATGGGATTTTGCCCTTGAGGACGGCAAACAGTTTTTCAGGTGTACCTGATGAGGTTGAGAAGATGAAGAAAGAGAGATGGCTAGCTTTTTGGGATTTTAACAGCACTCAGCATGTGGGTACAGGCAAAAACAGCCACATGGGAATCCAATCAGGAATACATTTCGCAAAAGCACAGATGCTAACTTTCATAGTTGGGACCATTGACTGTAAATGGCCGAACTACAGTACAGCCCTCAGTAAAAGTCAAATTAGCGTGCTAGTTCATGCGCCTGATGCGTTAGTTCACGTGCTAGCTCAGACGCATCACTGAGGACAAATCACTCCAACATTTTCTGTTTGCACGGCAAGAAAAAGTCCTAGATTGTTCTTGCCAATTGTCTGTTGTGTGGTTATTACTTTGACAAAAAAATACACAATTTAATATGTACGTAACCAGAGCAATGATAATTTCGCAGAAATCTGCTGTTTTGAATTATTTCTGATAACGCTAATGGGCTTAGCATAGGGGTTGCAGCGATTCAACGGTTGTCTCCTAAGAGGAAATTAATATTGTAATTACGCCGTCATCATTTAGATATCGATAACAAATGACACATTTAATTGTACAAACAGGCGGGGACAGATAAAGCAGACCAGACATAAACTTGGTCTCCTGTCACGTAGTGGCATTGAATGTCTCAGTTATAATACCTAGGTAAGGGTACATTCTGGGTACCATTCAGGCGTGACCAGCGGGCCTTGCGCGCCAGCCGGTAGGAGCTAGCATATTAACTCGCACGCTGCTTGCGCGCTAGTTTTTACTTTTACTGAGGGCTGTACTGTACATCACTTCTATGCATTTGGGAAACGTACACTAGACCATTCTAATTTATGTTGCATTGCCTTGTATCACATTTATATCCGATCTAGGACCACAAATGAAAGTGGGTTCATTCTGATTTTAAGATCAAATTCTTGTGTCCATTCAGCTCTGAAAACATCAAATCTGTGTTACATCAAGGCAAAAAAAATCTACATACCCCAATTCCAATGAAGTTGGGACATTGTGTAAAACATAAATACAAACAGAATACAATGATTTGCAAATCCTTTTTGACCTATATTCAATTAAGTACTGCAAAGAAAAGATATTTAATTTTCAAACTGATAAACTTTATTGTTTTTTGGGAAATATTCACTCATTTTGAACTTGATGCCTGCAACATGTTCCAAAAAAGCTGGGACGGGGCATGTTTACCACTGTGTAACAGCACCTTTCCTTTTAACAGCACTCAATATGCGTTTGGGAACTGAGGACACTAAATGTAGAAGCTTTGTAGGTGGAATTCTTTCCCATTCTTGCTTGATGTACGACTTCAGTTGCTCAACAGTCCGGGGTCTCCGTTGTCGTATTTTGTGCTTCATAATGCGCCACACATTTTCAATGGGAGACAGGTGTGGACTGCAGGCAGGCCACTATATTTCCCGAACTCTTTTACTATGAAGTTACGTTGTTGTAACACGTGCAGAATGTGGCTTGGCATTGTCTTGCTGAAATAAGCAGGGACGTCCCTGAAAAAGACGTTGCTTGGATGGTAGCACATGTTGCTCAAAAACCGGTATGTACCTTTCAGCATTAATGGTGCCTTCACAGATGTGCAAATTACCCATGCCATGGGCACTAACACATCCCTATAACATCACAGATGCTGGCTTTTGAACTGATCACACTCTGGATGGTCCTTTTCCTCTTTAGCCCGGAGGACACAATGTCCATGATTTCCAAAAACAAATTGAAATATGGACTTGTCAGACCACTGCACACTTTTCCACTTTGCGTCAGTCCATCTCAGATGAGCTCGGGCCCACAGAAGCCGGCGGCGTTTCTGGGTGTTGTTGATATATGACTTTCGCTTTGCATGGTTGAGTTTTAACTTGTACTTGTAGATGTAGCTACTGTGCAAACTGACAAGGGTTTTCCAAAGTGTTCCTGAGCTCACATGGTAATATCCTTTACAGAATGATGTTGGTTTTTAATGCAGTGCCGCCTGAGGGACCGGCGGTCATGGGCATTCAATGACGGTTTTCGGCCTTGCCGCTTACGTGTAGAGATTTCTCTGGATTCTCTGAATCTTTTGATGATGTTATGGACTGTAGATGATGAAATCCCTAAATTCCTTGCAATTGCATGTTAAGAAACGTTGTTCTGAACTGTTGGACTATTTGCTCACGCAGTTGTTCACAAAGTGATGAATCTCGCCCCATCCTTGCTTGTAAAGGACTGAGCCTTTCGGGGATGCTGCTTTTATACCTAATCATGCCACTCACCTGTTTCCAATTAACCTGTTCACCTGTGGAATGTTCCAAACTTTCCCAGTCTTTTGTTGCCCCTGTCCCAACTTTTTTGGAAGGTGTTGCAGGCATCAAATTCAAAAAGAGTGAATATTTCCAAAAAACAATAAAGTTTATCAGTTTGAACATTAAATATCTTGTCTTTGTGGTGTAATTGGGGTTTGTAATTTGAATCACTTCAGCCTGGTAATGGGAACACAGCGCATGTGTCCACGGCTTCACAAATAAGGAATAAACCAATCATTCAATTTGATTAGTTAATTTTTTTTCCCATGGGGATTATTTTTAAGCAGTTGTTTCCAGTATATCACAATGTGGATTTGAAATTTTTATTTTTCAAGACATGCGTGGATTTTTCTGACAAAAAGTGGTTGTAGAGAGTAGACAAATACTGTACTTTAACTCTTTTCCCCATCATGACTAGTACATATGACGCGTATATGTACATCAATGGACCTTTTACCCAGCCTCCCCTGGGGTCGTCATTTTTTGTCATTATGGGGAAAGAGAGGGGGGAGTCGATGCGGAAAAGAGTTAAAGATGACATACACTCACTTAAGACAAACAAGTGGATTTGCATTGTTTGGGGTATCCTTTGTGATATTAGAGCTACTTTTTGCCGCATCATAGTGCTATTTTAACAGCTTGTTAAAATCTTACGAATGCGGTGCGGTCGGATCCAAAATCAGCTAGCATAGGTGGTCCCAGGACCGACCTTGAGAACCACTGGATTCGGGCACGACCTCTCAAAGTGATTCCCGATGAAGAGTGTTGTGATCAAATGGTTGACGTCTTGAAATAAACACTTGGGGAGCATGCCCTGCAGTGTGCGGACTTTATTTTATCGCTGTCATAGTGAAACCATAGAAATACTTAAGTCATACAGGTATTATAGTATACGCGTGGCTAACAGCATGTGGTACTCAATTTTCATAAACCAGAGTGCGCAGACAAGCCGTGTTTGGACAAGGCTGTACCCTGACCTTCAGAACATTTCCTTTCTTGTGTTTCTTGTAGCAATTCTGTGACGAGGCTTATATAACACATTTTTTTTCAGGATATCGCTATCTCTGCTAAGTTATTCAGTCTATTCTGATGTCGACCTCAGTCTGTTTTTGAATGGTGCCAGTTTTTAATAAGAGCCGTTCTAAACACTCAATCACCAGTTTGCAAATGAATATAATTATTCTGAGCACACTGGGGTCAACAAGTCTGTTCAAAAGCAATGTCAAAAAAAAAAAAAAAAAGCAGCCAATCACAGCTCTCATATGCCAGCTTATGTGATGTGTTCTGCTCTGCTGTGCTAATTCACCCCTGCTGGCTTGGAGCCAATCAGTAGATATGAGCTTCCATAGGTTGTCAGACAATACTATCAACTAAAGCACTGATGGTTCACCAAGCATGAAATTTATCATTTAAATAGAAAAAAATACTTTACCGTGATAAGGAGGGTCGTAAGAAGAGGCAGATTTTTTTTTCCGCCAAACCGAAAACATCTAACTTAGAACTAAGAACTTAAATTGAAAACAATGAACCAGAACTAAGATCTGACTACCAACATATTTACTGCAGTCCTGGCTTGATAGGCAGTTCCTGCGGCAAAATCTGAATCAGAACTAGATATTGAAACTGTGATCCTGGCCCTTCAATGCACACATGCGTGCGCGCGCACACACACACGCACACACACACACACACACACACACACACACACCCTCACTTGCGCACACAACCCACACAACACACAAACATGCGCACTACAGTGCAAGCATGTTTGGGTATGTGATTGCATCCCTGAATGTCGCATCGTATTTTAAAAACCACATTTCAGTAGCTTACGACCCTCTTACCAGTCAAAACACAGATATTCCTGTCAGATGCTGCAGTGGGATTTCAGCTTCACATTGAAATTATATAACATAATGTTTCATTCCCAGTCATTAAATTTAATAAACTTCTAGTGCAATGTGGAACAAAATGATAATTATGACACCGACAAAAAAAAAGGAAATCAATAAGGTTAACACTCTAATGAAAACATAATAAAAAAGTCACAAAAAACCCTCCCTTGGCACTTGGTAAAGTACATACCTCCGCCAGCAGCATTCTTTTTGACCTTTTTTGCCATGTTGACCTTGGCCTTTGACTTTAACTCATTAAAATGTAATCACCTCTCACTATTGTCATACATAACCTTCCCACAAAGTCTCATAAAAATCGGTGCAGAACTTTTTTCGCAATCCTGCAAACAAACGGGCAGACAAACAAACAAATGGGGGCAAAAACATAACCTTCGCGCAACTCGACGACAGACGCGATTATGAGGCTGAAATACTATATGAAATGCAGTATTTTCAGAGACCTCAGACCACCCATAATTCAGCTGAACAAAAGCAGCCCACGCCTCATTATTGAACAACATTACATTAAACAACTCCACCTCTACTAATCCTGCAAGGCATTTCACACTTTTTCATAAAGCCAGAATTTCACTGTCTGGAACATAATAATCCATATTTTTCTCCGGCTGCAACTCGTTTAGTCATTTGACAAATGAAATCCCGCGCCCCTCTAGCCTTACAAAACTCCTCTGGAAAACGGGAGAACACAATGAGCGGCCTCTGTACAACAGGACATAATGTGCTTACTGGGCTCATTATTTCCTTACAGAACCCGCCTCGCTGCAGAGAATAAACAGTAATAATCTCATTGACTCTCATTTGTGAGCAGATGCATTCACTGCATTTAAAATATTGAATACTCACAGCTACGTTCAGGAGCATAACAGCATGCTTTCTGTGTGATAACAGTAACTTGTGTGCATTAAAGAGTGGATGGTACATTATGTTCAAGTGAATGTTATTTCTTCTAAACAGGGTCCAGAGGAAAGGGGAGAGCGTGTTAGTGCACAGATCTGTCAGTGCTTGTCTGTGTGTGTGTGTGTGTGTGGACAAAATGTCCCTACGAGGCATGGAATCCCAGATGTCTTTATCCTTATGCGGACATTTTCAGGACTCCGTTAGGTTAGGGTTGGGATAAGGTTAGGGTTAGGTTAAGGTTAGGGTTAGTGTTAGCGTTAGATATGTACTGTTGAGGGTTAAGGTCAGGGAAATGGATTAGGGAGTGAATGCAAGTCTATGGAATGTCCCCACGAGACATGAAAACCCAATGTGTGTGTGTGTGCGCGTTTTTATTTATATATCGTGCTGGGGACCAAAATACCTCACAAAGATAATAAAGTCTGAGAAACCATGCGTTGTGGGGACCTTTTCTGGGTCCCCATGGGTACAAATCTTAATTCAGGGCTTAGGGCTAGGTTTAGGTCTAGGGTTGCTATTGGAATTTTGGTTCGGTTTAGGTCTAGTTTTAAGGTTACCTATTAAAATTAGACTCTACATTAAGGTAAGACCATAAATTAAGGTTAAAGGTTTGGCTGTTTTGGGGGTGTGCGGGTTAGGATTAGGGTTAGCTTTAAGATTGAGGTTAGGGTTAGGGTTTGGGATAGGGTTAGGTTTAGGGGGCTGCTAATGGGATTTTGGAGCAAAAATAATTTTTTAGTCCCCGGGGTGATAGAAAAATCTGCCTGTGTGTGTGTGCGTGTGCGTGTGTGTGTGTGTGTGTGAGTGAAAGGGTGATAACTTGACAAATAGCCATAACTCTGGACTCCCCACCGCCTCACATCGAGTTGATTTCATCAGTATGATGCTAACCTACAGGCCACTGAATGGAGTGGCTCAGGCCAATAGCAGTAAGTAATTAGCTTCCCCTCCTCCTTATCCACCCAGCCATCACGCCCCGAGTGTGGAACGAACCTACCTTCGTCTCGAAGTGTAGCTATGAATTCTGGGCTCGCTGAAAAACTATTCCTGTGCCCTCACCCGCTTTCTATTCCTGGAGTTTTCCTGGACACTCTCCAGAATCAACACCACCATTCCCTCAGCGAACAACGGCCCAGTCCTCCGCTGTCATGACAACAAGTGTCAGGAACACATGCACAGAGTCGCGAGAAAAAAACAAACCAGAGTTTATTTCCAAAAACAGGGTCAGACAGGCAAGGTCAGAAATCCACAGGGCAGGAATGCAGCACCGAATCACAAAGCACGTGCGTCATCAGGTAACAGCCAGAGTTTAAAAAATAAATAAATACATAAATAATTAATAAAAAAGAACAGGAGGGCAGAATGTGGTCCCAAAAACACAATCCAAACACTTGAAGTAAAAAAAAACAGGCAATGGTTTGTAATGAAGAAGGCAGAGAAGTTCAAACAGGGCAGAATCCAAAAATAAAATATAGCCAAGCAAAGTGTGACAATACGCCCACATCATAGCCTTGTGGACGACATGCTATTGACTAAAAATGTTCCTGTCATCACCATAGGGATCCTCTTCATATCACCACTGACCCGTGAAACAAAAATGAAAAGAACCAAAAAAACTTGTCATCTGTTGAGTGAGAACAGTAAATTGTGGACGGACTGATGAATGGACTGACGGACAGTTGGACCGACGGACAGACAGAGGATTGCAATATGCACCCATTGGGTGGAGTTAGGGTATAAAAACCGGGACAAATAGGGTACTAACATGGGACAGGCAAGCAGACAGAAAACAGTTCATACATTGCAGGATCAAAATCAACTGGGACGAACTCGCAACAACCTAGAGAAAGACCAGCGTTTAAATACATGTGGTCACATGAGCAAACAGGAATTCGGGGAGGGCTGGGCCGAGATGAATGTGTGGAGAGAGGGGCAAGAAATGAGAAAATCAATTGGTTGGTCAGGACAGGGAGACATGGAACATGGAAGCAAAACAAAACAAAAACACGTGGAAAAAGAAGACAAAGACAAACACGGAAACCATGTGACACGAGAGAAGCCGGAACAGAAACCTGACCGAAAACCCAACAATCCTTTCCGAATACTGACGACAGAATCTCTGTCCTCCATCTCTGTTGAAATCTCACAGCCTCAGACTATTTTTGATTGCATCCCACATCCTGCTGTTGTTGGTCAGGTCATGGTGTTTTTGTGGCTGTTCTTTGGGGGGCGCTATGGGTGTAAGCTGCACGCATTAACCCTTTGAGCGCCAAATGCATTTTCAAGGAATTAAAAATGTTGTTATCCTGAGCTGTTGAAAACCTATCATGTGGCAACTAAACAAGTTGCCACATGATAAGATTTCAACAGCATCTGACTTTGATATCTTACATCATTGGGCAACATGACGCTGAAAGGGTTAAAAGGCAGGGGTTTGCTGCATGGGACCCGGAGAGCCACAAGCTCTGCCGAATTCTGTTTTCACAGTAAAACCAGCACTGGATTTAGGCCCAAGTAACCAGGTGAAGTAAGCTGTGTAATTGACTGCTCTTAAAGATTAAGTGCAGAGTAACGGTGGAACGCCAGCAGAGCCTACAAGTCTCCGAGCTCCTCCTGCAGACCGCTCTGTTCAGGAGCAGAGTTTGGAGTACGCTCAAAGGCCTGCCTATTGTACCTTCTACCCTTCTAGACTACTCTTTTAATCAGCTTAATTCAAGGGCACAAATGGATAGCAGGGTAGCTTAGTTGCTTGACTCATAAGTGAAGAGTTACTTGTTCGAACCCCCAGTAGGGCTCGGGATTCTGACTTGATCTGGAGACATGAAGTTGAGAAGAACGCGGCCGGTTGACCCTTGAGCACAACCCTTATCCCCAAAACTGCCCCCGGGGCTTAACTTCGGTTTCTCTCTATCCATCGTAACTTACAACAGTTCTATTTGGCATTCCTCCCAGGGCGTTCTTGAAAATGCGAAACATGTTCTCAGTGGAAAATTCCCTGGTTAAATTAGGGTTAAAAAAGTGTGATTCAGTGAGGGAATTTCGTTCCTCAGAAATAGGAAACTGCAGTTTAGCGGGAGGCTGCTGGTGAGACAGCTGTTGAGCTCCTCTGGTCCCTCAGTGGAGTGAGAGATTATGAGTTTTATCTGGAGCGATGAAGCTGAGAAGAACTTGGGCCCTTGTGTAAGGCCTTTAGTGCCTAAACTCTTCCTGGGGCTTTACCCCTGTTTCTCTCTTTCACTCCTCCCGCCCTGACTGTTCTGCCCAGCATTTCCTGAGGTGTCCTCGAAAAAAGAGAGATGTTCTCAATGAGACTTCTGTGCTTACATAAAGGTTGAAAAAGAACAAAAAATGGACCTCTACAGTAGCCCTGTTTTTGACAGTTGTGTTACACAGCGAAGCCATTTGATTGGACGAAAGGTGCTCAAAGCCTCACCTTCCAGTCAGCACAGCACAAGGCTTTTTTGAGTTTTTTAAAGTGATTTTTCTGCGCAGCTGTTTTTGCAGTCGCAGGGGAAAGTGCGCTCCTGTAAAGAAGACACCCCTCGGTACACTCCAGCGCACTGCTGGGCGGCCGTCTCCTGCTGGAGATCTGAGCAGGAGCTCATTATGTAAATGAATGGCTTCATTAGCTCCCAGCTAGAGCGCCGCGGTTTGCCCTCAGGCTCATAGCAACACAGAGCAGAACATCTGCGAGTGGAGGAGAGACACCTTTATCCCACACGGATATGAATACTTCTGCCTTCTGCTAAACCAAGGGCAGTAAATGGAACACAGAGCATCTTTCACCCTCATGCTAAAATAAAGGTACCGGGGGCGGCCGGGTGGTTAGATTGTTTGGACTTGGAGCCGGTTTGATGGCCCATGACTGATGCAGCTGTTGGGCTCTTGAGCACGACTCTTATCCCCACACTGATCCAGAGGGGAGCTGACCCTGCTTAGTCTAATTGCCTGAGTGTTTTTTTGGATAAAAGCGCCTGCTAAATAACAGTACTATTTAGTGGGCTAATTACTGAATGAAGAGTACATTATAAACAAAAAGGCACTTAATCTTGCAGCTGGTGTAGTATCCGTTAGGTATATAGGATCGTACTACAAGCATTGGCTTAATAATTAATTAGTGAGGTTTTTTTTTTTTGTATTTTTTTTCTTGTGCAAGTTACTTATTTGCATCAACGAATACATAAAATGGCCGTTTGCAATGAACAGACAAGGACACAATCCCAACTGGTTATATAGGGACTGAAACCCACTATAATCTACATTTTTTTATTTTTTTATTTATTCCTTAAGCCCTTTGCATTGAGGAGCAGATCTTAGGTGCTAGCATCTATGGAGCTGTTCAACTGATGCAATCAGTTGCAGTGTCCTAACAATATGGGTAGATGCAAAATATATAGTGATCTTCACGAGAAGGTGGTGCTTTTAAACTACAGAGAATATGGATGTTTTAAGTTCCACCGCAGTCATCCAGGAATTGAAGGAAATTAAGCTCCTCATACAAGCCTGATCTGCAAACAACCTATCATATTTTCCAAAAAAACTTCCTTCTAGCACTCAATAAAAAATATCTTTCAAACCTAAAAAGTCTTATTTCCGGTGATGGAGCCAGCTAAAGCCACAACAGCCCAAATGTATGCCTATGTAGCAGTGAAACAAATCAGCTTTCTAAAGCAAACATGGAATTGATGCTTTGTCATGTAACTGTCCATTAAAGACAACAGATTGTTAGCCAACATTTTACCCTACCATTAATTTACATGTAGATAAGTCCCTTACAGGATTCAGTGGTCAATTATTGCCTCAAACAATCATTCCCAGAAATACAGAGTGATTATTACCTACTGGCATTGTAATGCGTAAAACAGCTGTAGTTCACACCCACTTTATACTTTCTTAGTAATTATATGTTGATTGAAAACACTTTGAAAATCATTAATTCATACTGAGCTTCATGAGTCAAAATGTTTGTTTTACAGTAAAATATGATTATGTTATGATTTGACTGTATGCTATGAGAAGAGCCACTTGGAGAGCGCTCTATTTTGGCTCATGGAAAGTCAGTCATTTTGAAAATCAAATATTTCTGGTCAAGTAGTTTATGATCCCGCAAATGTATTGTTTTACCTCTAAGCCATTTTCTGATTCTTCAGTATTTTAGTTTGAACAACTGAAAATTCAACGTACAATTTTTATGAGGATTCTTTGTGTTTGCAGCCCTTAGTCTGTACCAAAATTATGAAAATAAACTAAAATAAGCTAGAATTGTAAATGCTACTAGTGTCTTCTTTCGTTTAAGTTATTTCCCACTCCCTGCGACGCTCCAATCTTGAATTATAAAGCGGAACGCATAAATTGCCTGATTTGGCTTCTGCTCAAAGGGGTCAAAGAAAATTTTAATTTACCTCTACTGCATATTTCTTTCAATGCAGAGGATTAAACAAATATATAAATGTACCATCCTAGATCTTTGGCTATGTGTTGGAAAAAATGCCTCTGATTCACAGCATTTATTCTGCTTGTTAAAGCAACAGCATGAAGACACATAACATATTTTTTATAAGCCCAACTCAAAAAAAAAGTCAGAATGGTATGGAAAATGCACATAAAAACAGAAAGCAGAGATTTATAAATTAAATTTCACTTGTATTTCATTGCAGACAGTATGTATTCAGGAGTGATCACATGCAATTCCTGGATCGATACCACAAGCCCAACACTTTATTGCTGTTGGATTCATTTGTGAACTCACAACAGTTTATTTTGCAGTAAACTCTTTTTTTCTGCGTTCACACAGTAGTTTCATTGCACAATAAAAATGTCCACTGTCTCAATGCTCTTTCAGGCAGGTCTGGCATTACAAGCCCAGCTGGCTCAGAGCCATTGTGAGCATGTTCAACAGCTATCTCATAGATAGTACACCACACATGTTGCTTTCAAGACAAAGTAAGAATGAGATACAGCCCAGGGAATTTTAAGAGTCTCCTGTAACCTCTAGCAAATGTGATCTTAATTACTGCGGTAAAATCGGAAAAAGTTAACTGCAGTAATCATCACACCTTATATTGCACTTTGATTAAGAAGCCGTCAGTCCTCAGAGGGCACCATTAATCTAACCCTCAGACATGCTATTTACCATTAATTTTCCACCCTAAACCGTACAGCCACTTTCGTCTTCATCTTCATCTTCATTTCATCGAAAGTTTCCCAAATGTACTCGGCCTTGTTGATAGGTGCTTGTATTTGAACGGGGTTTGAAACAATGAGATGTTTTTGTATATATTCAATCATCTTTCAAATTACAGCGTATGTCTTTCAGTTCATTGCAGGCTAATGAGATAGCGTAACATAATCATTAGGGAACCTGCGCTTGAAACAAAGGTATCGTGTTCAATTCTAACTTAGTACTCCTGAGCAATGTCCCTCTCCTGAGTCACATGAATCGACTCGACTATATTAATGGATTCTTTTGAGAAATTCAGATTGAGTAAATGATTCCATCATTTCCACAGATTGGATATTCCAGCATCTCGTTGGGACCTCAAATGTCTCCTGCACTGGACTGAACATTACGTATGTGGGAGATGACATGACTTGGATTAACAGAACTGGACATTATGGATGTGGGAGATGACATGACTTGCATTAACAGAACTGGACATTATGGACGTGGGAGATGACATGACTTGCATTAACAGAACTGGACATTTTGGATGTGGGAGATAACATGACTTGCATTAACAGAACTGGACATTTTGGATGTGGGAGATAACATGACTTGCATTAACAGAACTGGACATTTTAGATGTGGGAGATAACATGACTTGCATTAACAGAACTGGACAT
This sequence comes from Gymnothorax javanicus, assembly GCA_029692085.1. Lineage (NCBI taxonomy): Eukaryota > Metazoa > Chordata > Actinopteri > Anguilliformes > Muraenidae > Gymnothorax > Gymnothorax javanicus. Next base: position 96,947,024 of record CM056202.1, on the reverse strand, counting down.
TTTGGATGTGGGAGATAACATGACTTGCATTAACAGAACTGGACATTTTGGATGTGGGAGATAACATGACTTGCATCAACAGAACTGGACATTTTGGATGTGGGAGATAACATGACTTGCATTAACAGAACTGGACATTTTGGATGTGGGAGATAACATGACTTGCATTAACAGAACTGAACATCATGGATGTGGGAGGCGGCAGCTCTAGTGTTGACAGAACTAAACTTTATCAATGGGGGGTGGTTTGTAATCTGTTGAATAAGCAAATAGAGTTACTCAGCCAATAGTTCATAGTTAGTCTTCCAGCAGCAGTTCCTGTTTGTGACTTTTTAGTAGTGATCGGTCTCTTGTCCTTCTGCATAAATACTCACCACAATGTACAAAAGACCTGGACAGAGATGGACTCTTAAAGCTTACTTTACCTGTGCATAACTCTTAGTTACATCCTGAAGAAAATGGGAACATTTCATACCATTGATTTTGCGCAGACTGTATATAAATGATCTCTTTCCCTTCCCAATTCTCCCATGTATGAGTGCATGTGAGCATGTGTGTTTGCGTGTGTGTGTGTGTGTGTGTGTGTGCGCGTGCGTGTGCGTGAGAGAGAGTGAGAACATGTGTGACACTGCATGTTTTGACAGTGCCTTATATCTCATTGCCAAAGCATGTAAGTTCATAAAGTGCAATTAAAAACCTGTCTGACACATAAATATGAACTGTGATTGACTCTGGTAACAGTGTAATTGTTAAAAGGCCCTGCGGATGGGTAACGCTGAGGCTGCACAGCACTGTAGCGTGATGGGTCGTTAGGTTGATTGCCAGGTGTGGTGTAGTCATTCCTGCACCCAGCGTATGTGGTTCTTTGCAGGAAGTGCTTCTGCTCTTGTATATCCTGCTCCACAGTTAGCTTGTGTGTTGATTAAAAGTGTGAGCCAGTCAGGAGTAGAGAGGCTTCTAATAATGCAATAAATGCAATCCAAATAGCTGAATGTGGTTTTATCTGCTAACAAGCTTGAACTGGTTCGGCTAGTTCTAGCTGGGACCTCACTCTCTGTTTACCTGGCTGTGGTCAGGTAACTGGACAGCCCTTTGAGCCAGCACCACGAAGTGCTCCAGGTTTGATGGGGTTATGCCTTTTGCTCAGTGACCTTTGACCTTTTCCAGTAATAAGCACTACACACCTTAAGACAGGGGTGTCCAATCTTATCCAGAAAGGGCCGCTGTGAGTGCAGGTTTTTGTGCTAGCCAGCAGTGCTACAGCACCTGATTCCACTATTTAACTAATTAGGGGTTTCAATTAGGACCTTGGTGGGTAGAATCAGGTGTGTTAGTGTTGGGCTCTAACAAAAACCAGCACCCACACCGGCCCTTTCTGGATAAGATTGGACACCCCTGCCTTAAGAACAGGTCACGGAACAGAGGATCCATTTAATAGAATCACCCCAGCAAAAAGAGTTCAGAGGAGCATCACTGTATTTGGGTCAGTATTGCCTTAAATAAACTTCCATTCCTCAAAGTGGTTCTTTGCTTTGTGGATGAATTCCACAGGTTACATTAATTATATTTTTTTTTTTTCATAATTCCACAGAAAACACTGAGATTGTGCAGCAATGAGAAATCTCCAGGTAAAAAACATATCTCATGAGAAGCCATGTACAGTATATCTGGTCATGCATGCAGGCACATTTTTGAGGAAAAAACAGGCAAGTAAAAAATTAGCAACTGACTTAAAGCATGTTAGCTAATTACTTAATGATAAGTCGCATGAAAATTAACCCACTACCTTCTGGCAACAAATTCCATGACGTTATATGCTGGTCTGGTGCCTCCGGGAGAGTAGTTCTGCCGCTGTATTTTACAATGATGGTCTGTTGTCAGAACTCCTGAGATAACCTCTGCTGCAGAGAGGAAGGGGATTGGACAGCACAGCTGCTACAGTACAGCCCTCAGTAAAAGTCAAATTAGCGTGCTAGTTCACGCGCTAGCTCAGACGCATTACTGAGGTCAAATCACTCCAACATTTTCTGTTTGCACAGCAAGAAAAAGTCCTAGATTGTTCTCGTCTCTTGTGTGGTTATTGCTTTTACAAAAAAAAAAAAAAAAAAAAACACAATTTAATACGTACGTAATCAGAGCAACGGTAATTTCACATAAATCTGCCATTTTGAATTATTTCCGATAACGCTAATGGGCTTAGCATAGTGGTTGCAGCGACCCATTCAGCTGTGCAGGGGTGTACCGAAACAGCCGAAGCAGGTCGCGTATGTGAGTAATCTCTATGCGGCTACTCCACTAAACCATCGGAAAATCCCGCTTGACATTCTGTGTGCCACTTGTAGTTTGCAAATTGCGTATCTGTCGGGAACGAGACTTTCGCCTCTATTTGTTTCGCGGCCACAGAGCTTGTTAACACGTAGCATATCGTACTTTTCGCTCAACACGGAAGCGATTGTAAGGAGACGACAAATTTACGCATTAAAACTTTTACCTCAAACTTGATTTCGGCAAAGCGTTGGAGGGGGGGCAGTACAATTAAAGTACAGTTTAGACAGAAAACAAATATTGCTTTCATTCCTAAGTTTCGTTCGGACAGGGATTCAGCATTGATATAAAAAATACAATACTTCACGGCTGTTTTCAAAATAAAATAATCCGTTCTGTCGTTTTTCTTTCTGTTTTCCACATGAATCTGTCGTTTGTCTTTCTCGTTCATTTAGATATCGATAACAAATGACACATTTAATTGTACAAACGGGCGGGGACAGGTAAAGCAGACCAGGCATAAACTTGGTCTCCCGTCACGCAGTGGCATTGAATGTCTCAGTTATAATACCTAAGTAGGGGTACATTCTGGGTACCATTCAGGCGTGACCAGCGGGCCTTGCGCGCCAGCCGGTGGGAGCTAGCATTAACTCGCACTAGTTTTTACTTTTACTGAGGGCTGTACTGTACCTACACTACCAGTCAAAAAGTTTTTGCACACCCTAAGTTCTTGTCAAGTCTTTATCTTACATGTATGTTTACAACATAGAAATCTCTAAAACCCAATATTTGTTTATTACAAATAATACATTTACAAGAAAAATCCAAAAGAAATCCAGCACAGGTGATTGAAATGATCAGCTCGCTATCAACCCCCCGAAGCTGCTTGATAATGAGTAGATCATGTGAATCACTTGTGCTGGAGCAGGGAGAGATCTAACACATGCAGGACAGGTGGTCCTACAGGAGAGGTTTGAGAAGCACTGGATTAACCATCTTTACCGATCTGCTTAAATATTGACAAAATGACTGATCCTGGTTTTTCTTAATTTTTGTTATACACATGGTTTATACATTGGGCTTCAGTTTTCCTACCTTTCTGTTATACAACCAATATGAAACTATTACGCAAGAATAAAATATATTAAAAAAAAACAATTACAGAAAATATTGCAGTGTGCAAAAACTTTTGACTGGTAGTGTAGCTATCCAAAAAAAAGAAAAAAAAAGTCAAGTTTATCAGTCTTTCATTCTAAACGTCACCCTGCCAGCCGCAGAGAGCAGGAGGAGAACATATGGAGTAATAATGCGGTCCTTCCCTGCGTATGATATTGGTGAGTGTCATGCTAACGGGAAATGCTACTTCATCGGAGCATATAAATAAATGAATCTGATCTAGGGAAAAATGGCTAAACTAAAATATTCATCACATTTATCTGCAGAGCACTGCCACCTTCATTATTTGGCCCGGTAACCCAATGTACTTGAGTTACCCTCAGGTGTGGGTCTACCAGAGGACAGTCTGCAGCATCAGCGGAACAAAACAGGTTTGAAACCACAGCCACACCTACCTGGACCTAAGGGAAGATATAATACCACAATATGCAGGTTTTTGTGAGATTTCCTTATTTCCCAGCGCTACAGTTTACCTTGGAAGTAGGGTGAAGCTAGCACCAAACACATTCCATCACTTTCCGTTTGAATAGGCTCGAGATACCTGACTGCACTGTTCCCTCTCACCTGCTGTTCTCCTCGCCCCTCTTTGGATGTTTAAGCAGCAAATAACCAATCAGACTCTACCATTTAATCGATATAGGAGAATTCTTCTTCTTTATTTTTAGTACACAGGTGCTAATGTGCACCTTATTTCCCTCAGAACTGCATCTCTGCTCCACTGTTTGTTGTTTTTGACCTAATTAATACTGGGTAGTTTGTGAGGACACACAAAGTTCCACCAGTTCCTCTGCTCAGCACGTCTCTGCTGGACTGTGGGAGGAAAGTGGAGTTTTTTGAGGAGACCCAGGGGCGCAGTATGTTTTCTCCACTCAGAGTGGCCCCGACTGGGATTCACACCAGCAGAAAGTACTCTGACCTCCAGCTCCATCTCCACTGCATACCCCTGCAGTGCAATGTTTGGATATGTGGGTTTGAACCAAAATGATGCAGGTTTGATTCCCCGGCTATTGTACTGCACCTTTTAGCCATAGTTCCTTAAGATGATTTGCTTCACAATTCCATATATCAAGTGGTGTAAATTTTGTTTAAATAACGGTAAATTCGCCTGTGTATGAGCATCTGCTGATTTCCAGTAATGCAATATTCAATGTAATCACTCAGTAATTATTTATTAAAAATGTTTTACTAAAAAAGACTAAAAAAACAGTCCTTGTAATATCAGCTATGTGGTCCCATCGCAGAATTTGTGGCTTGCTTAGCTGAAACCCGGAAGAGATTAATCACACTGTGTTCTGTGAAGGGTTTACAAGTTCAAGAGCTAAAAAAGATTTGCTGCCTCGCACCTTTTTCCTGTCATTGGCAGAAGATGTTATCGACTTTAAATGCCCCTCCACAGCTCGTTTGCCCTTGCTGCGAACACAATACTTTAGATTGATCGGCTCCGTATGGTTGTTGCATCATTAGATGGTGATTGAGATTGCTGTGACAGAGAGAGCAGATAGCCGTTATACAGTCCGATGACATGCTAACTGTCCTCAATCCCCTAAAGCTTTACACGGTCTATTTGTCACGCACAGAATTAGCCGCCGGGGTTGCGCTATGACATTAGCATGAGGACAGGGGGAGTGTACTGTGTGAATTGTTAGCAAAAGGAGGCCAGGTGTTTGTGGATGGAGTCAAGGCTGAATCAGTGTGTGTCATCAGTAACCTCAGCTCAAGGCCGTCGGACATTGTGAGGTGCGTGACATCTTTTTTTTTCTTTTAGTCCACAGTTAGTTTCTGACTGTTACCCTGGATGAAGAACTGTTGTTAAGGGCTGTGCAGGACTAGCCTCCTGTCCAGGGGTGTTTTACCACCTATGCCCAATGCATCCCGGGATGGGCTCCAGCACCACTGTGACTTCAGTCAGGAATGAGTGGGTTAGATAATTGATGTATGGATAGATGGATGGGTGGATAGATGAATGGATGGCTTGACGGATGGGATGGACAAACAAATGAATGGAAGCAAAGATGGATGGATGGATTAACAGTTATTTGTGTGGATGGGTGAATGGATAGATGGACAGATGGATGGATGATGGGTGAAGAAAGGATGGATGGATTAATGGATGTATGGATAGATGGATAGATGGACAGTTTGCTTGATTATATCACAGGATTGGTGAACGTCAGTATCCTCTCACTTTCCCACCTGACTCTGGGTGTGGTGTGTGGTCATGAATATTTACTCTGATCAGTGGAGTTCATACAGTGGGCCTGCGAGACACTCTGGGCTTGGATTTGGTTCTTTAGGAAGAGTGATTATGGGTACTGTACTGTATAATTTTAGTACTGTTCTGACATTATCATCCAGCATTATGGCTCGGAGTGAAAGACTCAGAAAGCTGTAGTTTGATGGCACTTAGTCAAAAAACTGCCGTTGGATGGCACTATGTTGGCCGCCTATTTTGAAAGCATGCAATATAAAAATCTCCGCGCTATTAAAATAATTCCAACCTGAGATACGACCTTGTTCCCTTGACAAGGGGTCAACAACTTTTGTCCTCACAGTCTACAATAAATTGTATTGAAATTTACATCCACAGCATCGTACTTTACGGTATATAAGAGATATTATCAACCATACATACACATAACATGCTGAATATAGGAGATATGGGGAATAACTAATATTAACCTTTAAAGCGCTGAAATAAATTTTAAAAAAATTTAAAATTAAACTATCTTGTGCTGTTGAAAACCTATCATGTGGTGACTTGTTTAAAAGAGCTCCCCTGCAGGAGCTCTTTTAAACAAGTCGCCACCTGATCGGTTTTCAACAGCTTAGAATTTGATATCTTACACCATTGAGCAACACTATTTGTATGTAGCGCTCTTAGAATTAAATGTGAGTGAAATCCAGCTGGTCCCGATGAATGTGCGAATTTCTAAATACTATTTTCATTTTTAACTGTGGAACATGAATAGCTTCAGGTTGGAAAAAAATGACCTTATCTTTTTCCCTCCAGGCCATGGAAGTCTATCCTCATTATAAGTCATTCAAACCTCACAGGCCATATAAGCATCTGTATTGCCTCTAAAGGGTTATCTGTAGTGCTGGATTAATGTGACACTAAAACACCACCACCACCAACATCATCTTCCTCCACCCCCATACGTGAGATATTTGCCATGATGTCACTACTTTACATTTCAGTTACAAAAAGAAATGCAATTCTCCCAAGAAATATCATAAAAACATCTGAAACCCATAAAATGAGTCCTGTAAAACTTCGTCTAGTAACATACATGACACACGTTGCTGGATAAATCAAAAGACTGAACAACTAACAAACTGAATCAAGTTTATTGTACTTGCTATTTAAAAAAAAATCCTTATGTATGCTTTATTTCACCATGGCGGACAGGCTAAGATGAGTATCATGTACCTTTACAGTGCTGAAATAAATTTAAAAAAATATAAATTTAATTATCTTGGGCTGTTGAAAACCTATCATGTGGCAACTTGTTTAAGCAAGTCGCCACATGATAAGATATCAAAATCAAAGCTTTTGAAAACCTACATCATTGAGCAACAATAGCTGTACTTAGCGCTTAATACTTACAAATGTGTTATAGCCAACAGCACTACACATCAGCAAATTAACTGATGATATGTTCCATAAATCACGCATAACCTTTTGTGAATGTGACATAATGCTTATCAGAAGCTGATTGTTCACACTAAAACTCATAGCATGCACACTGTAAAACCAAATGTTTAAGATTTGAACACATGCTAAACACTTTTTTGTTACACTTTTTAAACATGTCAGTGTTTAGATTCAGTTTCAAAGTGTATTCAACAAACCTGAAAAACCTCGATTGCAACATCCAATAAACATCAGCGTTTTGAATGAGAACACCTATTTATGAAAATAATCACCATGCATTTAGCTTTTACACACTGGTGTTTAGATTATAAACACAACACATGGTCCACAGTTTTACAGTGCAGAATATCGCTTTGGGTCAGGCTTTCGATATAACCAGGTTTTCGACGCATCAGTTTTACTCAAAGTTTTTGCCTTTTGAGGTGGAAGGTGTTCACTTCCATTCAACAGGTGGTACTTACACGTTAGTGTGTGTTATTTTGAGTTAAGCAATAAAATTTCGTGAATTTTCCTCAACGAATTAGTCAGAGTGTGAGGTATCGTTCAGGAACCAGTCGCGAGAACCAGGAAATGCAATGAATGTGTTTTTATTAAGCGAGGGGGTAAACCCCCGCAGGACCGAAGGCAACAGTACAAAGTCCACAATCCAAAAATCACAATTCCAGGGGCAGAATCCAAAGTCGAAAAACCAGGGCAGCAATACAGTAATCGTAGTCAGACAAAAAGGGTTCGATACACAGGAGCAGATAACAAAACCAGATCAGAGCCAAAAATCGGAAGTCGGACGGTCCAGTCAGAAAAGCAACACAATGAGTACAAGGCGAAAACGAGAGCAGCACAGGTAGACTAGGGAAGCGTTCTGACAGGGATCTGCTGTGAAAAGACTGCTTAAATACACACAAGGGAAGTCACATGCTATGATTAGGATCAGGTGAAGAGGATCAGACTAATTACGTGGGAGCAAACACAAGGGAGAACCTAATCACATGAAATTGGCAAAAGCCAAAACGCGGACAGGGATCACGAGACAGCCTATAGACAAAACATACAGCTCCGGTTAGGGAGTTCTAACATGCACAGATAATGAGAGGCAGGACAGAGTAGAGCAGGTGCGGAGGATCCGCTGAATTTGCAGCAAAGACTAAGTGAAGGCAAGAGGCGGAGATTAGAACAGGGCGAAAAGCTGAGAGCTTGTTAATCAATTAGTAAGTGCAGCTATACAATCCCTAGTGCTCGTTAGTAAGTTAGTATTATATACAATGTTAGTCTTGGTTAGTAACTTTAACAAAATAACAAACTGTTAGTATGGGTTAGTAAAATAGAGAAGAGAGGCGAAGGAAGCAAACGAGATTAGAAAGAATGTTTGAAACCCAGAAACCATGAAATCACCTAAACATGTGACACCCAGGACTTGGGGAGAAGCTGTAGCTTAAAAGACCAGACAGGGGAGACAAAGTGCAATGAAGGGCATGGGCAAAGACATGGACCGGACTATAACGGAAATGTGGATCTGGCAGGGCAAAAACAAAAACATGGCAAGGAACAAAACTAAACAGAACATGGCAAAAACAGAACAGGCATGGCAGAAACATAACGGGGCATGGTAAAAAACAGAACAGACATGGCAGAAACAGAACAGGCATGACAGAATCATAACACACAGAAACAATATTTAAACAGCTTATTCATGAAAAAAAGCGCATAATTAATTTTTGTGGCCTATTTTTAACTTACTGCAGTAATATCTATAACCACTCAGCACATGCGTCAAAAACAAGGTCATTTTTTTCCACGACCATCCTCGGTAAACAGTGTTGTAGGAAATTTGTTTTCTTTGCTTGTTGGCATTTATTTCCAAAAATATTTGGATTTTCCATCAGCATATTCTAGTCTTTGCAAAGCCCCAATATAAACTGTTTTGTTTTCGGAACAGTAATCTAAATGGGCAGTTTATTGGTAGTGCGTCGGAAACCTGACCCTCTTTCCTACTTGGTGCTGCATTGGAGAGGTGGAGGTTATTTGAATATAAGCATGGCTGTTGTCCAGTGTAGCCCAGATGGGGGAACACAAGAGACATTCTGTTTGTAAACTCATCAAACGCTCTGCAGTTTGAGTGTCAGTCATTTGTATTCAAATGAAGATTTTACGCTCCCTTTGCTGCCATCCTGTTCCCCGCTCCCTGGCTCAGGTCTGTTCTGCCTCTTTGGGTCTCAACAGTTTTTCCCCTGATATAACTCATGGTGTCATTACCATCTACTCAAATTATATTTCAAACATAAAAGCAATTTGCTATCTGTGCAACAGTATAATTCACACTAAATTCACACTAGATTAATGTAGTATTAATTTCCTCTGCAGAGGTCATGATTATTTAAGTGATTCCTAAAAAAAAAAAAAACAATCATCTCCCTCCTGTCCAAATATCAACCAATTTTACTCAATTGCAAAGTTTTTTTTTTTTTTTCACGTTTAACCGTGGTTATTCTATTAAAGCGTGGCAGTGAAATACTGCCGTTCTGGACCTCTAGACCCCTCTCCCTGGCGATATGCCATCCGAAGGGTTTTTAGCTCATCTTAAAGTTCAACAGAGGGCTGCTCCAGCCCTGGAGATGTACCACCCATAGGTCTAACTCCAGCTCAAACAACGCACACCTCACTCAGTTGCTACAGATGTTATTGAGCTGTTACGAGTTATCAGCATCAGTCGGGTACATCAAATTGAAACAAATGTAAATTATCACAACCAAGATGGTTAATTTGAACAGTTAGAGTTCTACAGCACTGAGTTAGTTGACTAGCTCTCAAGTAAGGCCAAGGTATGTATAGTAATAAAATAATAAAAAAATATAATAAAAGGGGTGCAATGTAGCACAGTGGTTATACAACTGAAGTCACTCAGCATAATTTTGGACATCTGTATTTTAATACCTGTGGCATCATAATATTGTTATGTATGAGTATTTTATGTAAAGCTCTGCATATCATTTGTAAATGGAGATTTGTTACATGCTGTATTTGCTGCCTTGCTGGTCAGCTATTTATTTTGTTCATCAGCACCCTCTGGTGGTGTGTCTGTAGCAAAACATGATCTGATGTAATATCGCTTCTCTGTAATAGACTAGTGCTTTCTAGAAGCTTCTGGCATCTTCCTGCCTGGAGGGGGCGGGATTACCCAGGAATCCTGTAGATCTTTCCAGAATGTTGCTAGTCTATATAAATGCTGTGATTTTGGTCACCAGTGGCAGAGTTTTTGTTTTGGCAACAGAGTTACATAGTGGCATTAGAGTGTTATTAGAGGATTGAACAGTGGATTATTTGTAGACGTTTTTTTTTTATCAGTGAAGAATAAATTTGTTTAAGTTGTCATTGCTGGTTTTCTCTGTTGTGATTTTCAAGTCATAACAAATTGGAGGTTCCACCGAGATAAACCATTAATTGGATCAATGATTGGATTCACCAAAGAGTAAAGCTGAATTATTATTTTAAATCTTGTGACTATTTGAAAAACCAGCAATCATGACTTTTGATGTTGAAATTTTTTTGAAAACTCCAACCCAGGAATCAATTGTGCAGGCAAAGAAGAAGGACTTGCTGCAAATAGCCTCAACCCTTGGATTATCTGATGTGAAATCATCAATGAAGAAACAAGAAATATTGAACATTTTGGTGCAACATTTCATCGATGAAGATATCTTTGGGGAAGAAGCAGCAGAATTGATTAAAGATGTGGAAGTGTCTGCAACAGAGCTGCAAAGACTTGAATTTCAGCTACGCCTGAAAGAACTGGAAGAAAGAAGGAAGGAGAGAGAACTGGAAGAAAAAAAGGTTGGAGAAGGAGAGAAAACTGGAAGAAAGAAGGTTGGAGAAGGAGAGAGAACTGGAAGAAAGAAGGATGGACTTGCAGTACGAATTGGAAATGAAGAAAATAGAAGCAGGTACTGTTACAAAATCTTTTGGACTTTCTGATCATTTTGATGTGGTTAAACACATCAGACTTGTTCCTCCTTTCCTAGAAAATGATGTTGACCAATACTTTACCCATTTTGAAAAAATTGCTGAAAATTTGAAATGGCCAAAAGAGCATTGGACAATGATGTTACAAAGTGTTCTTACTGGTAAAGCTAGGAAAATCTATAACCAGTTATCTGTCCAACAGTGTTCTTATTATGATTTTGTCAAATCTGCCATTCTGAAAGGTTATGAATTGGTCCCCGAGGCTTACAGGCAAAAATTTAGGAATTCTCGCAAGGAAGCCAGTCAAACTCATGTTGAATTTGGCAGGTTGAAAGGAACAGTTGTTTGATCAGTGGCGTAATTCCATGAAATTTGAGAAAGATTTTGACAGAATGAGGCAACTTATTTTGGTTGAGGAATTCAAAAGGTGTATACAGCCTGATATCAAGACTTTCCTTGAGGAGAAACAAGCCAATACTCTGCAAGATGTTTCCACCCTAGCTGATAGTTATGTATTGACTCATAAGTCTTCTTTTGTCCAAAAATCCACTTTTTCTAAATTTCAAGGCAAGTCTCAGTCCAAGACTTCTTTTAATAACACTTCTAATGATTCTATGGCCACTTCTGAGAGGAAACCTTCCAGTGAGAAGCAATCCTCTGATTCTTTACCTTCTGTGTCTTGCAATACTGCAAAAAGCAAGGTCACCTTATTTCGGAGTGTTATGCTCTCAAGAAAAAACAACAACGAGAAGAAACCAAGCCAACTGCTTTCACTAGGAGAGAATCTCTTGTATCAAAGGTCAGTTCGCCTGACCCTCTACCTTCTGTGTCTGATTCTGTTATGGAGGGTTTTGAGCCATTCATCACCGATGGTTTTGTCTCACTTTCGCATGATTTTTCCTCATCTGCTCCTGTTCAAATTCTAAGGGATACTGGATCTTCCCAATCTCTTATTCTTGCAGATATTCTGCCTTTTTCGGACAAATCATCTACTCAGGCTAATGTCCTTATTCAAGGAGTAGAATGTGGTTTTACAAGTGTACCTCTCCATAATGTTCATCTCAAATCAGACTTGGTCTCTGGGCCTGTTACTGTTGGTGTTAGGTCTTCTCTTCCTTTCAAAGGTGTTAATTTGCTTCTTGGTAATAATCTTGTTGGGGATAAGGTTGTGCCCTACCCTGTTGTAACTGACACTCCTTTGATTGATCAAGAGTCTGACTCTATAGAGAAGGAAATTCCAGACCTCTATCCTTCATGTGCAGTTACTCGTTCTATGGCCGAAAAGGCTATTCAAGATGATGCTGACCTGGACTTCAACCTGGCTGACACCTTCATTGGGCAGTCTTTTCATCAGGAACCTTCCAGTCCAGAGATGTCTGGGAAATCTTCAGACTTGTCCTTGTCAGGTCATTCTAATGACATTCTGTCTCGGAAACAACTTATTCAGGAGCAACAACAAGCTCGTGATCTAGCGCATCTTCTACCACAGGCTGCAAGTGAACAAGAGGCTACTCAAGTTCCTGTCTGTATTTACTACAAAAATGGTGTGCTTATGAGAAAGTGGCGTCCACCTGATGTTTCTGCAGATGAAGAGTGGATGATTACCCATCAAATTGTTCTTCCAAAGTCTTATGGTCAAGAAACTCTTAGTCTGGCCCATGACAATCCTATGTCAGGTCATTTGGGTATCAAGAAGACCTTTCAACGTGTCAGGAACCACTTCTTCTGGCCTTCCATGAGGTCCGATGTACAGGAGTACTACAAATCCTGTTATACTTGTCAAATGGTTGGGAAGCCGAACCAGAATATTCCAAAGGCTCGACTTAAGCTCATTCCCGCTTTTGAAGAACCTTTCAGTCGGATCATCATTGACTGTGTTGGACCATTGCCGAAGACTAGATCTGGTTGTGAGTACCTACTAACTATCATGTGTGCTTCCACTCGGTTTCCTGAGGCAATTCCACTTCATAATATCAAGGCGAAGACTATCATCAAGGCTCTTACAAAGTTTTTCTGCTTTGTTGGTCTTCCTAAATCTATTCAGTCTGATCAAGGGTCAAATTTCATGTCTGGCATATTTCAACAAGTTATGCATGAGCTTGGTATTAAACAATACAGGTCATCAGCTTACCATCCTGAGAGTCAAGGTGCTTTGGAGAGGTTCCATCAAACCCTGAAGAACATGATAAGGACCTACTGCCTTGACACAGAGAAAGACTGGGATGAAGGTGTCCATCTTCTTCTGTTTGTTGCCTGTGAAGCTGTTCAGGAGTCTCTTGGGTTCAGTCCTTTTGAGCTTGTTTTTGGGCATACAGTCCGTGGACCTCTGAAGCTTCTGAAGGAAAAGTTTCTGGACGAAGATGATGTCCCAATGAACTTGCTTCAGTATGTCTCTGACTTCCGTTATCGTCTCTCTAAGGCTTGTGGCTTTGCTCAGTCTAATCTTAAAGAGGCTCAGGGCAAAATGAAAGCCAGATATGACCTTTATTTCCAAGACAGAAGTTTTAAAGCTGGTGACAAAGTCCTGCCGCTCTTGCCAGTGCCTGGAAACCCTCCAAGAGCCCGATATTTCAGCCCTTACACTGTCCTCAAAAAGGTCAGTGATCTAAATTACGTCATTTTAACCCCTGGAAGGAGGAAACAAAAACAAATGTGTCACATCAACATGCTGAAAGAATACACTGACAGAGACCCTCAGCAAAAGTCAGTCAATGTGGTAAATACAAGTGAACTGGAAAATTCTGAAGAAGGTTGTGACTGCCCCTTGGATAATGAACCTGGTCCAGCCAAACTTGAAAATTCAGACATTCTTCAAAATATTGACAGCAAGTTGTCCCACCTGGACCCTTTTCAACAACAACAGCTAAAGCAGCTCATAATTGAATATAGTCACATATTCCCTGACGTTCCATCAAGGACTGATATGGTTTACCATGATGTCATCCTACAAGATAATGCCAAGCCTGTAAAACAGCATCCTTACAGAATGAATCCAGAGAAGCAGAAATACCTTAAACAAGAAGTCAAATACCTGCTTGAAAATGACTTTGTTGAACCAAGTAACAGTGACTGGAGTTCTCCATGCATCCTAGTTCCGAAACCCAATGGAACATATAGAATGGTGACAGACTACAGGAAAGCGAACACTCTATCAAAAACGGACTCATATCCTATTCCCAGTATTGATGACTGCATTGACAAAGTTGGACAGTCAAAGTATGTCACCAAATTTGATCTCCTCAAGGGCTTCTGGCAGATCCCTCTAACAGACAGAGCAAAGGAGATCTCTACTTTCGTCACACCAGATGGATTATACCAATACAAGGTCCTGCCCTTTGGAATGAAAAATTCTCCGGTCACCTTCCAACGTCTGGTAAACACAGTGATTGCTGGACTACCAGGATGTGAGGCCTATATTGATGACATTATCATCACCAGCGACAGCTTCCAAGAGCACCCCACCTACATCAGAAACTTCTTTCAGAGAGTGAGTGATGCCAAGCTGACTATCAACCTTGTTAAAAGTGACTTTTGTAAAGCTACAGTTGTTTACTTAGGTCATATTGTAGGACAGGGGCAAGTCAAACCAATTGATGCAAAAGTAAAAGTTATCACTGAATTTCCTGAGCCTACAACTAAAAGACAACTAATGAGATTTCTAGGGATGGCTGGCTACTACAGAAAATTCTGTAAAAATTTCTCTATCATTTCTGAACCTTTGACAAATTTACTGAAGAAAAATACAAAATTTGTTTGGGATGAAAAATGTCATTATTCATTTGACCAACTGAAAGCTATCCTCAAAAATGCACCAGTTCTCTTATCTCCTAATTTCAAAATGGAGTTCAAGTTGGCTGTTGATGCCAGTGATATTGGTGCAGGCGCAGTTTTACTGCAAGAAGACACTGATGGAGTAGATCATCCTGTTTATTACTTTTCCAAAAAGTTTGATAAACATCAGAAAAACTATTCAACAATTGAAAAAAATGTTTGGCACTTGTTTTGGCTTTACAACATTTTGAAGTCTATTTGACTTGTTCAGCTACTCCCATCAAGATCTTCATTGATCACAATCCCCTCACATTCTTGCATAAGATCAAAAACAAGAATCAAAGATTACTCAGATGGAGTTTACTTTTGCAAGAGTATGATTTGGATATTTCTCACATCAGGGGAAAAGATAATGTTATCCCAGATACACTTTCACGCATGTAATTTTATTTCTTTATTTGATTGTGAAAAATGTAAATTTTACTTTTCTATTTGATTGTGAAAATTGCACTGGTTGTTATGTATATGATTGTTATAATGATCAAAGATACTTTTGTGTAAAGTTCAAGATTATACTGATTATAAAACTGTGTTAAATTTAACAAAAGAAAGCTTTTAGCAAACCTTTCTTTTCTTAAAGAGGGGAGGTGTTATGTATGAGTATTTTATGTACAGCATTGTATATCATTTGCAAATGGAGATTTGTTACATGCTGTTTTTGCTGCCTTGCTGGTCAGCTATTTATTTTGTTCTTTAGCACCCTCTGGTGGTGTGTCTGTAGCAAAACATGATCTGATGTAATATCACTTCTTTGTAATAGACTAGTGTTTTCTAGAGGCTTCTGGCATCTTCCTGCCTGGAGGGGGCGGGATTACCCAGAAATCCTGTAGATCTTTCCAGAATGTTGCTAGTCTATATAAATGCTGTGATTTTGGTCACCAGTGGCAGAGTTTTTGTTTTGGCAACAGAGATACATAGTGGCATTAGAGTGTTATTATAAGATTAAACAGTGGATTATTTGTAGAAGTTTTTTTTTATCAGTGAAGAATAAATTTGTTTCAGTTGTCATTGCTGGTTTTCTTTGTTGTGATTTTCAAGTCATAACAATACGTCAAACACAACACAGAGAATATAGTTCATCTGCAATATATGAAGTTTTACAAGCACAGACAGTACGCAGCCATGGTGGTTAACACACATTATGAGGGGCATTTTGAAATTAGCTGGAGCATTTCCACCTATTTACTTTGCTCAACTGTGGAAACAACACAAGAAAAATAAATTAAACCCACACCCTTGCATCAGCAAGCATATTGTAGCCGCACACCTTTTTTTTCCAGCTTTACCAGCGACGCAGGACAGTCCAGGCCAATGAATGCTGTAGTGTAAAATAAATCTCAACCACAGTGGGGCGTGTAACACCATTATGATCCAGTTTGGTTTCCAAACCGGAGCCCATATTAGTCCATGCTTTATCTACCGCAGGCTTTCTCTTGTGCTTTGCTAGTGTCTGACCCCAAGTAAGTAATTAAAGGGACACAAATCCCAGACTCCACTGGGGTACAGCGTAATGAAAGCAATTTCTCTCTTTGTTGTGGTACTGCAGTCTGTTCTGTGCTTTTCCCAGGTGAACGTGTTATCATCTTCAAGCAGTGTTCGCGCGCATTAACGTCGTGTCTTATGCACTTCTTTCCCCTCAAACATACACAAATTCGGCATTTAAGAACACTTCCTCGATCGGCATCCAAACAGCACTTCTAAAACATCAAACAGCCTCTGTAAAACATTGAAAAGAAAATGTACTCCATTCTGTTTTTTGTTTTAAATAAATTACTGACAATAATTGCACAGCACAGCGTTCTTTTGAAATTAAGCCCGCTCCTCTGGGACGCTATTATTTTCATATCAGAAACAATGTCACGTACATGAGAGCGCAATCTAACAGAGGGCGACGCATTAAAAAAAATACCCCGAGTATAAGACATACTTCACGTTAATGACGAGGTGGCGCCAGATGGTTTCAGGGCCGGCGGCTGGTGAAGAAAGACTGAGTATAAACACCTCTCTGATGAGCCATCCATCCCAAAACTTTCAGCTTCCTGAGAAAACGAACTAACGGGCTTTGTCGGCTGCCTGCAGTCAGTCTCGGGGATCGCAGAGAGCGCGCTCATGCGCCCTGCTTTGTTTTCATGGTTTTTATGCCTCGGTCCGATATGTCAAGTTCACAAAGCGTTCATATATATCCTGAAAATGCACCTGTGCTCACCACACCCGATGTCCTCGACTGGCTTTATAAACCTTTATAAAGAGGGGACTTTTGCCCAGAAGGTTCCAGTGACTGGTTTGGAATGCCATGGCTTTTAATCACCTGAAGAAATAGTTACATCAGTACTGGAATGTAAACTTTACTGAACGTTAAAAATCACATATTAAGATAATGTATTAATATTGTATTAATGATGATTATTAGGTGGAAATTTGGCTATCAACCAAAAATGCTGCATTCAACATACAGTTGACAGCAAAACAACTTTAAGTCCATTTTACATGCGTGAAGAATTTATAGTATACATATTGAGAAACACAGATATTACAGGTGTATCTGCCAAGACTCAGACTAGGCTGTTTCTTGACAAAACCTTTTGCCTCCTGACAGCCATCTTGGGTATTCAGTGGGCATTTATGATGCATAATGTGAAATGAGACGCAAGATTATTGAGTGAAATTACTCCAGTCCCTGTTTTGGTTTGTATTCCATAAGGTGCACTTGGCTGGACAGTGAATCAATGTGTTATTTCTGCCCAGTCGCTGGATATTTATTTAACCAACTCTAATACATTTGTTTCCTGATCAATCGAGTATCACGGCATATCTTTCAAAAAGCAAAGGATTGTGCCACATCCCTCAATTATGGTGGTTATAATCAAATCGACCTGAATAGGAAGCCACACTTACTTAATCTGTCACAGGGATTTATTATCTCAGAACAGTCTATCTGAATGAGAAAATAAGAGGAGAATTAAACAAAAATACTGTGACTGCAGAAAGCCATCCAATAATGCAAACAGCGCATATAACAATAAGTCACTTCTCCGATCGATACTCTATCTGTTTGAACATGGCCGTCGGTAAACAGAGACGGCACTTTGACCCGCTCCGTGGCGACGGGACCCACGTGCGGCTTGTCGAGGTCGAAGACAGTGGTCAGCTCAGCTGGGTGTGAATTGACATTGAGGTCATTAATTTTTAAAGCGGTGAATACAACCTCCCGTGTATTATTCATAAGAATGATTAATTATTAATGGAGAGAATCTGTGTCGGGCTAGCATTAGCAAATGGTACACCAAAAAAACTGCAGTTGAAGACGAAAGCAGATAAGAGCTGGTCCTCAATCTGCATATTTATGACACTGGGGAGTTCACGTTTCAGCCATTCTGAACAGTCCTCAGTCATGCCTATGATGGTGTACTACACCCACACCAGCAGGAGACCTTTAATCCCGTATTTCACAGATTTTACAGAGCACATCGATTACTGCATGACGTACTGCTGAAACTGCAGTGAACGTTATTAGCTGACCGAGTTTCATATAAAAGAAAAGAGCTTTTTTTAAAAAAAAAAAAAAAAAAATAAGGCAGTTTGAGTCATTTATAATTCAGACGCATAAACATGTCATGTAGCGTACTACCAGACATCTAAGGGTGGCCACCCAGCGCTGCAAAACATTCATCTTGACTCCTGGGCAACACACTAATTACTGAGCTAATCCTGCATTGAGCAGACAGGCACAGCTATATTCATTTTCCTAAAATAGCCAGGATGAAATTGGCGAAAGAACTCCATTAATTAATTACCTTATTCTGTTGATTATGCAGTCAGTCAGTTAATTATGATGCCTATTTGGTTTGATTGAATTGTTTGTGTCCTGAGACTGGCAAAGTATGTTTGACAGATCCTTTGCCATTGTACGTTCAATATAATGTTTTTAATAAGGGCACTGATGGTCAATTGACTGACTACAGGATGGAGGAGTCCTGCAAACGTGTTCAATCAGTGGTTAAAGTTTAAGGTTTTATGTTCTAGTCGCTGATAGTACACAACTATGTGTGGGGCTGACATAACATAACATATCATAATGTATAACATAACACACAATATAACATAACATGAGTGGTGAGAACAGGCCATTCAGCCCAACTAGGCCTACCATTTTCCTATCACTACTGTGAATCTAACACTTCAGGTACTGAAGGATTAGATGGTATCAAACACTAGATAAAGCCTGGTCTTGTAAGCTCCCAGAGTTTTCTGCCTCCACAATATGAACAGGCAAGCTATTCCACACTGTGATCTCTCTCTCTCTGTGAAAAAAAATATTTCCAAATATCAGTGCTAAATTTAGCCTTGGCTAACTTCCATTTGTGACCCTGAGTTCTGGAAACAGAACATGGCCTAAATAATCCAACATAGTTAAAGAGCCTAGGACATGAAATTCAGCTCTATTTTTTATGTGATGAAATGCTACAAAGTACCTATCTTGAACAATTAGTGATGGTTTTAATATCGTGTACTTTACGTAATGTTTAAAAAAACTGCAATTTATCTGCTAAATTATCCACTTGAGGGAACTCCCCCTTTGCCTCAATCGAGAACATCTGCGCTGGGCCAGCTCAGCCACGTGACGTCATAAGTTGTACACGGATTGAGTCTAGGTGGTTAGCCATAGTTCACGACTCTGGTCTGGACGGAGAATATCTTAAAGAATGGACCAACAAAAATCACCGAGAGTGAACGGAAAGCGATGTGTAGTGTGGGGATGCAGTGCAACGCATGCATATGGCCATGGAATGTTTCTGTGGCCGAAAGATGCAGAGATATCGAGAATATGGACAAAACAAGTGCAACGTACTAGTGCCGACTTTGCTGGCCCAGACAAGCCCGGGTCACTGAAACCTACGATATGCGGCCAACATTTCGAGTATTCATGTTTTTACATATCATTATTATTATTATTTGCGGAACCCAATTCGTTTCTCTGCACTGCCTGTTCAATAGCCAGCCAACTCGCCGTTCAGTGTGATCTAGCCAGCTAAGTAGTGAAATGATACTATTCACAGCGCTCTATTTATTTCTGTGCACTGTGTGCTTGCTAGCTTACTATCTAATAATAGCAAGCTGCAAGATATGGTTTACACATGTTGTGATATCATTCACGACTCTATATTTCTGCGCACTGCGTGCTCGCTCGCTAACTAGCTAGTAATAGCAAGCAGCGAGGTACGGCTTACACGCATTGTTTGGAGAGC
Organism: Gymnothorax javanicus; assembly: GCA_029692085.1. Classification (NCBI taxonomy): domain Eukaryota; kingdom Metazoa; phylum Chordata; class Actinopteri; order Anguilliformes; family Muraenidae; genus Gymnothorax; species Gymnothorax javanicus. The sequence goes on along the minus strand of CM056202.1, from coordinate 96,926,897 downwards.
TCAGGAAACACAGTGCACAGAAATGAATTGAGCCGCGAACATTATCATTTCACTACTGGCTAGATCAGGTGTGAGTTCAACCACCACTAACACTATTCTTAGCCTAGTATATTATCTTGTTAGGTCTTGTTAGGTAAGGTAACCAAACGTCAGGTCTGTTGAACTCACTTAAGGTTGAAAAGTGAGTAGGCTGGTTATCCAACACGCCTTGCACAGAAATAATTGTAGAACCGGAATAATAATCATTCCGCTACTTGGCTGGTAAGTGTTGTACAGTTCAGGACAGGCGGCGACACTGACAATTAGCTGTCTTAATTGCTCCAGTACTCAGGCTGGAATCTGTATGGTTCTGAATCCCGTGTTAAGCTGCTTTCACACCGGACGCAAAACAAATTTTTTTGCAGGACAGATTACATTCAAAGTCAATGCAAAGACGCGAATACAGGCGTAAACATATTTGCGTCTTTTGCATTGACTTTGAATGCAATCTGTCGTATGAAAAAAATTTGTTTCAAGGTCCGTGTGAAAGCAGCTTTATGTTGAGTTTCCTCATCTTCCATAAGAAAGTACTCTTCTTCATCAAAATGGACAGATTCAATTGAAAATTCTGAGGAACTATCGGAATCTGACTCGGATACCATCGTTGTTGGATGCACAATCTCCCACCGTGTACTACTTATGACGTGACCACACAGAGGACTGCCAGAATCGCTTTTCTGTGTTGCTCAGAATGTTTGTTAATGAAGGGGGCGGGGCAAGTAACAAAAGATTGCGATTTGTGTTAAAAATTATTTTCTACATTTTTTTTTAGGCAGACAATGGGAATTCTTTTAATTGTACCCTTTCATATTCATAAACTTGCTCAGTGCATGTCCTAAGCTCTTTAACTTTGTTAATCCCTTTAACATATCTAAAGACCTGGATCAGATCACCTCAAAATCTCCTTTGACTAATACTTAAGAAATTAAGATTCTTCAGTCTGTCCTCTTAGCTTTTGTCTTTTATACGAGGAATTAACTTTGTGGCTCTTCTTCAAACCTTTTCTAAAGCTTCTTAATCTTTCTTGTAGTGTAGTTCCCAGAACTGCAAACAATACTCTAATCAGGGCTCTCAAGTTTTGAATGCAGGCTAGAGTGAGATTTTCTTCGGGGGGGTGCATGACACTCCAGTTTTCAAAGGTGCATAGTGACAAAGGACATGTACTTCCTTACAGTGCTTAAGTAGTTTTTTTGAGGATTTGTACTTTACTTCAGATTTTTTTAAAACCAGGACTTTTATTTTTTCTCTAGTACCTTTTAAAGATAAAAAGTATACTTTCACTTCGTCACTTTGATGCTGGCAACTTAGTTACTCATTTCAAATTAAAATTTTAATTTAATTCATCATTTACGGATTATCTGGATTTGGCGTGTTCGAGAAGAACAACGGTGTATCTTTATGCAGATGCGTCCGCCAGTGGACGTGGAGCTGCAAATTTGTGCTCGCAGTTACAAAATTCTATCTCTAGATGGCACACCAGGATCAGTTATTGAATATCACAATTGCCAGTAAACTCAAAGAAGAAGTGACTCTTCATTCATCTGTACTTTTTTTATTTCTGTGGGACTCCCCAGTATAATAAAGGCTAAATTAAATCATTCTCTTGTGTATTTGTATCGTTTTGTCAGTCACAAACAAGAGATGTTGCGGTACCACCTCTGACACCGGATTGGAGCTGGGTTTGTTTCCAGCCAAAATACACTACATAGAGGGCGGAGAGCCCCCACCCTCCCCGTAACAAGTTACAAGTCAATTCATCTAACCATAACCGTCCAAAACTGTTAAATTGAGTTAAAAAAAAATGATTTATAAAGTAAGTATCCTGCATAGTTCCTCAACTTTAATAAGCAGCTATTGTAAAAAAAAAAAAAAAAAAGTGATGAAGTGATTACCTGATTTCAGGCTTCCACTTCCATCTCTTCTTTGTCGTGTGCACACAATAGCAGCATTCGCGCGCGTGTGGAAAACGTGATTACGGCGCTGCTATTTCACCTGGCAACAAGAAATACTATTTTCTGATTGGCTGATAGGTTGCTGATTCAAGCAGAGCAGTCTGCCTTCGCCTCATCTATTCATAGATTACTAATCTCTTTTATATACAGTCTATGTTACTAATGTGCGGCGAGTTTTATCTCTTCTCAGCGTGAGAAATGTCATGTGTGGCGTGTGAGTGTGTGAACTTACTGAAATGCGTGTGTCTCACGCTCAATGCGTGAGACTTGAGAGCCCTGCTCTAATTGTGGTCTGACGAATGAAGTATAACCACCACAAATTTATACTCAATACTTTTGGCTATATATCCTAGCATCCTGTTGGCCTTTTTCAGCTGCTACAACATTGTGGCTAGAACCTGCAAAGGTTAGGTCAACAATTACTCCCAGAGCTTTTTTTAAGTTGAGCACATTGCAGTTTTAAACATCCCATAAAATAAACCTGTCAAATGTTTTTATTTAGGACATGAAGAACTTTACATTTAGCTATGTTGAATTTCATTTGCCATGTTTCTGTCTACTCATGAATTCTCTCTAAATCATCCTGAGTCACTTTAGTGGACTCAAAACTGTTAGCGAAACATCCCAATTTAGTATCATCTGAAAATTTGACCAATTTGCTTTCAATGCTCCAATCAAGGTCATTAATGTAGATGAGGAACAGCAGGGGTCCCAACACCAATCCCTGAGGGACTCCACTTCCCACAATGCCTAGTTCAGACAAGATCTCTCTGACCACAACTCTTTGTGTACTGTCCCGTAACCAGTTCCAAATCCATTCCAGAATACCGCCTATAAGTCCAATGATCGTCATTTTAAAAATTAGTCTCTCTTAGGGTACAGTACCAAATGCTTTCTGAAAATCCAAGTACATGATATCATAGGCCCTGCTCTGATCATAAGTCTTAGTGGCCTTTTCAAAGAATTCCAAAAGGATTGTCAGGCATGGCCTTCCCTTACAGCAACCATGTTAGCTATCCTTCAGGATGTGATTACCTTCAAGAAATAATTCAAACTTGCCTTTATTAGTAGATTACAATATTTTGCATGCAATGCTAGTTAAACTGACAGGCCTGTAGTTTCTGGGTACAATGCGGTTCCCTTTCTTATATATTGGTATTAAATTGCCTTGCCTCCTATCATTTAGCGTATACATTGCATTCATTGATTGAGTTTCACAAATGAGCCCTAGTATCTTGCAGGACAGTAGACTTTTTCATGCTGGTGTCGAATATGCTGTTGAGCAACAGAAAAGAGTATTGCTGCCGCTAAAATTTACCTGGCACATAAACATTAACAATATATGCAGAGGCACTAATAATTTGTGTGGTATTGCACTGTATGTGTACTTTTAATCTCATTGGCATTTACAGATACGTATATCATCTGCAGTAATGTGAAACCACTGACTTTTATAAGCATGGATCAGGTACTAAGTTCAATGCACATTTATTTCTGTTTTTAAAGCAAATAAACTGGTAAGAGAATGTTTAAATAGGTGAAATTTATTTGAAGGGCGATTTCTCAAATCAGTGAAGTAGAGAATGGTTGTTTTGTGAATAAATGCCACTTTAATTTGTTTGTCAACTTTCCTTTGATAATGGGGAAGTCTTATTTATTGTGGTCAAGGGTTGCTAGTCTTGTTGAGGTGTGAAATAAACTTTGCACCACACTCTAGAGTGGTAGCTTGCTAGTGTGTCTTAGGCACTCTACGGTGTAAACTAGGACGCTTTGTTGTGTCAATGTCCGCATATTCATTGCCCGCATCCTGAATCGAATGTTCATTACATATCGCACACTGCATCAATAAATGAATACTTGGTGTTGCTTTGTATATTAGAATACAGTGATATGAATACAGCCAGTTCGTGATAACTATGCTGTGAACTACACAGTCACATGATCACCAGTCTGTTAAGATGACCTATGTCCTGTTTGGACATTACTTTTGAATATATTACATTTGTAAGATGCTATACCCCTAGAAAATGGGTTTGGCTGAATAATGAGACATTTGGCTAATGAAGTAGTTGTGTCTTTTGGCTACATTTTTTTTTTTCTGGCAATTTTTTCATGAATAGCTTTCAGTTACTTGACACTTTTGCACGCGATCAGTACTCCACTTGTGAGCAGTAGGCTATCCGTGCACAGGCATCATGCGTTCTCGCTTGCTGCATTATGCCATATATTCCCATGGTACCTGTGCATTACAGGACAGGTATGTAGAATATTACTGCCTTAATGGTTTCTGCAACTGCATTACAACAATGTCATTCTTGCTTTATGAGCCAAAAAAGTGGATTATTTCCTTCACCACTTGGGAACACCTTTTCAGTATTAACAGCAAATGTGACCAAAATCAGAGGCGAACATTTATCCTCAACTCCATTTGAAAGTGATCACTGGAGTAGCATCAATTTTTCATCATCACTTTGAAAAAAACGAAGCCTTGTCTCATGACATAAATAGGTAGCCAATTCTCTCATTTAAGTGTTCGCAAACATTGGCCCACATGTCCAGAAGCTTCTCTTGTGCAGCCCAGGTTATTCTGAGTGAAGCCACCATCCACCAAAATGCTTATAATGATTTAATTTCATTAGTCTGTCAGAAAAATGATTCAAAATGATTTATGAACCATTTTCAAATGTCTCTGAGACATAATTAGTTACAAAAATAATGCAGTCCATTAGTAATGCAGATTTGAATCAATTTTTTTTTCACCTTTTTTGGATTTACCACCTGTTGAAACTGGACTCCCCGCTGTCCAGTAATTTGCATATTCCTGTAGCCGTATTGATATTGGCACTTTCAGCTACGTTAAAGGCAGGGTAGAATCTAAAGCTAGAAGAATTTGAAAGTAGCATCTCCTCAGGCTCCTTCCAAAGCCACACCCCACACACACGAGCACATGGTTGGGGGGGTCGTGTAATCAATCCGTGTTTAAATGGTGTGGAAGTCAAGAAATCCTTCTCATAACTGCAAAATAATAGTAATAATAAACAACAGACCCTGTATCAGCACATTTGTGAAAAACTAATATGAAAACAACGCATGCTCTGACACACCGGCCACCATATAGGAAGGTATGTACAAACATACTTTAGCTAATGTAATTTATTAACTTGGATAGACAGGGAAGCTAACGTTAGCATTGGGAAAATATGACTAACGTAAAATATATAGTTGTGTCAGCTAAAAAATTCATGAAAACAACTAATCCTCCGCCAAAAACAAAACAACTTACCTGTCCAGCAGAGAGACCGCAACCATTGCATCACTTTTCAGGCCTTTCAACTCCCTTAGTCGCCTCCATCCTTGAAAATCTACACCGATATTGACTCGCGTTTATCCTCCTGCTGAATCTGCTGCCTCTTTAGTCGAAACTTTTTCTGCTTCAGGCATTAATTTCCTGGCCTTTTTGGCAGGGCGGATGGTCACAAATAATCGTGGCAGTGGTAGTTTTGGCGGAGTTTGGCGCCAGTGATTGCGCGATTGAGCTCAAGCTTATCATGGCAAGGCTAGAGTACGCGCTGGGAGGCGCAGAAGCTTGTCATTGGTTCTTTCAAACCAGGCTGCAAGGGAGTGATTAGTTGGCATTTATACAAGATTACAGCAGCCACAGATGATGGATCTTTTTCGGTCCTTTTTCAGAATTTCTAAGTCATTTAATATGCCTAATAACAAAAACTGTATATTTGATTATTTTACCCACCCTGCCTTTAACTCAGCTGTAATATTGCAATAGCCAATAAAAACCTTAGGCTTTGACAACATAAAAATCAAACGCAACAGCATTCAAGGAGATTTACGATTCCTTAACCACATACTCCTCACAGGTAATAAACTCACCGATCACATCAGTTTGTATGGGCAGCATTTTCTGAATTTTATTGACTGCTCCATGTAGGCCACAAAATCCGCAGCTAACATTAGTGCCCGATATGTGATGGTTCTGGCCCGAATCAGCAGGAGCTAATGTGGATCCTGATCGGAGTGGCTTGCAGTGTGCATAACCACTGTGTTCCACTTTCTTGATCCCTTAAATATAATGTTACCTAATCCTACTTTATCGGCTGGCAATAGTTTAAATGCCATTTAGCAAGCTACCTCGCTGATCAGGCATTCAGCTATTTGGCACTCATTACATAATGCAGTAAAACCATTGTGACCAAAGTGCATTCTGTCTGCTCATGCTGTGTTCGTTGTATTTTTTTCTGGATAGTTAGCTTTCCAGTTAGAGTGAATTAAGATGAGTGTTCCTAGGCTAAGCAGATTATTAGGTACATGGTTTAAGCCGCTTTCACACTGGACGCGAAACAAATTTTTCGCACAACAGATTACATTCAAAGTCGATGCAAAGACGCGAATACACGCAAATTTGTGAAAGCAGCTTTATGCAGGCAAACTGTGCTTTAATTTTAAAAATGACACAAAAAGATTAAAAATGAATTTACAATGTTAGAACAGAACAACACTCTAGGAGATTACCAATCCTCGGCCAAATAGCCGTCATTTTCATATCAGGTATACAAATAAACTCCAGGACCTCTTCATATGTGGGTTACTATCTTTTACACCAACACAGTTCAATCTGGAAATTTCTCATCGGCTTAGGCAGCACGGCAGTGCACACACTTGGCGCTGCTCCTCCGAGAGGTGAAAATAGGTATTGCACTGCACATGCATGTTTTAACGAGGTACAGTATATCAGTCAGCCAGTCAGAAAGGGAAGGAGGCTCTAACAGGCGCTGCCCTTTGGGTCCAGAATTAATATGCAATGAGAGTATATCAGAGTAAAATGATTGGCCTGTTCAGAACACATACCAAATCAGTGCTTTGTATGCATACTCTGTCCTACAGCCTTCAACAGTACAAACATGGCTCTGATTCAGACATAGTTATTTATTCCTTTGTAGCGTATGCTTTTGAGAAACCGGGATGGGGCACGTTTCTTGTTCCACTGAGCAAGACATTTAAATCTCGACTCGTCTCAGTGTATCCGACTGTACAGATGGACAGTATGCTAATATACAAAAGCAAATTTCACAGCATCAGAGCATCTGCTCAATTCTCATGAGGTGATGACTAAATTTCAGTAAGAAAACAGAAAACAGATGACTCAGAGAACAGAACGACGATTTCATCCTCTGCCAGTTGCGGAGGATGGAATCACATCTAAGAACACGACGGAGAAGTGCGGCGAAGAACACTATTAAAGATCTCTGGCGGCACACCACCCTCTTCATAATCTACAGAGTAAGACTTTCTCCTGGGAGGCTTTTGATTGGACGACTGTGACACGGCCAGCCGGTGGGAAATGGAGGAGTCAGCAGGAAACGGCCTGGGATCAATAGCTCAGTAATGCCCGGGCCTGCTGGGATTTACGGCCCGCGGTCCTGCCTCGCGTCGGCAGCCAGGGAGAATCCTGCTGATCCATTTACACGAATCGCCGGGGCGAAGCGAAACGCGCCCCGCATGCTGAGAGAGTCGTGGCCATGGAGAGGCTGTCGCTTTGGGGCGAGGTAATTTTATTTAGCATTAAATGCAATGTGCAACATAATCACAGCGGAATAATTGTGTGGAATGCGCCGGAAAATCCGCCTTACATGTAAATTATGTAGTCATGACTGGACTTTTAAAACATTTGAGCGCCGCAGACAAAATCATCGATCTGATCAATTGTATTTACAAGGAAAATACTGTTGATAAATCTGCAAATGAAGGGCCTGAGATCCCAAAGTACTGAGAATGTGAAGTTAGATTCATCCAGGTATCTGTAAACAGCAACTCTCCCTGTGAGAGATGCTCTAGAGCCAGGCTGCCCAACCCTGTTCCTGGAGATCTGCCATCCCGTATATATTTTTTACTCCAATCCAAACAAAGCACACTGAATCCAACAGCTGGGGCAGGGCTGCCCAACCCTGTTCATGGAGATCTACCACCCCTAACATTTTCACTCTAACCTTAACAAAGCACGCCTCATTCAACAGCTACATCAGGGCAGGCTAAATGTTTTCTTTTCGCTAAGATAATTACCTAGGTTCTAGTAATTGACCCCTCCTAGTTAAAGGGACGGTGAAAAACCTACTGGTCAGTAAATCCTCTGGAACAGGGTTGGGCTGCGCTGCTGTAGATGCTCAGTCCTTGTTGCGTCTCCTAACACATCAGATTATAACTGCACCTTAATTCTCCTGATGCTAGCTGAATGTTGCCGATGGAGAGGGCGCTTCAGAGAATTAATTCAAACACACAGCCGCCTCATCTATTAGCAAACCGTGCCAACGGTTAATTAAATCGCGGCGAAGGCACGATGTGTCATCTCTGCGTTTATATCTCTGTGCCAGCCACGCTACACAAATGGATGTCAGATCGACACGTACAGCATACGGTCGACTGTTTATTTTTCTGACTCCTTATTCAGATTCATCACCATCAGTCATCGTCCCGCAGCCTAAATACCAGCTGTGACAGTCTGTGTCTAATAATGAAAGCTAAAAAAAAAAAAAGCGTATTACATATAAGCCCAGTAATTGCAGTATGCTGTGAGTCTGACAGTAGAGAGTGGGCGAAGGATTCAGGCCCGGATTAAGCTCTACAGTAATGCCTCTGGGTGATGATGGGGACATAAGAATATCAGGTGTCCGTCAGTAATTCATTGCCCTCAAAAGGCAGCACATTTCATAGTTATTTGGACAGTAAAAGTATTTGTTTTATGGCTGTGTGCTCCAGCACTTTGCATTTGAGAACAATTAACACAAGCTTAAATAGGAATTGTATCTTGTCAAATGGATACAGACCACACTGTATGTGAAGAAATATGCTGGGTTGTCATTTCTGGGAGAAATGACAGAACATTGAGAGAAAAAAAAGAATTTTGAATGGACATGTGAAAACAGATGACTGTTTTTCTGTGCGTGTTTGAAAATCATCAAATCAGAAATATATCTCAGCGATGTGCCTTCCTTGGAGTACAACAGGTTGCTTCATCGCAAGTGTTTAATAACCCACCTGTAAGTAATCATCCAATTATTCAATGATGATGTAAAGACCGACATTTCAAACGTGGACATGGGCCAGGGATGCCAACATACATACTTGTTATGATCCATTCAAGGAACCAGACGCAGTCTCCGGGTACAAGTCACGAGGGAATATTTATCGATAGGAACACGGTTATTGTAGTGGAAGGGGCTAAAGCCAGGAGCTGAGAAGGGGGCAGTCCAGCTAAGGTGGCAATGACTGGAGAGGGCTTGGGGTGTGTTCGCACCCATGCCAGTGGCCGTCTTGTGGCAGAAGCCGGGTGATGAATTCCCGTCACCAAAGCAGGGCTGCTGGACCTTAGAACCAAAGGGTTTAGCCGGAATGTAGACCCAATCATGGAGACCGATGACGGCTTGGGGGTGTTTCAAATAAACTAGCTCAGAAGAACATATTGGAACAGATGGTTAACAAAAACGAGGTGTCAATCCTGAAGACTCATATGAACCCCAGATGTGTCTGCCCGCGGACATGGAGCTGCAAATTTATGCACGCAGTTACAATTTTCAATCACTAGGTGGCACACCTGCATCAGTTATTGAATACTCACAAGCAAGCCGAGTTCGAACATGGTTTAGAATATGGACGAGTTAATAATAATAATAATAATAGTAATAATAATAATTATTATTATTATTATAAAAATAATGAATTTTATTTATAATGCACTTTACATTTACAAGAAATCTCAAAGTGTTACAGTCAGTGAAAAAAAAACATGAATAAAAAACAAACAATAAGAGGCAGATTAAAAAAAGACACCATTAAAAACAATAGGGGCAATAAGAACAAAAAGTGCACGTGTTTAAAAAGACATCATTAAAAATATTGATTAAAAAGAAAAGTTTTCAGGCCCTTTTTGAATGATTCCACGGTCTGTGGAGCCCTCAGATGCGGAGGCAGGGCATTCCACAGCCGAGGGGCTGCGCAAGAGAGGGCGCGGTCTCCTGTGGTGCGGGATCGAGTCCTGGGGGTGAGAAGGAGGTGGGTGTTGGAGGGGCGGAGAGAGCGTGCGGGACAGTGAGGGGTAAGGAGTTCTGTGAGGTATGATGGGGCGTTACCGTGTGGACATTGAAAGGTGAGCAGAGAGATTTTGTATGTGATCCGGGCAGAGATGGGAAGCCAGAGAAATGAGAGGAGGATGGGAGTGATGTGTGTGGAGTTCGGTCCAATCTCTTTTTTTCAGGAGTTGCCTGAATTAAACTCCTCCGCTAAGCCTGATGTACAAACTGCTCAATATACTTGCCCATAGTATCTCTCCAGCAGTCCAAAAAAAAAGATCTCTTGCGAAAGAAAAAAATCCTTGTCCTCCGTAGCAAGCACTTCAGCTACAGTAAGCCAATGGTGTCCCAATTAGTAGTAAAGAAAAATCTGTTTTCTGAAGCAAAAATTTGGTATGGTATTGATACTATGTCATTCTACTATCAATTATAGTCATCGCATATGAAAAATGCGTAGTTCCCTACCATGGATTAACGTGTAGACTCTTCATTGACGAATTCAGCACTCTCTTATATTCTTCTAAGTACTCATGTTGATAGCCAATAACTCCATTATTTACTAAGGCTCATCTGCGTAACGCACACATATAGTTCACGCCCACGTGAAACTTCCGCAGTAATAATGTATTGATTGATGAGTTTCTTATCCAATTCTAGAGAGTTTAAACTGTCCATAGTAACTGAAAGACATTGATTGGACAATAAGAATAGTAAACAAACCTGCGGTAAAAGTAAGGTAGGTTGTATTCTCCTAATGTTGGGCATGGTTTCGCAGCTGTAAAAGACATAATTTCAAAGAAAAAAAGACATCCAAAACTGGCCTAAAGTGTTCAGTTACATTTACGGGATTTAAATGTGGTATGGACACGGTCAAAGGAATTATTCCAAATGAAACAGGACTGGAGGGTTCCTTCTACCCGGAACATCTCTCTCTGCAGGAGGGATTCAATAAAGAAAGGTTATTCTGCTATTCTGTTTGCATTTTGCTCAATGTGGCTTTTTGTTTAAGAATTTATACCTTGTTCAACGAAATCGAATGCCAAGGTTTTGATTTCTTCAAAATGCAAGCAGCTCATGCACTTTGGTAGACCCCCTGGTATGTTCATTGCACCATTCTGTTCAATTTGGGGTAGAAAATTGCCTGATTATTCCTGATAATGGAATGTCTGTTCTGTTAAAATAAGGTTCAGATATTACTGAGTTAGTGAGTTATACTTGCTCCTTACAAGGTGTGGTAAGTGTTTATACGTTGTCACGAGCTTGGAAGTGGGAACTGCTAGCTTTTCATTGCAGGGTGAATGTTCCTACCGTTAAATGAGCAGTTCCTTTAATGAGTATGTGTGCTGGCTAGTGGGACTCTGATGAAAAATTGACAAAATTCTAAACTTCATCATGGAGAAAAGGTGTGTTTTGTGTTTGGAGAGGTTACTGGTGACCATTGATGTCCAACTGCACCTATATTGATGAACTCACGTTAAATTCAATGAGAAAATCATTACTTAGTATTGAATTTCATGCGTCAAAAGTTGATTTGTGTTAAATATATGATTATTTTATGATTTGATAGTGCACCATTTTGGGGGATGTTGGAGTTTGGGAAGCCACCTGGAGAGCTGTCTTATTTGGCTCCTAGAGAGTTGGTCATTTAGAATTTAATGCTGAGATTAATTATACTTGTGGTCAAGTATATGATCCCAGAAATGTATAGTTTTAACCCCCAGCCATTTTTCAATTCTCAGTATTTTTTTTTTTTGACAATTTCAATGCTGAATTTTCATGAAGATTTTTTATGTTTGCAGCCCTTTTTCTTTACTAAAATCATGAAAATAAACTGAAATAAGATTGAATTCTACAACCCCAATTCCGAAATAGTTGGGACGAAGTGTAAATTGTGAATGAAATCAAAATGCAATGACTTTCAGATCACATGAGCCAATATGTTATTTACAATAGAACATAGATAGCATTTCAAATGTTGAAACTGAGACATTTTACATTTTTATCCACAAAATGAGCTCATTTCAAATTTTCTGGCTGCAAAAGGTCTCAGAAAAGTGGGGACACAGGCAAAAAAGGGCTGAAAAAGCAATTAATATATAAAAGAATCAGCTGAAAGAACATTTAGGAAGTAATTACATTAACTGGCATCAGGTGTGTAACATGATTGGCTATAAAAGGGATGTCTTAGAGAGGCTGGGTCTCTCAGAGGTAAAGATGGCCAGAGGCTCTCCAACCTGCAAAGACTTGCGTAAAAAAAATTGCGGAATACTTTAAAAACAATGTTCCTCAACGTCAAATTGCAAAGGCTTTGAAGGTCTCATCATTGACAGTGCACAACATCATCTAAAGATTCAGAGAAACTGGAAAAATCTCTGTGTGTAAGGGACAAGGCCGAAGACCTTTACTGGATGGCCGTGATCTTTGGGCCCTCAGACGCCACTGCATCACTCACCGGCATGATTCTGTCATTGACATTACTAAATGGGCCCAGGAATACTTCAGGAAACCACTGTCTGTAAACACAGTCCGCCGTGCCATCCACAGATGCCACCTAAAACTCTATCATGCAAAAAGGAAGCCATTGTTGAGCATGATCCAGAAGTGCCGCCGTGTTCTGTGGGCCTAGGCTCATTTAAAATGGACTGTAGCAAAGTGGCAAAGTGTCCTGTGGTCAGACGAGTCCAAATTTGACATTCTTGTTGGAAATCATGGGCGTTGTATCTTCCGGGCTAAAGAGGAGAAAGACCACCCCTCCTGTTATCAGCGTTCAGTTCAAAAGCCAGCATCTCTGATGGTATGGGGATGCATTAGTGCATATAATGAGGGGCACTTGCATGTTTTAAAAAGCACCATGAATTCTGAAAGGTATATAAAGGTTTTAGAGCAGCATATGCTCCCCTCCAGGCGACATCTACTCCAGGGGAGGCTTTGTGTATTTCAGCAGGACAATGCAAAACCACATACTGCAGCTATTACAACAGCATGGCTTCGTAGTAGAAGAGTCCGTGTGCTGAACTGGCCTGTCCGCAGTCCTGATCTTTCACTGATTGAGAACATTTGGCGCATAATTAAACAAAAAGTCCGTCAAAGGAGACCCAAAACTCTCCAGCAGCTGAAAGCCTGTATTAAACAAGAGTGGGATCAAATTCCAATGGCTAAACTCAAGAAACTTGTCTCCTCAATGCCCAGACACCTCCACTCTGTGTTAAAAAGAAGAGGGGATGCTACACCATGGTAAACAGGCCCCTGTCCCAACTTTTTTGAGACCTGTAGCAGCCATCAAACTTGAAATGAGCTCATTTTGTGGATAAAATTGTAATATTTCTCAGTTTTAACATTTGCTATGTTATCTCTGTTCTATTGTGAATAAAATATTGGCTGGTGTGATTTGAGAGTAATTGCCTGTGGATTTTATTCACAAATTACACTTTGTCCCAACTATTTTGGAATTGGGGTTGTAGATTCTACAAGTGTCTTCACTCAGTTGAGCCATACCCTTCCTTTCTGTGAAGCTGCAATCTTGAATCATTAAGCCTTAAATAAGGTAACACATAAATAGCCAGATCTGGCTTCTGCGCAAAGTGGTTAAGGCTTAGGAGCTTTTTCCTATTTATATGGCTTTGAAGAGTACTTACGTTTTTCTTTATCATCAGAGTACCAATATTCATACGGAAGAAGAACTTCGCTCAAAACTAGAAGATGCAAACTGTCTCTTTGGCTTGGTAGGACAAAGTCTTGCAATCCAGCAACCATACAGGACAGAAAGTAAGCTTACTTTATATTCACCTAACCATCACACAAAAAGACAGGGGCAGACATTAGATCACACCTGGGAGGCAGAGAGGAAACAAGACAATTAATCAATTAAAGGAGACACAACTACAAAACCCATGTAGGTTGCTGGAAAGGGGAGGAACCAATTACCGATATAAGGCAAACTTATTGTAAGTCACCTTTGTGCTGCCTACAAAATAGCAGTAACCGAAAGAATACTTTTTCTCAGTTTCAAGCAGCAGTCTTTAAGGTCCTATTCTGCGGTGCCACTGTACTTAACCTCTCTTAGGGAAGTAGACATTTTCATTTCCTGCCAAACCACTGGGGACAGGAGGGAGCAATAGCTCCCAAAATGGTCAGCTCTCCAAACCAGCCATGCATGAATGAGCAGCATTACATTTGACCAGAGTTCACAGAGAGGTAGAAAAGCAGAGTCACTGGAATTGAGCTTTTCTGTACACCCAGGACTAACTTGGACGAAGGCAAAAACTCAAGGGATGGCAATTTACTGTCCAGACCTTGCCAAGGGTGGCTCCAGAATATTTGCTTCGTGATACATGCTTCCGGTTTCAGCGAGTAATTGGGGTATTATCCTTTGAATGTTAATGCTACAGGAACTGTTGAAGTAGTTTTTTTTTTTTCTGGAAACACTATCTAGTAGCATCTTGTTTGTATTTCTGAATAATTATGGGATTCTATTGCGAAGCAAATACCATTGCTATATATCGTACTCTGACCTAGCGTTGCATTGCTTGCAAAGAGTATCAGTGGCTGTGCTTACCGAAAATTTTGAGTTGGAGACATTACCTCCTTTCACCTCCAGCATGTCAGCCAATCACACGCTAGGATTTGGCAGGAATAGCAGTAGCGCCACCAGCAGCAAAGTTTGGACATTTCATTGCAACCCTTCAATTGGAGGCTAAATAAGTCAGAAAACAACCTAACAGTGTTCGATAAAATCCATTAAAAATTCTCATATGCCACAAAAAAGAAATGTCCAGACTTCAGTAAGTCGATCAAGTTATGGTTGTGGACATGCATGATTTTTCAAAAATAGCGTATGACCAATATTAATGCCTTCAAATGCAATGTACTATTAATGTTTCCATATATTGTGAATATGACACACGCAGTGGATGTCCATAGACCGTGACGTGGTTGAACAGATCAGGCCATACAGACGTTGGGCCCAGGGCCAGATCCAGTAGGGGAAAGATGCTGAGGATGGTCTGAGCCCATAGCGTAAGGCACTTGCTTCAAAGGCCTGAAAAACAGCTCTTAGAGCAATATCCCAGAATTCCTTGCAGTTATAAAGGTATATTTGATAGAAATTTGAACTGGGCAATTAAATTAAGGGTAAACTGAAATAGTTGCTCCTTTCTTTATGAATTCAAGTTTTTTCAGTTTCCTTTATGGAGGCAATAAATGCAGATTAGGACTTAATTGACAAATGCTGATTAACTTTGATCCCTGGTATTAATGCTATTAATTTGATGAAATTAGTTTGTTTTTTTAATTAAATTTTAGGTCAAAACAATACAACTGAGCAGGTATTTTTGAACAGGATCATTCATCTGACTCAGTGCCGCTATTGAACTCACTGCTGAGATCATAGATTGACTCTCTCACTCATCTGATGCAGAGCGAGTACTGAACTCACTTCTGAAATAATAGATTGACTCTTTCATTAATCTGAGTCAGTGCCAGTATTGAACTCACTGCTGAGATGATACATTGACTCTCTCTCATCTGATGCAGAGCGAGTATTGAACTCAGTGCCGAGATGGTTCATTGACTCTTTCATTAATCAGTGCCAGTATTGAACTCGCTGCTGAAATGATACACTGACTCTCTCACTCATTTGACTCAATACTGGTATTGAACTCAATGCTGAGATCATACATCAACTCTTTCACTAATGTGACTTTATGCCAGTATTGAACTCACTGCTGAGATGAAACATTGACTCTCTCACTCATTTGACTCAGTACTCGTATTGAACTCAATGCTGAGATGATGCATCGACTCTTTCATTAATCTGACTCGGTACCAGTATTGAACTCACCGCTGAGATGATGCATTGACTCTCTCACTTTTCTGATGCAGAGCGAGTATTGAACTCACTGCTGAAATGGTGCATTGACTCTGTCACTCATATGACTCAGTACCAGAATTGATCTCAGAGCTGAGATGATACACTGAATCTCATCTGACTCAAATCTGCTCTCTCCACCATTGTGCAAAAAAAAATGCTTTTTCACTGTAAAAACTACCTTGGGCTATTGGCAAAATAACCATAAAAATTCATGACAATTATAATGGAAAATCTTTTTATATCATAATGTTGTAATAAATCCTTCAATGTTAAATAAGTACATTTTTCCTACATTGAATTATTCTCTCAGAAAGATCAGAGGCTGCAATTTAAGCTTTATTGAGGTCACAAATTTTGGGAACACTTTCTCACGTTAATCAACTTAACAAAAATAAAACTGAAAAAGAAAAAAATGTATTCTTGGAGGAGACCCGAGGGTGTGAGAAGTATTCTGATTGCCCACTGAAACTCATCAGGCATAGAATAATCTATACCGTCTTCACTCAGGAAAACGAAGCCGAGGGCGATGAGTAGCAATGTAATGCTGTGGAACATCTATAGTGGATAAAATCAGCTCCACATGGCCATTTGATTTATGGACCTGTAGTCTGAAGCTGACTTGTGTCTGTGGAGAATGTACGAAGGAAAGATGCGTCTCGCCCACATACCTTTTAAGAGAGCAGTGAAAGGTCTCCCAAATAGAGCTTTCATTTAAAATTTCACTGTAAAATGAAGCTCGCATTTGTCATGTGTGAATCCTTTGTTGCTGTATGCAGTCAGTAATGTTTCCTGAGGGCTTGTTTCATAACCACTGAGTCCTCAATTAAAGACGAACCGCAGGACCACATTATGTAACCTGTTGACGACAAGCATGTGTAGATTTAGGCATTTTTATCAATTAGTAAATGAAGTTGAACATGGAGAACAAATAATTTACAGCCACAAATGATGTGTTCACTCAGTCAGTCCAGACTCTGTGTGATTGTCTGTGCTTGCTGGCACTCCTGGTCCCTTCCCAAATAAATTAATGTGCTTAAAGGGCATCTAAAGTCGATTCCCATTGTTTTTGTTTATCGGCCAATCAGCGAGCCGCACCTGCGCAAACAAACCGAAATAGAAGGATTATCTACGCATGTACACAAAACTTTGGTTTATATGAATGAAATTGGTCATGTGACAATGCAAGATGTCAACAAAAGCAAATGATTTGTTTGTAAACATTGGACGTTCAACGTCCCATCTGAGAATCGACTTTAGATGCCCTTTAAGCATACAGTGCTGTGACATTTCCAGACATGCTTTTAACAACTGAGGAAGAATAAATAAATTAAGAAATAAATAAATAAACAAACCCACCACAGCATATGGTGAATAATCAGGTACCTTATGTCATTATCAGTTTTAAACCTTCGGAAAATGTCACTAATGCTCCTGGCTTTTGTTTAATGAGCTTGTGTTCACTCAAGGGACAAATGACTAACACAACGAGTCCTTTTTTAAACGTAGAAGTAAAGGAAGCAAACAGAAGTACAGGATTAAAAATTGAGGTTGAAAATGACCGCAGTGCTCTGCTTTGTCTCGTCAAGCGATGATTTGTCTTAGCTAATTTACCTAAGTATTGAAATTAGTGAAGCTTACTTGAGAAATTAAGGACCCACCATCACGTGTCCCGTGATATGATTTGTACTTTCTAAACAAATTTACTGCAATAAGAGTTTTCAATTCAATTTGACTGTCAAAGTGCACAGACAGCAATGCACATGCAAGCCCACACGCATAATGACATGCTCAATTACACACATACACACACACACACACAAATACATACAGGCACACACGCATGACTACATACACACACACACACACACACACACACATGCAGGACTACACTCTCAATCACACACATTCACATGCAAGCACAAAGGCAAATATGCACGACAACGTACTCAATCACACACACACGTGTGACAAAACACTCAATTGCACACACGTGCATGAAAACACACACATAGGTATTCACACAGGACTACGCACTCAATCACACATGCACACACAGGCACACATTCACAGCTACAGACCCAAATATACACACACACACACTCACATGCACAACACACAGTCACACACAAGCTCTCACACGTGTGCAAATAGGGCAGATCGACTCACACACACACACACACACACACACACACACACACACTTTTTACAATCAGTATCTAGACACCAGGGCATTTTCCTGCTGCTGAAAGGTCATAGAAGCTGTTCCCTCTAATGCTGGTTGTGTGCTCAGACAATCGTATTTTCACCACTCACAGTGTTTTTCCACATCTCTCAAGCCATGTGGGACAATGTGTGGACATCGTCAAGGCCAATTCTACACTGCAGCATGTCCTCCCAGCTTTTATTTTGAAGGCTGAGCATTTACAACTAATGGTGTGATTAGGCTTGGTAGGCTTTTATTTTGAAGGGTGTGCATTTACAGTAAATGGTATTATTAGGCTCGACAGGCTTTTATTTTGAAGGGTATGCATTTACAGTTAATGGTGTGATGAGGCTTGACAGGCTTTATTTTTAAGGGTGTGAATTTACAGTCAATAATGTGATTAGGCTTTAGAGGCTTTGATTTTGAAGGGTGTGTATTTACAGTTAATGGTGTGATGAGAATTGACAGGTTTTTATTTTGAAGGGTGTGTGTTTACAGCTAATGGTGTGATTAGGCTTGGTAGGCTTTTATTTTGAAGGGTGTGTGTTTACAGTTAATGGTGTGATTAGGCTTGAAACGCTTTTATTTTGAAGGGTGCACATTTACAGTTAATGGTGTGATTAGAATTGTCAGGTTTTTATTTTGAAGGGTGTGCATTTACAGTGAATGGCGTGATTAAGCTTGACAGGCTTTTATTTTGAAGGATGTGCATTTAAAGTCAATGGTGTGATTAGGCTTGACAGGCTTTTATTTTGAAGGGTGTGCGTTTACTGTTAATGGTGTGAATAGGCTTGACAGGCTTTAATTTTGAAGGGTGTGCATTTATAGTTTATGTTGTGATTAGGCTTGACAGGCTTTTATTTTGAAGGGTGTGCGTTTACAGTTAATGGTAAGATTAGGCTTGACAGGCTTTTATTTTGAAGGGTGTGCATTTACAGTGAATGGCGTGATTAAGCTTGACAGGCTTTTATTTTGAAGGATGTGCATTTACAGTTAATGATGTGAATAGGCTTGACAGGCTTTAATTTTGAAGGGTGTGCGTTTATAGTTTATGTTGTGATTAGGCTTGACAGGCTTTTATTTTGAAGGGTGTGCGTTTACAGTTAATGGTAAGATTAGGCTTGACAGGCTTTTATTTTGAAGGGTGTGCATTTACAGTGAATGGCGTGATTAAGCTTGACAGGCTTTTATTTTGAAGGATGTGCATTTACAGTTAATGATGTGATTAGGCTTGACATGCTTTTATTTTGAAGGGTGTGCATTTACAGTTAATGGTGTGAATAGGCTTGACAGGCTTTTATTTTGAAGGGTGTGCGTTTATAGTTTATGTTGTGATTAGGCTTGACAGGCTTTTATTTTGAAGGGTGTGCGTTTACAGTTAATGGTACGATTAGGCTTGACAGGCTTTTATTTTGAAGGGTGTGCATTTACAGTTAATGGTGTGATTAGGCTTGACAGGCTTTTCTTTTGAAGGGTGTGCATTTACAGTTAATGGTGTGATTTGGCTTGACAGGCTTTTATTTTGAAGGGGGTGCATTTACAGTTAATGGTGTGATTAGGCTTAACAGGCTTTTATTTTGAAGGGTGTGCGTTTACAGTTCATGGTGTGATTAGACTTGACAGACTTTTATTTTGAAGGGTGTGCATTTACAACTAATGGTAAGATTAGGCTTGGTAGGCTTTGATTTTGAAGGGTGTGAATTTACAGTTAATGGTGTGATTAGGCTTAACAGGCTTTTATTTTGAAGGGTGTGCGTTTACAGTTCATGGTGTGATTAGACTTGACAGACTTTTATTTTGAAGGGTGTGCATTTACAACTAATGGTGCGATTAAGCCTGACGGGCTTTGATTTTGAAGGGTGTGAATTTACAGTTAATGGTGTGATTAGGCTTGACAAGCTTTTATTTTGAAGGCTGTGTGTTTACAGTTCATGGTGTGATTAGACTTGACAGGCTTTTATTTTGAAGGGTGTGCGTTTACTGTTAATGATGTGATTAGGCTTGACAGGCTTTTATTTTGAAGGGTGTGCGTTTACAGTTAATGTTGTGATTAGACTCAGTGGGTATGTAACGGATGGTGAAACTGCTCGCGGGGAGGTGACTCCGGTGCCGGTTTCTCTGTCTTTTAGACTTTAAGCCCCTGCGGTTTTCTGAGTGGTTTTTAACCTGAGGGAACAATGGAATCATTTATTTAAACTTTCCTTCCCCTGCAAAGTCAATTACTGCGTTTGATCCGCACAGGCCTGATAACCAGCGCCTGACGTTTCATGTAACCTCATTCAGGGTATATTTGAATACTTTAATCGGAGCCGGTTTAGATGAAAATTACAACCTGAACTCTGGACTGCATGAGATTAATGAGGAGGGGGACAGTCTGTCTCATGTGCCCGCAGTGCACGGGGTGTGACTGGGCTGTACACCAACAGTCTTACCTGTCAGATGTGGAGATGGGAGGGCTCTGGGCTGCAAGTGCGGACTTCATGGAGGGGGGGGGATCAATCATGTTACCTCCCCCGGTCATTATTATTATGCACACACACACACACACCCCACACACAGAGTCAAACACGCAGAGATACCACACGGACAGACGCACACACACATACTTTCCCCGCCATTGAAAATATTTGTCATCATTCATTGTTTTCACTGTCATAGGGTAGTGGCCGCTGTTACGGATCTTCTGAGAAAAATTAATTGATTCGAACAAGAAAACAATGTGCAAGCATAAAAAATTATGCTTTTTTCATGAGCAACTTCCATGATCGCAAGCTGTGATAAATCTCATTGATACATGCAGAAAACTTGAAAACAAAGCAGTGGATGAACAATAAATAAAATCTATACTTTTCTCTCAGCTTTTTATCTGAAATCTGGGTTTTTTAATGAAAATGACCAACATTCAACTATTTGTGGAAAAAGAATGAATTAAGCTAAAATAAAATGGTTTCTTGTGTTTAGAACAAGAAGCTTCGTTCTTTTTGTCGACATACTAATAGACCTGAATATTCGGCCGGTGTTGAAAAATCAGCGAATGTTACCAAAAATGCTGACAGTGGCTGGTAATTGAAAAAATAGTCTGGTGAGGAAAGCATTAACTTTAAAACCATAAAGGAAGAAAACAACGTCCTGAAGAAACTATGGAATGCAGTACAGACAACAGAATTAGCATCTGTGAGAGCAAGGGCTACAGGTTCAGCCTCTGTTGTTCCTCCCCCACCCACACACACACACACACACACACACCTTCCCCATCCAATCCCTCCCTCCGCTCCACAGATCAATACCCAATTCAGCTGCCATGACGTTCCGCCCATAACTACAGTCCGGGTGAAATTACCTGTCCCAAAAATCTGTCACAGCTCCGCTTCGCCGCCTCTCACCCGTCCCACTCTGATGTGAGGGTGCGGCCGGAATCCGGAGTAAACTGGTGCAGAGAGAGTGAGCGAGCACCACCTTACACTGAGAGAGAGAGAGAGAGAGAGAGATCTCCCTAATTCACTCTTTAAGCAACAGAAACAGCAGCAGCCAGAAGCTCAAAATTGACTAATTAACCCCTTAAACTTTAACTTTTCGCTCAAGTTTTCCCTTAAGTAAGTTCAAAGTCAGTAAAAGAATTTTTTTTTTTCACATTGCTAGACAATGTCTCGTACATATTCAGTATCTGCTAGTTGCAGCGCTTCACTGAAGCTACATCACGCTCATACAGAGACAAATATTCAAACCCAGGACACCATATTTTTATTGCCACAGAATTTCTTCAAATGGAAAATGTCTAGATCTTGTACATCATTTTGTACAAATATCCCTGTAATTCAGCAAGAGATGATTGAGATTATTGAAACCTTGGAATCTTCGCTTTAAATTAAAATAGGCCTGAAGTTCCACAGGCTGAAATACTGGAGCTGCTTTTGATAAACCCATATATGAATCTGTAGGTTTAATGGAGTGAATGACTAAATTATGTGTTGCACTGTAAAATTGTCTTGTTTTTCAGTGATACAAATTTTCAGACATATTTGATTAGCTATTTGAGTAAATTGAACCTAGTCTGAGGTGATGAACAGTTTTGTGACAGCACAACGCAAACGATTTAAAAAAAAAAAAAAAAATCATAAACTAACTGGTTAATGCATTTAGGATGCAGATTTGTGTCCTTAAGTAGAATAATTGCCGCAGCTCCCTGTGCGAAACGAGATGAAGGCCTCAGCTGATGACCGTAGTCCATCACTGATGTGAATCGGATTTGGGGAGTTGATCCTGCAGGCTCTAGGGGGCTATATGACTTTGTCCAATACATAGCAGTCCTGTACATCTGAGCTGCCCGTCAGCCGATTGCCCGACATTCTTTTGAAGGACGACATTTCCATAGCCACTGATCTGCACAAAACTTTTATTGCATTAGATTTCCCCCCGATGTCACGCCAAGGGTCGTACTGACATGAATGACACTCAAATGTGCTTCAAATGAGATGCTCTTTACTCAATTATACTAGGAGAGGCATAAGTATGTAATCACACGACCGTCTAAATGCATCGGACCTTCCTCTAGCCGATGACAAACGTTATATGCTTGTGAGTAACCGGTTTGCGCAGTATAATCAGCGAAGAATGTTGAATCGCACCGCTTTATTTAAATAAATGCCCTTCATCGGACAGCGAAGCCCTAAAGCACCGAAATAACCATAACGTATTTTAAAAATTAATGCCATTTATGATTCCCTAATTGGGCCATTAAGGAGATGGATAAATTATGTGCACGAAGGCAGAGCTGTGGACAGGAAAAGATTTAAATTATGAGCAAAGCTAAGTGATTAAGGGGCAATATCTCTTCATGGAGGGAGAACGAGCTCGGGGATTCATAATCCGAGGCGTTTGGCGCTTGACGCTCCCTGGTCACATGGGTATTATAGATATGGTGGTGCTCTGCGGGGCGAATGGCCTGCGGAGTTCTATTTGAGCCGTCACTCCTCTCCACAGGCCGGCCCAGCCTCTCTGCAGAGGGGGATGTCTCAGCTATATATTTTTTCATATGTTCAGCAACATAACCATACTGTGTGTCTGTTTTCCCTGTAAAGTTCCTGCTCATACCCTTTATTCTCTTTCTTAAGCCTTTAAGCACCATAAAGGTGCTATACAAATAAACTTCATTCTTCTTCTTCTTCAAGGAATTTTCCAGAGGGTTTCCCTCAAGATATGTAATTCTCAGTTTGGTGAAATGAATATCTTCCTCCCATTTATTTGATACTCATTCTTTCTTTTCTTTATTTCTGTGCATATTGTGAGAAAGGTGTCCTAGTATCCAAGCCCAGACTATCACGTTTGACTTCAAAGATGTACACTGTACATTGGCAAATAACTGAACATGCACGGTCCAAAATGGGCGGCCATTTTGTATTGTGTCAGCCAAAGGCTGCAGGGTGAAGTTGTCTTCAGCCGTCGACTTCCAGGCTGCTCAGCCTGTCAGGCTGCGTAAACGCCGCCCCCAAGTACAGCCAATCAGATCGCGAGCTAGAGTACAACCAATCCGCTCACGAGCCAGCCAATTCAATTCAAATTCCTCTCCTCAAAGCGGAGCGGGCTTAAGAACATCAATATTGTTAAAAACGAATGCATTTAATCGTGAGTTTTCTCATTAAAGAAACTGATTTGTGAGGGAAAGTTAGATATTTCAGCTATTTTGATTATGTTAACCAATGCAAACAAGTGCTATTTTTTTCTTACAGTTAACTTATGACCTAACCTTAGCTAAACAGGTCATACTTGTTAACTTAAACACTTCTACAATATAACTTCAAGTATAACTCTGTTTGAAACATAAAATTGGCCTACTTGTGAGATACTTTCTTCAATAAGCTGTTTAGTTGAGCTTCTTAAAAACTTCAACTGCAAGTTGCTGTAACGTTAGCTGCCTTCAAGGCTGATTGTAGAGACTGGTGCCTTGCAGGCTGGTTAGAAGGCTAATGTTGATTTGATATTGTATAATCTTTAATAGTATTCAGTCAGATGCCTTCAAGGCATCAGGGCCCTGGGTGGGTGCTGGGGCTGTTTTTTTTACTTTTTTAGCGGGGCGGGTAGATAGGGCTCCACGACGGCGCCGAGACATCGTTTGAAATCCAAAAAAGAGTGTAAAAAGTAAAGACGATTTCAATATGCAACAACACCTCGGTCAGTTTTCTTAGGTAATGTGGTTGGTTTCGAACTGTAATAAATCTATGGGCTGAAAAATAGAAGATTTTAAATTAGCCTTGGAAGGCTCCAACTCAGTGGAGGACCCCCTCAGTAATGCTGAGGGAGTCTCTACTGTCAGCCTTGAAGGCATCAGAATTGTACACACACACACACACACACACACACACATATATATATAAATATATGAAATCATCAGCCTACCAACCAGCCTGCAAGGCATTAGTCTCTACTGTCAGGCTTGAAGGGATCTGACTGAATAATATCAAAGATTATACAATATGAAATCAACATTAGCCCATTACAACAAGTATGACCTGTTTAGCTAAGGTTAGGTCTATAAGTTCACTGTAAGACAAAAAAATAGCACTTGTTTGCATTGGTTAACATAATCAAAATAGCTGAACTATCTAACGTTACCTCCCGAATCAGTTTCTTTAATGAGAAAACTCATGATTAAATGCATTCGTTTTTAACAATATTGATGCTCTTAAGCCCACTTACCGAGTAAAGGCTTCTGCATTGAATTGGCTGCCTCGTGAGCGGATTGGTTGTACTCTAGCTTGCAATCTGATTGATTGTACTTGGGGGCGGCGTTTATGCAGCCTTACAGGCTGAGCAGCCTGGAAGTCGACGTCTGAAGGCAACTTCACCCTACAGCGTGTCGAAGCTTGTCCCAGAATTCCTCTTTAACCAATAGTGCTCAACCTCACCTCTATATATATATATATATATCAGTGGCGGCTCATGAACTGGCAACAGGGGAGGCTCAAAAATCCCTTAAAGTTAATGATTGGTCACGACCTTTTTTCAATCATTCATTTAAATAACCATTACAGAAAATCCAAAAACTCTCAACATTATCAGGTGTGGCCAGTTTTCATTTATAACGCATACCGATTACGACTCCGGACTTCTCACGCTTTTCTTTACTCAGGGATTGGAAGCAATGCATGTGTTTCATGATTGTTCAAATGAAAAAAGATCATTTGAAACGTCTTTATGCAATTCCATTGCTTCCAACCCCTCCATGCACAAGGACTTCAATTCCGTGTGAGAATCTCTTACATATGCGTTGATTGAATAATTGCTGACTACAGCAGAGGAACGTAAATATGCCACTTAAACTCACACCGAATGCGTGAGAGTTGACAGGTATGCGTTATTCATGAAAACTGGCCACACCTGATAATGTTGAGAGTTTTCGGAGTTTCTGTAATGGTAATTTAAATTAATGATTGAAAACAAGTTGTGACCAATCATTAATTTTAAGGGATTGTTTGAGCTTCCCCTGTTGCTCATTCACATGCTGCATGGCGTCTAGTGAACTGGCGATAGGGGAGGCTGAAACCCATCCCTTAAAATTAATGATTGGTCATGACCGGTTGTCAATCATTCATTTCAATCATTCAATCATTTATATGTGTGTGTGTGTGTGTGTGTGTGTACACAGTACCACGAAAAAGTATTTGACCCCTTCCTGATTTCTTTTTTTTTTTTGCATATTTGCATATTTGTCACACTTAAATGTGAAATCAAACAAATTTTAACATTAGACAAAGATAAGCTGAGTAAATTCAAAATGCAGTTTTTAAATAATTTTATTTATTAAGGGGAAAAAGCTATCCAAACCTACCTGGACCTATGTGAAAAAGTAATTGCCCCCCCTTGTTAAATCACAAATTAACTGTGATTAACCACATTTTTTTTGTTCAATTTCACTAGCCACACCCAGGCCTGATTACTGCCAGACCTGTTGAATCAAGAAATCACTTAAATAGAACTTGTCTGACAAAGTGAAGTAGGCTAAAAGATCTCAAAAAGCAACACATCATGCCACAATCTAAAGAAATTCAAGAACAGATGAGAAACAAAGTCATTGATATCTATCAGTCTGGTAAGGGTTACTAAGCCATTTCTAAGGCTTTGGGACTCTAGCGAACCACAGTGAGAGCCATTATCCACAAACGGAGAAAACTTGGAACAGTGGTCAACCTTCCTAGGAGTGGCCGGCCAACCAAAATTACTTCAAATGCGAATTGACGACTCATCCAGGAGGTCACAAAAGAACCCAGAACAACATCTAAAGAACTGCAGGCCTCACTTGCCTCAGTTAAAGTAGGGGTTCAAGGCAAAAACCACTGCTGACCAAAAAGAACACAAAGGCTCATCTCACATTTGCCAAAAAACATCTTGATGATCCCCAAGACTTTTGGGAAAATGTTCTGTGGACTGACAAGACAAAAGTTGAACTTTTTGGAGGGTGTGCGTCCCGTTACATCTGGCGTAAAACTAACACAGCATTTCATAAAAAGAACATCACACCAACAGTCAAACATGGTGGTGGTAGTGTGATGGTCTGGGGCTGCTTTGCTGCTTCAGGACCTGGATGACTTGTCGTAATTGATGGAACCATGAATTCTGCTCTCTACCAGAAAATCCTGAAGGAGAATGTCCGACCATCAGTTCGTGACCTCAAGCTTGAGCGCACTTGGGTTATGCAGCAGGATAATGATCCGAAACACACCAGCAAGTCCACCTCTGAATGGCTTAAAAAAAAAATTAAGGTTTTGGAGTGGCCTAGTCAAAGTCGAGACATAAATCCAATTGAGATGCTGTAGCATGACCTCAAACGGGCCGCTTGAAAACCCTCCAGTGTGGCTGAATGAAAACAATTCTGCTCCACAGTGATGTGAAAGACTCATTGCCAGTTATTGCAAACGCTTGATTGCAGTTGTTGTCGCCGAGGGTGGCACAACCAGTCAGTAGATTTAGGGGGCAATCATTTTTTCACATAGGGCCAGGTAGGTTTGGATAGCTTTTTCCCCTTAATAAATGACATCATCATTTAAAAACTGCATTTTGTGTTTACTTGGGTTATCTTTGTCTAATAGTAGAATTTGTATGATGATCTGAAACAGTTAAGTGTGACATATATGCAAAAAAATAGGAAATCAGGAAGGGGGAAAATACTTTTTCACAGCACTGGATATATATATATATATATATATATATAGTTTGGAGTAACCTTTGCTTTCAAACAGTATTACAGTGGTTTTTTGGTGAAAATGGGCTCAAGTCGGGCTTTGACACGCAACTTTTGCAACTGTTTGGCAACTTGTGACTGCGGATTCGGACACTCGACCCCACTGACATCACCTTGGTTAGCCGTTCGAGTCAATTTGAATGATCTCAATTCTTTAATTCATGCCATGGCTCATGTATTCCCTGTGGTTTCCCTGTTTGGGGGTAGTAAAGTCTTCTGATCAGATGTTTTGATGCAGTTTGCATCTTGAATTAACACCAATGACGGAGATGCCAAGTTTCACGCATTCAGTGTAGGTCTGTAAACATTGCATATTTCATTTTACAAAAGATTGTTCCATTTCTAAACCAGTAAAATTCATCTGTGCCTTGGGGTTGGGTTCTGAGCGGCACTTCTGTAGGATCTGCAAACACTGATGCGTGGGGGAGCCCAGAGGCTGTAAGGGACAAATGGCTGATAAGCTCAGTCCAGAGCCATGCCAGATAGCAGTAAAACTTTTGTGGACTTCCAGGATGCTCACTCAGCCTGCATGGGGAAAGTGGCAATGGTCTCACCAGGGGGGGGGGGGGGTTGTTGCAGGGCTCTGGCTGACACAATGCCCCTGTGGGAGTCATATTACTGGCCTAAGTCTTAAGTTAAAGTCCAGTTATATTAATCTGTTTCAAATAATCTAAACCTCTGGGAAGTGCATAATATGCTTATATGTTCAATATTCTGCAAAGAAATCACTTCTGGACTTATAACCCAATTTACCTATATATTAATTTGTCTTAAGACTTTTTCATGACAACTGCATCATATTAGTACATATTCATATCATGTTTGGTCTTGTTATTCTCAGGGAAATCCAGGGAGTTGAATGGAGTATGTTTCATTCCCATTGAAATTATAGTTCATTCCCTTTTGGAAACTCCTGAGAATTTGGTCAGAATACTCTCTGGTAATCACCCTATTCTCCTCTCTCTGCTGAAGTGTTTTATTACATCCTCCCAATGGTGGAAACCCAAAAACCGGATTCGACCCCCCCTCCAGGTGTTTATGGCCATGCCGCCTGGATCAAAGGCGGGGTTTGGCTTAAAGCAAAGAGAAACAATCCATTCTGGGAAGATCGTATCCGATCTCTCCCCGAGCACGTAAGTGCGTGAGTAGACTCTATAGCTATGGCGGATCGTCTCTCTGATTTCGCACTCACCGAACTCTGTGTGTGCAGCTGTCGCCAGGTATGACATTTATATTTGTCTAAATTCGTGGTAACTAATATTTGGTCTGTTGATTTAAGCTCTTGCCTACCTGGTAAATAAATTCTTGTTATTCCTTTAAACTTGCGTGGTCTCCGTGACTCTTAATCCTTTTATTCTTTCTAGCCGCGTTGCGAAGGATACCTAGGGGTATAATCCCGACCGAGGTACGACTGGCCAGCGGCCTGGTATGGGAATTGGTTTTATTAAGTTGGAGAGACAATCATGATCTACTTACATAAAGGGTTTATGTATTGCTGGTTCTGGGATTTTAGCCTTAAGGAAACCCATGGATGAAAAGTCGGTTATCTGTTAAAATTCCCTGAAGGAACCCATGGGCGTGCATAGATCTGGGTTCACTGTATTCACGCCAAAAGATGCTGTTGCAGTGATGGCTGACTTCCAAACCTCTAATCTAACCAACAAACCTAGGATCCGGTAACAGTACTAAAAACCCGGGAGTACATGTTTAGCGACGGCGGTAGTCTCCTAAGAGTTCGAGGTGTAGTCACTTCGAGACCCACGCAGGTTTCCCTAGATTATGGATTCTAATTCTAATTCTAATTTGGAGTCAGATATTTAACGAGAGTATAATTAAATTCATTATTATAAATTTATTATGGAGTCAGATTAATTGTAACCGTTGTTGCTTTTGTGCCCGTTCTTGAACGGAGAAAATAGATCCATTTTTTTTTTTTATTCGCACCAGCCAGGACGTCGTGCGTGCTAATACCAGCCAAAAGAACACGTGGACCCTTTGCTCACAACAATTTCCGCCGTTGGTATTGTTTTGTGGGTTTTACAGGTCTCACGCATTTTTTAGGCTTATTCACCAAAGTCTGCATTTATTCATTGAATGCCTAATGAGATTCTCACGCGGTATTAAAATCGTTCTGCATTGAAGTTTCAGTTTCACTTGCATAAAGGTGGACCTCAACTCAAGTAACATGGAAAGCGATTATGACTCCGGACTTCTCATGCTTCTCTTTACTCAGGGATTGGAAACAATGCACGTGTTTCATGATCGTTTAAATTGTTTTAATGAAATAAGACCATTTGAAACGTCTTTATGCAATTCCATTGCTTTCAATCCCTCAGTAAAGACAAGCCTGAGAATTCCCGAGTCATAATCGATTTCCGTGTCACTAGTGGGGAAATCCACCGTAATGCATCTGAAACTGATTAACTTGATGCACAATGACTTCAATTCTGCGAGTCAATTTCTTCAGTGCGCGTTGATTGAATAATTGCTGACTACGGCACAGGAACGTGAATGCCACTAAGAGGAGAGACTCACACCTAATGCGTGAGACTTGGCATCTCTGCAATGACGTAAGGAACATTTGGGATTCACATTTTAAATTTTACGCAGATGGGTCAAAACGGAGTATTCCTTACCTTTTTTTATTGAGCATAGTTTATAATTGCCAAGCAACTCTGGGTCAGATCTGTGACAATTCTGGGTCAAAGTTAGCCAGAACAGGTGCAGAATTGGCTCACTGTCACTGGCTATACGGGGAAATATATGTACATTCAAACTGCTGAAGAAATTCATCATCTTGAACTCACCCTGGCTGCTTCGGGACAATGGAAACCTGCCAATCAAATCCAGTTCTGAGGCCATTTTATGGTTATGACTGTGGTACCTCTGACCTAACATGTCATCTGATTGGAGGCTGACATGCAAACTCCATTATATAGCAATCAGGTAGGCGGGACTCAAACCCAGTGCCCTTATGTGACTGCAGCGCGCTGCCATGGCAACCATTTCATACACACAGAAACTGCAGTGGGGGTCTGGGAAGTTTCTATTTACCTTGAGACTGGAGAAGGATGTTCAGCTCAGTATGAGATGGAACCTGAGGATGAAGTAAAATAATGGCTGTGATACAACATAAAGAGATTTCTGCTTGCTCATGAAATTTATGTTTTCCTAATTACCAGGGAGTTAGCAATACCACAGTCATCATATTATAAATCATAAAAACTCGCTTTAGAAGTGAAATAGTAAGTGAAAGTACTGAAATTAAAGTCATCAACAGCGATCGTTTATTATGTTGAGGCGGAGTGAGCGGGACGCTAATTTCATTCTATCTGGGGAGAATGGGTGAGCTAGCGCAGCCAGTCGTGCTATTTATTACAGGAAATACAAATGTGGAGAGAGAGGGAGACAGAGTGAGAAAGAAGAAATGGATAAAAGAGAGTAAGAGGAGGAGGGAGTGAGAGAGCGAGAAAGAGAGAACGATGGCTGACTGGCACCAAGGACAGTGTCAGTCTACTGAATATGAATCTCAAGATAATGTATAGCTTTTCAACTTGTGTTCACTATTTAAGCTGAAGTAAATAAGGCAAAAATGGTGATATATATTCTAAATCTATTGGGGGAATTATGCAACTCATTACACATTAACAGCCGAGCAGGCTAACGTACAGCTGTTCTCAATGAATACAAAAAAAATAAAGGTGGCTTCCCGTCAAGAGCGAGTGTGACAGGAGAATGTTTTCTCTCCCTGCCCTTTTCAGACACAAATAAAAATGAAGCTGTCTGAGAGCTCATTCGTTTCCTCGTTTCCCCCGGAGTGTCTTCTTCCTGACCAGGGAGACGCCATCCATCTGTTTCTGGAAGGTGCCACCATTTCCTGTCTGCAGCCCTGCCACTCCCTCATGGAGAAAACACACACCCATTACTCCTCTGTCGCTGTTACTGAGCAGGTGCGCTGCAAAAGAGCGGGAACTGATGAAGTCACAGGCACTTCGGTCACTCGCATTCGTCTTCAGCCACTCGCCGGCGGCCATCTTAGAAAAAAGGGTTGCTCTTGCTAAAGGAAAATATATATATTAGCTATGGACTCTAAACTCCAGGAGAGGCGGCTCGTTAAATCACTGATATGAACAGTGTTTCATTAGTTCATCAAAGATGTACACAGTTTTATGAATAAATAATGACTTTATGACTCCATGATGATTGTCATTCAATCTTGGTTGTAAATCTGTCGCCAAGCAAATCTTGTAAAATGGAATTTGAGGAATTCAGTTCCCTCATTCTGGGCAATGAGTGTAAACAATGCCTATAGTCAGTGAGTGGCCAAATAATTCATTCCAAGGTGAAAAATCTGCAATCCAAAGCAGATTTCAGTCAAATACTCTGAAGCATGACAAAGATGGGTCAATTAAGACTCAAATGCAGTACTGATAGTAATGTTTGTGTCAGGGTATGCATCGAAATGTAATTAAAAGGATTTTATGACGTATGATTGGTTTCTCCCGGATTGGTCGAGGTGAACTCCGCCAGTCACTACAAACAGTGATATTCACCGTGCGAAAGAGCGTGAGAGGTGAATATAACAATCTGCCGACCTCCAGATAAAAACAGATTAGGCCGCCTCACAGGAGCTCCTGACAGTGTCCGTATTTTATGTCGCTTCGTCCCTGTGAGGAGCTTTACGTTAGAGTTGTCGCCCTTCTCTTATTTTATATTTTCAAGTAGGTCATATAATAAAACAGTTATTGACTTCAGTTATCGGTGAATCCAATGATTTATCCACCTTGGACAAGTGATATTCACTATTGCACCTCGGTGAATATCACTTTTCCAAGGTGGATAAATCATTGGATTCACCTCAACTGAAGTCAATAATTGCACAAACTTGTATCATGTAATGAGCTGAATAACTACGAGAATACACTTGGATCAACCAATCTCTTGACGCCAAACTTCAAGTTTCTCATTAATTTACAAACGGGTCCTCAAGAATTAATTCATGTGAAAAATATTCGGTGCTATGTTCACTGTTCTCCGAGACCTAATTTGAATGAGCTGTCTGATGGACGCCCCACCCAGTTTTTGGTCTGTTTTACCACACAACAATCTTCTACAGAGTGGGAGAAAATGTAAGCACCATCCCAACAGTCATCTTGCATCCAGCCGAGGCCTTTCTGTGCGGGGGGGGGATTGCAGGGTTCTCCTCGTTTATGCTTTTTCTCCTCTGGTATCTTCGTTTCACAGTCGAAAGACATGAACAAGTCAGGCTAACTGGAAACTGTGAATTGCCCAATGGAAGGAGTCTGTAATTCTAAGCAGGATGGTCAAATTTTCCAGAATGTGCTATTGCCCTCGGGCATTGAATGCTGAGATATTCCAGCTCCCAAACAGCCCCTGACCCCTGATAAATGAGAGATAATTAATGTAGATTGTTTCCGGCACGAGTGTCAAACTTTCCTGAGGAGTGTGCACACTGATACCTAGAGGAAGCCAGCAGAACTGCTGCTTGACAGCCAAGGGGTCATACACTCAGGATGATACTCCCAGGGCTTCCCATCGATTTGCATATGCAAGATATTTACAGTTTTTTCCGATTGCATAAACACTAAAATCAAAAGTATTACACAATTTTCAAAACCTTACACACAAGGAGCAAAACATCGGCCCAGATTTGCACAACTATAAGCACAATGCCAGCCTCACACTTTTTGCAAAACAATACCCGCAGTGATTTGCAAAACACTAAACACACTTGCATACATTAGACACAGAAGTATATCATGATGCCACTTCCTTGCAATTCCAAAGCACTGACTATCAAATGACCACACCAATGAGCCAACTGGTTAAACACAGCCATCAGGTGCGGAAACACATGATTGCTTAATTGTAGTCACACCAATCAGGTTTAAACTCTATAGAAATGCAGCAGGTGAGTTCACCTGTCTTCAGCTAAAATGGAAGGAATCAGAAGAAGAGGAGCGAGGGTGTGAGGGGGAATCCAGCGAGGAGGAGGAGGAGGTAGAGGAAGAGGCAGAGGCCTTGCTAGAGGTAGAGGCGGAGGTGGAGGTAGAGGAAGAGGCGAAGGCCTTGCCAGAGGTAGAGGCGGAGGTGGAGGTAGAGGAAGAGGCAGAGGTGGGAGGTAGAGGAAGAGGCGGAGGCCAGAGGTAGAGGCAGAGGTGGAGGTAGAGGAAGAGGCGAAGGTGTGCCAGAGCAGAGGTGGAGGTAGAGGCGGAGGTGGAGGTAGAGGAAGAGCAGAGGTGGAGGTAGAGGCGGAGGTGGAGGTAGAGGAAGAGGTAGAGGCAGAGGTAGAGGTAGAGGCGGAGGTAGAGGGGAGGTAGAGGAAGAGGCGGAGGCCTTGCCAGAGGTAGAGGCGGAGGTGGAGGTAGAGGAAGAGGCGAAGGCCGTGCCAGAGGTAGAGGCGGAGGTGGAGGTAGAGGAAGAGGCGGAGGCCGTGCCAGAGGTAGAGGCGGAGGTGGAGGTAGAGGAAGAGGCGAAGGCCGTGCCAGAGGTAGAGGCGGAGGTGGAGGTAGAGGAAGAGGCGAAGGCCGTGCCAGAGGTAGAGGTAGAGGTGGAGGTAGAGGAAGAGGCGGAGGTGGAGGTAGAGGAAGGGAGGTAGAGGAAGAGGCGGAGGCCTTGCCAGAGGTAGAGGCGGAGGTGGAGGTAGAGGAAGAGGCGGAGGCCTTGCCAGAGGTAGAGGCGGAGGTGGAGGTAGAGGAAACAGGAAGAGCTGAAGCAGAAGGAGAACGTGCTCAAAGAAAAAGAGGATCAAATTTATCACATGAAATTCGCGCCACACTAGTTGACCATGTCGTGAACCACAGATTGACGCTAAGGGAGGCTGGACTAAGAGTTCAGCCAAATCTTAGCAGATATACATGTAAATTGACTAGTGTATACTTGATCAATGCTGAACTACACAATCTTATCTTTCATTGTATTTCAGAGAGTTTTACAAACTGATGCTGAGGAAATCCAGCATGAATTCATTTACATTGATGAGGCAGTGTTTAACCTCACAAAAGCAAGAAGGAGGGGCAGAAATATCATTGGCCACAGGGCTATAAATGTCCCAGGGCAACGCAGGGGTAACATCACAATTTGAAATGCCATTACACAGAATGGGGTCCTCCACCGTCATGCTAATATGGGCCCTTACAACACACCTCACATTCTCACATTTTTGGACTGATTGCACAACATTGTTACAGCAGTAAAACAAATTGACCAGATGCAATACACTGTCATCTGGGACAATGTGTCTTTCCACCGCTCTGCTCTGGTCCAGAACTGGTTTCAACACCATCCACAGTTTGCAGTACTATTCCTTCCACTATACTCTCCTTTCTGAACCCAATCGAAGAGTTTTTCTCAGCGTGACAGTGGAGAGTTTACGATCTGCGGCCCCAGGCTCAGGTACTCTCACTCAGGCCATGGAGGAGGCCTGTGACCAAATCGACGCTGCAGCTGTGCAAGGATGGATTCCACATTCAAGACTGTTCTTCCCACGCTGTCTTGCCAAAGACGATATCGCCTGTGATGTTGATGAAATTCTCTGGCCAGATCCAGCTAGGCGAAGAGGTACATAGTGTCTAATATTTCCTGTACTACATACATACATTTTTTTTTTTTTTTACTGTAATTGTAACCTGTACTGGATACAGTATTACAGTATTGTATGTTTGTCTGATATTTGCTGAGCTAACAGTGTTATGCACACTACTGTAGTAGCATGAAAACTGGGACATGGTTTGTTGTGATTCTCCATGATGTTGACTGATTTAGGTATATGGAGAGAAGTAAATGATTAAATTATTAAATTAATTATTTTCATCAGTCTGCAGCGTTGGGCTTGTATAGTGTTTGGTGTATTTACCATATATTTGTACTTTCTCTGTGTACTTCACTTACAGTACTCTAATCACTGGGAGGTAGAATTGCTAGAAGTGTTTTAGGTTAAGCACAGCAGTGTGTAACTGGTTCAAACAGAATTAAGTTGTATGAAATGTGTGTGTTTCATTTGGAAACAAAATATGGTTTTTATAAATTAGTGTATAGTTTTTACAAGAGTGTTTCATTTTGCAAAGGATCTGAGGTGTTCTGCTTATTGGGTGCATGGTTGTGCTAATTGTGTGTAGTGTTTTGAAAAACTGGGCCCTGTTTTCAAAATTGTGCTTAAGCAATTGAAAAAAACTGTAAAAACATGATTATCACGTGAATATTTAAGTGTCTGATGACTTCAGAGTCGAATACCAGCCAGTGTCAAATGCCAGCAGAATGCGCCTCCTCACTGTCGTATATAAATAGGTTCTGAAAAAAGCAGGAAATATGTCATTCTGGTCCCATAATTTTTGAGTGAATTTAATCACACTCTGTTGACTTATTTGTTTTGAATGACATATTTCTACACGGATGAATGTCCCCCAATTTCTATGCAATTATTCTACTGTTTACCATTTTACAACTCCATTATATTTCTGACTTGGCGCTGGTAAAATATGCAGACATATTTGCCAAATAAATGAGATGCAGCAAACATTTGAAAATGAAAATTGAGCAACTCCAGATGATTAATTTAAACCAGAATTTCCCCGGTGATCTCGCCACCCTTTCTGCTGTAATTGTGTTACTGCACAACTGGCTTCCACTTCTCCACCTTTAAAATTTTTAAGTTTTAGAACAAATTTCATGCCTAAAATAGTCTCATGATGCTGACTGATTGTATGGCAAAACACAAAGGGCAGCCTGTGGGTATTTTTTTTTATCGGGACACTGAAAAACTACCACTACTACAAGCCAACAAGCTCTGGTTTAATCTCATATTCATTGTTTTCGAATTTAATATGCTGAATTACACAGCCAAAACTTAGGAACTGAGTCATTGTCCAAATAATAATGGCGATTAATCAGAGAAAATTTACAGTCAGTATCTATTTTCTTATATTTATAATCCCGTCTCCAGTTTGTGGAAAAGTGTCGCAGGTTTCTCGCTGAGAGCAGTCTGTCTGGCATTCCGCACAGCGGTTCTGCCCTTGCATCTGTTTTGTCATTGCTGATGAATGATGAGTTTGCCTGCGAGTGTGAATTATGAACCAAACTAATCACTTTTAAAAAATGACCCTGCTAAATATATTTCCTCAAACCAAACTCATTTTTCTCATAATGAGAGCACTGCGACTCGTCCTCTCGTCTCTCTCCTGATGTCTCGCTTCATTAAAATTCAGAAAACGCATAACAGAGTTCTTAATTTTTACACAATTCGTTGCGCTTTTATCTAGGGAATACAGGTCAGACAGTTAGTGTGAAAAATTTATCAGCTGTACACAGAATCCTGACACAGAAATGTTGAGTTTTTCATTATTGTGCATAAAGCATGCATTAGGTTGACATGTGGGATGCTGTTAATTGCGGTCTATCTGTGCCAAAAATACATCGCGTGTCACTTGAGGATTGGGGGAAAAAAAATGGCAGGTTTTACAAACATTGTATTGCTTGTCACATACAGGGCGCTCCATATTTACAACATGACAAGGACACGGTTCTCTTTCTCTATTTGCCTGTGTACTCCACACGCGCTGAACTGTAAAATCCCCATGTGGATAATGAATGCGGGTTGTCAGCTCGTAATAAAGTGTACTATATTTAAATGTTTTTATTTCATCAGGTAGAAATCACAGCACATCTCCAATAATTTACATTAAAAGTCCCCTAAAAATCCCGGACTGCCCTACGACCATCCAGGACTTTGGCAGCAGTGATCTAACCGTACGCATCAGTCCTCCCTTCACCGATGTGAGTGCCTGTTCTGAGGCTAACCTGTGACATTTACTTCTCTGTGATTTGTCCTCGTAATATAAATCAGCCCTGGCAGGGCTGGATCAGACCCTGCTGACCTGGAAGTTGAAGCGTCAGCGTCTTCTGGAGCGGTCGACCCATCGCGAGCCCAGAGAGTCAAAACATCAGACGAGGGCGGTTTCCGAAATGACCGGCCGCGCTCAGAAGAGCTGGAGATGCAGACTCCCTCTCATCGCCTGATCGATCCTACGAGATGAGGCGGTGCTGAAGGCCTTAAACCTGACCCTGGGGGCCACGCCGTGTGTGTGGGTCGGCCCTCAGGGGCCACAGTGGCTGCTGGACTCCTTTAACCCTGTGAGTGCCTTTTAACCGCCTGTATTTACGATTCGACACCATCCCACATCCAGGACGTAAGAAGAAAAAAATGACCGTAGCTCTCCTTGCTATCGGATCCTGGTGGCTTGTGCTATTTTTGACGTGTTATTTGGGATTCGCTCTTCTCTTTGTCCCAATCTTTTCCATGCTTTACATCACCGCCTCTCCCCTCCCCCCTCTGACATCACAACGTTTCCAGATCCCTGTGACGGGGGGGGGGGGGGTGGGGGCAGGAATAGGTGTGAGAAATATAACCGCGGCAGGCCTGTAGCTCGCTGGAGCGAATTCCTGCCTCGTCCTCTTTTAGATACCCGGTAGACCTTATGTAATGCGCGACACCCACAATGCACTTCTCTTCTGTAGCTTTCACAATCACAGGAGAATTTTTTATTAGCAGTTGTTCTTCTGTGGTTGCTACATAAATACAGTCGTAAGAAGCGGTGAGAGAAACCATAGGATGTAATGATGGGTCCAGGTGTACAGAGAAGACCTGCAGCTGTATAAACACCAAACCATCTGGTTGACAAAAAGAACCCAACTACTGTAAATGATAAATATTAGAACTGCACCAGGCTGTAGGGCGGCTCAGCGACTGAGCAGGGCAGAAAATGATTGGGTAGAGGGATGGAGCTGCCTCTGCCTCTGATGTCATGTAGAATTATCCAACTACAGGAAGTTGGTGCTGCCCCCTGGTGGTACACCTGGGCACAGTAAGAACAGTGCACAGAGGAGCTGCTATTTTAAGCTGCATATCCTCCTGTAAAGTGCTGTCTGCTCACTGGGAAGGCTTTCCAAGAGTTTGGGAGCACCTAGACCCACTGGGATGCATATGCATGATGCTTGTTTGATCTTTAAGCAAGCAATGACATAAAACCTATGATGGTGAATCTGTCATAATTAATCTTTTGTTTAATTTCTGACAAGCCAAGGTAAAACTAATTACAGTAGTGGGCACTCAGGGAGCGCATACAGTACCTCCGTTATCAGGCTTTGATTCACTAGCACTTATAATCAGCTGCAGCATTCGGATCTGTATCTGGAATGGTCCGGAAATCTAATCACCTCTTCCCATTCATACAGTCCAACTTCCCTAAAAATCCTATGTTAATCCATTGAATAGTTTTTGAGGAATCCTGCTGACAGACACACACACACACACACACACACACACACAGCAAAAGTGATCACAATACCTCTCCGTAACCAGGACATTTTAAAAAGCCTGAGTAGCAGTTTAGGGAAATGAATGTTTACACATATGGCCCAGAGAAAATGAGTTTTCATCGACATGCAAAGCACACAAATACAAACACAAAAACTTGAACACATAACACTGAGACAACGTTTTTGAAATTCTCTTCACATCTCACAAAAATGCTTTCCCGGAGTTTTTAATTTCCCCAGCATTGACTCGAGAGGCACTTTGACATGACAGGTGAAAATGGTTTTTCATCGTGTCAGTGTGGGGGCGGAGCAAGCCCAGGGGGCGTCCTCTTCTTCTCCTCTTCTGAAATCCTGGGAGATCAGGAGGGCGACCCGGTAACCAGAACTGCAAATTAATTTATTCCCACCCTGCAGTTTTTTTCCAGAGATGTATTATTTTAAGCAAACTCTTGCCTTCCTTCTCGCCTCCTTCTCCAAACATGTATTTCATTTCAAACAAAGAGCAGATTGAGAAACAGTAGTCTGTGACCCTTTGGGAGACATTTCCATTATTTTCCATTATTCTTAATGCAAAATACATCTCTGCGCAGAGGGGGGGAGTGTGAGGTCTCCTGATTGTGCGGACTGATCATATGGGACATACCTTACGTGTGATATTCAAAGCTATGCCATGTAACTTGGGGAAAAAAAATGGTGTTCTGTTTAAGTTTGTATTACCTCATCCATAACATATGCAGAATACAGTAGCCAACAGAACACAATCGATATTGTAACAACAAAAATGAGCACAGACTGCGATTCTACCCGACCAAGTTTGAGTCCTGCTAGAGGTGACTACATTTAGTTCGTGGAAAAGTTTGACTGTTCACTGTATAACACATAGCTAAAAAAAACAGCAAAACCGCAGCGGGCCGGTGGACATACAGGTTTCAAGTTCCGTCAGTTTCTCCGTCTAAAGGAGCTATTGGCCTGTATTCAGATTCACAGGGTCCTTCACTGTAATGGGGGTGGCATAGAGACAAACAGTCTTTGGCTATAACCTGTGTGCTTATGAAGAAATAAAAAGTTAAAAATAAAAGCTTAAAAGTCAGATGACATAAATTAAATGCCAGAGCGTATTAAGAAATGAAGGCCAGAAGTTAGTGTAAAAACCAAAAACAACTTCAGACTTTACTGCCCGTCTCTAGTATCTACTGTATATGGTAATCAGAGATATTATTCTTGTTATTGGCCATTTATATGCTCCTTCATATTCTTCTCAGCGCTCTTTATGTCTAAAAAATTAAGTGTTTTAATACATTTTCTACGACCATAGGCTCCTACAAATAGACTGATGGGGAGGCGTCAGTCCAGTAATCGCAGTTTGTCTCCTGCGATCTACACAATCAAACAGCAGTGAATTCATACAGTATCTGAGGCAGGTTTGAGAACGGAGGGCAACTGCTCTCTGTACTGAGGAAGCAGCCCAGCAGAAGAGGTTCGGACTGATTCCCCCACAAACAGGACCCCGAGCCGGAAGGGAAGACGCTTTAAGCCAGAACTGCCTGTTCTGTGAGAATTATTCCCCGGGCACAGCGGCAGTCCAACACGCCTGTGCTCTGTTCATTCTCACAAACAATGGCTGGCACAGGATCAGTCCACCGGGACCATGACGTGGCCGGCCAAGTATGCGGTCATGCGTGCATGCATGTGTGTTTATCTGCGTGTGAGTCAATCGATGTTTGTGCGTCATTGTGTGTGTTTGTGTCAACGTGTGTGCGTCGCTGTGCGTGCATGTCGACGTGCATGTGTCCACATTTGTGTGACGCTGTGCGTGCATATGTGTGTGTCTGTGTGTGCGTATCAACGTTTGTGTTGCTGTGTATGTGCGTGTATGCGTGTGTGTTTGTGTGTGTGTGTGTGTGTGTATGTGTGTGCATGTGTGTGTGTGTTTACATACCCCAAACAGTGGTCACTCAGGTATATGAAAATTGCAAATAAATTTTGACTCATGTTGAAAGTTAAAAAAAAAAAAAAAAATTTGAAAATGAAAAATGCTTAATAATGCACCTCCAGTCTAAACCACACAGCACTTAAGATTCACAAAGGCAGGTCACTGGAGAATCTTTCCTCAAACAGACAAGAGTAGAATCCAGGCCTGTTAATGTCTCTCATTAAATCTCTGCTCATCGCTACACAATGATTGTGCTGGGATCACCAACTGCACTCATTCCATGCAAAAATCTCACATGCTTCCTACTGTTTCTCATCTGCATTTCTGTTCACAGGTTTGTATTGAAAGGCGATTCCTTAGTAGGCACTTTGGAATCAAAGCCATGCATTAAAAGAGCACAGCTGGAAAATCCAGGATCAGAGAGTAAAAATCCGCTCCAGTATTTTGCTCCAGTCACCTGGATGTGGCATGTAGCACTTTTACTGCACCGGGAGGTGGATCTCATCAGAGAAATTAGCTGTATGACTTCAAAGATGGAAGAAGATCATGGCTGGACTTTTACTCTCTGATATTTATATTATTGTTTTTTTTTTTTCACGCAGAGAGTAACCTCAGTGTGGAATAGCTCGCCTGACCATATTGTTGAGGCAGAAACCTTGGGAATTTTCAAGAGCAGCTTGATTTAGCGCTAGATTGCATTTCATCATCAAGTATCTGAAGTGTTAGATTCGCTATAGAAATGGGAAACTGGCGGGTCTGTACAGCCTGTTCTCACCACTCAAGTTATGTGTTATTATGTTATGCTGTGTTATGTTATATTTTATGTTATGTTATGTTATGTTATGTATAAAACTCTATGTCATAAAGCCAGGATTACTTTGGCAGATAACTGCACTGATTCCAGAATCATGACAAATCTGAAATATGAACCGAGGTAAAAAGAGTCGTTCCAGATTATACTCAGTACCGTTATCCCGCTAACTCTGTAATCCTGCT
This sequence comes from Gymnothorax javanicus, assembly GCA_029692085.1. NCBI lineage: Eukaryota > Metazoa > Chordata > Actinopteri > Anguilliformes > Muraenidae > Gymnothorax > Gymnothorax javanicus. The sequence continues at coordinate 96,885,258 of CM056202.1, read as the reverse complement.
TCATGGCAAACCATTTAGGCTAGATTTCCTGGGGACCGGAGTCCTGGCGGACCTGGAAGAGTGAGATTAACTTCTCCTCCTCATTGCGTCTGTCATGTGATGTTGAGGGAGAGATGAGCCAAAGGAAGAGAGCCCCAAATGCACAGAGAATTTTTATTACAGCGCATCTGCTCTGATCAATAATGCAACCGGTGCATCGCTGAGGAGATTCATTTCTGTCGATAAGTGTTGGCCTGAAGGACGCATTTGAAAAGGGGACAGAGATTGAAGATGTTCTGAAGGTATTGTGAGGTAAAACTCTCCAATGTTTCGCTTCCCGCAGGGCTGCGATCTATTTTCACACATTCAATATTTGAATATTTTTTAGAACCAAAGACTCACGGCACATGATTAACAGACAGACACTTCCATTGACTATTTTTCTTTTCAATTTCCTATCAGAGCTAAACAAGACTGAATATCAAAAAGACACAAAATTATATTTTCTATTTTTGGTGTTGAACAGAATGATTCCTTTCATTATGACAGATGGCCAAATCCTTCATTTTTTATCAAGCTAGATTGATAAAAATGGAAGTTTATTCCTACTACATGAGGAATGACTCACAATCTCCTTTAAATTTTATTTTTGTTGCTCAGTTTCAGATTAATATTCTAATAAATAAGAATAATGAATGAATGCAGTTGAGAAAAAACACTCCTCCTCTTTGAGAGAATTCGGTCCTCGATCACTCTACAATAGACTCTCTGAGAAATGTTCACCTGTCCAGGAAGGTCAAAACATTTTTTAATTATATCACCTCTCTCTGAGGGAAAAGATGTCATGATCTGAGTGTTCATTATTTTCCATGATTTGATTATGTATTTCTGGTTCTTTATTATTTTTCATTGTTGTAGTTGTATTGATGGCATTTCATGAGTTGATCTCAGACCGTGCCTTCTGCCACAAGATTAAGGCTTCGTAATGCAAATATTTACTTGTAAATAACCCTGCTGCTATCATCAGTGCTTCAGGCCTAAGGTTTCTAAAGATCATTGACTTAAATCTGCCGTAATCACCTTTTATTTGATCGCTCACTCAACACTTGTGTGTGTGTGTGTGTGTGTGTGTGTGTGTGTGTGTGTGAGAGAGAGAACTTAAGTGCTCGGTCCTAGTACTCAAACCTGGGAAATATCCTATGCATTCATATGGCAAATATAGTCTCCCTCAGGAATAGATAGAGAGAGAGAGAGAGAGTGAGAAAGGGCGAGAGTGAGAGAGGGCGAGAGAGTGAGAGAGTGAAAGAGGGCGAGAGAGTGAGAGAGGACGAGAGAGTGAGAGAGGGCGAGAGAGTGAGAGAGGACGGAAGAGTGAGAGAGGGCGAGAGAGTGAGAGAGGACGAAAGAGTGAGAGAGGGCGAGGGAGTGAGAGAGGACAAAAGAGTGAGAGAGTGAGAGAGGGCGAGAGGACTAAAACAGAATTTAGAGACTTGTCTCAGGCGAGGTTCACAGATAATGTCCTTCTAGGCTGACTCTGACTCAGTTGGAAAAATGTTAGAAAGGTACATCGACCTTGTCAGTTAAACAAAACACAAAAGAAACAAAACTTCATCTGCGCTTGCTTCCAGTCACGCTGTTTGAGTCAAACCCACCACCACTCCCCCATCCCACTTTTCACAGAACCTCCATATCTCATCTATCGCTCTCGCTTGCCTAAAATAACAATAATACAACATATAAATCACACTAAGTCCTCTGGGCCTCCCTCGCCCAATCGCATCATAGCCCCGCCCCTCACTGGCCAATCAGTCATGCCGTCTATGTGGGCCAGAATCCAATCACACCAATGCAGGAAATTAGATCTCTGAGGCCCCCATCTTCCACAATGGAGATTTATAACGATCCCCTAATACATTGCCTGCATTTCAATATCCGCTAATTCCATAAATGTCTTTTTCCAATGGAAGCCTGCTCTGTAAATTCTCGGAGGCAAAGCGAAGCATTAGGGATCTGTCACAGGTCAAAGCCCCCTTGTCAGATTAGCTGCCCGTTTAAAGGAGCCCTGCTTCCAATGCCTTTAATGCTGCCTGGTTTAGTTATCACTCATTCCTTTACCTCTAAAACATCCATCAATCAAAGCGAGCAACACCCAGTTTCCTAGAAATGTCACCTGATGAATCGCAGGGCAACTCAGGCTCAAGGAATAAGTCAGCCTGAGGTCAGAGCGTGAAGATTCATATTCTGATGCGTAGCAGCGCTGACCATCAGATCCACACAATCCAAAGCACCTAACAGAGCTTATATGGCTTTTTACTGTCGGTACATCTCTAAATATGAAGAGTTAGTTTCCAAAATTCCATAAAAGCCAAAATTACAAAAATTGAGGTAATACCATAGAGCAATAGCCCTATGCTTCTTACACATGGTGCAAAAACCCATTTTTAGAAATTCATACTATAAGGTATATATTTTCATGGTCAAGGTTTGTGTTTTCAATAAAATGCAATAGGCGCCAACATAGAAAAAGCTGATTTACTCAAAATGAGTAAAATGGATATATTGCGCTTTGGAAACAAACTCTTCATATTTTCATAAGCAATTCAAACTAACTATATAATTAAAATTCACCACAATAGCTCCCGAAAACCGAAAAATGAACCCATAACCTTCGCATTACCAGCCCAGTTCTCAATTCAAAAATTCAACGTTAGAACAACAGAGCTTGTTTGCCACAGGGTATCTAGTGCGTCATATCAGGGTCAAAGGCATCATCTCTGTTACAGTGGGGCTGTGTAACCTTTGTAAATAATGCTAGAAACATTAAGCATCAAAATGAATTTGACATCAAAATTTAAACATCAAAATTATTACTTAATGCACTGTTGAGGTGCAAAATAGTTCATCTTCAGGATGTTACATAATGCTGAAGACTGAAAAAAAACTGTGGCATAAGAAATGAAACCCTTTTCATTTTTTTTGTTTTACATAAGTCTCTGTAACCTTTCATCTAAAATGTACTCATCTAACAATTCCTTTGAAAGCCAGCCCTGAAGTCTATTTAAGTCCACATTAACACATTGACAGTCAACACTCTTTCACACAAAACACGAGAAGTATCACTGTCTGTTGGCAGCTGATGTGTCGCACATCGAACGTGTTCTTGCGAGTTGGATTAACTGCGGGGCCATATCGTTTTACCGTTATGTTTCATGAGCAACCTAACTGTTGTCAGTATGGCCTGCCACAAGTTTCAAATGGCAAACTGAGAGAAAATTCATTTTGATACGTTTTATGAAACGTATCAAACAGCCAGGTTGAAATGCATTATTAACCGTTCCAAACCATGTACTCTAACAGCTTGGATTTTTTTGCCTTAAGTCAGTGACAGTTTTAGTACCACAGAAAAACAGCTCCTGTGAAAAAAGGAACCTGCTCTTCTGCTCGTTATCTTTTACCCACAACCTCTCCTACTTTAGCTGGTTACTTTTGCTGACTTAAAGTGATACACCATCTTTTTAAAATGTTATACAAAACAGCACATTTTATTTCAGTAGACGTTTAAACGAATGGAGCAATTTGCTTCATTAACCCCTTTCGGCAGATGTAGACGCCGGCATCCGTAAATTCCAAAATTTAATTCCTAAACAATTCTGTAATTGAATTTCCAAATGTCTAGCTTCACTTGAATAATTTTCAAAAATCTCTGTGATACAAATCCTGAGTTCTAATGCTTGAATAGGCTCATACACAACAGGAAAAATTGGCAAAATTTTGTATTTTGAGCAAAGGGGTTAAATGATTTCTAACTACTCGATATTTCCTAAATTATGCTGAGTGAACTGCCATTTCCAAAGCATTTGCATAGTCCACTCAACTTGCTCGTTTGATTTTTGATAAATATAAATAGGAAACGGACAGGCTTTCCAGCATTCATGCCCAACAGTGGCCGCCAGAATATAAGCGACAACTTGAAAGGACAAAATGCCAAATTGACTCAAAAACAATTCTACACTGCAAAAAGTGTCTGTCTTGACAAGTCATTTATTCTTTATATAAGACAAAACTCCCTAGTTTTTTTTCTCTCAAGTAGAAAATTTTAGCTTATTTTAAGTTACCATGTGCTTGACAAGTGAAATTTTCTCATCCCATTGGGAAATCTAGAAATAAGTCAAAAGTTTTTGTCTTATTCAGAAAAATAGGTAATAGAAATAAGTGTTTCTAGTCTTAATACAAGATTAAACTGCTCGGTAAGGTGGACAATTCATTTTTTGCAGTATACTGAACAGATGAAACATACCAAAGCAGGCAGTGACAAAATATTAACCAAAAACTGCAGCAAAAACTAGTGTCTGGGCAGCTACGAGACAAAGAGGACAATTCTGTTCCTGGTGCTGTCCAATCCTTGCCGTTTTATTCTCAGTTTTTTCCTTCGTCATGCCTTTTCCGGTAATCAGTCGAGGTCTGCCAAGAGTGAGGACAGCACAATCCCTTAAGTGAGTTAGGAAAATAAAGAATCAAGGTTTCCTAAAGGTGTCTTCTGATAAGGAATGATAAGACCATTTCTGGAATGTCTGACCTCTGAATCTGCTGACACTACCCGTCCACTATGATAGGTGGACCTAAGAGCAGGAGAAGGGAGGTAGAAAAGTTAAGCAGGCTGTGAAAAACTAAGTACAACTCAAAGCACAGCATCGACTGCTATGCCTCTGCCCGCCATAGCTTCATACGCCCTGAAAGTTCAGCTCCCACATACAACTGACCTCATGTGACCTCAGCCTTTGTCCCTATGATCTCCAAAACCCAATTGGGGGAATGTTTAAGATCATGGGGTCAAGCGAGAGCAAAAACCATCTCCACGCGGTGCAACACTGCCTGATGCAGTATACACGCGTGTCACTTGCCTCAGGCAAAGTTGCACCGTCTGGGGCAGGCTCTATATTTTCTAGATTAGTTCCCGGCCTGCCTCCTCACCTGCCCTACATCTTCTTATTCTTGTTTGTATTCTGTAATCTGTTTACTTTCTTTCATGTTTTTATGTTTAGTTTTTGTATAATTTCCCATTGTTTATTTCATTTTAGCTGTTAGCTTCCATGTGTTTATATTCTTCTCAGGTCTTTCCACTCTGCAAATTAGTTAGTTCATTGTCTCGTTTGTAGCCACACCCCGAGTCACATGTCCTAGTTCTCACAGACCTGATTTGAGTTTCCCCTTTTTAGCTGTTCCCTTTAAAAAGCCCGGTATTTCAACCTTGTCTTGGCGAGTCAGTTGCTTTTTCTAGTTACTCACAAGCCTTTGAATCTCCCAGTGTTTATTTCCACAGTTCTGTTTGGTTTTGTCCATCGTTAACAAGTTGGCTAAGTCGCATGTGTTTTGAGATTTTCTGGGTGCGACTTCGGTTGGTTTTCAAGATATGATTCTGTCTCCACCTTGTATTGGCATTCTCACCTTATGGCATTCAATCCTTGGCTCGTTTCCTGACTGTGATTTGGATAACCCTTCTCGTGCGAGTCACCTGTTTGTTACCGTCCTGGACTGTCTGACCCTGGTTTTGCCCTCAATAAATCTTTTTTTTTTTTTTCCCAGTTTAGCCCAGTCTGCACTTCGGTCCATTCCCCATATTGACAGTACCTTTCTGTAATCACAGAGGGAAGAATGTTTGTTGGGTTTGAATGGCTGGATCACCTGACACAATCCTTCATTGGCCATCTACATTGTAGTTGCATTAGTCCACCTATCTTTAAAGGTCCCCTATTATGTCACCCGGTGCACAGCCAATTAGTTGTCACAAGCCACTTCAAAATCTCTCCCCTCTTGACATCACATGGGGAAGTAACCAACCAGAGGCAAGAAGAACTGATCAACTTCAGCCAAGCAGTCAATCAGATTTCATTATTCTGGGTGGTCACTCCCCCTTGTGATGTCACGTAGGGGAGATTTTGAACTGGCTCATAATGGCTACTTAGCTGTGCACCTGGTGGCATAATAGGGGACCTTTAACATGTGGAAAGGGTCAGAGAGTAAAGGCACCTCCAAGATTGGTTCCACCCATGAACCCAGCCAGGTAACTGAAGTTACAATCTCCTGGCAGAACAAATATGTTAACCTGCAAATCTTAATGGTTAGAACAAAACGCAGGTAAAGCTTTCTGGCCTCTGACTATGGAGACTCTTAGGATCGTATTACAGCACTGCTATGTTTCATTTACCTTTGTTTAGACAAGTAATTTCACTGAGACACGAGGTCTCAATTTCAAGGGAGACGTGGTCAAGACACAGCAGCAATACAACAGGCACCTTGGCATACTGTCACAGAAAGACACTGTTATTGTTGTGGTTATTGAATCTGACTGTCCTCCAGGTATTTCTGCTTCCTCCCACAGTCTAAAGACATGCACGTCAGGCTAATTGAAGGCCTCCAATAGCCCAGCGGTATGAATGTGTGGGTGACTGGAGTGTGTCCACTGCCATTGATTAGGAACTATCCATGATGTGTTCCTGTCTTTCGCCCATTAGAGGCTGGGATAGGCTTTAACTCCTCTTACATTATTGGGTTAGAGAATGGATGGACGGGTAATCTTCTCTGATATTGCTCTCTTTTATCATCAAAGTTAGATGTGAGAATAATGTTTAGATAAGGCCATAGTTTTTAGTCCACTTTTTTCCTTTTTTTAAATTGGACAATGTGTGACAAATATCTTACCATTTTTCACTATTCTTGGCAGTGAAGCAATAAAATAATTTTTTCAGACAACTGATTGTTGCCAGATGCTTAAGACTCAAAGCTGAGTGTCAACAGGAAATTAAAATATCCATTCTAGGCTCCTTCTGGAAATAAACCAAAGCAATGAACATTATGTGCCATCCTTCTTCAGTGTAATATTCTGCCTGCTTGTAGTATGAGACTGAAATATTCAATCATAAGAAGCTTGTTTTTATTAATCTAGCTTATTCATGTGTCTATTTTTTTGTAAATAATAACAAACATGCAACTTTTGCAGTATTTTTCTTCTCAACAACTGAAAAAAAAAACTGAACAGAAGTCTTGGAACAAAACTGTAGCTCATTAACAAAATGTTTTTGATTCGATCCGACAATGAAGATTTACTTATAGTGAATGCTTCTAAAAATGAGTGTATATTGTCAGTGTGCAAACTGGAGGTGAACATTTCTGCACTGAGATGCTGTTTTCTTTTCCAAACTGATTTTCCTGATGGCTAACCCCCAGGCTATGGAAGGAGCCCCCACACAACTGTGCTGTTTGTCTGAATCAGTACCCCCTCCAAAGGAAGTTTGTCTTCTGCGTGTTTCCCCATCTCGCCCGGCGCTTCCAGCACAGAAAATCTGATGCCCTTGACATTTCGACAGGTTATTAACCTTCGGGGAGCAGCAAAGTGACATTTTGGCTGAGTGTGTGTGTGTGTGTGTGTGTGTGTGTGTGTGTGTGGGGGGGGGGCAGGGGGGGCTTTACGGGGGGAGTAACAGTGAGAGCCAAGAACTGCTGCTTCAGGAATCTCAGCAGACTGTGACAAACAGAATGAGCCCACTGCCCCTACTTTCTACAGAAATGAATAATAAGTTGCAATTTTTCGCTCGCAGGATGGGGAAAAAATAGAACACAGGAGTTCACCGCCAGTGCTAACGTGCCGCGAAACTTGACGATTCATGAGCGATCGTGAAATTTCCGGCACGACGGGTCACGTTTCTAATCACGTTTCTGGTCAATGATCTGCGGGAGATCTGTAGCCTCGGGGAGAATCCCTGACGTCCAGGGAGAGGTGTGCTGCCTGTGACCGTTGTGAATGAAATTAGCCCCATGAATCCATGATCAGAGCCTACCGCAGCCCTGCCACAGGGAGGGAAATTCATAATGTGCCCTTTTTTATCATTGGTTTGAGGATTGGAGATGTGGGAGTCCGCCATTACGGCTCCAGTGCAGCAAAATCCTGTTTCGCACCCTGGTCTACTTTCCATTTTTTTTTCCCCCCTCAACTTTGCGACCAGACTAATGCGGCGAAATACGTCAAACATGTTGGGTAATATGTACCATGGCTGAGCATTACTTGAAGCCCCCATTGACATCACAACCAAGCTGAAGTACTAGCATTTTGAAGGCACCAGCGGATTAAATGGAGTGAGAGAATTATGTCGAGAAGAAGGGGGAAGGGTTTTAGCGTCGGTTGGTATTGAGTGACGGTCACTCCGCTGACCGTCCTGTTGATTACAGTTGCTATTGTGAAGGATGCGCACTGTCCATTCGGCCCTGCATTGAAACCTCACAAATGAAGCAAATTTATCACCGTTAATTACAAATCGCAGACAGAGGAATTTGCCATCGATCTGCTCTTGAAGGACAATCTAGCTTCTTTAACCTTGACGGGCAGTTTTCAGTACTGCGAAAAGAAAGAGAGAGAGGGAGGGAGGGAGAGAGGATGAGAGTGTTTTTGTGAGCAAAAAAGAGCGCGCGTGTGTGTGTGAAAGAGAGAGAGAGAGAGGGAGAGAGTGTGTGTGAGATAGAGGGAGAGAGCAAATGTGTGTGTGTGTGTGTGTTAGGGAGAGGGAGTGCATATATGAGAGCGATAGGGAGGGAGGGAGAGAGTGAGAGAATGTGTGCGTGAGAGGGAGAGGGAAAAAGCAATAGAGTGTGTGTGAGATAGAGGGAGAGAGCAAATGTGTGTGTGTTTGTGTGTGAGAGAGAGATAGAAAGAGCAAGAATGCGTGTGTTTGTATGTGAGAGGGAGAGAGAGTGCATATGTGACAGAAAGAAAGAGAGAGTGAGAAACAGAAAGCAAGAAAGAAAAAAAATACTGCTCTTGCTTCTCTCTTATGACTTATCCAGATGTGCTACAGGCATATCGGTCCTGCTGGGCACACGGGAACAACAAAGGAGGGTTCCACATGTAATAAAAGAGTGGTGAGTTGGGAGGGAAGGGCTTCATTATTCACATCACGCATGTGTGCTTCGCTTCCCTCTCCCCCGCGGATCCCCAGCCAAATTTCAATTGGCTGTGCTCTGTGTGCTGACTCTTAATGTCAATATTTCAGGCAGCGATCGGAGGCCTGGCATCTTCCCTTCTGACTCCAACCAGAAACTTCAAAGAAGCACTTCACAAGAGCTCACGGTCCTGCATTAGAAATGTTAACCTTGGAGACATGTCGCCTACCCCGGGGCGATTACCGTGGAATCCTGATGAATTTTCCAGAAATAAAAGGCGCTGGGAAAAAGGGAGTTAATTGTGCTTTAAAAAAAAAAAAATATATATATATATATATAAAATTCTCATTTATTCATTCCTTTGTTAAACATTTGAAATTATAATGGCAGTGATTGAGTGCACATACATTCTGTACTTTTCATAATTCTGAACAGGAAGTGCTCACCTGGAGAGGATATTTGTCCTCACTGGCAATCATTCCAAACATTTTTGCGGTGAAGATGCGATAAACAGATTAGCGTAAGTCCGTCAAAAGAGTCTGCTTTTTCTGATTTTGTTCATATTTATTTGACTCACAATGCCATGCTCACCTTCAGTCACAATCCACTGTTCGTTTCTAGAAGCGTTAATCACGTCTCAGGTTTATGAGGAATTCTCAGCCCTGTTACAGACCTATGAGAGGCCGCTGTGTACGGATAATATTATGTATGACTCAGTGAATCCTGCTGTGTTTTTGATCAGTCCGTCCAGGTTTTTTAGCGCAAGCGTACAGCAGCCTGACATCACATACGATCAAGCAGATAGTGAAGGCGAAAGCTAACGGCTAAGCGCTAGATCCCCTAGCATAAACGCATGTGTACCACGTCTCTCACATATCGCTCTCTTTCTCTCTCTGTTCATCTGTCTTCCACTCTCTCACCCCCACTCTCTCCCTCTCCCTCCCTCTCTCTATCAATTCAATACTCTGCACTTCGTTCGAATGCCTCGCATGAACTGCATAGTTGCCAAAGCAAAAAAGAAAAGTGCAAAACAAGTACTGTAACATCAGAATTTGAGACGGACTACATGAACAATAATTAATACAAACAAATTTTCTCAATTATCACTCTCTTTAATTTCCATCTGATTTGAAGGCGTAGTTGGCCTGCTGCTGTGTATTGTCTGGTTTATCAGGAGTCAAGCCAAGCTTTCATACATTTATAACAGGCAGGTTCTTATACGTTGTACTATATTGGACTTCCTGGACCATCCACTCCATAGGGAGCTAGATATATTGCCCTCAGGTTGTCATTTCAGGGCACCTGTTTGTACAAGTTGGACAATGGGGACCTGCCCGAAATCTAAAAATAGCCTGTACGTAAGGTGAACGTCATTCTCTGAACCCGGAAGTCGGGCAAGCGAACAACAGGAGGCAATGTGCCGAGTTAGAAAAAGTCGGTTTTTAGGCGATTTTATCAACTTTCATTTTAGATCTAACTTGTGTTGACAATGGGGACCTGGGGTGCATTTCCAAAAAGCATAGTTTTTTAACTACGCTAGCGACTTACGTAGTTCGTCCATTCACTGTCAATGGCTCTAACTATGTAAGTTCGCACCTGCTCTTTTGAGAAATGCATTCCTGGCTCGGCAGAGCAGACCCAGCAATAGCAACAATGGCTCTGAAAAAATTCACTTCACCACCGAAAGCTAACAGGGAAACCCAGATAAGGGGCAGTCCAGATAACACAAACCGCGACAATAACAACCCTTTTATCGTTTGCGCTTAGCCAGCTACAAAAATGCAAAAGCAACGTGTTCAATGCTCGAATCACGGCAGGATAATTTAGATTTGGTGCTTTGTAATGACTCTGATAGAATTGGCAATGTTGAGGTACTGGAGCCACTTGGGACTAGTGATCACTCTACTGTTAATTTTGATGTTTCATGGGAAGTTAAAAAGGTGTCTTCGAAAACCAAAATTTTTAATTTTAGGGGAGCAAACTTTGACGGGATGCGCTCATATCTAATCGAAATAAAATGGGAGACACTCCTGGACTGTAAGTCTGTAAATGAGATGTGAGAAAGATTTAAGGGTGTTTTACTTGATTCACAATGCAAATTCATTCCATAGGTGTCCAAAAGTAAGCTGAAAATGTGGATGACCACAGCTATTTGTAGGAGTTTGAGGGAAAAGAGGAATCTATATAAAATGTACATAAAGGATAACAATGAGAATACCAAGGCTGACTGCTGTAAAATGTGGGCTATGGTCAAAAAAGAGCTGAGGAATGCTGGAAGACTGTATGAAAGGCAAATTGCAGAGGGGGCAAAAACTAATCCTAAGCGCTTCTTTCAGTACTGTAGCAGAAAAAGGAAAGTCAAAGAGCAGGTTAAGTGCATAAAGAATAAATATGGATCGCTGCTATATGATAACAAGGATATTGCGGATACCTTAAACAGTTTTTTGTTGAGAATTTTACCTCGGCGCGGGTTTTTATTCGGCCAGAGGGCATGTATCCTAGAGTGCTCAGGGAAGTTAGTGAGATCATCTTTAAACCGCTCTCCGCTATTTTCAGACGGTCTTTAGAAACTGGAGAAACACCAAATGATTGGAAGCAGGGCGATATAATACCAATACATAAGAAACGGGACCGTACTGAGCCCGGAAATTACAGGCCAGTCAGTTTAACTTGCATTGCATGCAAAATACTGGAATCTATCACAAAAGACGAGCTGGAATTATTCCTTGAACGTAATAATATTTTGAGGGATGGCCAACATGGTTTCCTTAAGGGAAGGTCATGCCTGACAAACCTCCTGGAATTTTTTGAAGAGGCCACCAAGACTAATGATCAGAGCAGGGCTTATGACATCATATATTTGGATTTTCAGAAAGCATTTGATAAAGTTAAGAGACTAATTTTTAAAATGAGCTCCATTGGAGTTACAGGAGGTATTCTGGAGTGGATTCAAAACTGGTTACAGGACAGAACACAAAGAGTGGTGGTCAGTGGAATCTCATCTGAGCTAGGTATGGTGGGGAGTGGCGTCCCTCAGAGATCAGTGTTGGGACCCCTGCTGTTCCTCATCTACATTAATGACCTTGATAGAAATATTGAGAGCAAATTAGTTAAATTTGCAGATGATACTAAATTGGGAGGTTTGGCAAATAGTTTAGACTCTACTAAAGTGATTCAGGAGGATTTGGATAGAATCCAGAGTTGGGCAGAAATGTGGCAAATTAAATTTAATTTAGCAAAATGTAAAGTTGTACATGTAGATAATAAAAAAATTAGACAGGATTACTTCATGGGAGGTTTAAAACTGGAATGTGCTCCACATGAAGAAGATCTAGGGGTGATTGTTGACCAAACCCTCTCAGGTTCTAGCCATTGTGCCGTAGCAGTTAAAAAAGCCAATCGGATGCTGGGATACATTGCCAAAAGTATTGAGTACAAATCCAAGGAGGTCATACTTCTCTTGCACAACATATTCGTCGACCACATCTGGAGTATTGTTTGCAGTTCTGGGGACTATACTTTAAGAAAGATATAGAGGCTTTAGAGAAAGTTCAGAGAAGAGCCACTAAGCTAATTCCAGGTATAAAAGATGAAAGCTATGAGAAGAGCCTGAAGATCCTTAATCTCTTTAGTCTTAGGAAAAGGAGACTCAGGGGTGATCTGATTGAGGTCTTTAAATATGTTAAAGGGATTAACAAAGTGAATTATGTAGGATTCCTTCGACCAAGTGTTGTTAGTAGAACTCGGGGTCATAAATGGAAGTTGACCAAGGGTAAATTTAGCGCTGATATTAGGAAATATTTTTTCACCCAAAAAGTAATTTCGATGTGGGACAGCTTGCCTGACCATATTGTTGAGGCAGAGACCTTGGGAATTTTCAAAAGCAGGCTTGACTTAAAGCTAGACACCATTGAGACATTGAGTATCTGAAGTGATATATTCACAATAGTTAAAAGAAACTGGCGAGCCTAGTTGGGCTGAACGGCCTGTTCTCGCCACTCATGTTATGTTATGTTATGTTATAACGGGGGAGACTTCGTATTCATACTTTAATTTGTGACCCCTGTGACAGGTTTGTAACAGCAAGCTAGCTTGGTAACAGTTCGTTAACCTACTTGATAATACACTAGTTGTATGATTCTATGCTAGAATTTGAAGTTATTCCACCTATGTTGTTAGGATTTTCTTTCGCAGTGGCTGCGATTCATTTGTCCGGTATTGTTCATTTTGGTTCGGAAGTCGGCATTTTTAGATCGCAAATGTGATGCGATACCGCTTATTTCAAACCTTGCAGTGTATGGAAAATATGTTGATGTTCAAGAATAATGCTAGGTAAGGGAACAAAGCTTGTGAAGACTACTAAAGGAGTTTTGTACACCTATCGCTGCTGGTGGGTCTAGATAAGTATCAGAAGGCAGCAGGTTAATCAGGTTACCTGGGCGTAAGTCGCAGCCTGGGACGGGGGAGAAAGGGAGGAGTGTGACTAAATTTACCGCTCGTCATTCGCCCATTCATTTAGTGTAATCAGGTAATATTCATCGATATATGCCTCGGGAGGAGTAATTCTATTATTAAACTACCTTTGAGCACACATTTCCGCTTTATTCCATAGAGAAAAAACGAATAACAAGCAGTTTAGTGCGTCTCGTTTTCAATGGTTCTCTATGGCAGATGTCCGATGCCTATCCGACATCCGCATCACGTGACGATTATTCACGTTTTTCGTGACGTCATCCGGGCGGGTCCCCATTTTAGTTGGTAGGAATTTCCATTCCCTGCAATTGGTCTGTGTTTTGTTGTTGTCGATGTCATTGCTGTCCATGCTGCCCTGTATTTCACTCTGCTGAGAACCCTACTTGCAAAATAAATTTCCTGCAGAGGGACAATTAAGACAACCTGACCTAACCTAACCTAACTTCACCTAATCTAACCTACACTGTTATAAACTGGCACCTTTTTTTGCCAGTTGTTTTAACTGGCACCTCTTTGGCCAGTTATGTTAACTGTAATTTTATTAAATTACGTTAAAACTGTAATTTTTACCGTAAGTGTATGGCAGATTTCTGTGTATGTTAACTGTAAACAACAGTTAAATGCGTGCAGGACTCTCCTCACAGTTTAAATAACAAGGAAACACTGCATTAATTTAACTGTTAAATTCAGTCAGTTTATAACAGTGTAACCTAACCTGACCAAACCTAACCTAACTTACGTTAACCTAACCTAACCTAACCTGTTTTCCTACGGATTGATCAGAGGAGGCTGACGCAGACCCTCTGAAAGCCTGTGGATATTTCAGCTTCAGTCTGCCAAAGATCTCAGCGTAGCGGCAGAGAAACTGCCGAGATCTGAAAGAAATGCTGATTTGAGAACTCCCCACCCATCGCAGGCTCTCTGCTGACGAATTGACCTTACGAACGGCACATTAGCCACTTTACTGCAGCCATAAAAACGCCTGATGTGATCTGCGGCTATTTTTCTCCGCGCATCATAAAATAATAATGACAAAGATTATGCAGAGGTAAAAAAAGGAAAAGAAAAAGATCAGATCACCGCAGGATTGAGCACCGAGAGGCTGGTGCCGGTGGAGGAAGCCATTCAGCCTAATTAACCTTCTCTAAGACAGAGCTGTACAGAGACTCGTAGTGAAAGAGTACCAGCGGGGCTGGGTCAGCTGAGGTTTTGTTCTACTGTTTTAGTGAAAGCCCACACCCCGAGATGCTAGGGGCCACAGTGAGGGGCCAAGGCCCCGAAAGATTCATAATGACACCGTCAATCCATATGGCGGGATTCTCTACGGCATAAACAAGCCAGGACAGGTGAACCCTGCTCCGTTCTCACAAGCCTTTGGGAGCAAATGGCAATCGAAAGGTTGGAAATATTTATCCTATTTGCTTGCGATAAAACCTGCCGCGAAGTCAGCCATCGATTGCGGCAGCTGTGGGCATTAGGAGTGCGGGATAAAGAAAGGTGGGCAGTCTCTCTGTCTTCTCACAGAGTGACAGCTTGTGTTGGTGTGGTATTCAAACAATAGTCTCCCGCCAAAATTTTATTCACTCTACAACATGGGTAAACCCCGTTCAGTGTTACTGAATTCACTGTACAACATGGGTTAACCCCGCACAGTGAGACTGAATTCACTCTACAACATGGGTTAACCCCGTGCAGTGTGAGTGAATTCACTCTATTACATGGAGAGACCCCATACAGTGTGAGTGAATTCACTCTATTACGCGGATAAACCCTGCACAGTATGAGGGAATTCACACTACAACATGGCAAGACTAAACCGAGTGAATGAGCCACATTGGGAGGGAGGCATTGGGGTGATGCTAAGTGAGGGAGCCTGATGTCCTTGAGTTAAAGCCCATCCGCTAAAGCGTCACTGAGCTCTTCTCTTCCGCATACAATCCTGAGAGCCTCTTCTCTCCAAGTCTTCTTCACAGCATGGCTTCAGCTCAAATGCTCACTGAAATGTGAATCTGGAATTACGGACCGGTTTTAGCTTTACTGATGAATGATTGATCGTGATTGGTTGAGGTGATTGATTGATTAACCCTTTGGTGTCTGCCACTGTTTTCACCACTGCAACTTCCAATAAATGTAACTTGGCCTTCAGTAACCGTACTCTTTCCTGACTGATTGTTCTCAGGCTGTTACCATGTGAATTTACCTGATTAATAATCCAACAATTCATTTAGTGAAAAATTGCATGGACTATGAAGAACTGATAATAACAACGTGACTGCCTATTGGCCACATTTAAAAATTGATGCAACATTGGATGGATTTCAATAATCCAAATAAATGCAAAAAAATCTAAAATTTAAACAGACTTACATCTCTGGTTTTAGCATCATCTGAAAGACAGAAGTCTGTGAAAGTTATGGATTTAATCAGATTATTGCCATCCTCAAAATGTCACTCCTCTACACGTCCTGCCTAACAAGCCTTTAGCTGTAACTATATTTACAATTATTGCTTATTAAGCCTTGAAAACTAATTTACACAAATCTGTACAATTTCACGAGCTGTATTAGTTCAGAATATTCAAAAGGCATTTTGACATTTCACGTTGTCATTTATAATTTTGTGATGCAATGTTCAATAGCCTAATTCTTTCAAAAATAAATTTGTCATTCTACCAATAAATCTTCACAACTGTTGCAAATCAGGCAAGGTAAACTGTGACAGGAGGTTACTGAAGGCGTTTGTAACGGCCAATGGACCACTTCTGATTCAGGTTTATCTTATATGTTATCACTTTTTTTCAATAGCCTTTATTACAGGGAAGTCCCACTGAGACCGAGGTCTCTTTTGCAAGGAGCCTTGAATAGAACTTCTGGAGGAAAAATTTTGAAAGGGTCGGTCACCAAAAGGTTAAAGAATGGTAGCAGGTAATTTGAAATTGGTCATTATTTCTATAGAAAAAAATGAACAAGAAAGGGTAATTTGATCTGCAGTACATGCTTGATTGTGCGTAATCCAGTTATTCATGCTAAATGAGCAAACCCATCGTATGCATCAGCACTAGTTCACTCATATTTATTGTTCAACATCTCAAGGTCATGGTAACAGGCATTGTCAGCAGCCATACAACTACTCAATTAGCTCCAGCTGCGTGGCTGAAGCTAAGCAGGTGTGGGCTTGGTTAGTACTTGGATGGGAGACCACCTGGGAAAACCAAGTTGCTGCTGGAAGAGGTGTTGGTGGCCAGTAGGTTGCGATCTTCCCTCTAGTGGAATAATCCCCAGTGCAGTGATGGGGACACTGTGCTGAAGGAGACACCGTCTTTTGGATGAGACGTTAAACCGAGGTCCTGACTCACTGTGGTCATTAAAGAGGTCATGACGCTTTTCGATAAGAGTAGGGGGTTCCCAGTGTCCTGGCTATATTCTCAACCTGGCTCATTCAACCTGCTACCTAATCATCCCATGGTACGTAATTGGCTATGCAAATTATCCTCTCCCTCTCCACCTCAAGCTGATGTGTAGTGAGCGTTCTGGTGCGAAATGGCTGCCGTCGCATCATCCAGGTGGGAACTACACATCGGTGGTTGTGAGATGAGATTACCCCATAAGACCGGAAAGCACTTTGAGTGTCTATGAGAAGTTGCCATATTAATGCAATATTCATTCATTCATTGGCCTTAATTCATGTGCTTATCAAGAAATATAGCTCAAATATTTTATGCTGCAATAGAACCGGCAAGAAAATCATAAAATGAGAGGGCCCTCTCTCTTACAGGCTTTGTAGTGAACAGTTTTTGTGTCAAAAATTACTCATTTCACTGTCATTGAAACTACTCAGAAGCAAATTACCTTTGTTTTTAAACCTTTGCTGCTTTTCTGCTCAGTTAAAATGTTCTATCAATGTAATTTCAGTTAAGAACACCATTTCTTCAGTTGCTTGACTTAAAGTAGATAATATTGCCAGCCTGGATTTAACACGTGGGCAGACAATGCAGAAGCTGCCAAATTCTGCCGAATGCTGACTATCTGTTTTCTTTTACAGGTGTGCTTGAATTTAAGAAGCAAAATAGTTTTGAAATTTTCAGCAGAAACAAATGAGACCTACAGTATGAGCCCATTCATTTCAACTTCTGCTGTCCATAGATGTGAAATAATGTATAGTATGCACAGATAATTCATCATGGTTGGGTTGAAGGGTTAATATGGTTGCTCTGTTATCAGATCTCAAACCATCATGGGTTCGTATGCCCTCTGATTTAAACAAACCGCTAAAGTAAAGATGCAAATGTAATATTCAAAGCAGAGCTTTCTGTCTCCAGGCCAGCAGACCAAAGTGTTTTGTATTTGCTTTCAAAACGCAGCCAGTAAAGGACTGGAGGACCGGGTATGTGGATTCTTTAGTCAATAGTGGCTTAAATGAATCACTTGTGCTGAAAGACATTGAATAACAGCCGACACTGTTCAATGCTTCTCCTGTAAATGTACAGGGATTCTCCTGGGAAATTTGGTCATGGATGGAATGAACATATTAAAACATCACAGCAAATAATCTCCCATGAGGAGAGTCACAGTTGTCTGAGCACGGTAACTTCATTAAACAAATATAATCCACAGTATTTTAATTAAGAAAATATCAAGCATTTGATCTACAGCGGTTTGATTTAAAGACGAACTTGTACTCATTTGAACTTAAATTAGGCAATTTATCTACAAATGTCTCTCCAAATCAAGCAGAATATTTCATGCCTGGGGATTTCAGTGTCAATATTTCCAAAGGAGGACTAACTGAAATATGTTATGCAGGCAAGGAAATGTCAGTTTCAAATTATTTAAATCAGATGATTCGGTTCACGAGAACTCTCAAACTGGGGACATTTCCATTAGTCATTTACCACTATGAATTCACAAAGAAAAAAAAAAAACTACTAGTGTCCATTTTTTGTTGGACACATTTACTCATCTGATATAATTAGAAGCGGCTGGATTTAATTTGGGGGTGGTGGCTGGGGTTATACTGTTCTTAAGGAAATAGGCAGAGTTTAAAAATTGATGACGGGAAATGGGGGCAAAACCACCTGTCATGCTGTCCGTTTGTGTCTGTATTTGCACTTGTTGAATTTAAACCTCCAGCGGACAAACAAGCAACACTTTCTATAATTTATATGGAAAATTAATGCAAGACTTTCAATGTGGCAGTCACAATAATCCCTGAAGAACCAAAGATAAATAATGTTTACATTTGAGAACAATCATTGTACAAGTTCAGCCATTTTTATATTGTTATTTAGCATAAATATTTCATATCCATTGGCCTTCATGAATTCATGATAACATTGCATGTGTCTGGACTCTAAAACTTTGAGAAGCCTGAAATTCCTTTGTCCCAGTTTTAAATACAGACATATTTTATGTCTCGTACACTCCGTTTACCCGTGGCCGGCTATTTTCATAAACGAACATTTCACCGTCTCCGTTTTCAAAAATAATATCATGCACACGTATCAGTTTTCAGAAAAGTTTTCGTTTACACGTACCCATGTATATGCCGTCAAGAGCATATCAAACCTGTGGGCGGCAGTGTAACGATAAGCTCAAGCCCACGTTAGCCATTCAGAATCCCGAAAATAGCAACAACAGAAACGAATCACAATCATCCATGGGTGTATCTCAAAGCCTAGGCTGCATCCTTCGAAGGCTGCATTTTTAGGGGTCGTCACTTAATTCGATCCGCCAAACTGACGTAACGCCATTTCATCTCCGTTAAATAGCTTTGGTTTAAGCGAGTCGTCACTGGTTTCCCTAACCTTAACCTTAACCCTAAACCTAACCCTAAGTTTAACCTTGTCCCTTACCCTAAATTTCAGTTTGGCAGATGGAAGTAAGAGACGACCCCTAAAAATGCAGCCTTCAAAGGATGCAGCCTACGCTTTGAGATGCACCCCATGATCACCGCAGCCAAATGAAAATGTAAACATGGGTCGCACTTTTGACGCAGGTGCAAGTTCTGGCGCATACTGTGACGTCGGCCACCTAAAACTCAGTTTTTCTGAGTTTACATGCAAACTTGCAACCGAAGTTTTCCAAAATCTCCACTCTGGCCAGAGTTTTTAGAAAGAATCGTCTTCAGAGGCGAATTCTCCGTTTGCATGTAAACGAAGGGCACAAACGCAGGGAAATGTCTCCGTTTGTCAAAATAACCGTGTACGTGTAAACGGGGGCTAAGTGTAATGCCCCTCCTCTGTGGCATTTGTATTTCCCCCGGCTACCTGCCTACTCTTAATTATTCAATTATTGCTCTGTTCGCTGTTTAATGGTTACACCTGTTTCTTATTAGTATATTACCATCCCCCTCTCTATATATGTCTTAAGGTAGGTATATACTCCCAAATACATTTATTTTTCTTTCATTTATAACAATTTAGTTCCAACATCATATGAACAACTACTAAATACAGAATTAAAGTGATGGCTAAAGTGATTAAACATAAAGTGATTCACATAAATTATGCTAATTAGGTCCGGAGATGGCTACCGCAATGTGGAACTTGATCAAGTACCTCAGGCAGGATATTTCTAAAACTTTTTATTACTTTAATCTCAAATTTTCACAGATCATTTATGACTATATAGTGCATCTTCTGATCAGAGGGTTTTCAGAAATAGTATTTCTGTGAAAAAATATGGGCATTTTAGATTTTTTTTTTTTTTACTCTATTGGTTACCTAATTACCACAAAATCTAGAGTTACACAAATGATTTTATTCAAAATGCCTGATCAGTCCATAGACATGCATCTGGTGAACTTATATTCCAAGTTTCACAATGATAGTATGAGAGAAAGAGGAGAAATGGTGTTTGAAGCAATGCTTGGCAGGTCAAAATCAACATTTTTGAGAAATTGACGAAACACAACAGATGTCCATATTTTTGATAGTCCTATCAAGTACACACACTATGAACTTACTGAAGGTTATTTTACAAAAATGTCAAAAACAATTTTTTTCAAAAAAAAAAAAAAAAAAGCCTATTTTGGGAGTGTATACCTACCTTAATCCTCCCTCTCACAGGCAGGGAGGCCTATAATGTAACACCTGTTAGTTTAGAGCACTCCCGGTCGGTCCTTTAGTTTTATTCTCTGTGAAGTTTTACTCTCTTTTTTCTTTAGCACATTGTCAAGTTAATAAATAATATCACGTCCTTGCACTTGGGTCCTCCACTTTTATTCACTCTCCTGGTGCCCTTATTATATTCCTGGGCACCAGAAGCGTTACACAGAGTTTAGGTGTTCATTTAAAAAAAAAAAAAAAAGTCTTTCTATGTGTACATCTGGAGGCTCTTAACATTACCTTAAAGTAAATACGTGTCGTAAAGACATGTTATCTGTTTGCTTATCTGTGAATGAGACGCGAGTAGTTTGGTGGATTTAGTTGAAGATATTGCCCATGAAGTGCAGTTTTCCACTTCTCTCAACACTCTGAGGTAACTCCGCACCCCCCCGCCCGGGCAGGTCCATGTCCTTTGGGAGAGAGACTTTCAAGGGAGCCTTCAAAAGTTTTTCTCAGTTTCTCCAAACTTCTTCACCCCAACTTTTACTATTGCCTTTAGACATCCTTCCATTTGTTCCAGACCCTTTCCCTGAAAAACTGGCTCAGCAAAAACTGCCAGACTTTTATCAGAAACCAGCAGGTAGTAGTTGGGAATACAGTACATGCTGGTACAGATGGGTCAAACACACACAGCTGGGATCGTCAGCGCCAAAGTCCCAAAGATGAAATTTACAGATGAAACTTCCACTGCTGCTACTGACAGTCCAGTCCCCTACAGCTGGTTTCAACAGTCCAAACCCATATGGCTGATATTTACAGACCAAAAATCCACAACTGATGTTTACAAACCAATTCTCAAAGCTGATTTCTACAGACACTCCCACAGCTAATACATTTACATTGTAGACCAAACTCTCACAGCTGGTGCCTACAGACCAAACTCCCGTAGCTATTACCTACAGACCAAACTCCCACGCCTAGTTCCTACAGACCAAACTCCCGTAGCTGATACCAACAAACCAAACTCCTTCAGCTGTTACCTACAGACCAAACTCCCACGCCTAGTTCCTACAGACCAAACTCCTGTAGCTGATACCAACAAACCAAACTCCTTCAGCTGTTACCTACAGACCAAACTCCCACGCGTAGTTCCTACAGACCAAACTCTCCTAGCTGATACTAACAAACCAAACTCCCACAGGTGGTGCCTACAGACCAAACTCCCACAGCTGGTGCCTACAGACCAAACTCCCACTTCCCAATAACAAGTATTGCAATTAAGACTGCGGTCTCTCTGACAGAGTGCCATTTATCCTTCATCCAATCCCTGACCTAAATAGTATGTTTTTCTCATTCAAGGTTTTAGACTTGTACTGAGCCTTTAAATTGTATTTTTATTACTTTCTTGTTAAATCAGAGGAATAAGAAAATCGTCAGTGACCTGAGCCTTAATGAATTATATAAGGATTTGCTGATGGGTATATTGCTCTTGTCAAGGAAAGATAACATTTAACCAGGTACTATTTCACTATATCAGTATAAGAAGTCTCATTAAAAGTTCTGAAGCAACAAAGATATTTTTTGCTAAGTGCCTTTGCCATTACCCAGAATGCACTGGTGTGAGTGAGTATGTGTAGGTCCTGAAGCACAACCGCTGTGTGCCTGATAATCAAAGGGACTCATGTTGTTCAAATGACCATTTTGGCTTTATTTTCTAGTAAAACTGGAAGAAATACTGTATTTTTGTCTGTTATTTCAGATCATTCCTTTTTAAGTTAAAATAATTTACAATCACTTTAATCTCTGTCTTCCCTTAGGCATAAAAGTAGCAATAGCCTCATTCAAGTATGTTTAAAATTTTATAACTTGTAATGGGTTCGGTCCATTCAATACCATAAGTCTTGTATACTAGCAGAGCTTTATAGCTTCTCTAAAATGGCTCAAGGGGAACGTACACATCAAGTATCATGTTCATCTCAGCTGTTTGTTGGGCAAGTCTGAGAATTCAGATCTCAACCCAGGCCTCAACAGCGCCTTAGAAATCAAACAAATAAGGGAATTACTGTTACGATGAAGAAATTTGGGAGTGAATGAGAATTTTTTTTACCTTCCATTTTTTGGGGGAAATAGGAATGTGTGTAATGACTAGAGTTGTACCTGCACAGCTCATTCCTCTGCAAAGGCCAATAGTCCACTCGTCAATGATATGAAAATCTGTGGCCACCATATTCCAAAATTCTAAAACTTTATCACCATCTACTGGATTTTAAGATGTACGGTATTTATTTGGCTGAGGCCAAATGCCGTATCTCGCAAAGTTGACAAAAATGAAAAATAATTTGGGAATCCGCCTTGTGATTCAGATCTACTCCAAAATTTTATGGGTTCTGTGTTGGCCCATGGTACATCCTCCCATCAAGTTTTGTGAAATTTGGGCCTATAGTTTTTCCGTAATACTGCTGATAAACAGACAAACGGACAAAAATAATTGAATCATGTATTTTCCAAAGGGCCTAACTCCAATGAACTAGAGGTCTGCATATCTTATAACAAAAAGGGGAACATTCTGGGAATTTCAGCCGAAAGAATTCCAATGACACTCTTTTGTAAAGAAATAAACTAAAAATATATGGGCTATAACATACGGGCAAAAAAATAAATCCATTTTTCCCTTTCTTGAAAATGAGTGTTCCTTGGAGTTGGGCCCTTTGGAAACTCAAAGTTTCAATTAAAAGAGAATTTCCAGTTTCGCAGCCATGATTAGAGAAATGTCGAAGCTATAGCTTCACAGGAGCACGTACTCCAGCACTCTGGAGCGACCTCTCTTCGCGTCGTTGCACGTCCGTTGCGTCATTATGCATGATCCAGATCCTTCCCTCTCGCTGGCCTGCATCAGAGGGAAGCTCTGCGCTGTTATTGGACGGTTCAAAGGCGGCCCCTCCGAGGCTCTGCCGATGGAGAGATGGAGGAGAGGATGAGAGGAGTGAGGTCAGTAGATGCTGGATCTCTGGAGACCGCCCTCATCCCTGCTCCAGCCCGGCAGAGACTGTTTTCTGTGGGCCGCCTGCACATAGAAGATGAACCACCATCGTCAGCCCATTGAACCGCCTCAATGCCGATCATTCCTTTAGCCGGCCAAGCCACAGATAGAAGCACATACAGGAGTCCACGAGATCGAGAAGCTCCCGCGGCTAGAACTTCAGGTTGATGTCAGACCCTCACTACAAATGTGATGAAGAGCATTTTCAAACGCGCTCCACAGCCATGGTGTGTGTGTCTATGGCTGCACTTCACACAGCAGGTCGAGATTCGAGGGCGAATCCCCGTGGGGCCTCATTTGCATTGCGTCAGAGTTTCAGCAACCGTGACGACACCCTGGGTCTCAGATCTTAATTGGATTGAGTCAACACAGTCCCTCATTGATATTTGTAAGCTGTAGCTCATCATGGTGAGTAATGAGAAATGTATTGACTGGTGACATCCACCTGCAAACTGGATCTGTGATCTACGAGAAACCTGTCAGTCAGTCGTCATGGCGAGACCCTGGTGTGGGACGCGGGGAGTTTGGATGCTGGGATTGGAAGACAGGCTGTGACCCCCACAGGACACGTTTACATTATCATGTCTGAGAACTGGTATCAATCAATATTCATCCTTAAACTTTGAATGACAAATCGATGCATGTTCCTTTCATTCAATCAAAACTCACTTTTTCATCAATTGTGATTAATGATCTCGCTAACTCAACTAATGCTCTCAATCAATCACGGGTCAGAGTGAAGGACGAAAGCTGGTTTAATCCAGTTCAGTTCCATTTTACTGCTCTGGGGTTCTCACCGAGACCCATAATACTGTGGTAATGGAGCGCTGACATTCTCTCCTCCGCAGTCCAAAGTTGCAGCTAAAACTCCACAATACAGAAACAAATTAAAAGATAATTGCGTATTTCATTCAGACTTAAAATATCACTTATACAGAAGGTTATTTATTTATTTGTTCATCCTGTTAACCCCTTTGTTGCATGTTATCCAATATTTTGGACTTATTTTAAGTGTGGTATATGTTATCTAGGCTCACAGATACCCTGAAAACATATAATGTACATCCGACATTTCCAGCTCAGAATTTCCCCAATAGGTGCCTCTCTGATTATTCACATGATTAACCCCAAACAATCACAATGGCAGCATCCACGGGTAAAAGGTACATTGACAAAAGTCATAAAAATTCTTACATTTTTCAAGTTTTGATCAAACTTTTCGCTGTTGAAGGAATAAAAGACATTAAACTACCTACGCTGAAACGAATAAGCTTTGCATTGCATGTGTATTTGTTGGAATGCACCTGATATTATTCTCTGTCAAAAATATTGGGTATTATGCATGCTAGACATGCAGAGCTCAAATAAGCCATGTCCAGAACACTGGACATTATGAATATCAATGATCAGGTTTCTTCGACTTCACATTATTTCTGTTACCTCACGTGCATACTGTCCAAAATAATGGACAGACAGACCACCCAGTAGTATCCCTCCCAAAAACAAAACTGCACCAAATCCCATCACACAGTTCCAAAAGAACATTGCATATCCAATTTTAACATATTGGAGGCATTTGTTCATACTCCATGCAACAAATGGTTAAATGCAGTAAATCACTGGCACATCAGCGGGATAATTTCACTCAACAAGCAGAAAACAGCTCCCTGTGGGGGCGCAGCGGTGCTGTAAGTGGCTGGGTTAGGGGTTCCTGCCCTGGGCCTGGAGCTGGACGGGGGAGGCTGCTGTGTGAAGATCGTCAGGTGCTCTTGTTGCTCTGTTGTTGCTGTTATTGTTGAGTATTGTTGTGTTGTTGTTTGTCCCTCAGAAACACATTTGTCATATAGACATTTTTAAAATGTTATTTATGTTTTAGTATTATTATTATTAATGAATTCTGGACCACTCCCAAAGTAGAGGAGAGTGTTGGGTGGGATTGCGGATAGGAGATCGGGCGGATAGGAGATCGGGGCGGGTGTGGTGTTGGACTTGGTCTGTGATTGTGCGGACGTTGGGCGCCTCCCGGGTGGCGAGACTGAGGGTGGGGCTCGTATCTCTTGTCGGGGTCCGTGTGGCTCCCAAGCCCCCCGGGGCCCCAGGCGGTGGCTGTTTCTTGCTTCCTTCTTGGAGAGGGGAAGGGAGGGAGGAACGCAGAAACGAGACGAGTGGGGCTTGTGGGAATGTAGGAGGTATATATAGGCGTAAGGACGAAGAGGAAGGCGCAGTGGGAGTGGCCCTGTTCATTAACCTACATTATCGGGAACTCCCTTTATTATTAGCAGTAGTAGTACTAGTAGTAGTAGAAGTCATTACTTTTTTTAATCTGTTGTCATTGCTGTTGTTGATGTGTCTTTTTTCTTTTTCCTTTCTCAGTCATCATGTCTATAAATAAAAAGGGTGACAGTCATGGTGGGGGGAACAAAAAAAAAAAAAATGCTCGTAAAATAAAGCCCCTTAGCGTGCAGGTGATCATAACTACCTTGCTGTCAACCATAATGCGGTATGTCCAGCCCTGCACTGAGAGCAACACGTCTTACTGCTCTGATGTCATCTTGAAACTCAAGGCTTCTTCTCAGCCAGACATATAAGGCACAAGGGCAAGAAGGAAAAAACTGCTTGAAACAAGCAAAATATATATATATATATATAGAAAAGGAAAAAAAATCTTGAGTCTCATTAAAAGATGTTTTTAGCTGTTCAGGGCCTTAGGTGGGTAAAGTATTCTTTAACGAACTCTGACTCTTTGATGGTGGCAGGATGTGCCATTGAAAACTCACATTGATTACGTGGTTAAACATTTAAGGGAGAAAATGACCTACTCATTTAGAAGCAAAGCCACTTCTGCAAGGTGTGTAAACAAGTTTTACTATTTATAATCAATGACTGGACATTGAATACACTGAATGGCTGAAGTCGATACACAACAAATGAGCACTTTAAGAGAACGTGGAGACCTCTCTCACTGATGGTTAATGAAACTGAAAGATAGAAAAGCACACCTCACATTAACACAAAGATGTCCTCACCCTTCAAGTCCAGATGCCTGCGGTCCAATTCAACAGCACAAAATGTCATGACGACTGTAAAAGACAAAGCATCTCACATCCAAAGCAGAATCCTTGGTTTGATTGTTGGTTGTTATCCATGGACACTTCTCTTATCCCTGGCGCTGAAAACTGCCGCTGCAGGCTATGCATTGAAAATTGTTGTTAGTCATTCACTCACTAACTCACTCAATCACACTCACTCACTCACTCACTCACTCACTCACTCAGGCATGGGTGTTTAGAAGGGTTTAGCAGTAGTGGTAGTGGTATGCATGCGCATTACCCTTGTGGGGCAGCACAGTTTCATGCTTGCTATAAATGCAAAACCACTGAATTATCCTCTACAGAAAAAAAGATCCTTGATGTAGGAGAGACTGGGGTTTGATGCGCCATTGGGGCCAATAAGCCATGTCAATACTTTGCCCATTTTAAGCAGCTCTCAGATCTTTTTTTTTTTTAACCATTATTTAACCAGGGAAGTCCCGTTGAGATTGTAATCTGTTTTTCAAGGGAGCCCTGGGGGTTGAGGTAGGGAGGGAGAGGGCAATTTGCACAGCCAATTAGATCAGGGGATGATTAGGTGGCAGGTCGAAAGAACCAGGTTGGGACTTTAGCCATGACACCAGGGAACCCCCTACTCTTATCGATGAGTGTCATAGGATCTTTAATGACCACAGTGAGTCAAGACCTCGGTTTAACATCTCATCCGAAAGACGGCGACTCGTTCAGTACAGTGTCCCCGTCACTGCACTGGGGCATTGGGGATTATTCCACCAGAGGGAAGATCGCCACCTACTGGCCACCAACACCTCTTCATATAGATCTATCTATTACACATATGTGATATGGCTCATTGTTTTAAGCAACTCTCAGATCTATCTATTACACATATGTGACGTGGCTCATTATGGCTCATCGGACCCAAGTCTTCTGCTCCTACAACACACAGTATAATCATCAGACCCCAGTCTCCTGCTCCTACAACACACAGTATAATCATCAGACCCCAGTCTCCCTTCTTACAACACACAGTATAATCATCAGACCCCAGTCTCCTGCTCCTACGACACACAGTATAATCATCAGACCCCAGTCTCCTGCTCCTACGACACACAGTATAATCATCGGACCCCAGTCTCCTGCTCCTACGACACACAGTATAATCATCGGACCCCAGTCTCCTGCTCCTACAACAAACAGTATAATCATCAGATCCCAGTCTCCCTTCTTACAACACACAGTATAATCATCGGACCCCAGTCTCCTGCTCCTACGACACACAGTATAATCATCGGACCCCAGTCTCCTGCTCCTACAACACACAGTATAATCATCAGACCCCAGTCTCCCTTCTTACAACACACAGTATAATCATCGGACCCCAGTCTCCTGCACCTACAACACACAGTATAATCATCAGACCCCAGTCTCCTGCTCCTACGACACACAGTATAATCATCAGACCCCAGTCTCCTGCTCCTACGACACACAGTATAATCATCAGACCCCAGTCTCCTGCTCCTATGATCACGATAACAGTATAATCGGACCCCAGTCTCCTGCTCCTACAACACACAGTATAATCATCAGACCCCAGTCTCCTGCTCCTACGACACACAGTATAATCATCGGACCCCAGTCTCCTGCTCCTACAACACACAGTATAATCATCAGACCCCAGTCTCCTGCTCCTACGACACACAGTATAATCATCGGACCCCAGGCTCCTGCTCCTACAACACACAGTATAATCATCAAACCCCAGTCTCCTGCTCCTACGACACACAGTATAATCATCAGACCCCAGTCTCCCTGCTCCTACGACACACAGTATAATCATCGGACCCCAGTCTCCTGCTCCTACGACACACAGTATAATCATCGGACCCCAGTCTCCTGCTCCTACAACACACAGTATAATCATCGGACCCCAGTCTCCTGCTCCTACGACACACAGTATAATCATCAGACCCCAGTCTCCTGCTCCTACGACACACAGTATAATCATCGGACCCCAGTCTCCCTGCTCCTACGACACACAGTATAATCATCGGACCCCAGTCTCCCTTCTTACAACACACAGTATAATCATCGGACCCCAGTCTCCTGCTCCTGCGACACACAGTATAATCATCAAACCCCAGTCTCCTGCTCTTACAACACACAGTATAATTGTCAGACCCCAGTCTCCTGCTCCTACGACACACAGTATAATCATCAGACCCCAGTCTCCCTTCTTACAACACACAGTATAATCATCGGACCCCAGTCTCCCTGCTCCTACGACACACAGTATAATCATCGGACCCCAGTCTCCCTTCTTACAACACACAGTATAATCATCGGACCCCAGTCTCCCTGCTCTTACGACACACAGTATAATCATCAGACCCCAGTCTCCTGCTCCTACGACAAACAGTATAATCATCGGACCCCAGTCTCCTGCTCCTACGACACACAGGATAATCATCAGACCACAGTCTCCTGCTCCTACGACACACAGTATAATCATCGGACCCCAGTCTCCCTTCTTACAACACACAGTATAATCATCGGACCCCAGTCTCCTGCTCCTGCGACACACAGTATAATCATCAAACCCCAGTCTCCTGCTCTTACAACACACAGTATAATTGTCAGAGCCCAGTCTCCCGCTCCTACGACACACAGTATTATCATCGGACCCCAGTCTCCTTCTTACAACACACAGTATAATCATCGGACCCCAGTCTCCCTGCTCCTACGACACACAGTATAATCATCGGACCCCAGTCTGCCTGCTCTTACGACACACAGTATAATCATCAGACCCCAGTCTCCACAGTATAATCTTCGGACACACAGTATAATCATCAGTATAACCCCAGACCCCCTGCTCCTGCTCCACGACACACAGTATAATCATCGGGACCCTCAGACACACAGTATAATCATCAGACCCCAGTCTCCTGCTCCTACGACACACAGTATAATCATCGGACCCCAGTCTCCTGCTCCTACAACACACAGTATAATCATCGGACCCCAGTCTGCCTGCTCCTACGACACACAGTATAATCATCAGACCCCAGTCTCCTGCTCCTCGACACACAGTACAACACACAGTATAATCATCGGACCCCAGTCTGCCTGCTCCCTACGACACACAGTATAATCATGGGACCCCAGTCTCCCCGACATAATCTGACCCCAGTCACTGACACACAGTCAGTCTCCTGCTCCTACAACACACAGTATAAGTGGACCCCAGTCTCCTGCTCCTACGACAACAGTATAATCATCAGACCCCAGTCTCTCCCTGCTTCTTACATCATGGGACCCCAGTCTGCCTGCTATAACACAGTATCGGACCCCCCAGTCTCCTACAACACACAGTATAATCATCAGACACACAGTATAATCATCGGACCCCAGTCTCCTTCTTACAACACACAGTATAATCATCGGACCCCAGTCTCCCTGCTCCTACGACACACAGTATAATCGGACCCCATACAACACACAGTATAATCATCGGACCCCAGTCTCTCCTGCTCCTACGACACAAGTATAATCATAATCAGTCTCCTGGACCCCAGTATAATCATCTCCTGCTCCTGCTCTACAACACACAGTATAATTGTCAGACCCCAGTCTCCTGCTCCTACGACACACAGTATAATCATCAGACCCCAGTCTCCCTTCCTACAACACACAGTATTATCATCGGACCCCAGTCTCCCTGCTCCTACGACACACAGTATAATCATCGGACCCCAGTCTGCCTGCTCTTACGACACACAGTATAATCATCAGACCCCAGTCTCCTGCTCCTACGACACACAGTATAATCATCGGACCCCAGTTTCTTGCTCCTACAACACATAGTATAATCATCCGACCCCAGTCTGCCTGCTCCTACGACACACAGTATAATCATCAGACCCCAGTCTCCTGCTCCTACGACACACAGTATAATCATCGAACCCCAGTTTCCTGCTCCTACAACACACAGTATAATCATTGGACCCCAGTCTCCTGCTCCTACAACACACAGTATAATCATCGGACCCCAGTCTCCCTGCTCCTACGACACACAGTATAATCATCGGACCCCAGTCTGCCTGCTCTTACGACACACAGTATAATCATCAGACCCCAGTTTCTTGCTCCTACGACACACAGTATAATCATCCGACCCCAGTCTGCCTGCTCCTACGACACACAGTATAATCATCAGACGCCAGTCTCCTGCTCCTACGACACACAGTATAATCATCGAACCCCAGTTTCTTGCTCCTACAACACATAGTATAATCATCCGACCCCAGTCTGCCTGCTCCTACGACACACAGTATAATCATCAGGACCCCAGTCTCCTGCTCTACGACGACACACAGTATAATCATCAGACCCCAGTCTCCTGCTCCTACGACACACAGTATAATCATCGGACCCCAGTTTCTTGCTCCTACAACACATAGTATAATCATCCGACCCCAGTCTGCCTGCTCCTACGACACACAGTATAATCATCAGACGCCAGTCTCCTGCTCCTACGACACACAGTATAATCATCGAACCCCAGTTTCCTGCTCCTACAACACACAGTATAATCATTGGACCCCAGTCTCCTGCTCCTACAACACACAGTATAATCATCAGACCCCAGTCTCCTGCTCCTACGACACACAGTACAATCATCGGACCCCAGTCTGCCTGCTCCTACGACACACAGTATAATCATCAGACCCCAGTCTCCTGCTCCTACGACACACAGTATAATCATCGGACCCCAGTCTCCTGCTCCTACGACACACAGTATAATCATCGGACCCCAGTCTCCTGCTCCTACAACACACAGTATAATCATCAGACCCCAGTCTCCTGCTCCTACGACACACAGTATAATCATCGGACCCCAGTCTCCTGCTCCTACAACACACAGTATAATCATCAAACCCCAGTCTCCTGCTCCTACGACACACAGTATAATCATCGGACCCCAGTCTCTTGCTCCTACAACACACAGTATAATCATCGGACCCCAGTCTCCTGCTCCTACGATACACAGTATAATCATCAGACCCCAGTCTCCTGCTCCTACAATACACAGTATAATCATCGGACCCCAGTCTCCTGCTCCTACGACACACAGTATAATCATCGGACCCCAGTTTCCTGCTCCTACAACACACAGTATAATCATCGGACCCCAGTCTCCTGCTCCTACGATACACAGTATAATCATCAGACCCCAGTCTCCTGCTCCTACAATACACAGTATAATCATCAGACCCCAGTCTCCTGCTCCTACGACACACAGTATAATCATCGGACCCCAGTCTCCTGCTCCTAAGACACACAGTATAATCATCAGACCCCAGTTTTCCTGCTCCTACGACACACAGTATAATCATCGGACCCCAGTCTACCTTCTTACAACACACAGTATAATCATCCGACCCCAGTCTGCCTGCTCCTACAACACACAGTATATTCATCGGACCCCAGTCTCCTGCTCCTAAGACACACAGTATAATCATCAGACCCCAGTCTCCTGCTCCTACGACACACAGTATAATCATCGGACCCCAGTCTCCTGCTCCTACAACACACAGTATAATCATCGGACCCCAGTCTCCCTTCTTATAACACGCAGTATAATCATCAGACCCCAGTCTGCCTGCTCTTACAACACACAGTATAATCATCGGACCCCAGTCTCCCTTCTTACAACACACAGTATAATCATCGGACCCCAGTCTCCCTGCTCCTACGACACACAGTATCATCTTGTCTTGAACAAATGCAAAAACAAGCTTTTGTGGCCTCCAGTGCCCACAGATAGTGTATCAGGAAATTCCCCAAAAGTAAAAAAGTACAGATGGACATTTTAAATATGTTATTATACAGTAACTAGCCATACCTGTGCTCTGCAGGGGGTTGATTGTGACCAATAATCCTAACAAATAGTGACGTCACCCGTCATCATGGTAACCAAAGGCAAAAATGGATAAAATTTCAATAATGGGGCAAGTTGGTTTGATCCCACATGGCACACGACAGAAGCAGGCTCGTCTGGAACACAGATGCCAGAGGGCGTGGGGATCCGTTGGGCGGTTTGGGAGGAGATACGTCGCAAAGGCCGGGCAAACTGAGAATTAATATAATGACGATTCAGGTATTTAGATAAAGCACTTCTCCCGATGTGCGAGGAGAGCGTAGAATATGACTGAGATTTTGGGGCTCTGAAGCGCAGTGACAGCGAGATCGTCTCTTTATCCAGTGCTCTTCTCTTTACCCAGTGGGAGAGCTCTTCTCTTTACCCAGCGGTGTAGGGAGAGCTCTTTTCTTTACCCAGCTCTGTAGGAGAGCTCTTCTTTTACCCAGTGGTGTAGGAGGCTCTTCTCTTGTAGGGAGCTCTTTCTCTTTACCCAGCGGTGTGGGAGAGCTCTTCTCTTTACCCAGCGGTGTAGAGAGAGCTCTTCTCTTTACCCAGCGGTGCGTGGAGAGCTCTTCTCTTTACCCCAGCAGCTCTTCTCTTTACCCAGCAGTGTAGGAGAGCTCTTCTCTTTACCCAGCAGTGTAGGGAGAACTCTTCTCTTTACCCAGCGGTGTAGGAGAGCTCTTCTCTTTACCCAGCGGTGTGGGAGAGCTTCTTCTCTTTACCCAGCAGCGTAGGAGAGCTCTTCCCTTTACCCAGCAGTGTAGGAGAACTCTTCTCTTTACCCAGCGGCGTAGGAGAGCTCTTCTCTTTACCCAGCGGTGTAGGAGAGCTCTTCTCTTTACCCAGCAGTGTAGGAAGCTCTTCTCTTTACCCCAGTGTAGGAGAGCTTCTCTCTTTACCCAGCGGCGTGGGAGAGCTCTTCTCTTTACCCAGCAGTGTAGGAGAGCTCTTCTCTTTACCCAGCGGTGTGGGAGAGCTCTTCTCTTCTCTTTACTCCAGCGGCGTGGGAGAGCTCTTCTCTTTACCCAGCGGTGTGGGGAGAGCTCTTCTCTTTACCCAGCGTGGAGAGCTCTTCTCTTTACCCAGCGGTGTGGGAGCTCTTCTCTTTACCCAGCAGCGTGGGAGAGCTCTTCTCTTTACCCAGCAGTGTAGGAGAGCTCTTCTCTTTACCCAGCGGTGTAGGAGAGCTCTTCTCTTTACCCAGCGGTGTAGGAGAGCTCTTCTCTTTACCCAGCGGTGTAGGAGAGCTCTTCTCTTTACCCAGCGGTGTAGGAGAGCTCTTCTCTTTACCCAGCGGCGTAGGAGAGCTCTTCTCTTTACCCAGCAGTGTAGGAGAGCTCTTCTCTTTACCCAGCGGTGTAGGAGAGCTCTTCTCTTTACCCAGCGGTGTAGGAGAGCTCTTCTCTTTACCCAGCGGAGGAGAGAGAGTGTAGGGAGAGCTCTTCTCTTTACCCAGCGGTGTAGGAGAGCTCTTCTCTTTACCCAGTGGCGTAGGAGAGCTCTTCTCTTTACCCAGCGGTGTAGGAGAGCTCTTCTCTTTACCCAGCGGTGTAGGAGAGTTCCTCTCTTTACTCAGTGGCGTAGGAGAGCTTCTCTCTTTACCCAGCGGTGTAGGAGAGCTCTTCTCTTTACCCAGCGGTGTAGGAGAGCTCTTCTCTTTACCCAGTGGTGTGGAGGAGTTCTCTTCTCTTTACCCAGCGGTGTGGGAGAGCTCTTTCTCTTTACCCAGCGGTGTAGGAGAGCTCTTCTCTCTTTACCCAGTGGCGTGGGAGAGCTTCTCTCTTTACCCAGCGGTGTAGGAGAGCTCTTCTCTTTACCCAGCGGCATAGGGAGAGTTCTTCTCTTTACCCAGCGGTGTAGGAGAGCTCTTCTCTTTACCCAGCGGTGTGGGAGAGCTCTTTCTCTTTACCCAGCAGTGTGGGGAGCTCTCTCTCTTTAGCTCTTCTCTTTACCCAGCAGTGTAGGAGAGCTCTTCTCTTTACCCAGCGGCGTAGGAGAGCTCTTCTCTTTACCCAGCGGTGTAGGAGAACTCTTCTCTTTACCCAGCGGCGTAGGAGAGCTCTTCTCTTTACCCAGCGGTGTAGGAGAGCTCTTCTCTTTACCCAGCGGTGTAGGAGAGCTCTTCTCTTTACCCAGCGGTGTAGGAGAGCTCCTCTCTTACCCAGCGGCGTGGGAGAGCTCTTCTCTTTACCCAGCGGTGTGGAGAGGCTCCTCTCTTTACCCAGCGTGCGAGAGAGCTCTTCTCTTTACCCAGCGGTGTAGGAGAGCTCTTCTCTTTACCCAGCGGCGTAGGAGAGCTCTTCTCTTTACCCAGCGGCGTAGGAGAGCTCTTCTCTTTACCCAGCGGTGTAGGAGAGTTCTTCTCTTTACCCAGTGGCGTAGGAGAGCTCCTCTCTTTACCCAGCGGTGTAGGAGAGCTCTTCTCTTTACCCAGCGGCGTAGGAGAGCTCTTCTCTTTACCCAGCGGTGTAGGAGAGTTCTTCTCTTTACCCAGCGGTGTAGGAGAGTTCCTCTCTTTACCCAGCGGTGTAGGAGAGTTCCTCTCTTTACCCAGCGGCGTAGGAGAGCTCCTCTCTACGGCCCTGAATCAGGGCGATTTCACACCTGCACTGCCTGTCACTGTCTATTTCTCAGGAGCTGTTTGCCTCATTATCCTGGAGGGGATGCATCCTCAGAGCCCGAGCGCTTGAAATTCCCTCAGCGACTGCGGGGAGACGGTCGCCGCTAACGCTAGCGTCAGCTGTAACGGACTCTGCCGCTCCAATCAAGACTGAATTTCCACTCATCAGAGCTCCATTTCCACCAATAAATGCACATAAAATGAGTAAAAAAAAAAAAAAACACAGGCAAACCATTTCACTGTGTGTTATTTACCTTATTGTCCATCAAGTCTTTAAAGAGACAAGCAGGAATTCCAGGAAGGCATATTCAGTTTTCTCCTCGTGATCAAGTTTAACTTGGTATTTAATACTTGGAGCTTGATTACAATTATGGAAGCACTTCAACCAAGATTCAATGCTCAGTTTCACAAATATACAATGGCACATTGATTAACAAGTAGAACATGACCACCGTCTCCCAATCTGTGGAGGACCCTGCATGTCTTTTCAGCACATTTATATGTATATTTTTTTATTTTAATTTATCACCTCCCATACGGATTTACGTTGTTAATAGTGTCAGTGATGCTTAGCCACAGAAATGCCAGTTTCCCCTCTGCAGTTTTTTGCATTGTGAATATAAGCACTTCTGTAGTAGTTCCCAAACTCTGTACCGGGGCCCCTTGTGTATGCTGGTTTTTACTCTATCTGCAGTTGCAATTGTGGGATTTTAACAAGCTGTTAATTTGTCTTTATTTGGTACATGTTTGTCAACATCAGTTATTGATCCTCTTAAGCCACATTTTTGATAGATATCCATGCTGGCCATGAGGAATACAAATTCCATGACCAATCATAGTACATAATCAATAGATTCCTAACTGGTGATATATGGTCCCAAAAACTATTTATTAAGCAAGAAAATGATAGAGTCATTCCTGCATTTTATCACATCTACATTCAAATTATTTTGAAGAAATTCCAAATACCTTTTTTTCAGCAACCTAATTTCAAGCTTACAGATTTTCTCAGTGTCTAATTTGATTTGTTCAAAAATGCTGTTACCTGAAATTGCTGGCAATGAGAAACATAAACACCTTATATTTATGATTTTTCATGCTTCAAGGCTTACGTGGATATTTCTGTCAATACGTGACTTAAGAAGCACCAAATTATGACAAATGAACAGCTTATTCAAATCCTAAAATTAAAATTGCACCTGGAATAAAAACCAGCATATAGAGGGGTTTGGGAACCGCGGCAGCACTGTATGTCTCATTCACTCAATCTGAGTCCATCAACTAACTGTGACAAGGATATCTGGCATAGCCTCCCACTGAACTGTTAAAAACCTCACACCATAGATTCTGTGTCAGCTGGTTTCCTTAAGTTTCTCATGTTATGCATGTAATGTTAAGTGCATGTTATGTTTTTGAAAATATGGCAAGTCTTGAATGCACTTCAGCACAGAAGCTATCCATCACCAGCCTCTGAATTCAAGTAAATAGTGCAGCACTGATTCAGATACGACACTACAGTGCTGTGAAAAAGTATTTGCCCCCTTCCAGAGACAAAGACAAACTGAATAAGTAAAAAATGCAGATTTTAAAGGATCATTTCATTTATTGAACGTAAAAATTTATTCAAAAGCTGTATCGCCGATGTGACAGTACCCCCCCTACACCTGGTTGCATCATTCTTTGCAGCAACAGCTGCAATCAAACATTTGCGATTTTAACCAGTGATGAGTCCTTTACATCACTATGGAATAATTTTTGCCCACCCTTCTATGCTAAAATGCTTAGCTTTAGCAAAATTTGGAGGGTTTTTGAGCACGAACTGCCACAGCATCTAAATTAATTTCAAGTGCTTTGACAAGGCCTCTCCAAAACCTTCATTTTGTGTCTTAAAAGCCATTCAAAGGTAGACTTGCTTATGTGCTTGACATCATTGTCCTGCTGCATAACCAACCTGTGCGTGAGTTTTAGATCACAAACTGATGACTGGACATTCCCCCTCTTGATTTTCTGGTGGAGAGCAGAATTCAAGGTTTCAACAACCATGGCAAGTCACCCAGGCCCTGAAATACCAAAGCAGACCCAGATTATCACATTCCAACCTTTGTGTTTGTCTGATGGTATAATGTTGGTATTGTGGAATGCTACGTAAGCAGCAATAGGACCATTGTCTTCCAAATATCTCACTTTTGACTCATCAGTCCATAAAATATTATCTTGGAGCCATCAAGATGTTTTTTTGTCAAATGCGAGAGAAGCCTTTGTGTTCTGTTTGGTCAGCGATGGTTTTCGCTTTACAGCTCTCCCATAGATGGTATTTTTGGCCACTGTCTTTCCTATGTGGAATCGAGAACTCTGAGCTTAACTAAGATAAGTAAGTCCTGCCGTTCCTTGGATGCAAATCTGGGTTCTTTTGCAATCTCCTGGATGAGTCGTCAAAGTGCCCCTGTAAGAACTTTGGTCAGCCAGCCACTCCTGAGAAAGTTCACCATAGTTAAAAGTTTTCTCCACTAGTAGATAATGGCTTTCACCATGGTTCGCTGGTGTCCTAGAGCCTTAGAAATGGCTTTGTAACCCTCTCTTGACTAATACAGTGCTGTGAAAAAGTATTTGCCCCCTTCTTGATTTCTTATTTTTTTGCATATTTGTCCCATTTAAATATTTCAGATCAAACAAATTTTTATATTAGACAAAGATAACCCTGGTAAATACAAAATGCAGTTTTTAAATTATGATGTCATTTATTGACAGAAAAAGCTATCCAAACCTACCTGGCCCTGTGCGAAAAAGTAATTGCCTCCTAAACCTAACAACTGATTGTGCCACCCTCGGCAACAACAACTGCAATCAAGCATTGGCAATAGCTGACAATGAGTCTTTCGCATTGTGGAGGAAATTTGGCCTACACTTCTTTGCAGAATTGTTTTAACTCAGCCACATTGGAGGGTTTTTGAGCATGAACGGCCTGTTTACGGCCCTGCCACAGCATCTCAATCGGATTTAAGTCCGGACTTTGACTAGGCCACTCTGAAACCTTAAGTTTTTTTTTTTTTTTTTAAGCCATTCCGAGGTGGACTTGCTGGTGTGTTTCGGATCACTGTCCTGCTGCATAACCCAAGTGCGCTTGAGCCTGAGGTCACAAACTGATGTTCGGACATTCTCTTTCAGAATTTTCTGGTTAGAGAGCAGAATTCATGGCTCCATCAATTACGGCAAATCTTCCAGGTCCTGAAGCAGCAAAGCAGCCCCAGACCATCACACTACCACTACCATGTTTGACTGTTGGTATGATGATCTTTTTATGAAATGCTATGTTAGTATTAAGCCAGATGTAACGGGATGTACACCTTCCCAAAAGTTACTAATTTGTCTCGTCAGTCCAGAGAATATTTTCCCAAAAGCCTTGGGGATCATCAAGATGTTTTTTGGCAAATGTGAGACAAGCCTTTTTGAGCTTTTTGGTCAGCAGTGGTTTTCGCCTTGGGACTCTCCAATGGTTGCCATTTTTGCCCGTCTCTTTCTTATTGTTGAATCATGAACACTGACATTAACTGAGGCAAGTGAGGCCTGCAGTTCTTTAGATGTTGTTCTGGGTTCTTTCGTGACCTCCTGAATGAGTCGTCGATGCGCTATTGGAGTAATTTTGGTAGGCCAACCACTCCTGGGAAGGTTCACCACTGTTCCAAGTTTTCTCCATTTGTGGATAATGGCCCTCACTGTGGTTCGCTGGAGTTCCAAAGCCTTAGAAATGGCTTAGTAACCCCTACCAGACTGATAAATATCAATGACTTTGTTTCTCATCTGTTCTTGAATTTCTTTAGATGACGGCATGATGTGTTGCTTTTTGGAGCTCTTTTAGCCTACTTCACTGTGTCAGACAGGTTCTATTTAAGTGATTTCCTGATTCAACGGGACTGGCAATAATCAGGTCTGGGTGTGGCTAGTGAAATTGTACAAAACAAATGTTGTTAATCACAGTTAATTCATATTTTAACAAGGGGGGAATTACTTTTTTTACACAGGGCCATGTAGGTTTGGATAGCTTTTTTCCCTTAATAAATGAAATCATAATCTAAAAACTGCATTTTGTATTTACTTGGGTTACCTTTGTCTAATTACCTTGGTTTCCGCTGCCCGTTCGTCAGCTCGTCAGAAGACGAAAAAAAATCCCAACTGATGAGTACGCAGTGCCAGACTAGCGTCAGACTGATGAATGCCTTTTTCTCTCCAAAGATCATTGAAATTTTAATCTGCATTCGGCCAGTCTAGCTCATTTTGGGTACGGACCTCTTGTACACAGTCATAAAATCCGTCTGCGCGCTGAGGACCCACACTGACGATCTATCAGAGACAGCCGGCCGCTTCCCGCCAGTCTAGTAATGTATGCAGCAGACTCAATGTGCAGAATCTGTTACGTTTGGCAACAGTCCAGGCAATGTAGTCAATCCGATGATGCTATATAGGCCACGTGCGTGCTTGCTCAGTTCACTGTGTGCATGTGAAAATTAAACAAGCATTGTTGACGGCCTTCTGGTCATCTGCTAGACAGACTGAAATAAATGTACAGGAACATGAGGACAAGGATCTGGAAGCTGAACCAGATGATACGGATACGGGGGGGCACGGACACGTGCCTTTATGACAAGAATTTGTCCTGGCGAGTTCTAAATCATTTTCCTTATGACGCGTTATTGTAATGAGGTCGTTGCAAGTTACGTAGGTGGTCACATGATCCCCGAAGCAAAATGTACACAGAGGTTGATCGCAACATAGTGAAAATGGGGAAATCTTGTGCTGCTGTTGCTTGCACCAATAATAATGCCACTCAGTCGTCTGGAAAATACAGCAAATAAGTTTCCATCAATTTCCACAAAATAATGAAGCCATTTTGAAAGATTGGCTTATTAAATTAAGAAGAATTGACCGTGGAAAGCCTCACAAACCAACAAAACATTCAGTTCTTTGCTCAGAGCACTTCGAGAAAAACTGCTTCACATAACAGAAGTTCACAAGTAAGTCAACGGTTTTGTTGCAATGAAAACTGGTTTTAAAGTGAAGATTTAAAGAAATTAGTGGAAAATATATATTCAATACAAATATTAACCTTAAGCCTGAATGTCCCCGTAACGGGGGCAATGAATTTGCATAATAAATACAACATGTTTCCTAATAGCAACCTCGTCATGCGGCATATCCTCTTAAAGCGAATAAACTCGGCGAAAAGTTCGTGATGACCGTTTTTACCTAAACCGAACAGAATTCAAGTACCAAGCAAGTAAATAAGCATCTAGCAAAACATTAAATAAAATAAGATTAAATAATCAGTGCTCTATCGCAAGCATTTCTACTGAATTTGTGATATGCATACAAACGATACCTCAAATGAAAAAGGACAGTCCACAGATTCCAACGATATAAGCCTTGTCATTTTAAATTGACACCGCACTCAAAGAACAGCAGGCATACACTTTGAATGCTACAGGGATGAGCAAAGAAATTTCTTACCTTTGATATTTTGTAATAAAAAAACTGCTCGAGGGTAAATCTGCGCTTGCTATTATTTTAGCCAGTCTATCTGAGAGTCCTCTCGCCATTATGCTATGCACTGGAAGACCTCAGCAGTATAATCACTTAAATGGTTTGTTTTTTGTATTTTCGCTATAATTAACCGCTAAATATTCAACTGTTGTTTTCAAAGCCGGTTTATGACTGAGAATCCTTGCGTCAATATGCTCAAGTTCAAACACAGCACAGCTATACAAGTGCTCAATTGACCAGTGAATATTATAGTCTGTTGAGCTAGTGTCGTGGATAAGGCGGAGCACTTGGACTTGAGGTTCAATATCCGGTTATACATGCGACCTTTCAGAGCAAGGAAATACATTTTTTTGTATAAATAAATAATAATTAATCGATGCATTCCCATCCCATCAAAACTATCTTCCTGGGTTACTTCGGGGATCACGTGACTTACACTATGGTTTCTGCATCCAGTGCAACCCCACCATTATCAATCAAATTGGTTTAACTAGATAATTTAGTTACAAAGGGGGCAATTACTTTTTCACATAGGGCCAGGTAAGGTTGGATAAGTTTTTTCCGTCAGTAAATTAAATCACCATTGAATAACTTGCATTTTGTGTTTACTCGGGTTAGTTCTGTCTAATAATAAAATTAGTTTGATTATTTGAAACATTTACGGGTGACTAATGTGCAAAAATCAAAGAATCGGTAAGGGGGCTGATACTTTTTCACATGATTGTTAGTTTCTAATTTATGATGGAAAATTTTAATTCCCTGAATAATTTAAATAGTTTTAATCAATTTTACATCACCTGTTTGCTTTCTGCATTCAAACCCTTGTGGCCTGCTCCTGTGATCTGGAAAAACCTAGTAAGTTTATCAGTGGCAAAAATCTTGCAATTGAACAAAAATTTTAGGCTCTGGACTTTTCCTGACAGAAAAAAATATGAAACTTGATTTTGAAAGTTCAAATAACACTAATAGCTAGTGTTTTAAGATTTTCATCACTCTTAATTACTGCAAATGAAGGTTAAACTCAGTTTCTACCAAAAGTGACACACGTGCTAGGTTTTTCCACAGCCGGAGATCCTTTGTTAGTTCTTAGAGGTGTTTGGGATCTCTGTGATCGCGAACCCTTCAGTACTATTATTAAAGCTCGGTATATTACGTGTTAGCAAACAACTGAGAAACAATTTTATAGCGGGTGAAAGAAGGAAAATGGGATGTAATAAGTCTCCAAATAGGTATTGCTGAGTCACTTCAGCATTTTTGATTCATTCAGTTATTAATTTTTATCCCCTAGAGGAGTGTATTGGACAAGAGCGTCTTACAAATCTCATTGATCTATAAAGTCCACTGAGCTGAAATCTACTCCCCAAGAAACATTCAGTATAAACGTAAAGCAGCATATTGTCAAATTTGTTTGCATCGAAACATGCTTTCAAAGTATCTGTTATCTAAAAAACTGTCAGCATTTTTTTCTGTCAGTTCTAAGGGAGATACACCCAACAACTCACTTGGAGGGAAATAATCTGAGGTTATGACTCAAATGTAAAATGATTTTGCCGAACTTTGAAGGCACATCCTTCTTCCTTCTTTTTATTTTATTTATTTTTTTATGCCAATATGAAATTTGCCAAAAGTTAGCATCTGAATTGATGAGGAACCAAATATAATCATAGATATGGAACTGACAGTGGATAAGGTTAATGACATAGGCTGGGCTGCTCAGTATTTTCCACTTCAATCGATCCTGGGCGTCCTTCTGTGTTATCACGAAACTGAGCTAGTGTTCTTCAAGGGGTGTCTGTGTGTGTGTTCACGTGTGTGTGTGTGTGTGTGTGTGTGTGTGTGTGTGTGTGTTTGTGCGTGCGCACGCGCATGCGTATTTATGTCCATATTAGTTTGTGTGTGTGTGTGTGTGTGTGTGTGTCTGTGTGTGCCTGAGCATGTGTGCATTTGTGTGTGTGTGTGGGTGTCTGTATGCATTCTGGTGCCTAGGTATGTTTCTGTGTTTATGGGGTGTGTGTGTGTGTGTGTGTGTGTGTGTGTGAGTGAGGTGAATGTGTTTGTATATGTAGGCGTGTTTGCATACATGCTGGTGCATGTGTTTGTGTGTGTATGCATGAGTGCGTATGCTGACTTTCCGAGGACTAATGTGGAGATTCGGCAGAGAGTTTGGATTTTTTCAATGCACAGAGCTATCTGAGGTACCTTTCCTCTGTATACATACACACACACACACACACACACACACACACACACACACACACACACAGGCAAACTAAACCTAAAGCAGGCCACTTCGCAAAAACTCTTCCCATTTCCTGAGTTCCAATTCACTGGCAGAATTCTGCCATTGTTTGAGGAAGGGCACACAGGTACTATGTAGACTTGCATACAAATATTGAGAAGATGGACAGTCTGGCCCAGTGTTTTGGAAGCTTGTTGAGTTCAATAGGCTGATAACACTGCCAGTGAAGCACAAGCAATGATCATCCCATCAGCCCAAGGTTGCTTGACTGCTCTATGCTGGTGTGAAATGCCTGCTTCCTGTCACTCACCAAAGTGACACGCGTTTGAGAGTTTTTTTCTCTAATGCCACACACACAGCAAGCTGTGTTCCGGTTATACGTATTCCGGCCTGTCCTGAATCACGGAGATGTCACAGGCAGCTTCCTGATTTATATGATAATACAAAGCTCTGTGCTTATGAATAAATGAATACCCAAAATGGAGATTCATTTTGTTCTTGTATAAAAACATTGACATTTTCTCTCTCATGTCTGAAACTAGAAAAAAAAAAAAAAAAAAACATTTCAAAGGTCATGCCAGGCTCTTTCGGAATAACATATCTACATGGAATTATTACAGAGGTGCACTATATCAATTACACATTCACTTTTGTGTACGGAGAGATGTAATAAATCTTTGTTCAGTGCTATAAATGATCCCCAAATGTGAAATTAATTATTACAAATGTGATATAATAATGCTATTTTCCAAGAGAAATTCCCTGAATGAACTTTGTGACAAAGCATGCCGGGAGTATATTAACAGTATAGTGCTGCAGAGGACCAGCGCCAGTTTCACTGGGCAGGACTTGGTTCACCTGTTGAATTATGTGTCATGCCCCATCAAGGAACATGTCCTACTAGGCCAAATCACAGTGTGCTAGAGTTGGGCTAAAACAAAGACCTTTTCAAATCACACATCCCATGCTGGTCTTGCTTCATGTATCCTCGCATCCATGTCAGAAACTGCAGATTCTCTGATTTATCAGAAAAAAATTGCCATACAATATTAAACGCAGTGTCCCTGAAAAGCAATATTGTAATGATCAATTGCCATCAGACTGAGCTATAGTGCACTTGTTAGCGCTAGACTGGTCTACAGTCCCTCATTAGACCAATGACCTTTCTGTGCTACTGACATGAGGCAAAGCCAGTTCTTCTGGTAAAGGCTGGCTTTCAGTAAGAAGGTCTTTGTTATGCAGGATCTTGATATGGTCACTTGGCAACAGGGTCATATAACGGTTATGAATTTAAGTGCAGTCTCCTGGGTGAAGTAATTGTTAGGGAGATTGGCCTTTGAGTCAAAGTAAAGAGCTGGTGACAGGAAGGTGGTGTAGCTGTAAGAGAGATGGGAGTGTAACTCAAACTGCACAGTCTCTCCGGTGGGATTTGGGTGGTGTAATTGTTTTGGAGATGGAACTGTAACTCAGAATACAGTCTCTCTGGTGGCAGTAGGGTGGTGTAATCGTAAGAGAGATGGGGCTGTAACTCAAGGTGCACAGTCTCTCTGGTGGGATTTGGAGTGGTGTAATTGTTAGAGAGATGGGACTG
This sequence comes from Gymnothorax javanicus, assembly GCA_029692085.1. Lineage (NCBI taxonomy): Eukaryota > Metazoa > Chordata > Actinopteri > Anguilliformes > Muraenidae > Gymnothorax > Gymnothorax javanicus. Next base: position 96,840,829 of record CM056202.1, on the reverse strand, counting down.
TAACTCAGAGCACACAGTCTCTCTGGTGGCAGTAAGGTGGTGCAATTGCAAGAGATGGGGCTGTAACTCATAGTACAGATTCTCTATGGTTAGATTTGGGTGGTGTATTGGTCAAGACCTGTAATTTATCATTTTGATTCCCTACTTTAGCCCTGGTACTGCTCCCAAGAGCAAGCTAATTGTGCTGCACACACACACACACACACCCACCCACACACACACACACACATACACACAGATACTCATATACACACTCATGGACACTACCTTTTTCTGATTCATACATCCTGGGACCTATATCTAGTTGTTTCCCAAAGGAAATGTATTGCATTGTAATGCTTACAAAACTAAGCAGACTTCCAATTTAGAGATTACTGGTTCCTGGCACTTGCTTGAGAAAAATTCAGCAGTATAAATGAAGGGTGTGAGGAAATATAAGATTCACTGGATGAGCACATCAGGTAAATGTCTAAAAATGTAAATGTAGAAAAGCCGCTGGAGTGGAAGGGAATGAATCATTACTGGAAACAGGAACGATGATGAGTGGTGAAGAAATATTGAAATGACTCCTGAATCTCCCCCACCAAAACACCCATCGGCTCAAAATACATGAGCCTGCTGATCTCCTGCCTCTGGGCGAAGCTGGACAGTTCCAGGCAGGCTTTCCTGCCAACAATCTCCAGGGTAACGCAGGTGAACGGATCAGGCCTGTAACGAGCAAATCGATCCGTCTGGCCATCCGGACCTGACCTGCCCCTGCCTTCCAGAGAGAGCAAACAAAAGCCTGTGTGCTCCCGGTATCCTGTCATCTCCATGCGCGGCGTATCACAGGGAATGGTCCCAATATTAACCCTTAAAGTGCTGAAATAAATTTTCAAAAACTTATTAAATGTTATTAAATGATATTGTGCTGCTGAAAACCTATCATGTGATGACTTATTTTAAAGAGCTCCTTTAAACAAGTCGTCACATGATATGTTTCCAACAGCTTTGAATTTGATATCTTACGTCGTTGAGTAACACTATTTTTATTTAGCGCTCTAAGGCAGGGGTCCTCAATCTTACCCAGAAAGGGCCAGTGTGGGTGCAGGCTTTCATTCCCAACGAGCTATATAAACTAGATGCGCTATGTTATGATTTCAATGTGCAAGTCTGGCCGCCATCTTGTGACGGGCGTCTATCACAGAAAGGTGCAGCAAAGTGGATTCATGCCTTCCAGAAATTTTGATTTCCATTGAGGGCCATACAATCCTAACAAGTGAAAATACCGCAGTACTTTGAATCACTCCCGACTTAAGAGTTAGGCACGTCCGAGAAACCCGTTATAATCAGCAGCCGCTGTCAGTAGACGCGAATAGGTTTAGTTGTTCCTCATCCATCGTAATGTCAGTGTCCGGGTCTGGACCACGCAGCTTCTATCAAACAAAAACATAGTCATAGATATGTGTCTAATCCAAATACAAACCAGCATTTTTTTTTCTAAACTAATAAACTAGTTTCACGACTTGGCTGTGGTCACAATAAGACACTTGTTATCAAGGTTCCCGGCATTTGCGATGATAATTTATTTTACTAGCTAACAAGTGCCCCATCCTAGATTGTACTGCTAGAGAAATAGACCCGGCCAGACAGAATGAGATCAGTCATAATATTACCATACCGAAGGGTAGTTATCTCTACTTATCGGTCAGAAAAAGGCCGGAAATCAAAACGCTGCTGAATGATTTACCAAAATATTAACCAGAGCGTATTTGTTTACATGGGTTCCGTCGGCAGGCACGCCTGTCATAAGGTGGCGGCTAGCTCTGCACACATTGGCTGATCTGGAACGAACAACGTAGCGCCTCTAGTTTATATATCTTGTTGTTCATTCCAACCAAGGCAATTACACACCTGATTCTACTAATCAAGATCTTTAGCAAAGACCCTAAGGGTTGATTATTAGAATCCGGTGTGTAACTGGCATGGTTGGATTGAAAGCCTGCACCCACACCGCCCCTTTCTGGGTAAGATTGAGGACCCCTGCTCTAAGGGTTCAGAGTGGGATGAAAACAACTGAACACACAAATGTATGACATTGGCGTACCCACAGTGTAGCTGCTGTGCTGTGCATAAGTATTTAGACAGTGATCCAAATTTCGCTTTTCCGCTCCATCACTACAATACTTTGCATTTTAAAATCCAAGAAGACGTACACATGCATTCTAGCAGGCGTGCTGGTGACCACATGTTCACCTAGGCATGGAAATGCATTCCAGTGGACATGCACGTGATCAAATGTGCACGCTCGTTTGACCGCATCAACATCTTTAAGGGACTTTGCAGCACATTCACAAGCCTTTAAATATGACTTTTAGTCCCAAACACTAAAATATACTTAGAGACTTTAGTTCTGCATATGTCATTTGTAGTGTGATTTCTGATCCAATAGTTTAAAGTCAAAATGAATCAATTTGACAAAAGGTTGGAGTTATTGCTTATTCAAGACCAAGTGTTAGCAACACAAGATCAATTATTCCATCATTATTGCAGTGCACTGCTGTCGGGTCAGAAATCACATCGTAAATAATATATGCAGAACTAAAGTCCTTCAGTATACAAAAAAGAGTGAAAATACATTTTAAAAACAACATTTAGGCAGGTTAACCTGGATGTTACACTGGCTGTAGTGAAGAGGATGTTATGGGGATGTTTCCGGAAGCTTTTGTGCAGCATTGATAGAGTAGGACAGAGTCTTCAGATTTACACTCTCTCACTCTAGAGACGGTCGGCTCCAGGTTGAAGGTGCCGTGCAGATTGATTGCTCATTGTGCTGTCCGTAACAGTGTCCGTCACGTGTTGAAAGAGCCGCCACAAAATTAACCGCCATCCCCTTCAGTGTAGCAGCGCCATTAATCTGTGAGGACTTTTTTTCCCTCCTCAATCAATAGCACTTTCTCTCCAAATGAATTGGCAATGCAGCGGTGTCTGGAATCCAGATAATCCCGCGATCAGATCGCCTTCCTGAAGCGTCACTCCGCTGAGTAATTTTGGCGACTTTGAGAAACAGAAACTAAAGAGTGTGTGAGACGTGCCATTCAGCACTAGTTACTCAAGGTTCTTGATGCTGAGCCAAACTGTGCCAACATGCCAGCCACTTTCAACCCCCTCAACATGAGGAAATCATGTTTCACCTTAACATATCTGCCGGCAGTTCTGTTTTACACTGTGTTCAATTGATTGGATTTAGACTCATTCTGTTACAGTTTCTCTAACTGACTGGGTTTTCGATCACAACAAGGCCCTGTCTCTGCAGGGGACCACAGAGTCTGATTGTCCCTCAGCTACTCAGGGACATGCTGGGAAATAACTCTCTGACTGCGGTCTCCTACACAGGGTTTCTTTTCTGTTGGCCAACGGAATGTAGCGAGATCAAAGTGCTCACGTGTCCCAATTTCAAATTGGTCAGACTGGAGGGCAAGACCTGCAGTTCATTGGTGTGTACTGTAGCGGGTGCCAGCATATTCAGCCCCTGCTGGAAAAAAAAGCTCATTTCCCCGCTTAAATTCCAAACTAGGACTGTGCCCTGATGAAATTCTACTGTTCTGGACGGAACTTCAAACATCTAAAATGTATTAGTAGTGTAGTAATTAAATAAGAATTTTTTTTCCTGTGCCACCCGGAGGATGTTAACATGCATCTTCTAGCCCGACAGTCATATATAACATAGCCTCCATGAATTGGCTTCACGTAATATAGTGGTAACTTACATGGAGGGAGAGAGAGAGAGGAGAGAGAGAGAGAGAGAGAGAGAGAATATATAGTTCTCACACAAATTCACATGCACACATGCACATGCCCCACACACACACACACACACTTGCACACTCACACACACACTTAAAATCAACACATTTTGCCTGTTACTGTTATCATATTTGTGTATGTAGTATGTACATGATACAGTTCATGAATGTGAGCAGTATATGTTATATGTTGTTCAGTTGTTTGAAGAGAGTGAGAGAGAGAGAGAGAGAGAGAGAGTAGAGAGGCATACGTCTGTAAGATAAGCCTTCACGCATATTATTAGTATTTTTAGACATGGAGCCAGATGCTGTGGTTAGCAGAATGCGGAGCCCCGAGCCCAGAGAACAATGTGCTGTCAAACCTCACGTCAAGTTCATTATGCTCCACTCTGTCTGCCTGTGAGGAGCACTTGATCTCTGTGATACACAGGCCTCCCTGAGCCAAAATGGAGGTGGAGTAGGCTGTCTGGTTCAGTATTTTATACGCAGCCTGCCTGTGAGGAACACTTGATCTCCGTGACACGACGAGGGCATTCCTGAGCCAAAATGGCGGCACAGGGGGCTGTCTGCCAGGCAAGCACAATGGAAATGGGAAGGGGCGGAGGTGATGCTAACTGGTTGTGACTGGTGAGAAGCTGCTGGGGAAAGTCAGGGTGCCAGGCAGTCAAACATATCTAATGCAGAGCGACTGCTTGCTTTCTTTAAAAAAAAAAAGAAAGAAGAAAAAATCAACGCAGTCCTCGCTTAAAACAAATAGATGAAAAATAAGGCACATATGCAGTGAGGGAATGAGCGGTTGCTAGGTGAGAATGTTTACAGACGCTCCTTCCACACTGCCATTTTGAACTGTTTTTATTTAATTGGTTTTTGTTGTTGGTGTTTGAGTGTTTCTGAGATCTGTGGGGAAATCTCACATCCTCCCATCTCACACGGCTCCTAATTAAATCTGCCTCTGATCCTCCAGTGCGTCGAGCACGAGCTGCGCTAACTGTACCTGAGCGTAAAAGGTTGCCTGAGCAGTAAATGAGATGAAGATAAGGCCAGAATTCCCTTCTTCTTCATTACAAACACCTTCTGCACAAAAGAAGCACTGATTACAGTCAGTATCACACAGGTATTTATACCTTTTCAGTCAAAAATGGTTTTTACCTGCTCTATACAACGCGAGTAAAGCAGTCATGCAGAGTATTCTGTTAAAAAATATTATCTTCATCCTTAATAAATTGCCATGGGTGAATATTGTTAAAACAGCACCAGAGCTGACAGCATCTTCGGGTCGACCAGCTCAGAGCTGTGAGGCAGCATGGTTGCTCTTAATGACCTCTGCCAAGGAGGTTACGTTGTTCCTGGCGATGGTTTGTCTGTCTGTCTGTGTACAAGATAACTCAAAAAGTATTAAACTGTTATCTCTAATTTTTATGGGTGGGTTGTTATTCCATCAGGGATGAACCCTAATGATTTTGACCACGATTGGACAAACAATATGGCCGCCACAGCTGCCATCTTGAAATCCTGTGACACACAATAACTGAACTTCACTCCCAGTGATATCACTCAAAGTTTGTGGGTTGAAACTTTCAGTTTGGAAGGCACTGCATCAAGCAATATGGCCGCCATGGGAACCATCTTGAAACCCTATGTTGCAGATACCTTAAATTTCTTATGAGCCATGTTCACTCAGCAAGATTTCGACTCTGCTGCCTTGGCGGAGGTTTGCACTCTCGGAGTGCCTCTAGTTTCAAACATTTTTCCTCCATTGGGGCATATTTATTGCTGTAACTGAATTTGCTTTAACATATTAACCTTCAGTGCACCTCAGTGACCATAATATTAATTGCATACAACACTGCAGGCGTTAGTCATTAAAGATGCCAGTACTCGAATAAAGTATCAGGGTACAGAGCAGAATTTGATGTAGAGAATCAAAGCATGCAGAAGGCCATAATTCATAGCCATGGGTGTTAAAGTGCTTCTAATTTGGTTTTTAAATCTTGAGCAGAATAAATTAAACTGACATGGTTACTCTTTTCATCAAAACTTTTGAGGTATGCGGATACCAAATTCAAATTCCAGACAGGTCACTGATGGTCGGTGAAAGCGATTCCACTCCTTCTTGAAAGAAGCATTTGAAGAAGAAAACAAAAGCCTTTTAGTTAACAAAGTACATGTTAATTCTTTGGATTCAGGATAATTTTTCATCGACAGAGCACAGGCAGAAAGTGGAGAGTCCAAACTCTGGAGAGGTAGACAGACGGCCTGCAGCACTGAGCGAGCCGTGAGTCAGACAGCCTGCAGCACTGACCCAGCTCGCCATCGCGCTGCTGCTTCGCTGCATTACTCCCAGTGCTGTCTGTAAACGTCCACTGTGTGCCTGGTGTCTGGACTGAGGAGCCGATCAGCATCGCAGCTGCTGCAGCTCCAGTGTGGGGAGCGGAGTTCCCTGAAGCCGCGGCCGTACTGGAGAGCTACTGCGCAGACGGCAGAGAGAGAAAGAGAGAGAGAGAGAGAGCGAAACAGGGAATCATGGAGAGAGAAAGGTAACAAAAGAAAGAGGGGGTGAGAGAAAAAGGGACAGAGAAAGAGACAAGTGGGGAAAGAGAAAGAGTGAGAGAGAGAGAGGTGGAGACAGAGAGGGTGAAAGAGAGAGACAGGTTGAGAAAAAAGTGAGAGAGAGGTTGAAAAAATGAAGGAGAAAAGAGAGGGAGGTAGCAAAAGAGACAGTGAAAAGGGGATGAGTGAAAGAGGGAGGGAGAGAGAGAGCTCAACTGCCTGAGGTGAAATAATTCAGCCAATGGTGGAATCATGGACAAATGGAGCGTCAGCGTTAGTTCAGACAGGCACGGAAGTCGGTCTTGGCCCACCCCTTGTCCAATCGCATTGGACTTCAGCGTCACGTACTTAATTTGCGCATCTTTTTAAATAAGGTGGCGCTCTCCATCTCACCTAACCAAGCTCTACCATTCCCACCAAGACCATTACAGATCTGCGCAAACATCCCCTCCACCTCCCCAGCCTCCTCCTTTCCAACGGCACAGTCTTTGGCAGTACTTGTACTCATACTCTTGTCTTTATATGGTATTGGCATTGTTTTGTATGGTATCGGCATTGTTTGTAATCTGTATTGTCATTCATTTCATTTTGAGCGCTGGCTGCTGCTGTCCTGCTGTCCTGATCTGGTCCTGATCCAGTTCTGCACCATCCTCGGCATGCCACTTCCTGGTGCTACAGACGCCACTGTTCAGATGGACTAAAATGGAACTCTTTTGCTATTTTACTCTATTTTGATTAATATTTAGCTAGCCCGCGGAGGTTGGGCTTCCCCACTATAGTCTGGTTCCTCCTGAGATTTCTTCCCACTGGGGAGTTTTTTCTCACCACTGTTTGAGGATTTTTCTCCCTACTGGGAGTTTTTTGCCTCATTTGCTGAAGTGGGGAATAGGCTGGGCACTGCCCTTTCATTTATTTAATCTCTCAATGTAAAGCGTCTTTGTGACAGTCTGTGAAAAGCGCTATACAAATGAATTGAATTGAATTGAAATTTCAAACACTGTGAACCAGGCTCTGCCGGGGGGGGGGTTGTGATCTCCTGGAATGTCTGTGTCATGCTTGCTCAGATTGTTCCAGAGTATCACTTGAGCAGAGTCACCGCCAAATTCAAATGTATGTCATTCCAAATAAATGGTTAAATCTGGTGTCCTGTCTGAAATAATATTGTCCTTTCAGATGTGTCCCATAGACCTCTCTCAGGGCTGAGATCAGATGTCTCCCATAGACCTCTCTCAGGGCTGAGATCAGATGTGTCCCATAGACCTCTCTCAGGGCTGAGATCAGATGTCTCCCATAGACCTCTATCAGGGCTGAGATCAGATGTCTCCCATAGACCTCTCTCAGGGCTTATATCGGATGTCTCCCATAGACCTCTGCCAGGGCTGAGATCAGATGTCTCCCATAGACCTCTCTCAGGGCTGAGATCAGATGTGTCCCATAGACCTCTCTCAGGGCTGAGATCAGATGTCTCCCATAGACCTCTGTCAGGGCTGAGATCAGATGTCTTCCATAGACCTCTGTCAGGGCTGAGATCAGATGTCTTCCATAGACCTCTCTCAGGGCTGAGATCAGATGTCTCCCATAGACCTCTGTCAGGGCTGAGATCAGATGTCTCCCATAGACCTCTCTCAGGGCTGAGATCAGATGTCTCCCATAGACCTCTGTCAGGGCTGAGATCAGATGTCTCCCATAGACCTCTGTCAGGGCTGAGATCAGATGTCTCCCATAGACCTCTCTTAGGGCTGAGATCAGATGTGTCCCATAGATCTCTCTCAGGGCTGAGATCAGATGTCTCCCATAGACCTCTCTCAGGGCTGAGATCAGATGTCTCCCATAGACCTCTGTCAGGGTTATGATTTTGGCTCTCTTCATGCGGAGGTTGGAAGTTTTCAGAGGAATGAAGGGAGTGTTGTGATGTAATTGCAAGACACAATAGGGGAGGAGATGGAGAGAAAGAGAGAGGGAGTGAGAGGAAGATAGAGGGAGAACATAAAGAGTCAGGTGGGAGTGGTTCTCTGTTACTGTCGCTGTTTCTCACATTTGTGACACAGAGCTCAACGGGCAAACGTGAGGAAAGTTCCGCCTCCTGTCCATCACACAGACCGAATGGAAGCCCGATCTTCAGCCCCTGAACCACTGTACACGTGTAACTGTATCTGAACAGGAGAGGCTATAATCTCTCGCTTCTCTCTCTGCAGGACCACATCATACATTTCCTGGAGCATATACACTTGTATCAATTGACAGTAAAATTACAGTTAATTTAACTGGCAGCAGCGGTGCCAGCACTTTTTGCAGTAAAATAACCGGAGGCCGTTAATCAAATCCAACTGAGAAATTATGGGTTACCGAAACCTATATTTAACCTAAATTAAACTTGCCCTATCGCTTTATCATATGGGAAAATAAATAAATAAATAAAAATTCACAGACGGGTGCTAGGCAGGTTGTGGCTGGGATATTTAGCCCGTGGTCCTTACTTCCAATGCACGCCGGGTGCAAAAAACGCTTGTACGGGTAAATTAACTGTAAATTTCAGTGAAATGCACGTGGGCATGCAGAACATTGCATTTACTGTGAATCTGTACCTGCAATGTACTGTAAAATTATGCCAATTTATAACGGTGTACATCAGTGTTAAACCTCAGACATTATATTATATGTCGTAAGTGCATGACAATAACCTGATCTTGTTGCCATGGAGATTTGCATCTCTAAGTTCACAATTACATCACTCAAGCTCGGCCTCTGACCGCTATGTTCATACTGTTCCACTGCCACACAAGGCCAACATAAACGAACATAAATTGAAGATTATTTAATGTCTCTCTTATACTTCTTATTACTTTGCCATATTCAGAAAAGAATAAAGAAAGTGTATATGAGGATATGTTTCTTTTTCTGCAGAGAAGTAAAAAAAAAAAAACTTTGCACTTGACAACACCAGAGCTCTATTGATTCTTTATTATTACACAAGTCAATTGCTGTTCAAAAGCTCTAAATGGGAACCACAAAAAACCACTCCATCTTGCAAATTCCAAACTCCTTCCATCTTCAGAAATGCAATAATTCTTGATTTATTTTATATGCATACACTGTTATAAATTGACTGAATTTAAAAATTAAATTAACGCATTGTCTCCATGTTATTTTAACTGTAAGCAGAGTACTGTGCGCATTTAACTGTGGTTTACAGTTAACATACACGGAACCTCTGTTATAAACTTATTGTAAAATTACAGTTAAAATGAAAGCGCTGAAGGTGCTGATACCTCGGTGCTTACAGCAGTGATAAGTATGTCCCTTAATGAAGCTATAAAATTAGGTGTGGACATGTCAGAGTGCCCTAGCTGTGCATCTATGCTTGACATACTCAAGTATTTCCCACCAGTGGCAGTCTGATGAACATTAATGTACAGTTATGGAGGGAAACACCTTTCACACTATTCAGGGTCTGTTTAACACTGACCAATAATTAGTGCAATTTAGACTCTGTGGGAACAACAACTGATTTTTGGACGGAAGCACCTTTCATACTATGCAGGACAGAGGTTGCGTTATGCAAATATTTTCCGTCATTGACGGTTTTTCTTAACAATGATGGAACATCTTGAAGGCCGTTCGTCATTTTGGCAGAATGTAATTCACACCCCCGTCCAACTGGTGGTGGGTGTCCTTTTGTCTGGATCATTGTCTTTGATCTGTATGATCCTGTATTCCTCATATTGTTGTATTATGATAATTTGCTCTTCATTTGTAAAATATGTGGCTCTGCTGGCGGTAGACGATTGGTCATATGCTACAAACGTTGTCTCTGTTATGTGAACATGCAGATATCTAGGTCGGGAAAGCCCCGGATCACATAACGAGTTGATAAGCAGCTTCATAGGACCGCTTAGCGAGACTGCGGTTGTTAGGCTTAGTGAAGCCCAGCAATAACTGAAAGTATTGTTCATTTACACAGTGTTACTGTGTGGGGGGAGAAATCATTTGTGATGTTTTATAAAGTTTATACAGCAGTAAGTTTGAAAATCCACGCAGTGCTGTATTTAACACAGCGCAATGTGTGTCTACATGAATCACTGTCGGCATTGTGCTCCGTTTGTCAAGTTTTGCCATCAGCAGCAGCCATTGCTGTGATATAAATCGAACTCACAAGTTGTAAAGCGATCCACTGTGAAGAGCTTTTTCTTCGCTGAAGTCTTGATCGCTTGCAGCAGCCATCGTGGTAATCAAATAGTGCTATAACTCGAAAACAAAGCTCTATCTGAAAAATCTGGCAAATTTAAATCCAAGAGATCATCGCATTTAACCCATAGAGCCATATTCTAGGACTTGATTTTGAGTGGCGTAGCGGCTATCCCGGTAACAGACAGAACGACTGAATGACACACAAACAAACTACCGTATACCTCGCTTGCACATACGCACCAAGGCATAATGACTGGCAAAAAAAAAAAAAAAAAAAAAGGTGCAAGTTTATAACAGTGTATTGATGTCACAATACAGTTATCTGGCTGCACAGTTTAACCAGATTATCCCCCGCTGGGTCTAGCTGGTTTTCACAGGTTGATCAGCTGTTCACCAACAAAGCAGCCTATCGTCAGCAAGTTATCTGGAACTACCATCTTAACTGAACCCAGGGCTTTGATGACAATTTAGGTAACAGATGTGAAACCACAGCTGGTTCACATAAAGGAAAAAAAGGGCGGTGTTTAATGTAAATGACCAATTGCAAACATGGACAAACTTCGTATGATGACTGGAAGCAAAGCGATGACCAACAGATAAAAGCAATTGCCGCCTTTTCAAATTCATCATTTTTTCTTGCAAGAGCTTTTAATGCCAAAAATATGAAGAGAATAAACATATCATCCTTTATTTGGCAAAAATTATCACCGTTGCTGGGGTTGCCAAATACAGAAAGGGCCAGTTGACAAAAAATCACCGACCGTGTAAATAACTGAAGGGTCAATTATAATGAATAATATCAAACATGCAAAATAACTCCCGTATTCATGACTGTAAAAATATGAAGGCTCATTGCTGCAATAATGATGATTTAATTTTACTTCTGCTGTGGTAAATCATGACAACAGGCGCTATGTAGGCTAGTGAGCGCATCTCTCTCCTTTTCTGCTTTACAGGATATGATCCAACACGAAGCCTATTGGGTATAGGGATGTGCGTGTCTTATCGTTTATAATGCCACTGCCCCATCAGTAAAATTGCAGTTGCACGTTTCATTAAATTGACGTGATGCGAGGATGTATTCTTATGGAGTGTATGGATTTTTTTCCAGCTGCAACCCCGGCGTTGTCAAAAGAGCCGGAGAACAAATAATGAATTACTACGAAAACATAATTCAAAGCGGTCAGTAGGCTTACTTTCATCAGTGCAACAAGTACAAGGCTTTAGTGCTTTTGCTATTTTGGAAAAATACAGTTGTGATACACTCAAGATGTGAAACTTTATGCGCACGACTCCGCTGCGTTCGCCACATGTCAAACCCTCAGATGAGAACCTGTATCGTACATATTGGTATTCATCTGCGCACCGAACTCCGCGGAAACCTCTATGGACTGTGATGCAATTTTCTCAGAGAACTGATTGGTCAGTAGGCGGTGCTTTTGCACACTGTGATCTGAATCTAGAACTAAACCTGCTCCGGAGCAGGTTAGCCGTTCAGCTTATGTTGCCGCGGTGATATACCTCGATCAAAAGTGAGCTGCCTTCATGGTACAGAAAACCCAGGGATAAACCTGAACTTACTGCGATAAGCACAAATCCAGCTTTATGGCACAGGCCCCAGGTCTTCAGAAGAAAGCAGGCAAAACATTCATTTATTTCACAAGATGGCTTAGGGTCAGATACAGATTCTGGAAGATACACCCATATTTAAAGGTCACACTTTACTTGGATATTCAGCTGCAGATAGTTCATAAAGTATTTGTGACATTTCAACAATAGTGAAACATAAGTTAAATATTAGTTGGACAGTAGCCGAACGTTAGCATGTTCAACAAAACATTTGTATAATAGGTTGAGTGAGTAGTTCAAGTTTAACTAAATAATTTTGAGAATATGTAGGTATGCTAATGAATCATCACTTCTACTCTTGTGGTAATTTGTCGAACATCTACATACGATGAGAAACAGCTGAATTGTCGAATATCAACTAATAAACTGTTGAAATCTTCCAAATACTTTATGAACTATCTGTAGCTGAATATCCAAGTAAACTGTTACCAATTTAAATGCTGCCAATGCTCCCCATGAGCTGAACGTGGAACAAACCTGGTGTCCCTGTTGCTGTCAGAGTTTTTCGGTCAGTTATTGCGTTCCCTTTTGAGCCTTGGTCAGATCACTCCAGAGAGCGTTTCATTTATCATCGTCTTGCCTGGATGATTGATTGCAAGCCATCTGACAAAATTATTGACCATTGGGGGGAGAGGACCCTTACAAGTGAGCTTCTGTGTTACTGTGTGTGTGTGTGTGTGTGTGTGTGGGTGGGGTGTGTGTGTGTGTGTGTGTGTGTGTGTGTGTGTGTGTGTGCGTGTGTGTGCGTATGTACTGAGACTGCATCTCCACTTAGACCCCTGTCAGCTTATGGATCCACCCTAAGTTCAACCCCTTCGTCAGGGTACAGTCCCCCCGACATTACTCCTGTGATCTGGAAAAACCTAGTACATTTGTCACTTTTGGGAGAAACTGAGTTTGACCCTCATTTGAGGTAATTAAGAGTGGTGAAAATACAATACAGTAGCTATTAGTGTTATTTGAACTGTCAAAATCAGGTTTCTATAATTTCTTCCGGTTAGAAAAAGTCCAGAATTCAAAGGTTTTTGTTCAGTTGCGAGCATCCTTGCTACTAATAAATTCACTAGGTTTTTCCAGATCACAGGAGATTAGAATATCTCTCCCATTTACCCTGGGCTCTTGAGCAAACGATCCAATCATGGCGTGAGATGAAAATCATGTGACTGGAATGTTCCCAACGGTTGCAAATCGATTGAATCAGACACGTTCAATTAAGATTGAAATGAAGACTTATAGGACAATCAATCTCTTGAAACAGGGTTGAGAAATTCACTGGAGCTTTCTAAAATGAGCAGAAATCATTAGTTGTTGACAGTGAAAATGGGACGGGCTTGTTGACTTGTTAGGATGTAATGTTTGTGTAAGAAAAGAAAAATACTGAAATTCTGCGAGTGGCAGTTGTTTAATGTGCACTACTTAATCTCGCCATCGTTGCTCACAGTTGGAAAAGCCCTGTAATGTGTCCACAACTTAAGATGCGGAAGTGGAAAATAATCAAAGCAGTGGACTGCAATCATGAAACAATGCTGTTTCTGCAGATCTGTATTGAGTTCATGCACTTTAGTGCCGAAGTAAAATTACCGGTGATTGCTTAAAGAGTCTGCGTACCTTGTTCTCCGTGCCAAATTGACTGCTGATTGAGAGGAAATACTGAGGCCTGCAGAGACTGTGAAGAGACACCTGAGTTACATTGAAGTCAGCTGAACCAAGGTGTAATTACTGTGGTACAATTATGCTCCTGAAATATAGAGAAATCATGACAGCACAACCTCCAGCTGTTCCCCTCACACGCAAATGCACACAAACACTCACACACATGCATGCACAAACTACACAACAGGCATGGCAATTCAGCCCAGAGGTGTAAATCAGACCTTAGGAATGCTGGCCAGGAAATCACACTGAGGTCTTCCTCCTCCATGTTAAACTGACAGATCCCTGACACGACCATGAAGTCAATCACACCATCAGCAGGGCATGGAACTTATGGCTTGGCATGAGTTGCAGAGGAACTTTAATGTCCTGGGACTAGATGTTTGCACAAAAAATTACTGGTCCTATGTTTGAACTACCTGTCCATGTGTAGTCCTGCTCTGAAATGATTGTAATTTTATCATTAGTGTTTACTGTTTTTCTTTACTCCTTGCATCTACGTATACTGCGAGTTTATTGTCTATGATTCAATTCACTTTGTCTGCAACCATGTCATAAAATCACTGAGCACTTCACCAGGAACAACACACTAACACTGGGACGCCCACATTTTATTTCCGAACAGCCTCAGTTCTTTGTGGCATGGGTTCCACAAAATGCTGGAAACCTTCCTCTGATGTTGATGTTGGCTTCATTGCATCACATCATCTCTCAAGATTTGTCAGCTCTCCTGTGATCTGGAAAAACCTAGTGAATTTATCAGTAGCAAGGATTCTCGCAACTGAAAAAAAAACATTTGGATTCTGGACTTTTTCTGACCGGAAGAAATTATAGAAACATGATTTTGACAGTTCAAATGACACTAATAGCTATTGTATTAAGATTTTCACCACTCTTAATTACAGCAAATGAGGGTCAAATTCAGTTTCTCCCAAAAGTAACAAATGTACTAGGTTTTTCCAGATCACAGGAGAGCTGTGCATCAACACTGTGAATCGCACATTCCTCCGCATCCCAAAAGTGCTCGATTGGATTCAAGTTTTTGGTCTCATTAATAAAAATGTGTGTAGCTTCAATAAAAATGTGACATACGTGTGAAATAAGAGGTGTTGAATCGCCAAAAATATTCTAATTTCTAAAATTGCGGGTAGATGAACCTGCCTTCAGCTGTTACTAGTGTGTTTTTATAAATCTCAAATCTGCTGGTGAAAGTGGTGTATTGTATCTTTTTTTGATGACAAGCACGGTTTATAAATGACCCCTCGTGACTTAAGAAGCCACTGATGTACACTGATCTCACCGCCATGTTCCTGAAACCAGTGTGAGTCAACTTTCTGCTCTGTGATATGGGGCATGATCATTCTGAAAGTAGAATTGTAGCCATAAAGGGTTGCCTGTGGTCTAGTGGCGTCTCTAAAACTGATAATTCGTGGGGCCCGGACCATGCCTTTACATCAATGATTATTCCTGGCTTGTACTCAGTTATTTTCCGTTATTAACACGTTTTCCAATTATGACAATAATCCTCTGGCAATCGAAGTTGCCGATTCTCTCTCTATGCGATCTACTGATGACTTAATAATGGGCAAAATTCAGATCAGAAAAATTATTTAGGCTACTCAAAAATAGGCCAATGCTTTATGAAAGACAAACTGCTCTGAAACGTCTGCACTACCTTTTCCACACGTCAAGTGATTTAACTTGCGCTTCATGATCGTTTTGTTTAAATAAAATAAAAGATCATTTGAAACGGCTGTGTGCAATTCTGAATAACGCTGATTTAAATGCATGAAATTACGCGTCCAGATTAATGACTGTCGCCGTACCGAAATGTACCGTACCATACCGGCGTGTTCTCGGAATGAATCTGTTGCTCAGTCCCTCAAGGAAGTTGCATGTCGCGATTGCAACTATTAACGCAAATTAACCAATCCATGCAAATTTATTGCGGACAAAAAAATAAATCGCCAAGACATCGCAACTTTCATTGCCACTTTTTGATAAAGCTACCGCAAAATCAGGCAAAAAAATCAATATAACAATAAAAAAGCCAAGAAAATCCTGGAAGGATTGTTTGTAAATTATGCGAATGATTGAGTGCAAGACAGGGTTAATAATTGTTTTAAAAGGAAGCTCTGAGCCCCGCTAATCTTCAGTCCTAGAGACGCCCCTGCTGTGGTCTGCAACTACACTGCAGCATTTATATGATGATTGATTGACTGCTCCAAAAAGCTTTCAGCACCATTACGCCACAACCACCAGCCTGAACTTTGACACAAACCAGGTTGGGTCTATGGATTCATGTTGTTGATGCCAAGTGCTAACTGACCACCTCAACTTTCAGCAGAATATGAGATTCAGAGGAACAGGCCACATCTTACTAATCACACTACAGCCTCATATTTCTGTCCATGGCTGACGTGACACCTGATGTGGTCTTCTGCTCCTATAGCCTATCCGCGTCAACTTTCAGTGTGTTCTGCTTTCTGAGATGTTCTTCTGCTCACCACAGTAGAGAGCGGTTATCTTAGTTAATGTAGCCTTTCATGTAAAACCAGTCGGCTGTCCTTGGATTTCTCTCATCAGCAAGACACTTCCATCAGCAGAATTTCCAATTACTCAATATTTTTTTACGCAATTGTTTATTTTTTATTTTTTTCGTAATTTTTTTAAAGTCTATTTTGGTTGAGTGCCCTGGAGAACATGGCTGTCTGAGCCACAGTCGAGGTCATTGAGAGCTCATTTTTTCCCCATGATGTTTAAGATGAGATTAAATTATTTCACTTGCCGCTGATTAGCTGATTGGATGTTTTCATGTTAGAGCAGATTTTCAGGTGATCCTTCAGTGCTCAGTGTGAGTGTATGATTTAATGCATGTCCTGCCAGGATGCTCAATGAGTTTCTTTTTTCTTGCTGAAAAAATAGCAAGAATAAATGCAAAAGTAAACAAGTGGTCCCAGGCTCAACATCTTCTGCCTGAGGGAGACATTCAAGTGCTTTGAGTGTCAAATAACCTGGGACCCTCCTGAACTTTGACCCTTACCGTTCATGAGCCATGATGTCATACCATAGTGCAGCGCATTGTTGGAGGTGGAATTGAAAACTGCAAGTTTTGAATCCAGTCAGAAATTGATCACAGCAGATTCAAGGAGGTTATCCTGAAAAAGCAATTTTCAAATTTTCAATGACCTTGACCTCGACATTGACCCGATTAGTCCCAAAATTAAATCAGGTGATACTTGGACCATACTAAACCTTACCCAGATATTTTGTGTAATTTGGGAAAACATTTTTGGTACTGAACTGCTGACAGTCAAATACACAAACAAGTGTTATGTATGAGTGTTTTATGTAAAGCACTGTATATCATTTGTAAATGGAGATTTGTTACATACTATTTGTGCTGCCTTACTGGCCAGCTATTTGTTTATTTTGTTCATCATTTAGCACCCTCTGGTGGTATGTCTGTAGCAAAACATGATCTGATGCAATACCACTTGTTTGTGATGAAATAAACTAGTGCTTTCCAGAGGTTTCTGGCGCCTTCTTGCCTGGAGGGGGCCGGATCACCCAAGACTCCTGTAGATCTTTCCAGAAGGTTCCTAGTCTATATAAGTGCTGTGATTTTGGTCAGTTAGAAGAGAGTTTTTGTTTTGGCATCAGAGTTACATAGTGGCATTAGAGTGTAATTATAAGATTACACTGTGGATTATTTATAGAATTTTTTGGACCTAATCAGTGAAGAATAAATTTGTTTAAGTTATCATTGCTGGTTTTCTTTGTTGTGATTTTCAAGTCAAAACACAAGTGCCACCAAAAATCAATATCTTCTCCCTCGTCAAGTGGGACAATAAATAGATAAATAAGAAAATTGCCTTGTAAGTCTTCAGGTCCTCTCTGAGGTATTGGCCTGTCATGACTGGAGTCATACAGACATCAACACAAAGCCAGCGAATAATCCAACATCTTATCTTGCCGCCATTCCCCCCCACACACACACCTCCTCTGCTATCGATTGGGATAATAATTATTTCACTTAATCTTCCAGCCCAGCGATCCCCCATTTACATGTACAACCTTGAATAACCTCCCAAATAAACACGCTAATGCTAATATATTGACTGTACCAATCAATACCAGCCTGCCCAGCACATGATCTGTACATACACACACTTCAAATGACCATAAGAGTATGAGCATATGTGCTGGACCTCCCAATCCCCACAACTACTACTATACAGTGTTATCGAGACACACATACATACATGTGCTGATACTGCCCACTTTATTAGGTACACCTTCACATTCACGTAACAAGAGTGCTCAGAGAGCCCATACCTGTCAAGGCCCAAGGGAGTGAGGGACACGCGATCAGGGTTATTATGTACCACCACACAAGTAAATTGTTGATATTGTTTTTTTCAACCAGGGCAATTCCACTGATAACATTTTTCATTTCAGAGGAGCCCTGATGTAAATATAAAGTTCCTGGGTCCAGAATTTGATCTGGATCACTCCCAAAATGAAACCACCTCTAAGTTGGGCACAACACACCACACAAAATTTCAAAAGAATCTGTCCGTAACTTTTCCCGTAATGTTGCAAACGAACAAAGAAACATCCTTACTCACAAACTGAAGGTAAAACATAGCCTCTTTGGCGAAGGTGGTAAAAATCCAGCTCTTAGCAGTGATACAGATTAGTTTACCACACGGATCAGCACCCCTCCCCCAGCCCACAGCACAGCCCTGTAAACTGGCCCCTTAATGGATTCGGCAGGGCGTTTGTGAGCCCGTCTCTGCTCTGCGTCAGGAGAGATCGATCGCTCGACACATGCAGGATGGGCCGCCAGCGAGGGTCACACCTGCGGCAGACGTCCTGTAAGAGGATCCCCAGACTCTCTGGCGTCTCAGAGACACCCCCCCCCTCCACAGTTTGGAAACAGATCACTGGAGCTTGCCGCAGGGTTTCACCTTGAGGTGTGTCGTGTGCGTTTGATGTGCACGTTGACGTCTGAGCGTCGAGCCACCAGAACTGTAGAACGAGGTCCGTAAATATATCCGTGTTCTGCATATACATCGAGTGAACTCAACAGAAATTACAGCCATTCAAAATTTTGTCGCTGTCCAAATGCTTATGGGCTTTACTTTACGTGTGGAGCGTTAATATTCTGACAGTGGAGCTAACAGTACAGTCAGCAGGTGCTTGTGCAGAGAGGATGTATTCAAGAGGCTGCGCACGGTTCACTCTTTATGTTTGTGGATACCCACAGATTAAAGCTGACCGGCTCTGCTGTAATCTCATATTCATTGTTTTCAGATCCAGTGGGCAGGAGTATGCAGCCAATGAGAAAAGAAGATCTGTTGCTGTAAGAAGACTTACAGACAGCACCATAGGCTGACCGAGCTTTGTCCCTCGCACTTTGTCGCGTCACCGAGACTTGGAGTTCATCTCTGTACGGAACTGTGGAAACCATGAACCTGCTGTATGTGGGTTACAGCTGCTGTTGAAATTCATAAACAAGTTTTTTAGAAAAGAAGACATTTTAATCCTTTGTTGTGGCTCTTTTCCTCTTTGCCCATTAAGGGTGATGGGTGGGGTTTCCTTACTTTAGTAACATGATGCAACAAAGTGTTAAAATAATTTAAAAATGTATTTATACCTTATTAATCCATTCTAAAGCAATATGCAATCTGAAGTCAGATTATTAGGTTTACGACAGGATTTATTTGAAATCACTCAATAAAACTGTCATTATATAGCATTAATTTTGCATTCATGAAGAAAACAAAAGCATTATGTATATGGAGGATCATGAGGGTTTTACGAAATATTATTCTGAGAAATGATCAGTGAACCCCAAGTGATGTCATTATGCAAGTACACAAACCGCCTCTTGATTTGAAGACCTCAGTGAGCTTTATACATGTATACAGTTGACAGCACAGCAGAATTATAAGATGACACATGCTGTCATACTATAAAGCCTTCTTAATTCTTGATTTTAATGACTGTAATATGTTTTTGTCATGTTTATGTATGAGTTATGAGGGCAGAGTTACTGAGCGTCACCCTTTATTTTAACCAAGCAGGTGTTATGCGCCAGTTTCTCTTTAAGCAGTGCTAGGAATGGGTGTGCAATGAAAAATTTGTTCACTCCGAAAACACACCACACTATCAGATGTTGCCAGTTCTCCTTGTTAAGGTGAGATGAAGAATAATATACGTACTTATATTTATATCCTATAATTACGTTTGTATCCTATAATTATTTCTTAGTAATACAATAGTATTAATTACATAACTATAGTATTGCTATAGTTTGCACAGTACAACTACAGTAATACTACAGCCATCACATTATACAACATAACTATAGTATTACCACAGTCAACAGTACCATGATATTTCTATACTCCACACAACTGTATTGCTGTAGTTTGAATAACGATAGTATCACTATAGTAAAATTACACTGTGGTGGCGAAAAAACACCATCCATTTATGATAGGATAACTATAGCTTGGAACGATAGTAATTTTTCATAAGGATTCATAAAGGGCACTTTGTGAATAAATTATTTTTCTGAGTTGAATTCAGTATCTTATTTAATCGGTCTAACATTGCATTTAGAAAGAAGCTGTCTTTAAGTGCTAATGAATACTTCTTATAATGGATAATGTGTTAATAAAGAAAAATGGCTGAGAACGGGTCAGGACTCATACTTGGTAAAGTGGGTGTTCTTTTGCCGGTAACACTTTACAAGAGGAGTACAATAATCAACATTAGTTAATGCAGTGATAAGCGTTAACTAACAACTGATTTACATTTAACTAATGCATCTGGTAATCATTTACAAATGATGTTCACATCAACTAAGATATTAATTTATGCATTTTTACATTATTAAGTGGTTTAACAGTTTGAAGAGCTACTTGAGGGATGTTTTCAACTTCACAATAAGGGAAACAAAGAAATTAATAAATGGTCAATTATGGTTGCAAAATGCTAATTCAGCTATCTAATCCATTAGTTACCTGCTAATTAACTGATAGTTCATGAACTAATGTTACTTAATGTACCCTTATTGTAAAGTGTTACCCCTTTGCCCACTGTATTCTCAGTACTGACTCTGTCTCCATGCTCTTGCACGTCACTGGAATATTCCAGTGTGCGGTGGACAAGCAGACAGTGAAGGTCTCCCTGACTCCTCACCGCTCCACAGCTTCAGCGGGTTGTGGAGGGGGCAGACCAATTGAGAAATGCAGCGAAGCCCTCCCTGGTCTCACGGATGAGATGAAGCTATTAATGAGATCCGAACCTCACCCCACCCTCTCGCCCAATCCCCCGCTCCGATCCTCTCGCCCAAACTAAAGCGCACTTCCTCTGAAGTGCAGCCGCTGTCGGATTTCGGAGAATTAAGCGTAATCCTCGGACTGGGGTGGGATTTTGAGCAGGCGAAGAGAGCGGTCGTGTCTCTTGATGACTTTCTTATGAGGCTGAGGTCACGGAACTCGCTCCTCAAAATTTATTGAGAATTAAGATTAAAAAAAATACACAAGAAAACTTTCATGGTGAAATGGCATGCTCCGCATTTCTATTATTAAAAAAAACAAAAAAAAAAAAAAAACATGTGAGACAAGTGCTTAGACGGCTTATTGACAAATTGTGCACACGAGGACACGTAAACCTCATAAACTGCGAGGTACACATGAGCCTTTCCTTTGAAGGACAAACTGAATCTGGCCGTCTCTCTTCACAGCTCTGGCATTTTAAACAAACCAAACATACAGAATTTATATGTACCAATTATGCCTCGATGTGATTAACTTTGTGTAGCATTTGAGCACCGATTGCCTAAATGCACTGCTACTTCAGTATGGCGATTAGTTTCTCTGAGCCACTGACCAGTTTGTCAAGCATAATTTGCTTTGCATAGACCTGATGACTTTGGTTGCCGTCAGAATCACCGAAGAGGAAATTATTCAGAATCTGCTCTTCAGAAAATTATTATGCGTTTGGAAATGTAAATTCACAGGATTATTTCCCATCTGCGCTCTTCATCATCTTTAATTACCCTCTCATATATAGATCTGATGAAATATCAATTTTTTGTCGACATTTTAATTCTGAAAACCATGTTTACAAATCCGAATTTCTGCGATATACAAAGATGCAGGTGCACGATTCCATTCAGGCAGCGCACCAGCGAATCCTCTCCATGAATTAATCAACATTTTTATTTGTCTTTTTTTTCTTTCTGAGAAAAGAACATGCTTTCAGGAAATGAAATATATTTTTGATTAAAGTTTCAGTCTGCTTGTTTTGCAGGGATCCTCACCTGAGCAACATCCTGTTTATTTAAAATCACGTATAAAGTCTGTGCATGATGTAACGCACTCATGTACACCTGCACTCCCTGAGAAGGGAATTAAACCAACATGGTGCTGCACATCTAGTACAGGCCACCAGCCAATTAAATTATTTAGGTCAAACTACAGCCACCAGCTGCACCAAATTCCGCTGAGAGACCCCTGCTGTCTGTATGGCGAGAAACATGCAGTGTTGTTTACATTTTCGTGTTCTAGCTTTTACTCGAAACCTCTTCCGATATCTTGCATTTGCAGGCTTCCTTAATTCCACACATCTTAGGGGACTTTATTGTCCCTTTACTGTGAAATGTAATGAAGACAATCAATCGCACAAAAACAAAGAGACTGCAAGGGAACAGGAAGTCTTGGAGGATGGATACTTCCTCTTCTGGATATGGAATTTACAGAACCACCAGCAACTCCACTCAAAAATGTAAGACTGCTAAATTCATTCATTCATTCATTCACTCATGCATTCACTTATCCACTCATTCATATAGCACTGCAGTGGCACTCCAGCTTAGCCTTTTCCACAATACTGCTCATATTCTGCTCTGAGTTCTGGAAGTCGGCCATCTTTCAGATCAGAAGCAGAGTGCTCAGCCCGGTTTCTAGGATACAGCTGTGCTCTTTGCAAGTAAATTCAAACAGTGAAGTGCATGGCTTATAGTGACAGCGAGCTACCTTGCAGTGCATACAGCACACTGGCCACTACTATTTAGATCACATGCACACACACACACACACACACACACACACACTAACACAGTCAGTTCATTGGATATACTGAAATGGGCTTTTTAGTCTCTGAGATGAAGTATATCAGAGGCATCAAATCAAACTGAGAGATGGACAATTACACCAAACTCACCAGCGCAGTGAAATATGGCCCAGAGTTTTGTCAGATTCATCTGAGTGTCATGACACAAAAGTACAATATGAGGAATTAATCTTTAAATCTATGAACAATCCATTAATAATATTCAATCTGACTCAAAAAACAGGTGCTTTTTGTCTTGATGCTGTATATGTGTGTGTGTGTGTGTGTGTGTGTGTGTGTGTATTCATGTGAGTGCACGTGTGCGTGCGTGTGTGTCTGCATGCATGCGTGTGCGTGTGTGTGTGTGTGTGTATGTGGCATCAAGTTGCATTAGCTGAAAATGCAGTCATAACTATTAGCCAGTTCTGCAAACTTGTATTCAGGCTAAGGTGCCGCACTGCACACCATTTAGCCTCCCTGTTTAAGTTAATATCTGATATTTAATTTTGGCGAGTGGTGTCATGGCTTCCATGTTGTGATAGAAGGGTTTCCTCCTCTCAATGTGAGCTCAGACTCGTCTGCATTAAGACAGAGAGCAGCTCAGAAATCAGATTATGCACGAGCGCTCGCACCTGCTAGTCCTCCGCAAAGAGCAGATTCTGACTTATGTGCCAAGATTGAGACGCTGACAACATATAAGGGCA
Organism: Gymnothorax javanicus; assembly: GCA_029692085.1. NCBI lineage: Eukaryota > Metazoa > Chordata > Actinopteri > Anguilliformes > Muraenidae > Gymnothorax > Gymnothorax javanicus. The sequence continues at coordinate 96,817,188 of CM056202.1, read as the reverse complement.
TTTCGCTTCATTGCACTGTCCTGCTGTGCATTCCAATGACTTTTCATACTGTTGCATGCAGCAGGGAAGGAACCATGTGCAGATCCACAGCAAAGTTGCATTGGTACTTCTAATAATTATATTTAGCATATTTAAAAAACACAAAAAGCCTCAGGGCAAGGAGGCAGTCAGGCAAGGGGTGAACTAAATTAAGGAGAAGAGATGAACTGTGGCCAGAGACAGGTCTGAGGTCAGTACTGGGAAGGCAATCTGAGGTTACAGGGCATGATGGACTGTGCACACTCTCCAACTCTGAGGCATGGAGGAGCTGGAAGACTCGCCACTCATGAGATGGCTTATACAGGGAGAAGTCCCTAATTAACAGTTGCTTGGTTTTCTTAATTAACCTTCACCAAAGAATGTGTATTTAGAGCTTTTGACAGAACTGCCGTAGAACAGAAGAGAAACAATGCAGCAAGAGGAAGACTAGACTATGAACTAAAATGCATGCAGTGGCAATTAACAATGGGAAACAGGTGAGAATGGGAGCACAATGGGAAGGGTGAAGTATGAGAAAAGAATTTAATAATGGGAACCAACTGAGAAAAATGGAAGAAAAAAACTGTCAAGGGCAGCTGGAGTGTGGGGAATACAATAAAGAATGACTCAGGACCTAATAGTGTACATTATTTAAGGGCAGTAAATCTGAATTTCTTAGTCATTTATTAAATATTGCTGGTCCAATGAGTGTGATACACCTAATCTCTTTTGTTATTCTCATCACAATACGCGCTGTAAACAGAAGCTTAATTACACTGGAAAGGTCAATAGAAATATATAAGTTGTAAAGTTGTCTTTGCAGAAGAGAATCACGTGGGATGTACTGCAGAGGTATTTTTAATCTTCCCCAACAGCTAATAAAGAAGTTTAATTTGGTTAGCTAATTCCATATTACTTTTCCATGTCAATGGGGAAAAAAATTACAAGATAAATTTGAGTTATATCGCGGTGTATACGTAACCTCTACTCTTTTTCAAGACCAAGTCTGAACATTAAACGTGACACTGGCAGCTGAAGCATAGTATATTTCTCACATCTGACGCATTGGACAGGGAAACACAAAGTTAGAGAATATTATTTAAACATTAATGATTATAAATATTAGGCTGGTACAGTGGTGCAGTGGGTAGCACTGCTGCCTCACAGCAAGAAGGTCCCGGGCCCAAATCGGCCTGGGGCCTTTCTGTGTGGAGTTTGCATGTTCTCCCTGTGTTACTTGGGCGTTTCCTCTGGGTACTCTGGTTTATTCCCACAGTTCAACCACATGCATGTCAGGCTAATTGGAAACTCTAAATTGCCTGTAGATATGAGTAAGAGAGTGAACAGTGTGTGAATAGGGTGTGTGCCCTGTGATGGATTGGCGAGCTGTCCCAGGTGGGTCCCTGCCTTTCGCCCAGAGTCAGCTGGGATAGGCTCCAGCTCCCCTGCGACCCTAATTGAGGAAGAAGCGGTATAGAGAATGGATGGATGGATCATTATTATTATTATTATTGTTAGTTGGTAGTGGCGTTGCCTCATTCCAAGAAGGTTGCGGGTTTGAATCCAGCCTGGGGTCTTTTTGTGTGGAGTTTGTATGTTCTCAATCGTGTTAATGTGGATTTTCTCCAGGTAATCCAGTTTCCTCCCACAGTTAAAATGACATGCATGTCAGGCTAGTAGAAGACTCTAAATGTCCCGAAAGTATGAGTGTGAGTGAACGGTGTGTGATCTTCATATTGCTTCGATACGAGTAAGATGACTGGCAAAATTTGGCCTTAAGAAAATTGTTTGTCGTTAAACGTGAACTAAATAGATACATTATGATTGTTGTGGTAACAGCTAAGTCACACTGTTTGCCAAATCCCCATCCCACAGCAAAACGACTCAACAAAGACGTGCACAGGAGCACATTAAAACAGAATGATTTTTTTAAATTTAAGTTTATGCCCAATGGAGTCGCTACCTAAATTAGCTTTCTACCTGTCTTGCCCTATGTATCTGTGCAGGGGCCTAAAGCGATGCGCACCTGAAACCGTGTGGTCATAATTCACCCCTCCCTCTTAAAAAAGGCTGTGTTGACCCCCGAAGTGCCTGCCCCCCCACTATTGCTATAATACAGCCATAATCCCAGCGGTCATCTATATACATGACATGTGACATGAGGCTGTCGATAATCGCGCGTGCATCAGCTGAATTGCCCTTGACGTGCCAAACCTTTTGTGACGGCACTAAGACAGAAATCCTATTGGATGAAACATCAATCTCAGGTGTTATCTTTCACCAGTTCATCACCCGTTCAGCTTTTAAGTGTCCCTGACAGACGCTTGACAGAGCGCGTCCAACCTCACATGTGTCGGGTTACTGTGTCTCTCTCTGGGCCGCTTTAGTTTGAATAGCTCTGGTTTTGCTCGGAGATGAAACTTCAGATCCCTGTATGTATGGCTGCTTTCAGACTCTGAGGGAATCAATGCTTTTCCCTGCCTACATCACAAGCGCTCTGTCAACTTCTAGGCGGTTTATACAGTGATGTGAAGAAGTATTTGTGATGACTTATGTAAATAAACTATAGTAAATAACATAAAATGTAGTTTAGAACAGATATACTACGGAGAAGCTTATTGTATGTATATAGTTTTTATGATGATGGATGATTATGAATACTGTGGTGGATATTTAAATAGAATGTTTATGTAAATACTGTATTGTAATATGTAGATAGGTATGTATATGTACAGTATATAGAGATATTTTTCTGAAGTACTTACTTATTGGGATGTTTTGTTTGTTCTCTCGGTGGTTTATATGAAAAATGGGTTGCTATTACCCATGAATTTAATTTGAAGACCTGGGTGCAAGAAGTACTTTAGTCACAAAATAACACTTTTGAGATATTAAGGGTCAAAGTTTTGAAAACATGCTGCAGATACTTTTTTTAAAAGATAACATTCAGTGGCGCCTGCTGCTAGTCCCAGGGGTTATACAAAGTAGACAGACACGTTTTTGTGGAAAAATAATGCTTTATTATGAAAAAAACAAGAAAATCAGTTTCGGACTTTGGTACTTCTTACCATAAAATGCCTGGACTTCGGTACTTTTACCACACAAATGCCGTTTCAATCATTTTCTGATTGCCAAACAGTCATTTTTGCTATGCTTTTCACATGACACATACTAGCAGCTGACTGGACAGTCATGGACTTAGGCACTTGTTCCTGATGACGTCAAGGACTTGAGTATTTCTTGCACAAAAATTCAGTATATTCAGGGAAGGCCGTATATCAGTATTGAGGACTTGAGTACTTATATTTGGATTTTTTGGCTTTAAATGATGCACATGACATTCTACTTTATGGTAGCAGTGTCAGCTCATTTTTTGGAAAATGTGACTTAAGTACTTCTTGCACCCAGGTCTTCAATTTTTTCCATGAATAATGACAGCTGATATTTTAATTATAATTTCAGTATTTGATTTGGTTTGTAATGAAGGGGCAGGACTAGATAAGCTCTTTGCTTCATTCTGTTCCTTCTCAAACTGGTTGTTGTTTTGACATACATGTGTATGTTCTCACATGTTTACATTTGCTTGATGGACATGTACAGTTGTTTGATGTACATGTCTTATTTTGGTATTGACTTGGTTGTTTTTGTTGTTTGTTTGCTTGTTTGTTTGTTTTTAAAGTTTGAGATAAATAAATGAAATGAAATAAAATAAATAAATGAAATGAAAACTTATTCACCCGGGTGATATGGGTGTTTGACACCTTTCTTGATAACTTTTATCCTGAAAAGCATAACATTATCATTGAAATTGTGTTTTGTCTGTACAGAATTTATATTAGTTTAGTATTGTGGTTTTGTTAAAAGATCTGAAGCTGTAAACCTCTAATATTTCCCCTTTGAACCTTAAGACTGTATCTACATTGGTAGGTTTACAGTCACCATTTGTGAGAAACTATAATATGACTGTATGAAACAGCTGGGATGACCGGTAGAGTAAAAAATTTGGGCCAGATTAGCTAAAATCATTTAGCACATGCAAAATCAGAAACGTTGCCAGTGATTGGCGCGAAACAAAAATCCTGAACAATCATTGGCGATGTTATTGGTTTAGCAAGGGCAAAAATATTTTGCACATGTAAAAATTCGTGATGTATCTCGCCCTGAGTGTGCAGTAGAGGTGAGAATTCCCTCTGTGTTGAAACTTTGGGTTGTGCAAACTTGTTTGCAATCTCAGTGAAGTCTTTTCCATGTAATTTTCACTCAGATTATACTTGTGGAAGCACCTGGGAAATGTGTGGTTTTACACTAATTACTGATTTAGCAGAGTAATTAGCGACTGAATGCGCAGTGCTGTGCCGTATGATCCCCAAGGAATGGGCTAGCCAGGCTATTCTGGTTCCATTGGAGCTTCAAACCCACATCAGGGCAATTAAGCAAAGTTCATTTAAAGGTCATTCTGTATGCAGCGCTTCTGCAAAAACAGCCCAGAAATACATGTTCAAAATATCAACCAACATAGAGCTTCTCACCCCAAATATAACCAACACAACAGACAGATGTTAATAACTATAAATACTGAAACTTTGGACAAGAAAATGTATTGTCTACTAATTAGTGTACCTACCGCAAATAATCGTGCTATCTATATATGTATATGAAGCAAATAACTTTGGTTATTTATGCAGACGGACCATCGATGGGAAACCAACAGTCGACATGATGGAAGCGGGAGAAATAGGACCTGAGTGATTCCATCCATCCATCCGTCCATCCATCCATCCATCTATCCATCCATCCATCCATCCATCCATCCATTTCTCTGTTATATAAACAATTTCTTCCTCATCACGGTCGCAGGGGAGCTGGAGCCCATCCAAGCCAACTCCAAACAAAAGGCAGGGACAGTCCCTGGACAGCTCACCAATCCATCTAAGAGCCCACACACACACACACACACACACACACACACACACACACACACACCATTCACTCACTAACGAGCAATTCAGAGTCTCCAATTAGCCTGACATGCATGGCTTTGGACTGTGCCACCCCGTCACACTGAACTTGTGCTAATGTCTTCCACTGCATATAAAGGAAGCAAAGTTCTCCTTTACCCTATACAGCTTGTCATGTTAGTGCCTACAGAGCTGTCCTTTCACATAGTGATAGTCCACATACATGTGCTGTAGGAGACAACATTTTAAAACATAATTAACCACCCATCAATTACTTCATTACGTACTTTCCTTTTCCTACGCCACCACTGTACAAAGCGTTAGGCCGTTCATGATGGAGTAAGGAAAACAGAACATACAGTAATAATCCAGAGTCTGTCTACTGAGCTTATCTTCCATGGGCTTATGTTTCTAGTTTGATATAGAAAATATAGTTGAAGTATCATTGCTGGACTAAAAGGCTTGATAAGACTGTGTGGGAGTGTTAGCAGCATAGAGCATCAGTGTCAGTGACCTCCCACACCATCTTTAGAACAGTGGTGGGCTGTATGCTCTAAACCTGCATATATTTACATGGAACCTTCATCAGCTGCTTATACAGGGCTTTTTTATTCTAACATCATAATCATGTGCAAAAGTTCAGTCATTTGACAGGCAAATAGAGCTTTTTTTTTTTTCAAAAATGTTTCATTTTTTTTCTCCTGAGTTCAGTGAACTGAACAGATCTTCTGGTGCCCAAACCAAAAAGATGGCATGAGATGGTTTGGGAAACAAAAACAAAATACATGTTGTATTTTGCATTTTCTACTATATTTCAACAATAGGTACATTTCTTTCAAAGTGATTTACACATTGCCTGTGGACGCATGTTTAAAGTTAGAGTGCGGCTGTGCGTTCAGCGAAATCTTCATTTAGAGATGCCTGCTCCTACATTAGAATGACCTTGATCCTGAATTTCGCGCGAGTGGGTTGGGTGGAATTTAAATTAGAAGGATTACAGCGCTAAGAACTCTACTAATGTCATGTATCAAAGCGGCCTGTGTGCATGCAGTTTTACCCTCTTCTATACATGCTTTTTGATTCTTTCAGATTAATCTTAAGGACAGTATTGGATTGCATGGTGTGAGTTGGGTTGCAAGGGCTATAATGGATCATATGGCCTGTGTTTGATTTTATAGTCTGTTTTCAATTATGCGTGAATTGAATCGTTTGATCTGTGTTTGATTTCCAGTCAGTGGTGATCGCATTCAGGTCATGGTCTACTGTGGAGATAAAAAATAACACTTTAAGCAGTTAGCAGATGTAGTTGGGCTGTAATAAATTAGGTCCGTAATGTCCTATTGAATGCTATCCAAAGCCAGTATAAATCCCGTATTTATATTCAAGAACCCTAACTGCATACAGGTTATGTGCACTCCATGCCATTTTTGCTATGTGGTAAGCTGAGGATGCATAATGAGCACTAAATCATAAAAAATTATTGAAATGAAAACTTCTGTTTCCCCCCGCTAATCCATTGACTCGGGAATGACCATTCAGACAGAACGAATGTGCACAGCATTGCGTTATTCTGACAGATATAACTTTTCCAGGGTGTTTTCACAGGCAATCCTTTTATTTACTTTATTTCACATAGAATAAAATGTGTCTCCTCATCGTTTGTTCTCCCTCTGCGCTGCGACTCCGAGACCTATAATTACCACCCCTGTTCTGCCTGAGGTGTTTTCTCTCAGCTCAGTCGCCTGCCGTCCAAAAACTCCTGTATCACAAATTAAGATACAGGCCCAACTACAAAAAGTACCTCGGCTCGCCTTTGTAAAGTAGTAAACTCCAGGTAAGTGCAAGGTTCTCTTAAAGTCAAACTAATCAACTACAGACCCAGCCCCTGGGCTGATTGCAGGCACACCCATGCCGAACAAAGGATGCAGGAAATAGTCTTTATTAGTTTAACCCCTTAAACTCTATCGTTTCACTTAAATTTTTCCTTAAGTGGATTCAAAGGAAGAACAACCTTTTTTCGTATTGTAGGACAATGTCACATATGTATTCTGTATCTGCTGGTTGCAGCGCTTCACTGAAGCTACATCACACTTATTTTGAGAGAAATATTCAAACCCAGGACACTATGTTTTTATGACCACTGCCTTACATCCAGTTGAATATATCAAGATCTTGAAAATCATTTACAGTATACACATTCCCCTGTAATTCAGCGGGACAAATTTGAGATCGTTGAAACCTTGAGATCTGCATTAGATTTTAAAATCAGCCTGATATTCCACAGGTTTTAAAACAGCAGCTGCATTTGACAGAACCATGTATGACTTTGTAGGTTTTCTTGGGGTGAGGTATATCTTAGAATTTGAAATCACAAGAGGAGAACATTGGCCAGTTTTGACCCACTCGAGGTCAGGGTGTGGCTGGAAGGAGGAGTAAGCCAGAGCAAATGATACAGACCACTGCATAGCACAAGGTCACCGAACAAAGTGTTTCAGGAAGCACAATCTGATATCAACATCAAAGTACTGTTCCAAGATCAACAATGTAATGTTTGTAGTAACATTATCATCCACCAATGAATGGCTGCTTTGTTGCCTTTTTGCTGTGCTTGCAAATGCTGCGCGTTTTAGTTGTCTAAAGTTAGCTGGCTAATGTTAGCAAGCTTTTCAAGCAGATGAGCAGAGGTTTGCAGAGATGCATATTATGAAGAAAACCCAAAACAGTTTTTAACTTGTAAGCTGCAATGGAATGCAGAGAGAACTACATGCGAGACTCGTGTACATTCTCACGTACGCAGGACTCCGGTAAACTTACCCCCACTATCTTAATGGCACCAGCACCTGGCAGAGGAATTTCTGGTTCGTGGGAGAGTATTGTTAAGGCTTTTTATGACCTGCACTTTGGCAAAAGGCGCCCAACTTTGGCCGGAGCGGTCACAGACCTCTGAGTTAACGGTCAGCGCCTGGTGTCATCCATTTCGCCCTAGAACTGCATACGAACAGTGGTCTGTGCCGGACAATGCCACAGTGCCATCAGCTGGGCTTTTCAGAGACTACACGAGCGAAATAATTCGCATTGCTTCCTATTCACGAATTTCCATGGACTCTTTTCCCACTGATTTAAAATACTAATGTAATTTATATTTCTGTTATATTATATGACAAGAGCTCATTGTTAACATTATTACAAAATTATCTCTGTAATTCTGTACTGTACCGGATGTTTCATGGCAAACCGTAGTGCAAGCTTATCGTGTTTGGTATCATTCTTCTCCGTTAAATCTCCAAAATTGCATGTGGCATATTTCGAAGGGATTGGAATTGTATCAAACCCTCAATTAATAACTGTGGATAGAACATACTTGTGGAAATTTTCCCTCTGGCAACGGCCCTGCTCAAATTTCCTCCAGGGAGGGGTCGAAGTTCTCATTTGGCTACCCAAATAATTTACGACCCTGCCATAAAAGCTATTGTAGAGTTTGGGTAGAAAAGATAGGGAAACCATTCGGGGAAGACTGCAAACAGCTTCCCACACGTGCCTCTCTATGCCGTGTGTATTCGACACATGTTAGGAGGATTGTAGACAACTTCCCACATGTGCATCTGTATGCTGTGTGTAGCCGAAATGGGTTAGGAAAATTGCAAACGTCTTCCCACACGTACACTTTGCACCAGGTATACTGCACCAGGTATGAGTTAATTATTTCTTAAAATTTCATGTAACAATGCAATTTGGTTTTTCTGAATTAAGCTTTTGGATCCCTAGCACATTCTGTTATGTGTTTCTGACTCTAACTAACTCATAAGCCTTGGCTTCAGACTACACCATTTCGGTCTCTGAAAAACAAATTTATTTGTCTTTGAAAATGCCATTGGATTGTAACTGAGACCGCAATAAACAATAAACAATAAACAATAATTCTTCCAGCTCGGAGTTCCTGTCACCCAATTGGGTATAATGTAGGGATATGAAGCCTGCCTGATCACCAGGCCTTCCTGCTAGGTACATGGCGGGTTTCCGTGCTGCGACTAGCGTTATTTTGATTGACTTTGAGAATATGTCGTTGAACTCAAGAGTCCCTGAACGCCTTCTTTTTTTATTTTGCGTTATACTGAAAACAGTCCCTGAACGCCTTTCATTGCGTTTCAAACTTAGAAGTCCCTGACGAACATGTTCCGGTCCTCGGTGGTCCCTAGTCATACTTTATATGTCATATACCACCAGGCTTAACGGGACCGCCAGTCTCTGAGTTCTCCACCGAATTGGGCTGTACAACTGTTTTTGGTCCGGTGGACATAGGGTATAGACCAGTTACAAGTCCGATGCACTGCACCGCTAAATTCATAAATTGGAGTCAGATCACATTAACGAAATGCATGGTTTAATTGTAACCACGATTGATTAAAACTAAATTTGGAGTCAGATAAGCTGTAACCGCTATGCTATGCGCCTTGTTCCTCTGAACAGAGAAAGTTGATAAATGAACTGTTTTATCCCAATTCACGCCAGCTGAGAAAGTACGCGCTGTGCCTTCCCCTCCAGCTATTTTTGTTTTTGGTATAGCTGTGAGGTGTTTACAAGCTTAAAATGAATTTTGTATCATTTTTGCATCGCTGTGACTCTTAAAATGCTCTCTTGAGGATTTAGCTGATTCAAACTTCTAGACAAAGGTCCTAGCCAGCCATATGTGATGAACGGCTGCAAAGTCTTCCTGATTTCACAACATCATCATGTCAGAGCTGTTATTCAGATTGTGCGATATCAGATTGCGCTTCATGATTATATGCTTTCAGCTATTAATTATTTATGTTATGATCTGTGATTCTGCCTGTTCTGGTTTTATGTTTATTTCCACTTGGTTAGTTTAGTTCATGCACACTGTTTCCCCCTGTGATGTCTTGTGTTTCTATGTTCTTTGCCAGTGCACACCCCCTGTCTGCAAGCAGTCATATTTTGGGTGATTTCGGAAGTTTCCTGTGTTTCACAAGTTCCTTCATGCCTCGTTTATTTCCTTCAACACTAATTTCTAATTAAGTAGTGATCACAATGTTTTAACATTGCATGTTTTGTCTAGTTTATCTACTAACCCTTACTAATATACAAATCCTGTAAATAACTAACATACCATCTTGCACATTTGGGAAATATTAATTCTGCACAGACTTCTAACTCCACTAATTGATTCTCTCCACTTTCCACACTAATCTGTAACTCCGCCCTCTTTGCTCGCTCAGTCCTTTGCCTTTGTTTCTGCAGAGACTTTGCAACTATCTCTGATACTAATCTGTTTCTCCCATCTGTCCCCACTTAGGCACTGCTTGAATGAAGCCGTTTTTGTTTAATGTTGTCTTGTGAAAACTAGTCTTTGTCAGTTTCCCATTTTGTATTGTTTAATTACCTCTTGTGTCTCCCCTCTCAGTTAATGTTTAGATTATTCCTCACACCTGTTGCCCCGCCTAGCTCGTTGTGTATATTTGGTCCCTCACCTCTGCTTAGCTCTCGTCAGACTGTTGAGCATCTTCTCCTGTGCCGAGCTCCTTATACGCCAGTGATCTGTTTGTGATTCTCTGACACCCTTCTGTCTGAATCAGATTTCTGTCTCTGCCTGGATTTGTTTGCCTTCTGATTATGACCCTTTTTCTGCCAGACCACGTTTTCTGTGTATTGCTGCCCTGGATTACAAACTCAGATTTCGGACTCTCGACTCACCCATCGTTTTGCGATTGTGTGCTGTACTCTGTGCTTTTTGGCTTTTAAAGCCCTGCCTGTTTTTGGACTCTGTTCTTGGTGTGCCCTTCTGTACTGTCACTCTGATCACCTGGATTGAACTCGGACTGTTAATAAATACCACGATTTTTGCTTTCTGGACTACTTACATTTGGCTCCTTGCACCAGACATAACAGTTTAATTTGACACACTTTTGGGCTCAAACACAGAAATGAACTAAAGCACATTGAGCTGTGTGAAAATGAATAAAAACCAGCATGCAAACCAACTGTCCAGGACCAGAGAGGCACACCTCCAGAACAAAACATCCAATCATGTTTATAAACAAGTGATAAATTTGAAGGCAAAAAATGCTTTACAATGCTCAATGAGTCCCGACAATTAAATGAACATCCATTCATTTCACTTATCCTAGCTACTCTGAAAACATTACATTGATTCAGCCTCATCTGCATCTTCGTTATCCTGTGCCAATATGAGAATCTTCAGCATATCCAGAGCATTAATAGTAGGACTGAAATCTCCGGCTCTGAAACCATAGCAACAGCTGGACAGTGAGTGTTATGGCCTCACCACAGTGCCGTGACACAAAGAGTAAGACTGCAATCATTATAGTGTGAGAAATGCCTTTAACCGCATTGTACGCGATATAAGCAGGGGCTGTGAACACGGAGTAGGATTAAAGAGTCTGGAATTAAACCATAATTACGTACATAATCACGTCTGATTACAAAACGGAGGACAACATGTAAGGTGTGGGTGCAGCAGCTGGCTGCCTCACTAGCTTAGGACCTCAAAGTTTTTGCACGCAACACACTGACGTCGGAAAGCAAAAGTCTTGAAGCTAAATTCTTCTTTTAGTATCTTTATTACAAAACTGAAATCATACAAAATAGAAAAATAATAGACTTTTGACTTTTCTTAGTAAATTAACCAAAATTAGTGCGCTGGTCAAAAGACCATGTTGCATCAAGGTCCAGTGGCTTCTGCCGTTTCGTGGGCTCACGATGTATCAGTGGCGGTTCTAGAACCGGGAATTGGGGGGGCAGAGACATGTCCCTTTATGACAATTAGGATAGTCCTGGCTAGTTTGCAATCATTTTCCTTTACTGACGCGTTTTCCAATTATCGTAATTGGCAACTGAAGACACGGTTTCTCTCCATATGCGATCTAACAGCGATGAAATCATGGGGTAAATTCAGAATGAGAATTGGGGTGGACAAAACTCCCGTTTTAAACAATTATTAGTCCTGACCTGTTCTCAGTCATTTTCATGCTTAACAAAAGGTTCACTCCGAGAGCACTCCACACTTAACAGGTAATGCTTGTTCTCACTGATTAGGTAGGATGACTATCATTCATCTGGACGCGTATTTGCTTAATTTAAATCAATGTTATTCAAAATTGCATACCTGCGCAAATAGCTTGAGCCGCATGCTTTTATATTTCACTGCCACTTTTTTTCACTCAATACCGAGAGTAATTTTGAATAACGTTGATTTAAATTCAGCAAATACGCGTCCAGATGAATGATAGTCATCCTACCTAATCAGTGAGAACAAGCATCAATGTGGAGCGTCGAGTGAACCTGATGTTAATCATGAAAATGACTGAGTACAGGTCAGGACTAATAATTGTTTAAAACGGATGTTTTGTCCACCCCAATTCTCAGTTCTACTGAATTTACCCCATGATTTCATCGCTGTTAGATCGCATATGGAGAGAAACCGTGTTCTTCAGTTGCCAATTATTTATAATTGGAAAACGCGTCAGTAAAGGAAAATGATTGGGAACTAGCCAGGACTATCCTAATTGTCATAAAGGGACATGTCTCTGCCCCCCCAATTCCCGGTTCTAGAACCGCCACTGCGATGTATTTATACTATACACACAGCAGCCAATGAGAAAACACCATTCTATCGCGTCATTAGTCACTGGCCAAACCTTCATTTCACATTACAACACGGAACAGAAAATACTTTAAACCCAAACATTTCAAACAGAATATTGATTCAAATTATCGTAAATCATATGCGTAGAAAATGGCTACAATATAAGGATTATGAGTCACACCTATTTTTCATCATATTCCTGTTTTCATGTCAAACGCACGATGCAGTATGTTCAAGGAATTGTCAGTTACTGCTCTTAGAGAGCTGAACACCACTGTGGTGTGACTGATATCCGAAGATGCAGCCAAACTCTCCAAGTTCAGGTTTCCTTGATTGATCAACTGAAGCTTCATTGAGTAACACATTATAATACTGGCTGCTGTATGCGGTTATAATTGTAACCGTAATGATTTGTTTTAATGAAATGTAGGCTCTCGATAAAGAGCCAGTATTGATGGCTGTTTTACACAGCCTGTGTGCTGGAGTGTATTTAATGTTCAGCAGCCTTTGACCCACTTTGCAGTAATGAACTGATGTTTACTTTTGGTAAACATATACATACAGTAATATTTATTGCATTGTAGTGATTGTATAAGACAAGGCTGACCTGTAACATAATTGTTAAATATTGATTTATGAACGGACATTGTGATAATATGCATTTGACTGTGCTATTTTCTGACACATATTCTTATGGTTACTGGGATAATTTGAAAAGTTTACATGAACATACTTCAAAAGAACATGGTAAACCTTCTGCAAGTGTAATATACACGGCAAATTAAATGCAAATGCTCTGGCGACAGATACCTTATGATGGTCATGAAAATAGATAATCCAAAGGTATTGTATTTTTTTCTTAACCAGGAAAATTTAATTGAGAAAAAAATCCCTTGAGAAGTAAACCTTACTAAGAATACAAACTCAGTAATGAACATCAGAAATGGAGGTAATTTGTGGGGAAAAAAGCCTGCTGTGAAAATGTAAAAAAAAACCTTTCATCACTGATGCGTTTAGGAAAGTATTTTTTCTAATGTGTAGTTGGAGGTAATTTAAAAGAAAAGGAGCGAGCCTTTATCCTGGGGCGCCACTGCAGGATGGCACAGCTGGATTCTCGCAGTGTTGGGCAGGATTTAGGCAGTCAGACTGACTCAGTACTTTCTTACTGAACTGAGCTCGTTAAAAGCCCCGTCTCAGAGGCGGAGCCTGTTCTCCTGCTGCATAAACTCACACACTGACTGACTAAGAAATATTCAACCTGAGCACTTTCCTTACTGATGAACTCAGGAACACTTTCACAACACGTACACACACACACACACACATACACACACGCGCATGTCCACATGCACACACACATGCACAAACACATGTCCACACGTACACAAACACAAAAACACACACACGCATGCGCGCACGCGCGCGCGCGTACCGCACATACACACAAAACCATCCTTGTACTTATATCTTTGTGAGGACATTACATTGACTTCCATTCATTTTTCTGTCTCTACAGCCTTTCCCTAATCTTAACAATAAGCAATGTATGCCTAACCCAAACCCTTACCCTAACCTTAACCAATCCCTAATTCTAACCTTACCCCTAACCTGAACTAATAAGTCACAATTTGCCTTTGTAGTTGTGAGGACCGGCCAAAATATCCTCACTTCCCAAAAATGTCCCCACTCTGTAGGAAAATAATTTTTTTTGGTTGTCACCTTGTAGGAAGTACAAGAACACACACACACGCATGCATGCACACACACTCACACACAAATGCACGCACACACACACACACACGTACGCACGCACGCACACACACATGTCCACATGCACACAGACACACACGCCTGCACGCAGACTCACACAAACGCATACACACACACACACAAATACATACACATACACCCATCCACACACACAGGTCCACATGCACACACACACACACACACACACACACACACACACTCACAGCACGCACGCACGCACACACACGCATGTGCACACACATGTCCACATGCACACAGACGCACACGCCTGCACACAGACTCACACAAACGCTGCACACACATCACACACACACACACACAAATACATACACACACACACATCCACACACATAGGTCCACATGCACACACACACACACACACTCACACACAAGCACGCACGCACGCACACACACGCATGTGCACACACATACACACGCAAACACATACACATGCACACACAAACACTCACATGCACATGCATGCATACATATGTTGTGTTTCCATGTTTTGTGGGTATATGCAAAAGACTCAGATTTATTCCCAAGCCCCTTACCCCAGCCTTAACCATAAACACTACATGCCTAACCCAAACCATAACCTTAACCCAACCTCACCTTCAACTAACCTTAAAATATCTCAGTTATCATGTGGTGACCAAAAAATGTCCCTAAAATGATGAAGAACTCTGGTTATCTATCACGTATGGGGATATTCAGTCCCCATTAAAGGTAAGAATATCCACCCAGTCACACACACATGCACACATTCTCAAACATTCATGCACACACAGGTACACACACAGTTTATGTCAATCAAACTATGTTCAATTTGGTACATTTGGGAAAGTTGCTGAAACGGCAAGCTTCCATCTCGTAGAAGCTAATGATGCATAAAAGTCTGTCTCGGGCAGGATGGGACTGTAATAACATGGCTCCCACAGTGGCGGTAATTGGCGGCGGTAAACAAGGATCTGTCGAGGTGTCATTTCGGCCACTGAGCCCAGAGTCACTTACTAGTGCAATTTTTCACTTTTTGTATCTCAGCCACACTGGGGCTATTAAAGAGACTGTGCTCTGCTAAATAAAACCCATCTTTCTTTTGTGTGTGTGTGTGTGTGTGTGTGTGTGTGTGTGTGTAGTATGTGTTTCAAAGCTGACAAAACAGCACTCAGAAGGCAAGTTTTCTCAAGTCTGCATTAATGTGTGGCAGTCCATATCTGGTATTACATATCGTTTCATCATACAGCTGAACGTCTGCAGAGTGTATCGCACTATACATTCCAGTTTAGCACTGTGTTCATGGACAGAAGTTAACTGGACAATCAGAACATTTCATATCCTGGGTATTGCTGTAAACAATTACGCAGCTTTGAGAAACATCCTTATGTCTCTTCTGCTGTTTTGTACATGCTGATTATAACTCCTGACTTTTTTGTGCTAAGATTAATTCCTGGTTTGTATAAGCTTTGCCTAACTCTTTGCTTGTATATGCTAAGTCTGACTTCTGGCTTGTGTTTACTTAGCCTAACTCCTAGTTTGTGTGAATTAAGCCTATTTCTGGACTTGTATAAGCTAAGCCTAAGTGTCGGCCTATATATACTAAGCCTTACTCCTGGCTTGTATAAGCTAAGCCTAGGTTTTGGATTATATATACTAAGTCTTACTCCTGGCTTGTATAAACTAAGCCTAACTCCTGGCTCAAATGAGATAAGCCTAACTCCTGGCTGGTATAAGGTAATCCCAACTCTTAACTAGTATAAGCTAAGTCTAACTTCTGGCTTATATAAGAAAATCCTAACTGGTGACTTGTCTAAGCTAAGCCTAACTCCTGGCTTAACTCTACCTGTACCTGCCTTGCATTTAAAAAATGCTAAATGAGCTGAATATTTCCCCAGCCGAGAACAGACAGCCGGGTCTGTGTTCAATCCATTACAGAGGAGCCTGGGCCGTGTGTGAGGTGAGTGAGCACCGGAGTGTGTGGGCAGCTGCTGTCTCTGTGCCAGGTATAAGTGTGTGTATCTTGCTAATGAGTGCTCGGCGGAGGAGGTAAATGGACATCCCGCCGCCGCCCAACCCTCGCCGCGGCCGCGGACGGAAATTCTGGATCGCCGCCACAGAGGAGTGGATATTAGCGGAGCAGCTCATCGATACGAACGCTTAATCTCCGACGCTTGGCAAGCAACCGCCACAGCGAGCCAAACGATCTCAGTAAATCACAGGAGCAGCACGGGCCGGGCGCTGGAGCGGAGAGCACTTGGGTTTCTGGGAGCCTTTCAGAACATGGGGAAGTGCGGGGGCGTCAAGGACTGTAAACAGCTGAAAAATCCCAACCTGAAAAAATCACCTCTCCTTTTAACAACATATAAAGCAATTTAAGACTGATGGTCTAATTTTCTTTCTTAACTACTTAGTCTACAATCCTAGATTAATGAAAATACTGTTGGATTAGATCCGTGGGAATCAAAAAGTAAAAAAAAAAAAAAACACAGATATTTATGAGTGATTATGATACTGCATACATTTCTCCTGGAGCTTATGTTATGGTAGCTCCATTTCATATTTAGGTTTTGTGAAAATATTCGACTACATACTAACATAAACATTGACTCTATGCTTCTTTCTTTTGCCGATTAAATGATCCAATATCATCGTGATTCAATTCTTCATTATTCCAAACCGGAGTATTATATTTCTTTCTCTCTCAAACAACACATCAGTAGATATTTTTAATTTCAACGGCTGTAATTGCATGCAGCTGAATAATGATTCATTTTAGCTTGTTTTTTAGTCTCAGGGATATCCCTTCGGCTAGAACAGGTAAATATAATTGGATAATAATGGTGGGCCCACGGCGAGACTGCAGGCTGGAGCGTTTGAATAACTGAAGGAGGGAACTGGAGCTGTGCTATTATGTAAGAGTCAGCAGCAGGGTTTAAAGACAGGATCACAGTAACAGGAGGAGCTGGTTCACATGCTCTGATTGTGTTAGAGGAGAGGTGAGCAACGAGGGCCATATCTCTCCCTGCTTTTCACACCAACTTCTGCCCTTTAATAAGTTAATTATACTAATCAGCCAAACCATTTATGAAATCTGACAAGTAAGCTGCATTTCTTTAAATTTACATGATTGGCCAACAAGGGCTGTTCTTATCTCTTAAAATGAAACGTGGTTCTTTGATCTAATGTGGCAAAACCATGTTTGTGTGCACAACCAATTAGCTCAGTTAGTGAGGGTAATTGGTGTTAATGAAACCCTGCATAAACATCGGCTCTGCAGGACTGGAACTGCCCGCCCCCCGTGTTAGAGTGCGGTGGAGAGGGCCTCCATCTTAGAGATATTTTACTGGACTCACCACACAGAGCAGACATCAAAGGGTTCCAGTGCTGGTTTACACTCCCAAAAAATGTCTCAAAAGACACTGTGTGATTGACCCAACCAAGTTCAAAAATTTCCTTGTCCAGTAAAATGACCCATTTTAGGAGCATTCACACTTTAAACACCTATGATAGACGGTTTCTTCTAGGACAATAGAGGGGGCTCCTCGCTGGAGGAAAAAAAAAAACAGATTTAATACCGCTGAGTGGTTTTGTTGGCGTTTGTGTTTTATTGAGAAACTTCCATCTGTCATGTCCCATGTCGCATGTTAATCAGTCTCACCACATATCTGGCTGTCCGGGCTAATTTCAGTTTTGTTTTACAAATTGATTTCTATCATTGAAGTTATTGTATTATCTCCTAAATTCCTAATGTAATCCCCCCATCTTCCCCGCACATGTTTCTTGTGATTACCGGTTGCCTTTGTGTATTTTAGTTCCAGTTTGTCACTGTGTGGTTGCCAGATTGTCCAGTCTTGCTTCCCTCTCGTGTTTGTTCTCCTGCCTCGATTTCCCTGGTCCCCTATTCTCATTCCCAGCTTCATGAATGGTTTGTTTTGTGTCGCCCCAGTGTTTGCGCTTCACCTCGCCTCACAATTCCCATCCTTCCTGTTCCTGCTTCACCTCAGGTGGGGCTTTGATCCGGACTGGACCGGACCGGACCTCGGACTTCACTCTGCTTACCCCTCTGGATCCTTAAAGCTGCTGTCTGACCTTTGACCTATGATGCCTGCTCATTCTGTATCGCACTGATCGCCAACTATATGCCCTGAACAGTCAGAATCCTCAGTAATTCTCTGAATTTCCCAATCCCTGTTTCTGCGACTGGTTCTGTTCTGTTCCTCTCATGAGCTCTGTGTTGTGCTCATCCTGCTGTATTATTATTGGAGACGGCCTGTTTGATTGCTGGCATTTTCACCAGTGCCATTTTCTTTGAGAGGCAATTCATATAAAATGCAATTAATGCGGCTTAAAGGAGCGCTTCAGCAGTCGAGGTGAGGGATTACGGAGCCCAACTCCACCCCCCTCCCTCCCCGCCATCACTCCCTCCGACGCCGCCGCTTCCTGTTTGAGTTTGGAGTGAAGAGCGCTGACTGTGGGATATAAACAGGCTCTTCCTCCCCATGGCTCTGAGCCCAGCGTTAGTCCTGTAATCTGCCTTTTGAAGCGAAACGCGCCGTCTGGATCTTTCCCGATGCCGCCAGCCGAGGCGAGATGCCGATAGGCTTCCACAAAGAGGAAATGCGGGCCGCTCGATGGATTCTGAGCGTGCCGCGGAACATGGCCTTTGGGTCTGACGGGTGCACGGGATCGAGAGTGAGCCTCTCTGGGCGGGCGCGAAAGAGCCAGCCCCCGGTTTCCAGTATTTTCCCTGAGCATCACAGTGGTGAAGATGGCACAAAAATAAATAAATAAATAAATAATTTGTGGGCTGAGAATTAACTGGACCTATCTCCACTTTTTACTAAATGAAGAAAATGGGATGTGAAATTTTGCTGCATCATAATTTCTCACTCCAAGTATACTTTTCAGATATTTATATTCAGGGGAGTTATTGGGACTGAAAGGTATAATATCATGCCGTTATACCTTTAGTAGAATGATTTTAGATCGGGGATCTAGGAAAATGTAAATGGAGAGAGAACTTTGGAATTTTCAAAATGTCATAAATTTTTGAAAATAAATGGGAAACAAACCCTGTAACACTGAAATGAGCTATGGAGTCTCGAGGGTGTTCAGTGTCAACTGCTTCTATCTCTATAGCCAGTAGAAGTTCATCTGAGTACATTTAATGCAGACATGATGCACACTACATAGTAAACAAACTCTGGCCTTGGGCTTGGTTTCAACTAGTACTGTGTCCATCGTATTGTACTTGTTCATGTGCATACACAAGCATCTTGCAATGCATAAAATATAAGATTGAAAATCAAGTAGAACTGTCTTAAATGGCCCCCTGGAATAAGTTATTGAAGGGTTTTAAGACATAGACGCTTCATTCAAGTGCTGTAGTACCTACCTATCTAAAATATCCCTGATTTCATCATCTTACAACCTTCGATTTGTTATATTAGAGGGATTTTGCTTGGAAATGCTAGAGTGGATACAACCTTTGCTCAGCGGTCTGGTCATCCTGATCAGGTGACCCTATATCCAGCTCCCTGATTGGACAATGTGGACATAGAACTTTTTAAACTGAAGTTGACTGAAAATTCATACAAAGTACTATGCACTTTCTGGATGTTTCTCCCAGCTGCCATCTATCATTGAAAAAATTACATCAGGATATAGTACCTGTTAATACTGAGATTACTTCTATGGTAGAACATAATTTTTGATGAAAAGTGGAGATAGGCCCAGTTAATCCTCTGCCCATGAAATGTGGATCAATGGAATGTCTTATAGTTATTTGAGGTTTTTTTCCCCCTCAGGGCAATTTACAATGCATGTGTGCTTACAAATCAAACTGAAAGAGGTAAATCGGTGACCTTGAGGTGGGACAAGGGATGAGACCTCAGGAGACATCCCCCATCCCCTCAATGGAGAGAGAGAGAGAGAGAGAGAGATCACATCATATCTGACAAGAGCAGACAACTTCATCTTTGCATAAGGAACTTAGGATGAAGTGATTCATATTTCCATTCAGGTGGAAAGTCTTTGCAGTGTCTGTTATGTTTTTGAAGTCTTGTGTGTCTCTTCTTCCTTTCTTTCTTCCTTTTTTGTCATGTGGCATTGAGTGTGCAGCAATATGAAGAACCTAACCTTGCAAGCACTAATTAATTTGAAACATGAGAGCCATTATTCAGGTTGAAGATGTACTCAAAGGATGGAACTACAAAGCGTAACTAATGAGCTGAAGCAGGTGTACCAGCCAAAGATTCACATGGCAACAAATTAGTCTGATTCAGTGTTTTTCTTGCATCTCCACATTAGTGTTAATGGCCTTACCCTGTGCTCCCCAACCTCCATCAACTCATTAGATTTCAACTCGACATCCACCCAAGTACACATCCTTCAACAGCTGGAGGAGCTGGGTTGGGTATTTCAGCTCCAGCTGTTGAATATGGTGTGCTTTGTTTGGTTTGGAGTACAAATCTACAGGATCGTAGGTCTCCAGGAACAGGGCTGGGCAGCCCTGCTCTAGCAGTTGAATGTGATGTGCTTTGTTAGGGTCCAAGAGAAATTCTACAGGACAGTAGACCTCCAGAAACAAGGTTTGGCAGCCCTGCTGTTGCTGTTGAATGGGGTGTGCTTTGTTTGGGTTGGAGGGAAAATGTACGGGTTGGTAGATCTCCAGGAACAGTGTTGATTAATGTAGCTACAGACATTAACTTTGCTTGTGTCCCTGACTGGAGAGATTGCTTTTAAGATGGCTGCATAAAATCTGTTGGCTTCAAATGGAACTGTCTGCATATAATGCAATAAAAACAGTTTCCAGTGATCAAATATATAATCATGAGAAAATGTTCCTCTTTCCCTTCCAGCAGATTTGTCAAGTTCATAGCAAGTCACCAAGAAAAAAAAATCTTTAAAAAAATCTGTTGGTTGTTCCTGTAAAATAATTGTTTCATTACATCCAATCGTCCACATGAGGAAAATATTGCATAAATAATTAAAAGGAAGCACATGGCTAATTTCATTGGTAATATTAAGGGAGGGAACTAATTGAATTTATTCTGAATCTGTGCGGCAGTTTACATGGCTGTCTCGTATGAAAAACGGTCCGCCAAGGCATCGATCGCGATGAATCGCCATGCATGAAATTGCAAACTGTGTTTAATTTCTTCCCGCCCCTTTAATTTGATTAATGCGCCAGAGATGGCTGCCCCAGCTGAACGCCCTGAGACACCTGCCTTATAATGCTAATAAATGTGTGTTTGTGGGCGGCCCACGAGCATAGCTATCGTCCATAAATAACCCGGCTTTTACTGCGATGTCTCAGCGGCTGCGGCAGATTAAAGGCTAATTCATACCCCCCCGTCGAAGTCGAAAAAGCGAAGAAAGTGTCTGTCAGCTGGATAATCAAACGACTAACAAACAATGGTGAGAATGCATTTGGCAAAGCTCCATGTCTCTTGGTATTTCAGTGATTTGATAAAAATAGGGCTTAATTTAAGAGCATGGCATTTGAGGTTTGAAATGCAGCACACTCTCGAACGAAGAAATGTTGGATTCTGTGAACGTCTTTTTTTTTTTTTTTGCCAACGGGTACCACGCACCTGTGTTAAGTTCTGAGTTATGCCCTCTCGCCTCTAGGCATTCGTGGTTTCCTGGCTATTTGCCCTTGCCCAAGTATTCAATTATCCCCTGTTCTCTCCTTACCCATGATGACGCCTGGTTTTAATTAACTTAATTATATCTCATTCTATTTATACCCTGGTTTTTCCTTTCACAAGCGGGTACATTTTAATTTTGAGCACCCCCAGTCTGGTTTCTAGTTTTATCCCTGGTTTAGTTGTATTCTTTCTCTTGTTAGCACTTTATTAAATTTCCACATCCTGCACTTGGGTCCTACATTATTTCCAATCTGTCCTCCAACCATTAGCTCAAATAGGTCAGATTTTCTCTGATTTACAACAGAGCGTTTCTTAAAATAGCACCCCTACTAGCAGCAGGAAGGTACTGTCAGTTACAGTTTCAGTTCCACATACAGTTTCAGTCATATTTGCACTTAAAATAACGGTTTGGGTAAGGGTTGGGGTTGGGGTTAGGGTTGGGGTTAGTATTAGGATTAGGTTTAGGTTAGGGATTTACTGACGGCGACGCTGACGATGGAAACCAGATTGTAGTTATTTAAATGACCGCTAGAGGTCGCTTAGCTCCTAAACGTAACTTTAGGTCGTATAAGCTGCTTGACAAACGACCTTTCCGGGCGTATTTTGTTGGAGGACAGGCTCATTATTTCACTTTCCTGGTGCCCTCATTCCATCCTGGGGCACTGGGTGTTCCGATGGGCCTTAATCTTGATAGTTACCGAAGAGTTACTCATTTTAAGTCAGCTGCCTGTTACTGGCTGACATAATATTTTAAAGTAAATCCATCATTAAAATTATTCAGCCTCAAATCTGGAAGATTTGGGACAATGCATAAAATTTAAATAAAAACAGCAAGTAGCAGTTTGTAAATCCCTTTTAACCTGTATTTTGAATTAATTCATCAACTTTATTGCACTTTTTTGTGAAAAATAAGGTGTATTGCAAATATTCGTTTTGGAACTGAGAATACCAATGATTCTTTGTTCCCGTGTTTGCCTGATATATGCAGTACATATGACTTCAGTTCATCAACAGTCCATTGTCCTAATCATTTGCTTGATAAATTGTCACACATTTTCAGTGGGAGACAGGCTCAGGATGCATGCAAGTCACTTCCGTGCCTGCGCTCTGACTATAATGCCACATTGTAAGATGCACAGAGTATGGCTGGGTGTTGCACTGCAGGGACAAGCAGAGGTTCCCCTGAAAAATCTGATGTCTGGAAGGCATAAAATATGTTGTTTCAAAATGGGAGTGCACCCTTCTGCATCTATGTCTTCACAGTTGTGTAAGTTGCCTATAACAAGAGCAATAATACTGACCATGACAAACACAGTTAGGGTGGTTCTTCTCTTCTCTCTCTCTGGCTCTGAGAACACACCATTGATAAACAATTTGAAAGACTCATCAGACCACAGCACTCCTTTCTACTTTGTCAGTCTGTTTCCAATGAGCTTGAGCCCAGAGAAGTAGCGGTGCATCTGTATGGTGTTGATATGTGGCTTCCTCGCTGCATAGTAGAGTCTTGCATTAATTTTGATGATGCCTCGATGAGCTGTGTTCGCTGACACTTTTTTTTTTTTTTTTGTGGCCGCTGTGCTTACAACCATTACAGAAGTATGTCGGTTTGTAATGGACTGTTGATAGTGAGATCTATAAATCTTGTGCCGTAAAATGCTGTCCTCAAACTGCTTGACAATATTTTCATTCCACTTTTGGCAAAGTGGCAAACCTCAAACCTTGAAGCATCTTGCTGGTCAATGACCACGCCTGATCGCTGATTGTGCAGCCAAACATAATTGAATCACTTATTATCAAAATAAATTCAGTTGAGAAGGTGAAACTATTTTCCTCTGTGTGCTGTTTTAAACTAGATGTACAAGTCACTTAGTTTTGCTTTTATTGTCATTTTACATACTTCACCCAACCTTGTAGAATTGAAGTTGTGTAGTATTTGCCCTGTGTTTGTCGCCGTGGACTGATTAGGAAAACTGCGCTGCAGAGGTAATTGGTTAACAATCAGGAGAAATGAAGCAACCTTTGCCCCTGTTTAACTGTGCCAGAGTCGAAATGGGCAGCCCCTCGAATAAAGAGATTCCCCTGGGGGATGATCATGATGGGGAATTTACAGGCACAGTCATCATGCGCAGAGCACTAATGATCGACAAATTCAGAGTCCCTGCTGTTAGCTAAAAAAACAATACTCCCACCCATTGCACTCGCTGTACCCTGAATCTGTCTTTTGATAGAGCACATTTCGAGTCACTGTATCTCATTACCTCCACCAAGGAAGTAATGTTTTCACCCGTGTTTGTTAACAGGATAACTCAAAAAGTTATCAACGGATTAGCAGGAAATTTGATAGGATGGTAGATGGTAATCCAAGGATGAGTTGATTTAATTTTGGAAGTGATCCAGAATATATTCTGGATTCTAAATCTGGGAGAATTTAAATTATACCTGAACAGACAGATTGTTCCTTATGTGATGAACAGATTCTCATAAAATCTTGGCATTAAATAAAATCTACACTCATGCAGAATTGATTATAGCTGTTGGTGATCTGGTTATTATTGTTGTGGATCCAGAATCAATACAGACATACAGCGTGGCTGAGATATGTGCTCTACGAGTGCCCTTCGAGTTGAAAGGTGTGCAAAACTTAACTCAACCTGATTAAGTCATTCCTAACACTCTGAGGTATGTCTCGCTAAAAAAAAAAGTTCAATTGGTTAAGTTTGACACATGTTTCAATCAGAGAGCACATTTTGAGTCACTGTATCTTGAGCAGGCAGTTATGGAGTTAAAGGGCTTGTTAACCCTTTGACTGCCGGCTCCCTTTTGTTCAAGCACAGTTTGAGTTGCTGTATTAAATTGAAAGATGTGTTGAACTTGGCCTGATGAAGCCTTCTCCAATAATCATTTGCAGTCTGTAATGCTGGAAAAAAAAATCTGATCTGTTAAAGTTCAACACATCTTTCAATGAGAAATAGTGACTCAAAATGTGCTCGGCCAAAAGGTTGAGCAGGCAGTTAAAGGGTTAAGAGTCCACCTCACGCACTGCGCTGACTGCTGCCGATATTCACCGTCACTACACCGCCGTCGCAGTCTGACACCGTCCTGTCCCCGCTGACTGATTACCGTGAGTCCGAGGGTGAGTCCTGGCCCTGTGAAGTTTGTGTTCTGCCGCCGCTCGGAAGCCTGGCGGATGTCCCGGTGATTCGATGGGCGCGTGCGCTGAAATGTCGAGATCGATTTTTTTGATCTTCTCCTGCGATGGCCCAGGTGCTCAAAAAAAGTTCTCAGATCCATTTTTCAAGGTGCAGCAGACATTTATTTCAATAGATGTCTGGAGAGAGGTCCTCACGCAGAAACTCAATACGCTGTGCACTTCAGTCCCTATGCACTGCTACTGACTGCATACAAAAAGAACCCTCAATAATCTAACCTGGGGCTGGTTTCACAAAGTAGATTTACTGGGTTAAACAGATAACTGTACTAAACTGCAATAAAACCCAAATCTCCCCAAATCTGTGAGCATACTGGAACTGGGCTGATGTAAAAAATGACAACTCTTGGCTTTACTCAGTGGTGTTATCCAGCTAACTCAGTCCTCCCACCGTTAACCAGGCCCCGGCCTCTCATCAGTCTGTACAGAAAAGCATCAGCACCCACACGTGTTTTTGGAGTAATGACTCAAAGTGTAACAAATAATACATTGGTTGGTTCTGAGGAAGCAGCACATGTTGAATGGATTGTGCTGCTCGCTGAAGAAGTGTATGCTGTACCAGGAGCAGACACACACTGTCAGGGCTGAGCTGTGTGACATGGGCTTCGCCCTCTGCCTTATTACACTATTTAAGGGCTGTGCTTATCTTTAGATGAATAAAGACTGAGGCCTCAACCTTGTGTGTGTGTGTGTGTGTGTGTGTGTGGAATGAGGTGTATCGCTGTGTGACGGGTTATTATCCAGGGCTGCTGTCAGCCTCTGTACAGAAAACATTAGGGCTCAGCTGTGGTACAGCTGGGATGAACACTGACCGTGCGCCTCACAGATGAGCCCTCAACTGGTAAAGATAAACGCGCACAAACCCGCACACAGGCATACACACACAAGCATGCATGTATGCTTGCACACTAACACACATACATATACACGCATACACCCACACACAGGGCTATATACACACAAGCATGCATGTGCGGTCGCACACACATACACGCATACTCACACACACACATACATATATATGCACATACACTCACACGCACTCATACATGTGCACACACATGTGCATATACACACAAACACCCACACACTCATACACACAGAAAAAGACTCATAAACACAGACTCATGCGTATACGTGGCCAAACAAAAACACATATCAGCATATACACAATCAAAAGACATATACACTCTCAAATGCATATACTGTAAGTACTACAACCCCAATTCCGAAATAGTAGGGACAAAGTGTCAATTGTGAATAAAATCAAAACGCAATGACTTTCAAATCTGACCAGCCAGTATTTTACTCACAATAGAACGGAGATAACATAGCAAATGTTGAAACTGAGAAATTTTACAATTATATCCACAAAATGAGCTCATTTCAATTTTGATGGCTGCTACAGGTCTCAAAAAAGTCGGGACAGGGGCCTATTTAGCTTGGTGTAGCATCCCCTCTTCTTTTTAACACGGAGTGGAGGCGTCTGGGCATTGAGGAGACAAGTTTCTTGAGTTTAGCCATTGGAATTTGATCCCACTCTTGTTTAATACTCTCCAGCTGCTGGAGAGTTTTGGGTCTCCTTTGACGGACTTTTCGTTTAATTATGCACCAAATGTTCTCAATCGGTGAAAGATCAGGACTGCAGGCAGGCCAGTTCAGCACATGGACTCTTCTACTACGAAATCATGCTGTTGTAATAGCTGCAGTTTGTGGTTTTGCATTGTCTTGCTGAAATACACAAGGCCTTCCCTGGAATAGATTTCATCTGGAGGGGAGCATATGTTGCTCTAAAACCTTTACATACCTTTCAGCATTGATGGTGCTTTTTAAAACATGAAAGTGTCCCACACCATATGCGCTAATGCATCCCCATACCATAAGAGATGCTGGCTTTTGAACTGAACGCTGATAACAGGAGGGGTGGTCTTTCTCCTCTTTAGCCTGGAGGACACGACGCCCATGATTTCCAACAAGAATGTCAAATTTGGACTCGTCTGACCACAGGACACTTTGCCACTTTGCTACAGTCCATTTTAAATGAGCCTTGGCCCACAGAACACGGCAAGCGCTTCTGGATCATGCTCAACAATGGCTTCCTTTTTTTTGCATGATAGAGTTTTAGGTGGCATCTGTGGATGGCACGGCGGACTGTGTTTACAGACAGTGGTTTCTTGAAGTATTCCTGGGCCCATTTAGTAATGTCAATGACAGAATCATGCCGGTGAGTGATGCAGTGTTGTCTGAGGGCCCGAAGATCACAGGCATCCAGTAAAGGTCTTCGGTCTTGTCCCTTACGCACAGAGATTTTTCCAGCCTCTCTGAATCTTTTGATGATGTTATGCACTGTCGATGATGGGACCTTCAAAGCCTTTGCAATTTGACGGTGAGGAACATTGTTTTTCCACAATTTTGTATTGTATTCCACAATTTTTTTATGCAAGCCTTCACAGGTTGGAGAGCCTCTGGCCATCATTACTTCTGAGAGACTCAGCCTCTCTAAGACATCCCTTTTTATGGCCAATCATGTTACACACCTAATGCCAGTTAACTTAATTCCTTGCTAAATGTTCTCTCAGCTGATTCTCTTATTTTGCCTGTGTCCCAACTTTTTTGAGACCTGTTGCAGCCAGAAAATTTGAAATAAGCTCATTTTTTGGATAAAAATGTAAAATGTCTCAGTTTCAACATTTGAAATGTTATCTATGTTCTATTGTAAATAACATGTTGGCTCATGTGATTTGACAGTCATTTTGATTTTATTCACAATTTACACTTCGTCCCAACTATTTCGGAATTGGGGTTGTAAAACAAAAACACACATTCACATGCTCATTCAAACAAATACACTCATATACACCTACACATGCATGCAAACAAAAACACTCCAGAGTGCACAAGGATAGAAACTCACTCACAGTCCTGGTCCCATATCTTTTTCTCACCCACATATCACATGCAACTTCCTGACGACCACTTTTCTCTGAGACAGTGGCTTCCAAGGATAGGCTGTACTGTGCACAACATTTTTATTATTGCACAGTCTTGAAACTTAACTTCTGTTGTCGATATAAGTCATGTCAGGTCATGCATAAATGCAGGAAATTGTTAAATGTCAAAATATTTTTCTGGGGGAGGAAACCTAGACCCCGCAAACTTTGCTCCCCACTTTAAATGGACTTAGACACCCATGGTTACAGCATTAACCCCTTAAACTCTAATTTTTTGCTCAAGTTTTCCCTTAAGTAGGTTTAAAGTCAGAAAAATTTTTACATTTTTTCATATTGTAGAGCAATGCCATACGTATTCTGTATCTGCTGGTTGCAGCGCTTCACTGAAGCTACATCACACTTACACTATATTGAGAGAGATATTCAAACCCAGGACGCTATGTTTTTTTATGGCCACAGCATTACCTGAAATGGAACATATCAAGATCTTGTGCATAAAATGATGTACATTTCTTTGTAATTTAGCAGGATATATTTAGGATTGTTGGAAAACTTTGGATTCACATTAAAAAATAAAATAGGCCTGAATTCCCACAGTTTGAATACAGCAGCTGCATTTTATGGGACCATATACAGTATGGGTCTGTTGGGGTTAAAATGCTTTTGTGCAGGTGTGTAATTTTCATATACTGTACTGTCCTCCATGGATGCTCTCTACTTACCCTACCGGATGCAGTTCATACAACACCTGCTGTTAGTTTGGTATAAAACAGCAACACCACTGGTGTTCATTGCCTTTTACCTGCATTCACCACTGCTGAGAGAGGTTGTGTGAACTCAGAGGTTTACCTCAGAAGATGTGGCATCCAGACATCAAACTATTATTCAGCACAAGGCTGTCACTGATAGAATGCAAAGAAGCAATAATGCTGGGAGCCCAGAAATGATTTGTGTAATTGAATTCTTATCTGTGTCCCTGACTGCTCTAATCTCATTTGCCAATTAATAATAAAGTAAAAAAATTAATAAATAAATGAATAAGTGTGATTTGGAACATTGGAAAATGATGACCTCAATTACATACAGGCTCTAAAATTATTTGTATTTTTTTATACTTTCTACCAGATGGAAGGAAATAAAAGTTTTCCCAGCTTAAAAAGTCTGTGATAGCAGTGTAATAGAAGCTGTGCAGTGGGCGTATGGCGAACTCGCCCGGAAAGGGGGTGTAGGAGAACTTGTGAGGGAAATGAATGTTTGCAGCCTTTTGAAATCTATATTAGGACTCGAGAACTCGACTGCAGTTCTGTCATACTCCGCTGGGGAAAATAATGACTACCCAGCCTGCCCATCAATTAATACGCTCCCGTCTGTCCGCTTCCCTCGCTCTGACCATCTGTTCCTGCGCGCAGTTTGCAGCTAAAGGAATCCAATTTCCTAGCTTATGATCATCTGCCAGGCAAACACAGGGTGCATTTGTTCTGCCTCGGCGTTTGAACGAGCTAAACTGGGCTACGTGCTGCTCGCCGCGAGAGAGGCTAAAGGGTGAGGCTGTGCGGCAGAAGAATAATGAGACGTATCGAACTGAAGAGGCAAATTAGACACGAGCGCTCAGTGGCAGCTAGCATTGAGTCATTTGCTGTCCCTCTATAAAGATGAGACAGACTCTATTTCTCCTCATGGTATGTGGGCCAGGTACAGCCTTGTAGCTCATTCAACATGTCAAAGGATTTATCATAACAGGCACTTCAAAAAACTGACAAAACATCAGCCAAAAGATGTGATGCATTATTAGAAAAGTTTGATAATCTAAATGATACGTCTTTTCATCGAAAAGGTTTAATGTAGAGTAGAGAGCGGAAGAAAGCCCAAGCCTTGATAAAAACAAATATTATTCAAATGAAAAACCAGCTTTGATGCATATGAAAATGCTGGGCATTTTAAGATGAGGCATTTCTGTCCAAGGTAAATTTTATGAATCATAACTAATGCACCTCAAATGACACTGCAGACAAAAACAGGAGTAAGACAACAAGCAATGGAGACACATAGCTCCATAGATCCATTATATACACAACTTCAATTCCAAAAAAGTTGGGATGCTGTGTAAATTGTAAATAACGGAATGCAATGATTTGCAAATATCATAACCCCCATTTCATATACAACGCATCAGATGTTGAAAGTGGGACATTTTACCATTTCATGAAAAATATTGGCTCATTTTGAATTTGATGGCAGCAACACATCTCAAAAAGGTTGGGAGAGGGGCGATAAAAGGCTGGAAAAGTAAGTAGTACTAAAAAACACAGCTGGAGGAGCATTTTGCAACTAATTAGGTTAATTGGCAACAGGTAAGTAACATGACTGGATATAAAAAGAGCATTTTAGAGAGGCAGAGTCTCTAAGAAGTAAAGATGGACAAAGATTTACCAATCTGCATATAACTGCGTCTAAAAATTGTGGAAAAATTGCTGAAAAATGTTCTTCAATGTAAAATTGTGAAGACTTTGAATCTACAGGACATAATTTCATCAAAAGTTTCAGAGAATCTGGAGAAATCTCTGTGCGCAAGGGACAAGTCCGAATGTCAATATCGGATGCTCTTGATCTTCAGGCCCTCAGGCGGAACTGCATTAAAAACAGGCATGATTCTGTACTGGAATACACTACATGGGCTCAGGAACACTTCTAGAAATCATTGTCTGTGAACACAGTTCGCTGTGCAATCTACAAATGCAAGCTAAAGCTGTATCATGCAAAGAAGAAGCCATATGTGAACACAATCCAGAAATGCCGCCATCTTCTCTGGGCCAAAGTTAATTAAAAATTGACTGAGGCAGAATGGAAAACTGTTCTGTGGTCAGATGAATCAAAATTTGGAAAATTCTTTTTGGAAACCACGGACGCTGTGTTGTGCGCTCTAAAAAGGAGAGGGACCGTCCAGCTTGTTATCAGCGCACAGTTCAAAAGCCTACATCTCTGATGGTATCGCATTGAATTAGTGCCGATGGCGTGAGGAGCTTACACATCTGGGAAGGCATTATCAATGCTGCAAAGCATATAGAGGTTTTACAACAAAATATACCCCCATCCAAACAACGTCTCTTTCAGAGAAGGCCTTGCATATTTCAGCAAAACAATGACAAGCCACATACTGCATCCATCACAACAGTATGATTTCTCAGTAGAAGAGTCTGAGTGCTGAGCTGGCCTATCTGCAGTCTAGACCATTTACTAATAGTAAACATTTGGTGCATCATGACACAAAAAATCTGGTAAAAAAAGACCCAGGACTGTCGAGGAGCTAGAATCCTACATCTGACAAGAGTGGGACGACATTCCACTTCCAAAACTTCAGCAATTGGTCTCCTCACTTCCCAGATGTTTACAGACTGTTGTTAAGAGCCATTGTCTGTAAAGTTCAGGCAGGTGGTGATAGTCATCTTCTTCAATTTTGCTGAAACTTTGGTGGTTTTATGTCCCTACTCTAACTGGAAAATTCCTTAATTTTTTTGGCCCTACCTGCACCGGTTTGGGTTTTAGGGGTCAATCAAGTGCAAGCCAAAATAGGGCCTAAAATGCCAAATTACCAAAATTTGATTTTTGGGTGGCTCTTATTCACTGCGCAAACTTTATCCCAAAGTTAAAGTTGGAAAATTGAATTATAGGGGGGATGGTCAGTAGATAGAGCGATTTTTGGCCTGGGATCTTCTTCGCGCAACATATAGGGGGCGCTCCAATATGGCCGCAATCCATTTTCGTCACTAGTTTGCACCCTTTATACTCTGTGCGCGATCAGTGCCCCAGAACTTTTACAGCTACACCACACTGGTATGTAGTTAGACTATCTATTACAGGTGAGAAAAAGTTGGGATAGTGTATGCGCACACCAATAGGTGGCACCAAACATGGCGAAATGGTAAAATTTGGCGTATCTCAGTGCCACCTGGGGGCGTGCACAGTCGATTGACAGGGCAAAAGTTTGTTGCATAATCAAGTATAGAGGTCATCCTTTTAGTTTATGAAAGCCATTTCTTGGGATAAGGACTACTGTCCATAATAGGTGGTGCTTTACTAACAGATATACTGGTACACGTGTAAAGCAATATCCACTCAAAATTGCTCATGATTGGTCCAGCTGAAATGCGTGGTGAAAGTCCCAAGGAAATACTTTTGTATGAGATGTCCTTCACCCTTAAACTTGCAGTTATTGCAAATATTGAGATATTTAATTTTGGATATTGCCCAAGCCTAGTCTGCATGCAAGTTTATCCACCTGTATAAAATGGGCCTGTAACTATACAAGAAGTTGTGCTGTGAAAAAAATGCCAGTTTCGTATACATTGGGAATGTTTGTATATTGTTCCAAGTCAGTTCTGGCCCTTAAAGGGCGTCCACATACGTGGATTATTCTGGATAAAACCTCAGATTGAAAAAGTGGCTTTTCAATCATCCAAAACAATAGAGTAAACAGGAAGTACTAGTGGTGCTCTCAATCAATAATTGATGTAACTAATGAAACCACACATATGCCAGAGATGATTGAAAAATCAATAATCATTACCTGAATAAGGCCAAGTCCATCACAGGGCCTGTTCTACTGGGACACACCATCGAGATGCACCAATAGCAGCTTAAATTGACATGCGCAAAGAATATCCCATGATTTTTGTCATTGGATTTTCACTGATAAAGGCTAAAGACACAATTCATGAAAACATATCCTTGGGATAGTGGTTTCGCATTTCATAACTTGACCAATCATGAGCAATTTTGAGCAGATATTGCTTTACACATGTCCCAGTACATCTGTTAGTAAAGTGCCACCTATTATCGACAGTACTCCTTATCCCAAGAAATGGCTTTCATAAACTAAAAGGGTGATCTCCATACTTCATTATGCAACAAACCTTTGCCCTGTCGGTCGACCGCGCACACCACCAGAGGGCACTGAAATTCGTAAAATTTTACCATTTTGTCATGTTCGGCGCCACCTATTGGTGTGCGCATACACTATCCCAACCTTTTCTCACCTGTAATGGATAGTCTAACTACATACCAGTGTGGTGCAGCTGTAAAAGTTCTGGGGCACTGATCGCAAGACAGAGTATAAGGGGTGCAAACTAGTGACGAAAATGGATTGCGGCCATATTGGAGCGCCCCCTATATGTTGCGCGAAGAAGATCCCAGGCTGAAAATCGCTCTATCCACTGACCATCCCCCCAATAATTTAATTTTCCAACTTTTCCTTTGGGATAAAGCTCGCGCAGTGAATAATAGCAACCCAAAAATCAAATTTTGATCATTTGGCAGTTTTGGCCCTATTTTGGCTTGCACTCGATTGACCCCTAGAACCCAAACCGGTGCAGTTAGGGCCAAAAAATTTGGGGAATTTTCTAGTTAGGGTAGGGACATAAAACCACCAAAGTTTCAGCAAAATTGAAGAAGGTGACTATCACCACCTGCCTGAACCTGCCTGAACTTTACAGAATGGCTCTTAAAAGAAGAGGGGATACTAAACAATGGTAAACATGGCCCTGTCCCAACTTTTATGAGATGTGTTGCTGCCATCAAATTCAAACTGAGCTAATATTTTTCATGAAATGGTAAAATGTCTCACGTTTAACATCTGATATGTTGTCTATGTTCTCTTGTGAGTAAAATGTCAGTTTATGAGATTTGCAAATCATTGCATTCTGTTTTTAATTTAAATTTTAGACAGCATATCAACTTATTTGGAATTGGGATTGTATAAGAAGTCCTTTTCCAACTTGAACATAATAGTGACATGTGAAGCTTAACTGAGATCTGGGCTCTCTGAACTGAACCTGTGTTACAGTCACAGCTATATGCTCAGTTGTGTTTCATTACATGTCTGTTGATGTTTGTCCTTGAGGAAGGTAACTTGAACCACAATTCTAACCTGGGTCAATGAGAGGATTGAATGCAAGGAATTTAGCCTGCATGATTCACTCCATGTGAAACCACCAGCTGAACAGATGGAGGGTAAAGACAAAAAAAAAACAGATCATCTGCATGGCCTAACAGTGCTTGTTTTCCACAAAGAGCAAAAAAGAAATTAAAAAGGTTGGAAAGTTAAAATTGCTCCTCATTGAGAAGAGGGAATAGCCAATTATGAACTCGATAAGTTCGATCCATGGCTGGCTTCATTTCAAAAAAGCTCTTGCTTGACCAACTGAGAAAGCTGTGTCTTTATAAGTAGCCCAGGGAAACAGCCATGCGCTGATTTGTTTCAGTGAGAAAGCCTTTGTGCGACGATCGTGAGTGCATGTTTGTGTCAGAGAAATGGTGCTGTCCATGGTTCTGGAATATGTATGCCTCTGTCCATGGTGCTGAACCTGTCTGCATTCTTGATTGTAAGAAGGGACGGGTATAACCGATAATTGAAAAGCTGTCTCCTTCTCTGTCTTTTCCCGGCATGATACCCTCCATACAATATACAATATTCTTCAAAAACATGCAGTCCAAATACATGCAGGGTAGGCAACATTCACAAGGTAAATTCACAGGGAGATTGTAAATATAAAGTTGGTCGCTAAACTTTCCATAGACTTTTTTCTGATTTATAATGTATCCATAACCAATTTAAAAACAGGCTTTTAGTCATAAGTTGAAGTCTGTTTTTTTTTCTCTCAAACATGGCTGATATGACATGGTGACATAAGGCCCACTTTTAAAACAGCTACCAAAGCAAGTTTGAGACCATCAAAGAAACATGTGTGAGGTCTTATATCTCAGCTGGCCAGAGAGAAGAGGTGATGCATCAATACTGATGCATCAGTTTCTTCAACTCTTTGATTTAAATTGTTTTTTCATCTCACTGGCAATCCACGAGCAGACATGAGGGAATATGAAAGCTTTGTCGTCAGCCAGAGAAAACCAACAGTTGGGCCAATAAAAAAAAAATGGAACTCTCCCGCAAAAACTGTGACAAAATGTGCTTTATTTAGTCATTTTAACAATAGCTGATCATATTGTAAGACTAGGGATACTGTTTTTGTCGTAAGTTCTAATTATGCACCAAAATATTAGCAATGGGTTATAAATGAGTCATAATCCACATCATCCATACAACACTGTGTAATGCCCCTCCCCTTAGGCATTCCAATGCCTGGGTGCCTGCCCTTACCTAATTATTCAATTATCCTCAGTTCTTATCACTTAATGATTGTCACCCATTTCCTTTTAGTTAATTATCATCCCCTTTTCTATTTAAAGCTTAGCTTCACCTCCATGGGCAGGTAGCCATATCAGTTCCCCCTTTTGTTGAGTGCCCTCCCTTTCTGTTCTTCTTCTAGTTTTGTATTTGTTTATGTTATTCCTCACCATTTCTATTTAATAAAATCCACGTCCCTGCACTTGGGTCCTCCAGCTGCACTCCTTGCCCTGGTGCCCATTTAACGTCTGTGGGTGCCAGGGCGTGACATACTGCCATGGCTGCACTCTCCCACCTAACTCCTGGACTCACCCAGTGGGTGTAACAAACATAAACACATTAATTTCAAATTGGCTAAATATGAGTAAAAGTCAGGAACTCTCATTCAGTCAAATTAAATGGACTGAAAACTAACAAAAACTCCCCAGATGTCCTATTTTATTTGAAAACAAATGCACATTATACAACGTAGATTTAATGTGAAAGTCATGAAGACGTTGTCTGAAATAAAACCATCTTAAATGCTGACAAAACACCTCAAATGTGTCCTTGAGGATTAATTTACACCTGAAAAACAGGGATACTGTAATTATCACACGATCTTGTGACTGCGACTCAAAAAAAAAAAAAAAAAAAGAGAGAGAGAGAGGAGAAATGTTCGAGCTACAACAGGTGTCATTGTGTATGGAAATTAATAGTGAAGAACAGTGAAGACTTAACTGGAAATATTGAATGCAACATTAAGGTTGAATTATGTTGAAATGTTATGAAAAGGTTTCCACAACAGGGTCTGCCCATACTTTGAGCTTCATGCCCTTGCGTTGTGAATGTGATGCTTTCACAGCCAGGTCACAGATCAGGTCTGAAGTACGAAAACCGTTCAGACATGATTAAGTCACCTATTGATACTGGTAAAGATCTTAATCAAAATAATAGAATGTACCTGGCATAAAACAATGAACTTAAACAACATGAGAAGCAGTCGGTATAGGGCAGTGAGAAATGATGCAGCCAGTATAGGGCAGTGAGATGAGAGGCAGTCGGTATTGAGTAGTGAGATAAGCAGTTGGTATAGGGTAGTGAGATGAGAAGCAGTCAGTGGTGAGATGATGAGCTGTCGGTATGGGGCAGTGAGATGATGAGCAGTCTGTATAGGGAAGTGAAATGATGAGCAGTCTGTATAGGGTAGTGAGATAAGGAGCAGTTGGTAGTGAGATTAGAACAGGGTTCCCACACTTTTTTACCAGTGATTTTCCAAAACTTTTCCAAAACTTTTCCATAATATTTTACCTAATTTCCATGACTTAGTTTAAAATAGATAAGGCCTATAATAGCGAACACAGAGCACCATAATGAACTTCTGCAGTGTGCTATGCCCTAAGCAGTGTAGCCCAAATGTAGCATGGAGAATGGAAGGGAAGTTGTGTCTATCTACCACCTATCCTAGGGCATCACACAATGGCATAAGGGCCTATGAGAAAATACAAGAATGGTGCCAATTATATTTAACAAACAAACAAACAGCAAGAAATAACCAAGTGCTACATTTAAATGCTCAAGAAGGCAAAAACATTGAAGAGGTAACAAACAAATGGCATTTAATATATTCTGAGACAGATGTTGAACATTACAAATTATTATTTAGAGTGTATTATCCTTGCTTGCGTGCATTGTTCGCAGAATCTGGGGGACGTCGTCGAGTTAGCGAAGTTTAAATGACACTGACATGACATGTAACCATTAAAGACTGTAACCGAGGAAAGGTTTCATAGAAAAGCTAACCGAGGAAAAGTTTCTTAGAATAGCGGTCTTTTGAGAGATTTTCTTTTTTCGTATGAGCGATATGCAAAATTGTTAGTGCATTCGTCTGTAGCAGTACAGAAAAAAATATGTTTCTTATAAAGCTGCAAACTAATTGTTCTCATTAGTGTGCACATACTTTTTTGAGAATATTTTCATTTTATAATATCTGCACATCATACTTGTTTTGATGGAAAAATACTTGAACAGCCCTCAGAAAGTTTCTACGAAGTGACAATAAAGGATCCAGGTTTTGGCCCACGGCATAACGTACTTTTCTGGTGAGCACGGTGATATGGAAGCTTTCAGTGTACATGTAATGAGAAAGTTAAGGTCGATGTCCACCTTTTGACACCACAGTAGCCGCTAAATTTGATATTATTATCGAAGTGACTATTCGCGCTTATTTAAGTGCGTCCAAGCACAAAAATTAATCGAAATTTGCGTTAGACGCACATATAAATAGATGCACATTGCTCAATTGCCCACACTTATTTTAAGTGTGTCCAAAGCTAAATTTTTTTTCTTGGCCAAACTTATTTTAAGCGGTACTTTTTCTAAAAACTGGAATGGTCATCAACTGGCGCACTTATAAGTGTAGCCAAGAAAAAAATTCAGCATTGGCCACGCGTATAAGTGGGAATAACATCGGCCTATTATTCAGTTGTGTGGGCCGAGTCCTATCAAATTAAGCTATCTGTCAATGACGTATGTTGTATTGCTACATTATATGAAAAGGAAATTTGAAAAAATGCAAATTGGTGGAGTTAATGAGGTCCCCCCCCCCCCCAAGATCATCAAAATCACTTTGTGCAAGTTTTCTCAAACGTAACAAATGCCACAGTCATGAACCAAAGTGTATATTGTTTAAGATATTGCGCATGTTTGTATAGAATTACCATTTTGAAATTTTGAGTGATTAGTGAAAAAATTAATGATGTGTTTTAAGCCAGAATTGGGGTCCTTTCCTTCACTTTTGGTCCCATTTTCTCAGAAAATCAAAAATCCGGCGTTTACACGAACATGCATCACAATAATGTCGAAACAGACACGCTTTAAAAATACAGAGAATATGTTATTTGGAATGAGAAAACTTGCTGGAGAATTTCAAAGCAAATAGTGAAAATATTTTTCGTACACTCCGTTCGGCCACAATAGGGAATCGGATTTCTTTGTGGTCCAATCAATTTACTTGCATGACGTGTTCATCGACCTGAGAAAATCATTGAGTTTCACAAGCGAACCTGGGTAATCAAAAAAAAAAAAAATGCCAGGATGGAAATGAAATATTTTTGAACAGTGTATAATGCAAGAAAACGACTTTGAGAGAAACCAACTGGGCCATAGGTGGACGTCGACCATAAATTTAAATAAAGTTGTGTGTTTATATTGAAATCTTATTATATTCACGTTATTTCATTCATTATTCTGATTGACATGGATTCTATTATTACACTAATTTAAAGCGAGGCAGTGGGAAAATTCAACTGGCGTTATTAGCAAAACAGTGCCCTTTAAATTACGGCGAACAGCGTACCAAGTTACCACGTGCATGGAGGGTACAAGCCCATGTGCGTCAAAAGGTAAACAAAAGCATGTGTTCGATTCTTATTGGCTGTAATCTAATGAGATAAAGTTGGTATTAAGAAGCCCGGTGGGAAAAAATTTCGCTTCCCGCCAACTGGCTGCATAACGTAACCTATGTGTATCACAAAACGTCATGTTAGTTTCAACGGTCTCGCGTTCGATTTTAAATAATAGCTTGTAGTTTTGCGGTAAACTCGACATCTTTTGGGGATTTAGTGAACATATTATAAGTATTAGGCAAAACTGTATTTTTCCAAACTTTTCCAAAACTGTTAGCTAATTCCATAACTTTTCCAGACTGGAAAACATGTTTTTCAAATTCCATAACTTTTCCAGGAATTTCATGACCGCGGGAACCCTGTTAGAAGCTGTCGCTATTGGGTAGTGAGATGAGATGCAGTCAGTATAGGGTAGTGAGATGATAAGCAGTCGGAAAAGGGCAGTAAGACGAGAAACAGTTAGTAGTGAGATGATGAGCAGTCAGTATAGGGTAGTGAGATGATGAGCAGTCTGTATAGGATAGTGAGATGATGAGCAGTCTGTACAGCGTAGCGAGATGATGAGCAGTCGGTATAGAAACGTGAGATGATGAGCAGTTGGGATAGGGTAGTGAGATGAGAAGCAGTTGGTATAGGGTAGTGAGATGATGAGCAGTCAGTGTAGGGTAGTTAGATGATGAGCAGTCTGTACAGGGTAGTGAGATGATGAGCAGTCGGTATAGGGAAGTGAGATGAGAGGCAGTCGGTATAGGGTAGTTAGATGATGAGCAGTCAGTATAAGGTAGTTAGATGATGAGCAGTCTGTTTAGGGTAGTGAGATGATGAGCAGTTGGTATAGGGTAGTGAGATGAGAGGCTGTCGGTATAGGGCAGTGATATGATGAGCAGTTGGTATAGGGATGTGAGATGATGAGCAGTCGGTATAGGGTAGTGAGATTAGAAGATGTCGGTATAGGGTAGTGAGATGATGAGCAGTCGGTATAGGGTAGTGAGATGATGAGCAGTCGGTATAGGGTAGTGAGATGAGAAGCAGTTGGTATAGGGTAGTGAGATGAGAAGCAGTCGGTATAGGGTAGTGAGATTAGAAGATGTCGGTATAGGGTAGTGAGATGATGAGCAGTCGGTATAGGGTAGTGAGATTAGAAGATGTCTTTATAGGATAGTGAGATGATGAGCAGTCGGTATAGGGTAGTGAGATAAGAAGCAGTTAGTAGTGAGATGATGAGCAATCGGTATAGGATAGTGAGATGATGAGCAGTCAGTACAGGGCAGTGAGATGAGAAGCAGTCAGTAGTGAGATGATGAGCAGTCGGTATAGGGTAGTGAGATGAGAGGCAGTCGGTATAGGTTAGTGAGATGATGAGCAGTCGGTATAGGGTAGTGAGATGTGAAGCAGTGAATATAGGGTAGTGAGATGACATGCAGTCGGTATAGGGTAGTGAGATTAGAAGATGTCGGTATAGGGTAGTGAGATGAGATGCAGTTGGTATAAGGTAGTGAGATGAGAAGCAGTCGTATAGGGTAGTGAAATGAGAAGCAGTGAGTATAGGGCAGTGAGATTAGATGCTATAGGTAAAGGGTAGTGAGATGACAAGTAGTCAGCATACGACGGTGTAGACACATGGGTCTGCTTTATGTCTCCTGCCCGAATCAGCATGCTGCATTACAGCTTATAAAAAAACTGCAAATTGAAAATATATTTGGAGACAGAATCTCGCACTTTCATGTGCAATATCATAGGGTTTGGCTCATAATACAGCTTGTCTTCAGAAACGCATCATTCAGCTCGAAAGGGCAGGTGCCACAGAAAATCATGGTTGTGAAAAGTGTCCAAGGACAAATCAACAGCACGAGAGGTTAAATGGATCAGCCCGTGTTTCGGAAGTGGGATCTATGGTCAGAAATGTCCAGTGGCCTTCAGAATCCACACACTAACAGAAATAAATCAGGTGAAATTTTCCTTTTAATATGGGAAAATCAGAATGTGATAAATCACAATGTAAATGTGAATTACAATTTTCACATCACTGATGTGTCGTGTGGTTGCAGTGAAATAAAATTTTCATTTCATTGAAACAAAAAATTATGGCATTGTCATAATCTGTGTTTTTTGGCTTGGTTATGTTTATCATTTATTGTTTCATTTATCAATCATGTGTCTAGGGTTGCACCTCGTCTGCCCCAGTCGCGTCATGTACGTCTTCCATGTGATTTGAGCCATGCACTTCCCTGTCCGCGTTCATGCATCTATTCGGGTATTTCCGTTGGTTTCTGTGGTTTCTGAAATTCTTCCTTCACGTCTCGTTTCCTGTTTTTCCCGCTATTCACGTATTAACATATTAATTAAGACTAATACTTCATGTTACGTTATGTCATTACTAACATAGACTAATATACTCATCCTGAGTAATTTTGTGTATTAACATTCACCTGTCATGTAATGGTGTGTAAATATCACGTTGTTCATTTTTTACTAATACTCTTTGCATTCGCTCTAGTCTGTAAACTCCGCCCTCCTGTTCCTATCCCTGACTCTGCTGATTACTACGATCTCCTGCACCTGTTTTACCTCGAGCTGCCTCCCATTCTATTATGCACTTAGGCAACTCCCTGATTGGAGTCTGTTTTCATGTTTAGGATTTGTTTGTCAATTGTGATGCGTGATCATGGTTTGTCTTTCCCTCGTGTGCTTATTACATTTGATTGTTTAGTAACTCCCACCAATCCTATTCCCCGCCTAGTTTAGTAATTTCCTTGTGTATATATTGTCTCAGTTCACTACAGATTTCCGTCAGATCTTCATTCCTTTTTCTCCCTTGCCTGTGCTTAGTGCCAGTATTCTTGTTTTTGCTTCCCGTGTACAACTATAGCCTGTGTCTGACCGATTACTCTTTTGCCTAGCCCTTTTGTTTTGATTGCCTCATTTGTTGATTCTCGTGTACGAACCTTGCCTGCCTGACTACGTCTCTGTGCTGCCCCTGGCTTCCCGACCCATTGCCTGAATAAACGACTTCGGTTTTTGGATTCCTGACTCGCGTTTGGTTCTTCTGTCTGCCATGACAGAAAGATCTGACCAGAGGATGGAACCAACGAGTGACCCACTGCAGGCGGCAGTGAGCCAGCAGGGAGCAGCGCTCGAATCTCAGCAACAACAACTGCTGGCGATTATGCAGCATCTGCAGGCTCTGACTCATTCCGTCAGCAACCTGACGATCCAAGCAAGAGCTACACCATCCGATGGCACACCGCAACCATCAGCTCCACCTGTGCAGGCGTCTCAAGCTCCTTCCACACCGGAGCCCCACCTACCACCCCCTGAGAGGTACGCAGGCGAACCAGGTACCTGCCGCGCCTTCCTGACGCAGTGTAAGCTCATCTTCCAACTGCAGCCAGCGACCTTCCCGTCGGAGCAATCCAGGGTGGCCTACATTATCACCCAGCTAACGGGAGAGCCAAGCAGTGGGCTACGGCAGCGTGGGAAGCTGGACTACCATGCACACGGTCTGCGGAGTCCCTGGCCGAGGAGATGACGAGGGTTTTCGACCGGTCCAAACATGGTCATGAGGCAGGACGGGAGATCCTCCGCATCCGCCAGGGGGCCAGAACAGTCTCAGACTACTCCATTGACTTCCAGACCCTGGCTACCAATAGCGGATGGGACAAGGCCTCCCTGTACGATGCCTTCCTGAATGGACTATCCGAACCAGTGAAGGATGAACTGCTGACTCGTGACTTGCCCAAAGATCTCAATCGTCTCGTGGAGTTGGCCATCAGAGTGGACGACGCCTGGAGGAGAGGCGAGGAATGCGTCAGTTCCGTGGAAGGGCGGCCGACCAGACATCCACACCTCAGGGCAAGTCTCCATCTCCCTCCAGTGGCGACAGAAACAAGCAACCCATTCCGGTGGAAGAACCTATGCAGGTGGACCGGACTCGGATATCCAGTGCAGAGAGGCAGAGACGGAGAAGGGAGAACGCCTGCTTTTACTGTGGCGGTGCCG
Source organism: Gymnothorax javanicus (assembly GCA_029692085.1). Taxonomy (NCBI): domain Eukaryota; kingdom Metazoa; phylum Chordata; class Actinopteri; order Anguilliformes; family Muraenidae; genus Gymnothorax; species Gymnothorax javanicus. The sequence continues at coordinate 96,774,448 of CM056202.1, read as the reverse complement.
GACATCAAATTAGGCATTGTCCAGTAAAAGCCAACGCCCACCAGTGATGAGAGGAGCATTGGTGGGCGTACTCCCTGTCGAATCCTCCTCTAGAAGCCGCACCTGTCTGCCTGTAACCATTGAATGGGATGGAGGGTCACGAAGAACCACAGCCCTCATCGACACTGGGGCAGAGGAGAGCTTCCTGGACGCTAGCGTGGCGAGTCGATGGGGGATTCCGACACAACAGGTTGAACGTCCACGAATAGCCAAATCACTCAATGACCAGAAGATCGGCACTATCACCCATTCCACCATCCCGCTCAAACTGCTTGTTTCCAGCAATCACCAGGAGAGGATCCAGCTCTACATCATCGACTCGCCACATGCACCGGTGATTCTGGGCCACCCCTGGATGAGGACCCACAACCCAGAGATTGACTGGGAGAGACACGTGATCCGGGCCTGGAGTCCATCGTGCCTATACAGATGTCTCGGTCAAGCCCATGTCCCTGTCCAGAAGCAAGAACCTGAGGAGAGCCCGGACTTAAGCAAAGTCCCAACAGAATACCATGACCTGAAGGAGGCCTTCAGCAAGTCTCGTGCCATCGGCCTTCCCCCGCACCGGCCGTATGACTGTGCCATTGACCTTAAACCAGGGACCATACCACCCAGGGGGCAACTGTTTTCTTTGTCCCGGCCCGAGATGGTGGCGATGGAGAAGTACCTGAGGGAGGCGTTATCTGCTGGCATCATTCGACCATCCTCCTCACCAGCTGGCGCAGGATTCTTCTTGGTTAAGAAGAAAGATGGGTCACTCCGACCATGCATCGATTACCGGGCACTCAATGACATTACGGTTAAGAATCGCTATCCCTTGCCTCTAATGACTACGGCATTCGATCAACTCAGTGGAGCCAAGCCATTCACCAAACTGGACTTACGCAATGCCTACCACCTGGTGCGTATCCGTGAGGGCGATGAGTGGAAGACTGCTTTCAACACCCCTACTGGCCACTGGGCGTATTTAGTCATGCCATTCGGACTCACCAATGCCCCCGCCGTGTTCCAAGGTCTGGTCAATGACGTGTTACGGGACTTCATCGACAGATTCGTCTTTGTCTACCTTGACGATATTTTAATTTTTTTTCCGCAACCAAGAAGAACACAGGCGTCATGTCAGACTGGTCTTGCAGAAGCTCCTGGAGAATCGCCTATTCGTCAAGGCTGAGAAGTGCGAGTTCTCATGCACCACGACCACCTTCCTGGGCTATGTTATCTCCACGGGTCTCTCAGCATGGATCCAGCTAAAGTAGAGGCAGTTACCAGCTGGCCTCAACCTGAAGAAGCAAGGCGCTTCAATGGTTCCTAGGTTTCGCTAACTTTTACAGGAGGTTCATCAGGAACTATAGTTCGGTCGCCGCCCCACTCACAGCACTCACCTCCTCCAAGTCCCGGTTCGTATGGGGGGAGAGGGCGGCGACTGCATTCAGACTGCTCAAGCACCTGTTCACCACGGCACCCATTCTGATCCATCCTGACCCCAACGCTCGGACGCCTCGAACATCGGAGTTGGAGCTGTGCTGTCCCAAAGATCGGCCTTGGACAACAAAGTACACCCTTGTGCGTTCTTTTCAAGACGACTTAATCCTGCCGAAGAAAATTATGACATTGGAAACCGGGAGTTACTTGCTGTCAAACTCGCTTTGGAGGAGTGGCATCAGTGGCTGGAAGGAACACAGATACCGTTTCAAGTCTGGACAGATCACAAGAACCTAGAGTTTCTCTCGTCAGCCAAGAGACTGAATCCCAGACAGGCCCGATGGGCCTTATTCTTCTCCCGTTTCAACTTCACCCTCACTTATCGACCTGGATCCAAGAACATCAAGCCTGACGCCCTCTCCCGAAAGTTCGAGGTCACAACCAACGACGACCCTCCAGATACCATCATACCATCACAAATAGTGGTCAACGCGGTTGAAATGGACATCAAGCGGGAGGTCCAACAGGCCCAGGGGGACTCTGGCAATCCCAGTGACTGTCCTGACCATAGACTGTGTGTGCCAGAAGCCATGCGCTCTCAGGTTCTCCGTTGGGGACATTCTTCCCAACTCTCCTGTCACCCGGGCAGAGGGCGCACTCTCCATTTCATTCGTCGCAAGTTCTGGTGGCCACGCATGAATAAGGACATCCTGGACTTTGTATCCACCTGTTCAATCTGTGCCCAAGCTAAAGTCACTAATCAACCACCACAGGGACTTCTCCAGCCACTCCCCATCCCACACCGCCCTTGGTCGCATATCTCCCTCGACTTCATCACTGGCCTACCTCCTTCCAACCATAATACCACTATCCTCACCATTGTGGACCGTTTCTCTAAAGCTGTGCACTTCATACCGCTAACCAAACTCCCCTCTGCCTCTGAGACTGCATCTCTGTTAGTCCAGCATGTCATCAGACTCCACGGCATTCCCTCCGATATTGTTTCGGACAGAGGTCCTCAGTTCTCTGCCCGCTTCTGGAAGGCCTTTTGCAAGCTGCTTGGGACATCCGCCAGCCTCAGTTCAGGGTTCCATCCCCAAACCAATGGCCAAACGGAACGGGCCAACCAAAGTATCGAGACTGTCCTCAGGTGCCTGTGTTCACACTGTCCGTCCAGCTGGAGCCAGCAACTACCATAGGCGGAGTACGCCATCAACAGTCATACCTCCTCCTCTTCACAATTATCACTGACTACGTCTCTGTGCTACCCCTGGCTTCCCGACCCATTGCCTGAATAAACGACTTCGGTTTTTGGATTCCTGACTCGCGTTTGGTTCTTCTGTCTGCCATGACAGGCATAGACGGTGCTTGGGTCAACCCTTAAACCCTTTGTGCGGAATACAAATATTGCCAATTTTTTCCTGTTATGCATGAGTCTATTTAAGGCTTTATAATTCAGTATTTGTGTCACAGAGACTTTTGAGTTTCAGAATTGTTTAGGAATTAAATTTTGGAATTTACGGATGCCGGCGTCTATATCTGAGCAAAGGGGTTAAAAGTGGAATATAATACACAAATCTAACATATACCCCTCACACGTCAAGAGGCTACTTGTGATTTTTGAGGAGATTTTCCGATAAAGGAGACAAAATATAAATGATATGGAATTTGCTCTGAATGTGGGTTAGATGAGAAGGCCCATTCAATATCACGTGCAAGATAAACAATGTGTGTTAGATAAGAGGGCTCATTCAATACAATATTTACAAGGTGAAGAATGTGGGTCAGATGATACAGCTCATTCAGTGTAATATTTACAAGGCACAGGTGATAGTCCATAGGTATGCTGTTGAATTACAAAGATAAAAGTTGTTGATATGCGTGCTCGTAAATCTCACAAGAAGCCAGAACTGGATGCGCCTGTCTATCCTGAATAAGCACACATAAAAGTAGAGGACTTACAGTATACCAAGCAAAACACCATGGCAACAGTTTAGAACTTCATTTATTTATTATGGGGCAGTTCTCTTTACAATATACACCGCACTGTGCAAGAACAATATACAGTGCACTCTGTAAGTACAATTTAAATACAGCAGATACTTTACAGTTTGCGCCTTCAGGATGTGGCGTAAATAACCCTAAATGGTAAGTTGATGATCACCATTTGACAGCATATTGAACCCATATATTATGATATAAACCACAGATGTAAAATCATGTCTTAGTTTGAATACTTTGCTGAATATTTTGGTTAAGCACTGCACTGGATATCAGAAGGCTCTGATCCTTCTAGACGTGCTTTTTTCTCATTACCGGCCTCGCGCTTCACTCTCTGATCCGTGCCGGGTCCAGACAGCCATTGAGTGGCATGTATTAGCGAATCCATTGAGGGCCGTAATTAAACAGTACTTCGTGAGCCCAAACTGGACTGGACTTGTCTGACAGCTCTGAAGAGCAGCGCAGCCCTGCTTCTTTTTTGACTGATGCGCTCCGTGCTCTCAGCAGATGCACTAAACACACATCTGTGAGAGTAAGATGTAATTATCGCTCAGTCTCTGCTCTCCCGATCAATACCAACGCTTATCAAAGTCAGCGACAGATAGCGGGAGAAAGCCGGCACTGTTTAGCTATGGGGAGCCTGATTTTACACTCATATGGAAGGCTCAGAATTGGCTCCCCATTCTTTGTGATCCTGGAACGTCTCCTCTGGGAAGAGACGACTGTGTTCATTGGCTGATTGGGCAAACATAGTGCAAAAAAATTGATTGCAGTTCATGAGTATTTTGACATTTACTGTGAAATAGAGTCCCTAGATAGAGTCGCAACAACCAAAGAATTGAAGCCATTCTGTATCCATCGTGCGAAAACGAGCCATTTAGCAAGATGGAAATAGTTGGATTTTTTCGGTCTTCTCTTGGTGGGGAAATGTATTAATTTCCAGGGAAAAACAATAAACCAGCAAGCACTGGTTTCGACAAGCACAAGAGGAGGAAATATTTGGATATGAAAAAACAAAAACAGAAAAAATTGTCAGTGAACAGGAGCAGTAGTTGATGCATTTCACTCTCTTCTCTTCTAAAAGCCTTCTGTTGTATTGAAAGCAGTTAAGTCCATGTGAAACTAGGAGCCCTTTATGCATGGTTTTCTGCACCTGTAATGGTTGATCTCTGAGCACCGGTGTAGTGCCTGGAGGACTGGAAGATGAGGACTGGACTCAGGTAAGAAGATGGATTTGGTTGTATTAAATAGGCCTTGGGCACAGCAAGAAGGCACATTCGATGCAATACTAAACAAGGAAGAAATTGAGGTTCCTCAATAACTCTATTAGTAATACAGACTGGCTTTGGCTACACTAACAATGTATTACTAAAATTGTAAAAAAAAAAAAAAAAAAGAAAGAAAGAAAGAAAGCGAGGCTCCGAATAATAAAGTGCTGACATTAACAACAAACAGCACTAAGTTTAAGAGTTAGAATACAAACACAAGAAAACGTGGGAGATAAGTCTATGCAAGACTAGAGATTAAATACAGGCATGTGGCTTACGAGACTTCGCAAAGACAAAGTGCGAAGCTCAGTCTTAAATAGAGCAACACTATCACACAGTGGAAATAAACAACAGCTGCATGCAATAATTGCGGGGCTGAAAATGCGCGCCAGGCCTTAACAGACCGGTGAGTTAGAAGGCTGGAGGTGTGGCCTTACAGCACCTTTGTTTAAAATTATGTTATTTGGTTTAATTTAGTTTTACGTCTATTACACAATCATTTGACAGAGACCTTCAATAAGCATGCATAGAATAGGAATACTTTAAGTTCTACATTTTGTTCCAAAGGATAGGACTGTCTGATGGCAAGGTAAAGCAGTGAAAATATTATAAATATAGCGAATATTTCACCTGATTTAAATTTTTTATGGGTAGGTCTTTTTAATTGGGCAAATACAATATTGCTGTTGACCCATCCACAGCAGTACATTAGTTAGTTTCTGTGCCGTTTTTTTCGAGATAAGTCTGGCTGCAGCAACATGGGCGACCTCCACTGTTGTTCCCGCCTGCCTCTGTGAACTGGGGATGTTCCAATTGCTGATGATCGCTGATGACGGGTAATACACCGACCACTCTGTTATAAATCGACTGAATTTATCAGCTAAGTGAACACATTGTCTCCTTGTTATTTTAACTGTAAGTAGAGTCTTTTGCGCATTTAACTGTGGTTTACAGTTAATATACACAAAACCTCTATTATAAACTGATTGTAAAATTACAGTTAAAATAACTTGGAAAAAATGGGGCTGGTTAAAATGACTGGCAAAAACAGGTGCCAGTTGATAACAGTGTGTGGACAAGTAATTTATACAACCTCACTTGAACTAACCCTGCACTAAGGTTAAGTGCATAAAGAATAAATATGGATCGCTGCTATATGATAACAAGGATATTGCGGATACCTTAAAAAGTTTCTTTGTTGAGAATTTTACCTCAGAGCGGGTTTTTATTCGGCCAGAGGGCATGTCCAATGCTCAAGATTATTTAGCGGAAATTGAGGTTAGGGATAATGAAGTATTAGACAAGTTGCATAAAATAAAGGCAGATAAGGCGGCGGGTCCTGATGGCTTATATCCTAGAGTGCTCAGGGAAGTTAGTGAGATCATCTTTAAACCGCTCGCCGCTATCTTCAGATGGTCTTTAGAAACTGGAGAAATACCAAATGATGGGAAGCAGGGCAATATAATACCAATATATAAGAAAGGGGACCATACTGAGCCAGGAAATTACAGGCCAGTCAGTTTAACTTGCATTGCATGCAAAATACTGGAATCTATCATAAAAGACAAGCTGGAATTATTTCTTGAACGTAATAATATCTTGAGGGATAGCCAACATGGTTTCCGTAAGGGAAGGTCATGCCTGACAAACCTGGAATTTTTTGAAGAGGCCACCAAGACGTATGATCAGAGCAGGGCTTATGCCATCATATACTTGGATTTTCAGAAAGCATTTGATACAGTACTGCATAAGAGACTAATTTTTAAAATGAGCTCCATTGGAGTTACAGGAGGTATTCTGGAGTGGATTCAAAACTGGTTATAGGACAGAACACAAAGATTAGTGGTCTGTGGAATCTCATCTGAGTTAGGTATGGTGGGGAGTGGCGTCCCTCAGGGGTCGGTGTTGGGACCCCTGCTGTTCCTCATCTACATTAATGACCTTGATAGGAATATTGAGAGCAAATTAGTTAATTTTGCAGATGAAACTAAATTGGGAGGTTTGGCAAATAGTTTAGAGTCCACTAAAGTGATTCAGGATGATTTGGATTGAATCCAGAATTGCGCAGAAATGTGGCAAATGAAATTTAATGTAGCAAAATGTAAAGTTGTACATGTAAGTAATAAAAACATTAGACAGGATTACTTCATGGGAGGTTTAAAACTGAAATGTGCTCCACATGAAAAAGATCTGGGAATGATGGTTGACCAAACCCTCATGGGTTCTAGTCATTGTGCTGTAGCAGTTAAAAAAGCCAATTGGGTGCTGGGATACATTGCCAAAAGTATTGAGTACAAATCCAAGGAGGTCATACTTCTCTTGCACAACACATTCGTCAAACCACATCTGGAGTATTGTGTACAGTTCTGGGGACCATACTTTCAGAAAGATATAGAGGCTCTAGAAAAAGTTCAGAGAAGAGCAACTAAGCTGCTTCCAGGGATAAAAGATGAAAGCTATGAGAAGAGGCTGAAGATCCTTAATCTCTTTAGTCTTAGGAAAAGGAGACTCAGGGGTGATCTGATTGAGGTCTTTAAATATGTTAAAGGGATTAACAAAGTGAATTATGTAGGATTCCTTCGGCCAAATTCTCTTAGTAGAACTTGGGGTCACAGATGGAAGTTGACCAAGGGTAAATTTTGCACTGATATTAGGAAATATTTCTTCACCCAAAGAGTAATTTTGATGTGGAATAGCTTGCCTGACTATATTTTTGAGGCAGAAACCTTGGGAATTTTCAAGAGCGAACTTGACTTAAAGCTAGATACCATTGACTATACTGTAGTTTAATTAAATTATAAAGTTCAGTTTTATTAGAAATGAAGATAAAGCATATCCCTACTGCCACTCAAAATTAATGACAAAAGAGGACACTTAACCATCACCTCACAAAGAAATGATGACAAGGTGGGTTTCCATTTAAGAGCCCAAAATTTAGTTCTTACTGGATCAGCAGGGAGCCTGTATGTTTTGTGGCCTTTCAGTGACTAACTGCGGCACCCATCATATCAACTAATTTTGAAAATGTATCTTCAAGATTGTGAAATAATTTGCGTATGATCAAATTCACTTTCAGACAGCGCTCGATAACTCAGTAGAAACAAGATGGCTCCATATGTCACTTAACTACGTTTTTCTGGAACCCTCATATCGCAACTCACTCTTTCTCGTATAAAAGGATAGAAAACAGCTCACACCATGTAAATGGCAGCAAATTAAAGTCTCTTTAACCTTGTGCCATAGTTTTCTCTTCCGACATGCTGGAGGGTACAGCCAATGAGTGATGTTGGGGTAAAATTCATCTCATTTTAATGTGCTCATCGAGGGCTGACTGCAATAAACAGTTATGCCCAATATACGTATAACATCTGGACATAACTGTTTATTGCAGTCAGCCCTCGTCATCATGGTTAGATGGTTTCATCCATTTACTTTTCTACTTCCTTTTCTTTTTAAGTCCTCCTTTCTCTGTATTCTTCTTTTCCCCAAAAGTCCAGCCTGTGCTGGTTTTTTCACACTCGTGCTCAGTACATCATATGACCGTCACTCAACAGAGTCCACTCCTCATTAACCCATTATATTCTGACTTTTCACTGAAATGTTCCCTTAAGTAGGTTTAAGATCAGTAAAAAGTATTTTTTTCATATTGTAGGACAGTATCGCACACGTGTTCTTAATCTGCTGTTTGCAGTGTTTCACTGAAGCTACATCACGCTTATATTCTGTATTAACATTTTACCCCAGGATGCCATGTTTTTATGGCCACATCAGACTGAAAAATCTTGAACTCATGCATCAGTTTATGCACATTTCACTGTACTTCTGTAAGACATATTTTGAGTTGTCGGAAACTTTAGGCTCTCCACTAGAATTTAAAATAGGCCAAAGTTCCACAGATTTGAATACGGCAGCCACATTTGAAGGACCCATAGATGGGTCCATAGGTTTTATGGAGCTTATACAATTTACAGTAGCTGACACATTCATCCAAAGTAGTTGATTCGACTGAGCAGTGATCTCCAAACAGGGCCCAACACTGATCTTGTTCTGGTTGCACTGGAGATTGACCCATCAACCCTCTGTGACCCCAGTATATCACATTAGCTGCCGAGCTGAGGGCTGCCCCAGAGCATTTTACAGAACCAGAGTCCATCAGTGCTATTCCCAGGATTACAGAACTCTGATGTCAGCACAGATTCATATCACGTGCGTGCAGATACATCCATAACTCTACCATCCCACCTCTACACACCTCCAGATCCAAATCACCTCTCCCAGGGTGCATCCCAACCCACTCTACTCTCCTCTATCCTCTGTAACCCATCCATCCATCATCCTTCGCTCCCCCATCCCTCCATCCCTACATCCCCCTCCTCTTCTGCTGAATCTGTCAAGTTCTTCACCCGCCACTATAGTGCTGGAAGGATAGAACCCCGCGGCTTTATCGCGGCCGAGCGTTCTGTATCTCAGCCTTCACTGATCGGTGGTACGGGTTACTCCACGGCTCACAGTGAGATACCAGAGCCTGGTTCTGTGGCTGGGGTCATTATTAACTGCAAATGCAAGGCCGATTCTTCAAAGTGACGGTAATGACAGGCCGCTACCAAATAGCATCAGATACGGTTATAGCGGCCATTACCGTCACCATCGTCATCACCATCATCAGCTCCATCACCATTGTGTTTACCCAAAGGAGTCGTTCAGAGGAGAGAGAGCGCTTGATATTCTGACATCGCCCTGCCATAGAGGACTCAGTAATGCTCTCTCCTGGGCCTAATGCTGAGCCTTCCTTTAATGTGTGAGATTCATTCCAATTCACGGCCATTTTAAAGGTTTATTTCATTTAGACAGAAATAATGATGATGATGATGATGATGATGATGATGATCAATACGATGATTTTTTTTTCTATTATGAAATCAACCCATTTAAACTCTCATGAGGATCTGCAATATTACCTATGAATTCAATTCATAGGAAAAGCTGTTTTCTGAAAATGTTGTTATTCCAGAGATAGGTTGAAGCCATTTTATATTTTTCATTACAGAAATTTCAGGGTAGGTGTCTGTATCATTTGGGAGTGAAGGCTTCAACTGTAGTTTCATACTTTTGTCTTTAGTATTTTAGCCATGCTAATTAAAAATTATTTGAAATAACATACATGAGGGCAACAGACAGGACTAGTATAGCCTAAAAAAATGCAAAAAAGAAATACCCAATCAGGCTCATAGTCTAATATTAAAATTAGCTCGATGATCTGAAAATATGCAAAAAATATTTAAAATTGGGAATGGGTGGATGCTTTTTTCACAGCACTACACGTACAGTATCTGGAGGCTGAGGGATCGTGCCTAAGTACCCACACAAGCTTGGGCCAAAACTGGAGCACACTGAAAATATTTTATCGAAAGCTGCGAAAATAGAGATCGGCGGAGACGACATATTCTTCGCCTCTTGTCCAGCAAGTCAGGCGTACAGCCCCAAAGCTCATTTCTGGATACAGGCAGTGATGGAGGTTCTGATTTTCATTGCAGAAACCATATTTTGCCCCATTATGTTTTATAGAGTATGGCGAGACAAAGCGCCCTATTTCATATTTGAGCAGCTCCTCTTGACAGCACTTCAATCTTTCTCAGTGCCAATACCTGCGACCAATTTCCCTGCTCAATCAGTTGACCACTGCACACAGCCAAAATGAGAATGAATTACTACACTTTACATTTATTTTCAAGGCGCAAAAGGAACAGTTCTAGCTGAAGGCCAAAAGCTGAACTCTTTACCTTAGTTTGTAAAATTGGGGAATTCGAGAAAGAGAATTTCTGCGTGGAGGCAGTGATAGAGACGGTGGAATTACGCTATGCCTGCAGTAAATGTACTGTCAACAAGCGTGCTGGGGCTTTCCTTCATACACACAGCAAAGCTACATTCTTATCGAATTACGGTATTCTAAATCAGATTCATGCATTTCTACAAATACTTTTTTTTTTTTCAAATTTAGCACTGTAGGGTTTCTTAAAACTTTTTGATTTCTGGCTTTAGGAAGAGATTTATAGAATGATCAACCATTGAGTTTGAATCATTAAACAATGAATATCAACAATTTCAAAAAAGAAAATGAGAACCACAATATCTAACCAGCTGTCGATGAATGTCAGCAGAGATGTCTTTCATGTTTAATTCCAAATAAACAAGAAAAGAAACAAGAAAAGCAAGAAAGGAACATAATATATCTTTATATATTGGCCCGAGAAAATTACACTTGCTGAGATAATTTAAGCCGCAACAATAAGTGTCAATCTATCAAGAAATGAGAGGAGTAAGATGCTGACAGCGGGCCTGCTTTCACATCTGCCTGTGAGAATTAACACGTGCTGTAACGTCAAAGTTGTGAAAACAAACAAATTTAATAAAATAAAGGCGATGGGTTATTTTCATGGGTATGAGGTGGAAACCAAAACTTGTATCCTCTGATGCAGGAATTTCTGTAGACATGGTATTTCATGTAGCCACACAGATGCCCTTTCTCAGTGCTTTCAGTACTAACTGAAGTGTAGGATTGAGGTCCATCTGGGCAACAGTGTCAACATTGTTATCATGGCAGTGGACTGACAGGATACACAGTGTTTTCAAAGATGTGGTTGGAGTCAAGCTTTGAGTCCATAAGATTATGTGTAATGCAGCCAAACACACCTTCACTGGTTAATCTAGCATTGTTTCTCCACATAGATCATGTTGCTCATCAAATCTCAAAATGGCATCTGGACAGGCCTTTTATTAATATCTCACTCTATGCAAGAAAATCAGTGGTTTCTGCTCCAAACTAATTTTTTGAATATCATTTCAACCCTCTCAGTTTTGCACCAGATTTAAATGGAGCACATTCATGAATTAATTAAAGAGCAACTGTTTGTCAGTCTTTAACACGTTGCTTTTGACTTATCAGCTGGCCATGGGCGTTTTTAAGAATTTCAATAATTGTATGTCAAGCATTTCACTTTGGCTAAATAAAACATTATCCAGTAACGTACTGCAAAATTAGGAAAGTTAATTCAGAGTTCAGAATTCATGTGATGGTCTGGGGCTGCTTCGCTGCTTCAGGACCCGGGCGACACGGCATAATTGATGGATCCATGAATTCTGCTCTCAACCAGAAAATCCTGGAGGAGAATGTCTACCCATCAGTTCTTGACCTAAAGCTCAAACGTAGTTGAGTTTTGCAGCAGAACAGTAATCCAAAGCACACAAACAAGACCAACTCTGAATGGTGCAAAAGAACAGAATAAAGGTTTTGAGGGGCCTTGTCAAAGTCCTGAGTTGAATTTGATTGAGATGCTGTGGCACAACCTTAAACAGGCAGTTCATGCTCAAAAACTCTCCAATGTGGCTGAATTAAACCAATGCTGCAAAGAAGAATGGACCTAAATTCCTCCACAGGGATACAAGGCGTGTTCAAAAAGTATCCAACCGTTGTTCATAAAAAATACTTGTATCCAGATACAACAAACTTACACTAATCTCCTCCAAAGTAGCACCCTTTGGCCACCACACACTTCTCCCAACGGTCCTGCCACTGTCGGAAGCATCGCTGGAACGCCTCTTTTGGGATGGCGCGCAGCAGGGCCGTCGCATTCTGCATGATGTCTTCTCTGGACTGAAATCTGATCCCTTTCAGGGGCATTTTCAGCTTGGGGAAAAGCCAGCAATCACAGCGGCACGAAGGCAACGCAGAACCTCTTGGTAGTACTCCTTGGTGATGGTTGATGGCCGGACCTGTGGGCAGCGGACAATCGGCAGCTCCATCACGATAACGCACTCTGTATCAAATGTGAAGAATGGGCGGGTGCATTACCATGATGGAGCTGCCAATTGCCTGGTTAAACACATCAGACTTGTTCCTCCCTTCCTAGAAAATGATGTTGACTAATACTTTACCCATTTTGAGAAAATTGCTGAAAATTTGAAATGGCCAAAAGAGCATTGGACAATGATGTTACAAAGTGTTCTTACTGGTGAAGCTAGGAAAATCTATAACCAGTTATCTGTCCAACAGTGTTATGGTTATGATTTTGTTAAATCTGCCATTCTGAAGGGTTATGAATTGGTCCCTGAGGCTTACAGCCCAAAATTTAGGAATTCTCGCAAGGAAGTCAGTCAAACTCATGTTGAATTTGGCAAGTTGAAGGAACAGTTGTTTGATCAGTGGTGTAATTCCATGAAAGTTGAGAAAGATTTTGACATGAGGCAATGAGGCAACTTATTCTGGTTGAGGAATTCAAAAGGCGTGTCCAGCCTGATATTAAGACTTTCCTTGAGGAGAAACAAGCCAATACTTTGCAAGATGTTTCCACCCTGGCTGATTGTTATGCATTGACTCATAAGTCTTCTTTTGTCCAGAAATCCACTTTTTCTAAATTTCAAAGCAAATCTCAGTCCAAGACTTCTTCTAATAACACTTCTAATGATTCTAAGGCCACTTCTGAGAGGAAACCTTCCAGTGAGAAGCAATCCTCTGATTCTTTACCTTCTGTGTCTTTCCAATACTGCAAAAAGCAAGGTCACCTTATTTCTGAGTGTTATGCTCTCAAGAAAAAACAACAACAAGAAGAAACCAAGCCAACTGCTTTCACTAAGAGAGAATCTCTTGAATCAAAGGTCAGTTTGTCTGATCTTCTACCTTCTGTGACTGATTCTGTTATGGAGGGTTTTGAGCCATTCATCACCGATGGTTTTGTCTCACTTTCACATGATTATTCCTCTTCTGCTCCTGTTCGAATTCTAAGGGATACTGGGTCTTCCCAATCTCTTATTCTTGCAAATATTCTGCCTTTTTTGGACAAAACGTCTACTCAGGCTAATGTCCTTATTCAAGGAGTAGAATGTGGTTTTACAAGTGTACCTCTCCATAATGTTCATCTCAAATCAGACTTAGTCTCTGGGCCTGTTACTGTTGGCATTAGGTCTTCTCTTCCTTTCAAAGGTGTTCATTTGCTTCTTGGTAATGATCTTGCTTGGGATAAGGTTGTACCCTACCCTGTTGTAACTGACACTCCTTTGATTGATTAAGAATCTGAATCTATAGAGGAGGAAATTCCAGACCTCTATCCTTCATGTGCAGTTACTTGTTCTATGGCCAAAAAGGCTATTCAAGATGATGCTGACCTGGACTTCAACCTGGCTGACACCTTCATTGGGCAGTCTTTTCATTAGGAACCTTGCAGTCCAGAGATGTCTGGGAAATCTTCAGACTTGTCCTTGTCAGGTCATTCTAATGACATTCTGTCTTGGAAACAACTTATTCAGGAGCAACAACAAGCTCGTGATCTAGCGCATCTTCTACCACAGGCTGCAAGTGAACAAGAGGCTACTCAAGTTCCTGTCTGTTTTTACAACAAAAATGGTGTGCTTATGAGAAAGTGGCATCCACCTCACGTTTCTGCAGATGAAGGGTGGATGATCACCCATCAAATTGTTCTTCAAAAGTCTTATCGTCAAGAAACTCTCAGTCTGGCCCATGACAATCCTATGTCAGGTCATTTGGGTATCAAGAAGACCCTTCAACGTGTCAGGAATCATTTCTTCTGGCCTTCCATGAGGTCCGATGTACAGGAGTACTGCAAATCCTGTCATACTAGTCAAATGGTTGGGAAGCCGAACCAGAATATTCCAAAGGCTTGACTTAAGCCCATTCCCGCTTTTGAAGAACCTTTCAGTCGGATCATCATTGATTGTGTTGGACCATTGCCGAAGACTAGATCTGGTTTTGAGTATCTACTGACTATCACGTTTGCTTCCACTCGGTTTCCTGAGGCAATTCCACTTCGTAATATCAAGGCAAAGACTATCATCAAGGCTCTTACCAGGTTTTTCTGCTTTGTTGGTCTTCCTAAGTCTATTCAGTCTGATCAAGGGTCAAATTTCATGTCTGGCATATTTCAACAAGTTATGCATGAGCTTAGTATTAAACAATACAGGTCATCAGCTTACCATCCTGAGAGTCAAGGTGCTTTGGAGAGGTTCCATCAAACCCTGAAGAACATGATAAGGACCTACTGCCTTGACACAGAGAAAGACTGGGATGAAGGTGTCCATCTTCTTCTGTTTGCTGCCCGTGAAGCTGTTCAGGAGTTTCTTGGGTTCAGTCCTTTTGAGCTCGTTTTTGGGCATACAGTCCGTGGAACTCTGAAGCTTCTGAAGGAAAAGTTGCTGGCCGAAGATGATGTCCCAATGAACTTGCTTCAGTGTGTCTCTGACTTCCGTAATCGTCTCTCTAAGGCTTGTGACTTGGCTAAGTCTAATCTCACAGAGGCTCAGGGCAAAATGAAAACCAGATATGACCTTCATTCCCAAGATAGAAGTTTCAAAGCTGGTGACAAAGTCCTGGCGCTTTTGCCAGTTCCTGGAAACCCTCTAAGAGCCCAATATTTCGGCCCTTACACTGTCCTCAAAAAGGTCAGTGATCTAAATTATGTCATTTTAACCCCTGGAAGGAGGAAACAAAAACAAATGTGTCATATCAACATGCTGAAAGGATACACTGACGGAGACACTCGGCAAAAGCCAGTCAATGTGGTAAATACAATTGAACTGGAAAATTCTGAAGAAGATTGTGACTGCCCCTTGGAAAATGAACCTGGTTCAGCCAAACTTGAAAATTCATACATGCTTCAAAATATTGACAGCAAGTTGTCCCACCTGGACCCTTTTCAACAACAACAGCTAAAGCAGCTCATATTTGAATATAGTCACATATTCCCTGACATTCCATCGAGGACTGATATGGTTTACCATGATGTCATCCTACAACATAATGCCAAGCCTGTAAAACAGCATCCTTACAGAATGAATCCAGAGAAGCAGAAATACCTTAAACAAGAAGTCAAACCAATTGATGCAAAAGCAAAAGTTATCACTGAATTTCCTGAACCTACAACTAAAAGACAACTAATGAGATTTCTAGGGATGGCAGGCTACTACAGAAAATTCTGTAAAAATTTCTCTATCATTTCTGAACCTTTGACAAATTTACTGAAGAAAAATGCAAAATTTGTTTGGGATGAAAAATGTCAATATTCATTTGACCAACTGAAAGCTATCCTCAAAAACACACCAGTTCTCTTCTCTCCAAATTTCAAAAAGGAGTTCAAGTTGGCTGTTGATGCCAGTGATACTGGTGCAGGCGCAGTTTTACTGAAAGAAGACACTGATGGAGTAGATCATCCTGTTTGCTCCTTTTCCAAAAAGTTTGATAAACATCAGAAAAACTATTCGACAATTGAAAAAGAATGTTTGGCACTTGTTTTGGCTTTACAACATTTTGAAGTCTATTTAACTTGTTCAGCTGCTTCCATCAAGGTCTTCAGTGATCACGATCCCCTCACATTCTTGCATAAGATCAAAAACAAGAATCAACGATTACTGAGATGGAGTTTACTTTTGCAAGAGTATGATTTAGATATTTCTCACATCTGGGGAAAAGATAGTTATTCCAGATGCACTTTCTCGCATGTAATTTTACTTTTCTATTTTATTGTGAAAATTGCACTGGTTGTTATGTATATGATTGTATAAGATATTTTATGTGTAAAGTTTCAAGATTGGACTGATTATAAAACCATGCTAATTTTAACAAAAGAAAGCTTTTTGCAAACCTTTCTTTTCTTAAAGAGGGGAGGTGTTATGTATGAGGATTTTATGTAAAGCACTGTTTATCATTTGTAAATGGAGATTTGTTACATACTATTTGTGCTGCCTTACTGGTCAGCTATTTGTTTATTTTGTTCATCATTTGGCACTCTCTGGTGGTATGTCTGTAGAAAAACATGATCTGATGCAATACCACTTGTTTGTGATGAAATAGACTAGTGCTTTTTAGAAGTTTCTGGCTTCTTCTTGCCTGGAGGGGGCCGGATCACCCAGGACTCCTGTAGATCTTTCCAGAATGTTGCTAGTCTATATAAATGCTGTGATTTTGTTCAGTGGAGGAGGGTTTTCGCTTTGGCATCAGAGTTACATAGTGGCATTAGAGTGTTATTATAAGATTACACTGTGGATTATTTATAGAAATTTTTGGACCAAATCAGTGAAGAATAAATTTGTTTAAGTTGTCATTGCTGGTTTTCTTTGTTGTGATTTTCAAGTCATAACAGTATTTAGACCTGTCTTAAAGTGACATCCTTTGAATCTTCGCTTTCATGGGCAGAAAGTTTTTTGTTGTCAACGTTGAAGATTTTTGTTATTTTTGCATGTTTTGCTTAAAAACTAAGAATTTTGGAGTGAGACCACTCTTGCACTACTATCTATATTTCAGAGGTGGAACTAACAATCTTCTGGCCCATTATCGCATGAATAGATTTTACCTTTTGTATGAAAAATATGGGTCTAACTCGGAAAATTAGAAAATCGGAGTTAGACCACTATTGTTCTGAGAGGCTCAATTGATCTAATTGGCTGTGAGATGCTCCACCACGTGCAATTTTTTTAGCATAATAAAACATGTTGAATCATTTTTTGCCCATGTCCCAACTTTTTTTGAAACATGTTGCTGGCATCAAATTCAAAATGAGCAAATATTTTTCTAAAGTTTAAAAATTTGATGTATTGCCTTCGAACCGTTTTCGATTAAATGTAGGGTTTAAATGATGTGCAAATCATTGTATTCTGTTTTATTTACATTTTACACAGTGTCCCAACTTTTCTGGAAATGGGTTTGTTAACGAATCATCTCCAGATATTGCAAATGTCTGAATGCAATTGCTGATGCTAAGTGTGGCTTACGAGGTTATTACATCTTGGGGGGCCATTATTTTGTCCCGTGAGTGTTATTGTCATGGTTATGGTTTTGGTCATGTTTATGTTCATGTTCAGTGTTCATGATTTTGTCTTTTATTTATTCTTTTTGGTTATTGTAATCCTCAGGTTTTTAGTTCATTCCATTTCTCAGTTCCATTGCACTTGTCTCCCCTGTCTTGTGATCTAGTTGGTTCAGTCCGTCTTCCTGGTCTGTGTGCTCACGTACTTCGGGTGATTTAAATGTATTCTGGTGTTTAACGTATTCCTTCGATTCTCGTTTACTTCCTTCGTCTTACTGTTCTGATTACTAACAAAACTAACATTTGTATTTTGTATCATAGTCTACTAACATAACTAATCCATGTATATAGATTACTAATTTACTAATGAGCACTCTAGTTAAATCTGTAAAGTTCTAGTCTCCGCCTCTTGCTCAGCTTTACCTGTCTCCCCCTGCGTTTCTGCGAGATCTCTCGCACGTGCTTAATTACTTTCCTACACTCGTTATCTGTGCACTAATGCTGCGTTCCATTTGTACTCGGAAGTCGGAATTTCCGAGTTCCGAGTCGGAAGTTTCAAATGGAACGCCCCCCGAGGTCGGATTTCCGACTCGGAAAGTCGGACAATCTTCACTACCCCCGAGTTAACATTTAAAGATGGCTGCCCCATGTGTAATTAGTAACAGTAATTAGGAGCCCCTGTAATATTCCGTTTATTACTTCTGACTCGTGTTTGTCGCATTAAATCAGCCGTATACTTTGTTCAACGTATATATATGGAAATCCACCGTGTTTGAAGGTTGCAGAAGGACCGCATATTTGTCCAGAAGTTGCTTATATTCGGACAAGGCAAACGTGAGAGTAGTTTTCGTAGACGTGACCATCTTGTTTTACTACTCTTCTTCCCGGTTTATGGCGGTTGGCAACTTTTTTCCGACTTTGTAACTGGAACGCTGATAACTCGGGTGGGACGTCATTCCCAGCTCCGACCTCCGACTTCCGAGGTAAATGGAACGCAGCATTAGAACTCCTTGACCGGAGCTGTTTAAATGTCATAGGCTGTCTGCGTGATTCCCGTCCGTGTCTTGGCTTTCGCCAATTTTCGTGGTTAGGGTTTCCCTCATATGATTCTCCCGTTGTAATTAGTCTGATCCAGCTCACCTGCTTCCTGCATAGCATGTGACTCCCCTCCCGTCTATTTAAGCAGTCTTTTCACAGCCTTGTCAGAACGTTGATCAATATTTCATTGTGCAGAGCGACTTGTATGCCATTGAGTATTGTTTTTCTTCTACTGGTTTGTCCAACTTCGATTCTTGCCTAGCCCTTTTTGTACTGTTTTGTCTTTTTGGATTTTGACCCTTTTTGTATGACTACGATTTCTGTGTTTGGATGCCCTGTGTATGACCCTTGGATTTGTTCATCAACTACGACTTTTTGCCTATCAATTTTGCACCTTTGCTCATCTGTCTTACTGGTTCTGACCCCTGCCTGTCTAGTCGACACTGTTTTTGGATTTCGTATTGTGGCTTGGCAATTCTTGTGTTTTTCGGCTTTGACTCGGACTCCATTAAAGGCATACTTTTTTTGGATTACTGTCTCTCGCGTGTGGTTCCTGAACTGTACCTCACAGTTATAGGTTTTGAATAACTCTGAACCCCAAAATGATCACTTAAAAGCTGTATTTTGTGTTCATTAGGGGTTCAAGCCCGTAGGGGTGAAACCCTATTGTTTTTGTGCTGGTTTATTTTTCTTCAGAAATGTTTTTGCAAATTCCCGTGAGATGGTAAATGGTAGAGACCTGAAATTTTGCACATTGGTTGGAAGTTGTGTGTAAATGCTGACCAAGGCATTTTTAACTCAATCGGCCTGATGGTGGCGCTATAATTCAAGAAAAACAGGTTTTCACTTTAAAGGTCATAACTCCTAGGCTGTAAGTCCGATTCACACGAAACTTGGTAAAGACATTCCTTGGTCCAATCTCTACAACTTTCCCATAAAGACCTCTAAGATCTGCCATATTTGATTGTCTGAAATTTTGAATTTTTTGAAAAACACATTTTTGACATCTCCTCCTAGGTCGTAGGTCCGATTCCTTGGAAGTTTGCTGTGGATCATCAGTGGACCAAGCTTATCAAAGAATGCGTAAAACTTGAAATCTCATTTCTTTTCCAAGATATTGACCAATGAACTTCAGCAGGGGTGTGGCTTAGCACATAAATGGACAAAATTCAACAATCATTGGGCCAATCATCGCAGAACTTGCAGAATATGTCCATATAAGTACCAGGAACATACCTTGACAGTTTCATGCAAATCGGCCCATAGGGGGCGCTATAACACAAATCAGACTATAAATCAGCAATTGTTTGTCCTATAGCCATAAAACTTACAGGATATATTCATACAAGTACCTGAAACATACCCAGAAAATTTCATTCAAATTGACTGATAGGGGGCGCTATAAATGCAAAACAAAGCAGCATGGTATAGCACAAATCAGACTATAAATCAAACTCACAGGATATATTCATATAAGTACTTGAAACATACTCTGAAAATTTCATTCAAATTGTCCGATAATGGGCGCTATAAATGCAAAACAAAGCAACGTGGTATAACACAAATCAGACTATACATCATAGTTTTTCCAATCATTACAAAAGTCACAGGATATGTCCACATAAGAACCTGAAACATAGCCTGTAAGTTTCAATCAAATCGACCAGTAGGGGGTGCCATAAATGCACAAAATAGCCTACTATAACACAAATCAGACTATGCATCATAAGTTGTTAGTCCAGTCATTACACTGGCAAAATAGGTCCACATAAATACCTGCAACACACTCTTAAAGTGGTTTTTGTCCCCCGCCACCACGATAGCGAGCGGAGCGGGGGACATTGTATTCAGCTCTGTCCGGCCGTCCATCATTTCCCGTTTGTTTTGAATGCGATATCTCAAGAATGGTTTGACCGATTCCATTCACCTTTGGTGTTAAGGTATATTGGTGTGATACGCCAACCCCAGTAGATTTCCGTGACCTTGGCATTATTCTCAAGGTCATTACAATCATTTGACCACTTACAAATTCCTTGTCAACATGATATCTCAAAAACGGTTTGACCGATTCCATTCATCTTTGGTGTCAAGGTGTATTAGGGGCGGGGGACATAGTATTCAGCTCCATCCGTCCACCCGGCCGTCCGTCCGTCCCGTCCCGATTGTTGTGAACGTCATATCTCAAGAACGGTTCGACTGATTCCATTCATGTTTGGTGTCAAGCTGTATTAGGGGCGGGGGACATAGTATTCAGCTCCGTCTGTCCATCCATCCGTCCGTCGTGTCCCGTTTGTTGTGAACGTGATATCTCAAGAACGGTTCGACCGATTCCATTTGTCTTTGGTGTCAAGGTGTATTAGGGGTGGGGGACATAGTATTCAGCTCCATCCGCCCGTCCGTCTGTCCGTCATGTCCCGTTTGTTGTGAACGCGATATCTTAAGAATGGTTTGACCGATTCCATTCATCTTTGGTGTCAAGGTGTATTAGGGGTGGGGGACATAGTATTCAGCTCCATCCGTCCGCCCGGCCGTCTGTCTGTCCGTCCTGTCCCGTTTGTTGTGAACGCGATATCTCAAGAACGGTTTGACCGAT
The DNA here is from genome assembly GCA_029692085.1 of Gymnothorax javanicus. NCBI lineage: Eukaryota > Metazoa > Chordata > Actinopteri > Anguilliformes > Muraenidae > Gymnothorax > Gymnothorax javanicus. The sequence goes on along the minus strand of CM056202.1, from coordinate 96,753,278 downwards.
TCCATTCACCTTTGGTGTCAAGGTGTATTAGGGGAGTGCTCACAGCCCACTCGATTTACGTGACCTTGCCATTATTCTCAAGGTCATTACGACCATTTGACCACTTACAAATACCTTGTCAACATGATATCTCAAGAATGGTTTGACCGATTCCACTCATCTTTGGTGTCAAGGTGTATTAGGGGCGGGGAATATAGAATTCAGCTCCATCCATTCGGCCGTCTGTCTGTCCCATCCCGTTTGTTGTGAACGCAATATCTCAAGAACGGTTTGACCGATTCCATTCATCTTTGGGGTCAAGGTGTATTAGGGGCGGGGGACATAGTATTCAGCTCCATCCGTCCGTCCATCCGTCCGTCCCGTCCCATTTGTTGTGAACGCGAAATGTCGAGAACGCTTTGACCGATTTTATTCATCTTTGGCTTCAATGTGTCATTTCATGATACGCGGACCCCAGTCGATTTCCGTCACCTGGCGGGGGACATGGCCACGCTTAGTGGCAACGGTTGTTAATTAAGCTGTTAAAGCTTTCAACTACTAATGGTCTTTCGTGGCTTGAACCCCGGAATTGCCGCTTGCGGCTATATTTAATTTTGTTTTTGTCATATATTAGAATTTTTTGGATGAGCTGAAACATTTAAGAGTGACACATATGTAAAAATAGAAGAGATTGAGAAGGGGACAAATACTTATTCACAGCACTGTAACAACATTGACTAAAACACTTCAGTCTTGTATTTCCAAAAAAAACTGAAATTCCATCCTAGTGCAAAGAATATGCATGTAAATGCTGACAAATTGAACCAGACACTCTCTACTTCAATCTTTTAATCCAATATTTTCAAATCCAATGTGCTGGAGTTTGGAAACAAGAAACAAAAATTGTGTAACTTTCCAAATACTTATGCACTCCACAGTAGTGAGAATGGGGTCCCCAGCCAGTTGAGTGATCCTGTGTAGTATGGCGTGCATCAAATATCCTGTTTAGGGATCTAACGTCCTGCAGGTTTACACTCCAACCCTAACAAATTACACCTCATCCATCAGCTAGAGCAGAGCTGCCCATCCCTGTTCCTGGAGGTCTACCATCATGTAGGATTTCACTCCAACCCTGACAAGATGACAGTGTCATCACTATATCCCACTACGATCAAGGGCCATAACTCAGTAAAAAAATATGCTCCGACATCCATTTTCGAACTCAACGTAGATCATGAGTAACTTATTAACCATATAAAATTTCACACATCTAGGTATAATAGTTTCAGAGAAATCTTGTCCCCATTGTGGCCCAGACGGACGAACACACGGACGCATGTATGGATGGACGGACCCCAATCCAATATCCCCCGTTGCACTTCGTAGCAGGGGATAATACTATAGAACCCTGATAAACACCTCATTCAACAAATAGACATCCTGTTTCGCCGCTAGTGGAGTCAAAATCTTCAGGTGTGTAGAGCTCCAGGCACAAGGCAGGTCGCCGCTTGAATAAGACATCTGGAACATTCTCCCTCTTACAGCCTCCATTATAATGAGGAAAAGAGAAGAGGTGCTCCAGCCGTCTCCTCTAATGAGATCAGGTGGTCTTCAGTCTCAGAGTTTACACTCTAGCCTAATGCAGCTCTTGTTACAGACATCAATACAAAATGCAAATGAACTCCAAGCCCCAAACTACTAACATCAAGTCTTTCCTAAATGCGGAGATATCTCCTTTCAATCATTACACCTGAGTTTTGTTTTTTTTTCTTCTTGAAACCATATGAAGAGCTTGTTTCCAAAATGCAATGTGCCGAAATTACAAAAATTGAGATAATACCATAGAGCTATAGCCCTGTGCTTCTTACACATGGAGCAAAAATCAATATTTGGAAATTAATACTATAATGTATGTTTTTTTCATGGTCAAAGTTTGTGTTTTTCTATCAAATGCAATAGGCTCCAACATAGAAAAAGCTGATTTACCTTAAATGAATAAAATGGATATATTGCGTTCTGGAAACAAGCTCTTCATATCTAAAATAGAACAGGAAATTTCAGTATAATTGATTCATTATTCTGAAAATGAAGTAGTGACTGCGCGCATGACGTTTGGCACTGTTTAAAATGCATGGAATGGCTCCATTACATTGATTCTGTGCATTGGACCTGCAGAGACAGTGAGAGTGCCTTTCCCCCTGCAGACAGGCAGAGACAGATGGATAAAGCTGCGGCAGAATCGCCAAATGTCAGGAGGCGCAATTTCACGAGGAAATGTGTGCGACGTTCCTTCCTCCTTACTCTCCCGACCGTGGATACAAAACACGCGGCCGCAGTTTCGCACATTACCGGCCACTACCATTGTATAGATCATTCGCTCTGTCTCTCGCTGCAGTTGTCATTATTATCCCATATTTATAACAATGAATTAGAGCTCTTGCTGTAAAACGAAAATTATATTTTTGTGTTACCATCACACTGCGAGAACAGCAAGTTACGAAAACTGCTTTCAAAAAACACTAAATTGCCACCTCTTTTCCCTGTCAGTGGATTGTTTGTGTGTGTGTGTGTGTGTTTGTGTGTGCGTGTGGTCCGTGTTTACCTATCCTTGTGGGGACATAATGCCCCCATAACACATGGAATTCCAGATTTCTTTATCTGCATGCGCGTATGTGTGTGTGTGTGTGTGTGTGTTGCACAGGGTCATGCAGAAGGGTGACAAACGACACGTATTATCTGTGAGAAATTATTCAAGTGACCCGGGTGCAGTGATGGAGATGAGATGTGCTTTCTAATGCTGGAGATGCAATCAATATCCTGTTTTATGCCAACAAACCTCACCCTCTCTCCTTGAGTGCTCTCTATCTCTTGATTTTTTCCCATCTTTATCTCATTTGTAGTTATTTTTATGCAGCTCTTTTTGTGTCCTGTTGTCCCACCCCTCCTCTTTTCCCCGATTTCTTCTCTGTGTCCTTTTTTGTGCTGTTTGCTTTCACAGACCCATAAATACTGGGTATTTACCAACAACTGGGCAGTTAATACTGATATTACCATGACAGAAAAACTGAAATTCTCAGAAACAAGTCTGCTATTAGTACTTATCAATTACAGTAAAGTTATAATCCAGCAGTAGTCAATGTTTCAGCATGATTAACTTTTGAGTTTAATTGTGAAAGAATTTGCTTTTTTTTCTTGTCAATGCCTCTCAAACCAAACCAATTCCGAAGCAACTACAAGGTCAATGCATGAATTGTAAGTAACAGGGAACCTGATTTTGAGTCCCCTGGGACTGTTTTTATAACACAGACTCAGTATTATTTTCATAAACCAGACTCAAGGCAGGTTTTGTAAACTAGACTCACTGAAACAAACCTGCATTTCAGTTAAGTAAGGTTAAGTTGGCACAAAAACCCCCCCTGCCAGGCAGCACTAGGTGGCACAGCTTGAGAAAAAATGCAGCAGAGGAAGTATATTGTCAAACGTCTGGTAACATTCGACATTTGATGCAAGGCTTCGCTTTGCCACCAGTAGGCGCTGGCTTTAGAAAATATGTTCAGCAAGCACGTTTACACAGACAGCAAAAACACGATATTAACCCGATTAAGACAATACTCCAAATATGACGCTGCCAAGCAAACAGCATGTTCTGATAACCTTAATCAGAATACGTTCATAGTTGGAGTAAGCTAAGCAATAATTGGATTAAGGCCTGGAATATTCCAATTTTATTCGCATTATTAAAGTGCACTGTTGACATGTATACACTTTAATCGCACTATAACGACCTGTTGGAATTTTTCAAAGCACTTTGTGACACATACCATTGTAAAAGTTTACAACGTAGCCCTAGCGACTAGTTTGTTTGCATGATGACCGCTGCTGTTAAAAAGAAGTCCCAACATTTTTGGATCGAGGCTGAAACTGTCTGTATGCTACACGTTCTGACGGTAATGAATACCATGAAGTTTTTGGATGGGTGCAAATGTAAATGTAAACATTTTTTAAAAGATTGCTGACCAAATCGAGGAGGGTTACATGCATTTGCAACATGTTAACAGCAATATGAATGGAATGTCCATAAGCAACTCATGTGAACACCTTCATCGAAATGTTATCTTACAGAGAATAAGGAAAGTGGTGTAATTATTGCTTTCCATGTAAGTAAACCTAATCGGTGCTGTACAATTGGCAGCAAGGCATGGTAGGCTGCATGACTAGACTGCTACATCATCGAAGGCTGTTCCATTCTAAAGGCACCTCAAACCCATTCAGCAACTGCATCAAATAAAGGACTATACTACACTATACTATACTAATACTAAAGGACTCCTTCTCTGTCGTATATCAACTTTGGGCAGAGTGCCACTAAAGCGTCAGTGTATGAGAAGTTGGAATGAGAATGTGTTGTAGTGAGATGACATGTCCCCAGTACAATATATCTATCATTTTCTTATATTGCCTGCATACCTTCAAACTCAACACAGAGCAGATCTCCACAGCTCACCTGCTGGGATCGCACCTCTGCACTGATTTTTCTGTACGGCTTGAAAATCCCTATGAAAAGCAAGGAAAATCCAGCTTGTGAAACAGGTCCATTGATGGGATTACCCAATCAAATGCAGCTCCGTCGGGAGTCAGAGGTCGAGGAAAGGTTGGCAAATCGGGTTGAAGAAGGAGACTGCGGAAGGATTAACCTGCTCGCATATCAAAGGATGTTTCCTGCATTACATTCCGCTCCATATTCCGCTCCGGCTTTTGAGTTAAAGGGGCAGGTTATAACAGTCCAGGGCTGTAAGACGATTCCTGTACCACCTCCCCATCTTCTCCATTCTGCTGACTCCTTACAATGCATCGATCAGTGTCCTTGCCCTTTTGGGCCGACTGAGGATGCTGTACAGAGGTTAATCTCAGTGCTGTCCCACAGGACGGGTGATGTCTGGCTTTTATGACATCACAGGGCCCTAAACTGGCCCCCAGGTGCCATGGTGCAGCATCAGTAAGAGAGGTTAATACCCAACCCATTCATCCAGCAGCCAACCCAGGGAGCAGCGCAGGCCCTGCTGTACGTCTGTGAGATAAACGTGTCCCGGAGAATCATTTCAGAGAGGACTGAGGCACGTATTTCACCACCACCGAGTCTCAGAGAAGGCAAAACAAACAGTTGCCGAGGGCGCCATTCATTTGGAGGGGCAAAGGAATGAGGGACAAGCAGAAAAAAAAGTGTCCCTAGAATCTGAATTTGTGTGGGTCATGGAGGGCATTTCGCCGCATTCCTGCGTTCAGCGAACCATTCTTTACTGCTTTTATCGTGGCATTTTTATGTAGGAATACAAGAATATTGTGAAGGAACAGCGTCTTGCAAAATGGATCGTATTGTTTGCGCGAACACTTCAACTAAGTGTTTTAGACCCAAGTCCCATGAAATGATTCCCCACACCATTACACAAGCACCACCATATTTAACAGTGGCTGCTGACATGAAGGATTGCACGCCTCATTTGAATCAATCCAAACATACACCCACTCACACACGTTAAAAAAGTAAAAAGTGACTCATCAGACCAGATTACACTTCTCCAGTGCTCAGGGATCCAGGTTTCAGGTTTCTAACAGTACTTTACGCACAGTGGTGTAAGGGAGGGTATACACAGGTATATAAGATATACTTTCCTTTATTTCTGCTAATTTACAGTTTTACCCACCAATCAGCCAAAAAGCCATTTAGGTACATAAAAGAATATACCTATTTTCTCCTTAGTGATAGACTCATCTACCTAATGGAGTATACCAACTCCGGGGACCATTACGCCACTGATTACGCATTTAAACATAAGCGTTAGATACAAACAGTCATAAAATGGCAGCCTTGCCACCAATAGCAGCTTTTTGAGGCTAGTCAGGAATTGTTTTTGTTTAGTCTGGTTCAGAAATAGATTAAAATTTTGGATATAATTTTGAGCAGCAGGTCTGTGATTAAAAGTATCTGTCCTATCCAGAGGCCATCTGTGCCTGTCGGAGAGCTTTGACTAATGGTTGCAGATCTCTTTCTCCACAGTTGGCCATATGTGGTCATACTTTCTGACTCTGATCCCGTTATCACTTTTAGTACCATATTTTTGTGGCCAACACATTCTTGATTTGGGCAACAACCACGTGGCCCTTTTGAATTCTGTTCCTCATTTTTCTGTCAAGACTTACTGTACTGTACCCAACAAACTAGCGTGCAAACCAACGAAAGTACCAATCAGACTTCCTCCTACCAGATATATGCTGAAAATTAGCAATCAAATTAGCAAGAATAGGCTAACGTGTGCATTTTTTATATTGTGGTTTATATACTTCAACTGAAGCCATTTTTCAGTGATAATTCTGGTATTTTGTGTTTATGCACATTATACTTTTATTTATGTTATCTCAGCTGTAATGCCCTAAACCTCTTTTATTTGTTGTGGTAGATTTTCATTTGCTTTTCAGTGATTTTGTACCTTCACGCCATGATGGGGAGGTCAACAGTAATCAGTGAGGGAGGGGAAATTCTTGCCTCACATGCTTTCTGCCGCGGTTTGGTCTTTTTTCATTCTCCTGATAAAGCCAGGAAAAAAACTGTATCCGACTAGACTTGACACGTCAGTATATTTACACATAACTAACAACATCCTACTACATGGTAACCGGAGCTGAACTTACGTAACACTTCCCACAACAACTCACATCTTTCAACAAGACCCACCGGCCAACAGAAAGCACATATAAATTCCTTTTATTTTTAGACGCCTTTTAAACAATACAACCAGAAGAAATAAGGCATTCAAATAAACCTAATTATGGGTTTTTTGAGCAATGATGATGTGCGCATCAAGAGACAATGATTGAGAAACAGAGAAAATATTATCCAAATGATTGAATGCTGATAAGAGATGTGGAATATTTGTGTTCAGAAAATGAGATTAGGCGCATCCAGAGACAATACCAGCTTTTATTAAAATGAGCAACTGTGTCATTTGCATAGTGTATATGCTTTGGGGGATATTTGATACAGCCATCTGGGGAGATTCCTAATTTGTGCAGTAAACTTCTCATCAAAAACCCATCTACATCAAGAGACCATCAAGCCCCGACTTATGGATATTGCGACATGCTATTTGAATGCATTCGTCTGAAGTACATAAATAATTATATTTCATTATGCTGAAAAATGTCCCTATTTTTACAATAAATAGTACTATGCTCTATTTCTCGAAGGGCTTTGCTGTATAATTAATGCATGATGAATAAAAATTCTCGATGAATTTGTTATTAGATTTGTGCACTTAACATATGGTCATTCATATTGTACAAGGCACTTGGACACAAGCCTCAGGCTCCATACCTAATTTGACAATTTATGGATGTTGGCTGGTAAATGTGCCAAAAAAAAAAAAATGTAAATCACTGATGATTACATAAACAGAAATGGGAATGATGAATAACACTAAGATAAAAGACAAAACGGATGAAAGCGATTTTCGAGCTTATTTGATTTCAAAGTCTTTTCAAAGTTCACTTCAGCACAACTCGAATTGCCCAGAGCAGATATTAAACATTCCCAATTTCTGCTGCATTTAAAATACTCTTGTTCAAATTATTCCTGCTGTCATATCGGCAAACGGTGACCTGAAGAGAACGCAGAGGCGGGTTTTAAGATTCCAGGCGAGCGTGCTTTAATTGAGTGGTCTGCAGCTCTCCAGCTAACAGTTCTGAGCCTGATGCAGATGTTCACAGAACATGAAGCGCAAGGACCTTCGCGTTAAAGGCCTTTTGAAGCACGAACTACTGGCAAATTGGGCACTTAGCTACCTGGTTCATTTGCTCCCGACTGAAAAGCAGCACCATACCCCAGTTGATCAGCGTGAAATCTGAAAGCGCGGATCTGCCGCGCGGGATAACGAACACGCAGGGCCGTTTGAAAAGATGGGGGAGGGGGAGCGGAAACACAAGTAATCTGCCTGCCTCTTACAAACCTGCCAGATTTCACAGGGGACTCCGCAGCACCGAAGCCGGCGAAAATCAAAGCCGCAGATTTCGCGTAGCAAACCGCTCGCTTCGAATCCGGGTGCAAATTAACAACTCGCAGTGCTTCTTCCGCACCAGATGGAGGACAGAATACTGATGTACGAGAAGTGGGATTAGCGGGAATGTTATTGTCTCCCGAGTCCCGATCCGCACTGGAGAAAGATGTTGAGGAACTAAAGTCTTTCCCACTACACGCAGGCCTGGACTGCGCCTGCACGGCCTGGAAAAAAAGCCGTAACGTGAAGGTGAACAAAACTATTGAGCCGCAGGGAAGTGAAAATTAAATCATGAAAAAGAGGCCTGAGTCATCTTGTGTGCACAAGTCATTAATTCATGCAGTGATCATGCTGTTTGTTTGTAAGCCATCAAGGATTTACATTAAGACAGAGTGATAACCTTTGAGACACTATTTGTAAGTTATTTGATACAATAGAAATTAGGAATCCATTAGTAAATGCCAGTGGAAAAAGTGCACCATTCAGCATAATTTCTTGCAGCTAAATTAGCAGGCCTTGCGGTGGATTTAAAAAGTTTACCGTTTTTCTCATCCCTTGAGTTCCTTAAGGTGAAACTCTCTTATTCTGTATGAAACAGAAATTTCCCACATAAAGAGTTCTTTTTGCTGGTGTCCAGGATCTACCAGGTTTCCAGATTAATCCCACAAAGGCCTCTCAGATGGGTTTACAGTATAACAGATTTACGGAGCACGAAAGCGAACAGAGGAACAATCCAGGGCAAGCGAGGGCGAGCTAAGTTTGGGGATTCTCTGTGCTACACGAGGTTAGCAAACAGCAGAGTAATTGAAGAGATATGCTTCCATGGGAAAGATCTGAGCTAGTTTGAGGTTGTTGTATTAATAGTGTATGGTGGCAGGCATGGGGTTGATGTGCGAACATCTGAAGATATATATGCGCTTATTTGAACCCCGTGGGGTAATTTGTCCTCTGCATTTGACCCATCCTATAGTCAGGAGCAGTGGGCAGCCACAGAGCAGCGCCCGGGGACCATCTGCAGTTCTAAAGCCAGTTCCTTGGTCATGGGTACTAGTTGGAGTGTTCCTATGATGCATGTTTTTTGTGGGTGGGGTAAACCAGAGTTCCCGGAGAAAACCCACGCAAACACGGGGAGAACATGCAAACTCCTCACAGAGATGCCCCAGGCCGGAATCAAACTCACAACCTTCTTGCTGTGAGGCCACAGTGCTAACCACTATGCCACTGTGCCGCCCATTTCTTTGTCAGATGATGGCCTGACAAAGAAACAGTCTTCACTGGCACTCCCTACAACGAATTGGAAAAATCATTCGCAAAGAATGGAAAGAAGAATACTTATGACACATAAGGAGAAGACTGGAGCGATATTTCTGTCAAGAAATATACATGTCTAAGCAACACATTCTCATCCCAACTCGTTATACAGTGACGGTTGCTGACTGAGCGTCTATATATAACGAAAAAAACACTCCTGGTTATGGATAGGGCTTGGGTTAGGGTTAAAGAGTCTGGTTCATTTTGATATTAGCGTCAAATGAGGATACCAAAAGGGTCTTTTTTTGTTGTGTATTGACACTTGGTCTGCAAGCGTCACTATATGACAAGTCGAGATGAGAATGGGCTCGTTTCAGCGTGGTCGTGGAATGCTGAATCACCAGGTTAGTCATACAGTCTTGTCAATCAGCCACACGTAGCATTAGCTTAGCATTCCGAGAGTGGCAGTTATATTTACCCCAACACTCTGGGGCCAAGGATATTCCACAGCTGGGACATCGGCTAACTTGGTCTGGCCCACAAAGGCTAAGGCTTGGGCAGCTGTATATTCTGTTTACTGTTGCCTTTCCTTATTTTGTGTTCAAACCACATTATACCCTTGAAGAGGTTCCTCCAGACTTCATATTGTTCCTTTTTATTCTTTTCATCAGACGTTTATTAGATTTCCTCGGAAGGAACACAAAAACAAACAAAAAATGGTTCTTCTGCGAGATGCTACTTCGATCACGTTATGGGTACTGAAGTTGTATTTCAGCTAGTGGATCTAATAAATGAGCCCCAGCACTAAGATTAAAATCTATTTTTTATGAGCTTTACAGAAGCAATCAAAAGCTTGTTCTTTTAAATGTACTGCCTCGGCTACGCGAACGCACACCCACCCGCTGAGGACCGCTGATAGAATCTTATGTGAGATTTTTGTTGAAAAATGAAAGTATTGCTCTGGCACAATATGAGAGAAAAGCAATGTACTATTTATTTCTGTTTTCATCTCCCCTTGAATAAATCATAACCCAATGAGAAAACTGCTGTAAACACTGTCTGGAAATATAAAGCTTTCACAACATTTCTTTAGCCCCAAAGTAAAAATATAAAGTAAAATCCACACAGTGCGGTCTCTGGCCAGATAAGGGAGAGGGAGTCTCTACTCAGTGCCTTTCTGAATTCACAAATAACACAATATTTGTCTTTGTACCGACACATCCTGAACTCTAGCCACAGGGACAGTTACATTCTGTATCTGGAACCTATTTATAAAGCAGATACATGTGGTAACAGATGCAAGTACACACCTTGGTCAAGCGTGGGAATCAAACCTACCGCTTTGTGGTTACAAATTCATATCCACATTCCTGTAAGCGCAAATATCCAACTCCACGCAAAAGCATGTGGTCAGTCTGGCTGTTGCTCTTAACAGTCAGAAGTTCTAATGCCTCTCTTCTAGGTTTGTTTAACTCACTTCAACAGTGTTTCAGTATAGTTCAATTCAACTCAGTTAGAATTACGTAGCACTTTTTACCACGGGATTGTCACAAAGACACTTCACATACGAGCTGTTGCCTAGCCTGATCTTCTTAACCTGCCCACTGTAATCATTTCTGAATGGACCCTCGTCTGTAGCGTTATACCTGCTGCAATTAAATCAATCAAACACGCAGCCATCAGGCTGTTGGAATCTGAAATAGCCTTTGCTGCCGTCTCAGACATCACTGCCCATTCAGTATCGCCAGGAGCATTCACGTCCCACGGCTCGGCTCGCTCTTTTACGGCCGACTCCATTTCACTAAGGAAATGCAGGCAGATCATTGAGTTTTCCACACTAAGAGCTGCCGCCGGAACGACGGTCGAAGCTTTCCATAGTACTCCCACAGGCGGTAAAACTGTTTCAGTAATGATTGTGCCGGCAGAGAGGAGTCAGCAAACCCGCGAGGACAGGCCCGCTCAAGACGAAAAACAAGAATCAGAGCTAAAGGAGGGATCTGCAACTGATGATAGACAAATTTGCCACATCGTTATTTCATTTACCTCCATCAAATATAAATTTGGCGCCTAAACTGGACTGGAGAATCTCCAATTCCTACCAGAGTTTGGAACATCCAGTTATCGGCAATAGTTTACGCATTCATGCGGTGCTCATGCTGTCAGTTTAGAGAAGAGTTGACATCTGCAGTTCTCATTTTAAACACTTGGTGTCACTAACAGTATCCCTTCGCACCCTGGACTATAGTTAAGGTTGTGCTATCGTGGAGTCAGTAGAAAGACCGTCTTTACGAGGCTTTTGCACACAGTTAGTTGGTCTACCAGCAGGGGTCACTAGACAACAATTGACATGGACTCCCAGCCCCACATACACGTGACTATCCTTATCTTGTTTTCAGATCCCGTACAATGTGGTCTGGCAGATCTGACTCCCTACCAGTCATAATGCATTCCCTATACATTCTCAGCTAGTGCGAACATGCGATTCTCATTATCTGGACGATGTATCCAGAAGCAGATTACACACTAACGCGAGGTGTAAATGGGGCCCAAACCAAAAGAACTCTGTTGAATCCTTTTCAAAACAGCCGCTGGCTGCACGTAACCTGCTGCGTTGTCTCATAAGAAAACCGCATGTGAAGTAGAGCACCTGTGTATTTATGGTCTTTAGAGTACACAAAACCAAAATGATGCACTTAAATCTCAGCTGGGCAATCTTTGTATTGTGAGATGAGCCATAGTTTTGTTTCTGAATTCTCCAATAAGTGATGTAGAAGGTTTATCCAAATCTAATGAAATCTGTAACATTTCAAAATTAATATTTACTGATACTTATATACTCCAAAATCAGACATACTATCTGAAGATAACATATTTGGCATATTATCTGAAGAATATGGATGGATGGATGGATGGATGGATGGAATATGAATTCATAGGTGTTTCAATGTCCATCAAGACAGCACCTATCTTCCTTAGGCCCTTTGAGCACATGAAGTAATAAGTGTCTCATAAATTAAGCCTCCAAAACAAATCAGTTTACCCCTCATTCCTGTACGTTTTATGGAGTGAAAAAGCAGAGCTTGTCTTGATAAAGTATACCTGGAGTAATCTGGCATTTTAAAAGTAGGCTCAGCGCACATCTCCATCCTCCTGAGGCCAATTTTAAACAACAGTCTGACACACAAAGCCTGCCTGCTGGTACAGTTACACGGCTGATAGGCGCCAAACAATTCGCCCCGAATCTGCTTCAGGGGGAACTGCGTGTCGACTGTGTGGCATTTTCCAGGGAACTAATTGATAAACATTGGGTCAAGGCACATAGTCATTCTCCAGGACTCTTAATCAAAGCTGACAAGGCCTTGTGTTCGTGTTTGCCGGGAGGGCCGCTAATAAACTGAAAATCCGCCGTGTTGCATAGCAGCGGTTTCGCCCGCACCCTTTCGGCGGTCAGCCTCGCTAGCTCGTTCAGGGGATGTCCCTGAAGCAACCGCGATTCGCTCGCAAACACTGCCTCAGCTCCCGGCTTATAGGAAACTGAGAAATTATTTCAGAATAATAATTTTAAAATAATAATTAAAAAATGCAAGCTGTGTACGCAGGGATCAATACCTGTCTGGCTTCGAGAGGTCGGTCGATACTTTTGTGAATCCGCAAAGTCAGAGTCGCATTATTATTTATTCGCTTGTCAGACAGTCAGCGCATCTCACATTACAGATTTTGTGTGTCATCCATTTACAAAGCCAGGCGTTTACTGAAAAAAGTTTGTGTACGTGTGATAGTGGGTTTATCTCCAAGAATCAAAGCCAGTTCTTCAATTACTACAATATCAAGCACCCACTGATATCTTCATTCTTTGAGGCATTAAGCAATGATGGAGGTATGGCGTTTATTAGTATCTGGTTTTCTATAAGTTATATATTTCTATAAGTTCAGTTATTGCATCTGATGTCTAAACACAGGTCTGGCCTCACAGCTCAGAAAGGCATTCTTAGGACAAAGATCAAATTAAACTGCCTAAACAATGAAATAACTTTAAAGTGACTTTATTATGGCACACACATAAGACATCTGTATAATATTTCAATAATTTCACCATTTAAACAGAGTTAACCTGAACAGTTTCAGTAAACTCCTTACATTTCCTTCAACAGCAGGGTGGCACAGTCGGTCGCACAGTTGCCTCAAAGCCAGATGGTTATAGATTGAATCCAGCCCTTTTGTGTGGTGTTTGCATGTGCTCCCCATGTTTACATGGGTTTAATCCCACAGTCCAAAGACATGCATGCCAGACTAATTTGAAAGAATGTACTTAGATGTGAGTGGTGTGCGATAGTGGTCCCAGGAGAAGTTGGTATACTGCGTTATGTAGGTGGGTAGAAATTGGATACACTATCCTATGTATTTCAATGGCTTTTTGGCTGATAGGTGGGTATACTGTACTGTATGGACAGAAAAAGATGCGGGTTTACTCTGTATATCTGAACAGACCCAACACTGCACCACTGGTGATCCCAGCAATGAACTGTGGACTGTTCACGGTGTGATTGTGACTCTTCCCCACAGTACGCTGGGAAACGCTGCAATCCAGATCCTAATGAGCAGGTTTGATAAATAAAAAATGGATGTTATTTGTCAAATTGCTGCATATCTGAAAGGCAATATGAAGTTGTGAATGTCTAAAAATTCCATTTCAAGGGTATGTTTGTTGTATTTTTGGAAATAATTTGGCACCCACCATGGGAGATGTGTACAGTCGATTCCCAGCCTAATTTTGAAACCCGATTGTTCCTCCCACCTTGTTCATGAGGCTGCCCTCTCTGAAAGATCACATTGGCATCAGACATGCTGCTTACTTGTGAATACACAGCTCAGCATCCCAGGGTCAACAAAATGGTGGTCTCCAATGAGGTCACTCAGAGATCACAGTAATGAAACCGCGAGAGCTCAACACTGTCATTTAACCTTCAGTTCTGCTCAGTTTTTGGACATAATTACCATTGTGTGTATATCTGCAGCACCCAAAAACATAATAATAATTATGATAATCATAAGAAGCCTCAGGTATTGAGCTTCCAGGCTTTAGAGAAATACCTGGGGTTCAGAAAAATAATAGATGTTAGAAAAATAATTTTAAAAATGGATAATCTTTCACCAAAAATAAATGAGGTAAACATTGAATGCAAGGGTTACATTTATGATCTATAAAGTAATTTCTACTGACCGAATTTGAGAAAATGGGTTCTAAACTCTTGAGCTGTCTTTTTTTAAATGGAAAAAACTGAATATAATGACAGAAATTAGTTCAGATTTTCTGCTTATTGAAAGCCCCATATTAATCATAAAGCGTTGACAATATGAATAATCATTGCAATCAGGTTTAAGTCAATAAACAAGTCAAAAAATAGCTGAAATGTGCTGGTTATAACTGTAAACAAAGGTACCATGATATCGTGTCAACCAAATTAAAATTAAAATGCCGATGATGCTATTTACAGTGATAAAAGGAGTTGGTAGATTACACTCAAAAGGAAAAAAAAAAAAAATATGAGTTCATCATTAATTCACAACAGTAACTTGGCTTACTTAAACTCAACAGACTGATCTCTTTTGAAGGGGAAAAGGTATCTGCTATTGAAGTCTTTGTAGCTTATACCTCGCAGGCCACTTTCTGCTTGGTGATTCTATTGTCTCCAATGAATCCAGATGGTAATTCCACCAGAGTTACAAAGGTTCTTGGCTCCACCATCTTGAATGTATAGCCTACAGCATATGTGAAGAGCATGACCCTTATATGAACTTCTTGGGCTCCATACCAGAATACCCTCCAGACACAACAATAACGTTGTGTGTGTTTTTTATCATTCTCTTTCATGTTGAACATAATCATGAAGCGATTGAATGATACAAACGAGTACAGAGCGCAACAAGGCAGCTTATTTCTCCCAGGATTTCACACTGAAACCCATAATTACACATATAAGGTCACAGCCCATGTCTTTCAGCCGTGTTTTGTTTTGCAGTTTTTTGTTTCTTTGAGTTTTTTTGTGTCCCTTTCCGCAGTTTGTTTGTTTGTTTGTTTGTTTGTTTGTTTGCTCATTGTGTCTGCATTACCTGCACCTGTTCCTTCTGCTCTCATCCCCCCTGTGTCGCTCTCCACTCCTGATTCTCATTGTGTCCTTGCTGTCTTTGTGTGAAGGAGCCTATCTTTTGTCTTTGTCCTTTGCCTGTTGTGTTGTGATTGCTTTCTAGGCATTTTCCGTGGTTTTTCAAGTTCTTCAGTCTAACTTTTGCTTGTCCTTTCATAACAATCAGACTTCTCTGCTTTGCCTTGTTTTCTTTTGTGCCGAACTTCACCTGTATCCCAACCATTAACCCCATAAAACCTATGGACTCACACATGGGTTTGTCAAATGCAGCTGCTGTATTCAAACCTGTGGAACCCATTAGATTCTAGTGGAGATCCCAAGGTTTCCAATGACCCCAAATATGTCCAGCTGAATCACAGGGAAATGTGAGTGAAATGATGAACAAGGTTTAGATATTTTCCATTTGATGTAATGCTGAGACCATAAAATATGGCGTCCTGGGTTTGAATAGTTCTCTCGGTATAAGTGTGATGTAGCTCTAGTGAAGCACTGCAAACAGCAGATGCAGCATATGTATGTGCTATTGTCCAAAAATATAAAAATATGAAATAATTAAGCTTTTTCTGACTTTGGGCCAACATAAGGGAAAACATAAATGAGTAGTTAGAGTTTAAAAAGGTTAATGTGCTGGAACTGCTACTCCTGAGTCTGCCATTGCTTCCTGGTTTCCAACCCATAATAATTCAGACCTTAAATTTTTGATGTCTGAAGTTTGAACATCAAGCATAAACAGAGAGGGCGTACCTACACTTACAAAAGCCTCTTTACTGGATTGTTAGCAATGGGGAAGCAAGACTGCATAACTGTCAGCCTGAGCTTCATGAAGACGTATTCAGCGACTACAGTTGCCTACCTTTGATGACTGTGGGTCGTTTACAAGTGGGTACATACTCTAATTCACTAATTGACACATACCACTCAAAAAAAAAACAGAAACATTCAGTACGTCATGACATTGTATCATTGTATTGCATTAAACTAACAATGCTAGTGATGCCATTCAAAGCAAAAATAAATTAAAAAATAAAAAGTTGGTAGAATGCACAAATTAAAAAAAAATATATATATCATCATTATATAGGTCATCATTAATTCGCAACAATAAATTGGCTAACTTAAAGGAAAAGAAAATCCTTTTTTCAGCTTTTTGCCCAATAAAAGAACACTGCCTTGACTATTCAAATATGTTCATGGATATTTTTTGAAAAACATTTTTAACGACTAAATCAGCTCGAGAAGATCAGATTTATATGTTTTGTGCGGTGCGCCATGTTTGTTGGAATCGGGGAAACTTGCTGCGTCACCCGGACACCTGAACTCCTGAGCGCACAGAGGTCATAAATGAAATAGAGCCAGTGGCGTAGCGAGAACTGAAAATTTGGTGGGGCACAGGACACCCCTTTAACATAGTTATTTGTCCTGACTTGTTCTCAGTCATTTTCATAATTATCAATATTTTCAATCTGAGAACACTCCACACTATCAAGGTGTTGCTAATTCTCCCCGTTGACAACAATCATTCAAGTGGACATGTAATTTGGTGCATTTAAATGAGCTTCATTTAAAACTGCAGACCTGCCAACTCTCGCGCATGAAGCTTGAGTCTCACACTTTTAAGTGGCATATCACGTTCACACGCAGAAGTCAGCAATCTCACACTTTATAACTTTATTTCGGAAAACAAAATTATATTTAATTGCCGATTTCCACATTTTAATCAACCTACGCTGTACCGAGAGTGAAAGGCGAAATTTCATTGGAATCAGTCGCGGATGAGTCATTATTCAATCAACACGTATTTAAAGATTACCACGCGCAACTGAAGTCCTTGTGCTCGTAAGTTCTTCAGTCTCATGTACGTTTCAGTAGATTTCTCCTTTAGTAACATGGAAACCTATTATGACGCAATTCGCAATTCTCACGCCTCTCTTTTCTGAGGGGTAGGAAGCTATAAAATTCCATAAAGGCATTTCAAATGGTCTTTTATTTCATTTAAACAATTTAAACAATCATGAACTGCAAGTTAAATCACTTGATGTGTGGAAAAGGTAGCACAGAATTTCAGAGCAGTTTGTCTTTCGTAAAGCATGGGCCTATTTTTGAGTAAATTCTTTTCCTGTACTGAATTTAGCCCATTATTTTGTCGCCGTTAGATCGCGTGGGGGAGAGAAGCTGTGTCCTCAATTGTCAATGGATTATTACTATAATTGGAAAATGTGTCAATGAAGGAAGTTGATTGTGAACTGGTCAGGACTAGTTGTTGTTATGAAGGGATATTCTGTGGGCACCTCTATCTTATCAAGTCAGTCTTCACTAAGGGAAATCATTTCAAGCTCATGCCCAGGGGTAGGCCGAGCAGTGGCGCCTGCAGAAAATATATAGTGAGGGGGCCAGATGGGGCCAGAGAATATCATGAGGGTGGCCCACGAAATAGGATACATAAGGATTTTCCCGGTACGCAAATTAATGCAAAGACACTATTTTATTGCACAATAAATTGTATACAGTTTAGTCTTATCATATGAATGTCAGATTATGATATTCACATGAGATCAGTTCAGGAACCCATCAAATAACATTTTGAATGCATCACCTCCAATCAGGCTATGAGTTGCTTATCATAAATATTAGCTGACAAAATATTTATGTTTAGCACATTGTATTTTACATCCCCAATTCCGAAATGGTTGGGACAAAGTGTAAATTGTGAATAAAATCAAAATGCAATGACTTTCAAATCACACCAGCCAGTATTTTATTCACAATAGAACAGAGATAACATAGCAAATGTTGAAACTGAGAAATTTTACAATTTTATCCACAAAATGAGCGCCTTTCAAATTTGATGGCTGCTACACGTCTCAAAAAAGTTGGGACAGGGGCCTGTTTACCATGGTATAGCATCCCCTCTTCTTTTTAACACCAAGTGGAGACGTCTGAGCATTGAGGAGACAAGTTTCTTGAGTTAAGCCAGTGAAATTTGATCCCACTCTTGTTTAATACAGGCTTCCAGCTGCTGGAGAGTTTTGGGTCTCCTTTGATGGACCTTTCGTTTAATTATGCACCAAATGTTCTCAATCGGTGAAAGATCAGGACTGCAGGCAGGCCAGTTCAGCACACGGACTCTTCTACTACGAAGCCATGCTGTTGTAATAGCTGCAGTTTGTGGTTTTGCATTGTCCTGCTGAAATACACAAGGCCTTCCCTGGAATAGATGTCGTCTGGAGGGGAGCACATGTTGCTCTAAAACCTTTATATACCTTTCAGCATTCATGGTGCTTTTTAAAACATGCAAGTGCCCCACTTTATATGCACTAATGCATCCCCATACCATCAGAGATGTTGGCTTTTGAACTGAACGCTGATAACAGGAGGGGTGGTCTTTCTCCTCTTTAGCCCGGAAGACACAACGCCCATGATTTCCAACAAGAATGTCAAATTTGGACTCGTCTGACCACAGGACACTTTGCCACTTTGCTACAGTCCATTTTAAATGAGCCTTGGCCCACAGAAAACAGCGGCACTTGTGGAACATGCTCAACAATGGCTTCCTTTTTGCATGATAGAGTTTTAGGTGGCATCTGTGGATGGCACGACGGACTGTGTTTACAGACAGTGCTTTCCTGAAGTATTCCTTGGCCCATTTAGTAATGTCAATGACAGAATCATGCCGGTGAGTGATGCAGTGGCGTCTGAGGGCCCGAAGATCACTTGCAACCAGTAAAGGTCATCGGCCTTGTCCCTTACGCACAGAGATTTTTCCAGTTTCTCTGAATCTTTTGATGATGTTATGCACTGTTGATGATGAGACCTTCAAAGCCTTTGCAATTTTACGTTGAGGAACATTGTTTTTAAAGTATCCCACAATTTTTTTTACGCAAGCCTTCAAAGGTTGGAGAGCCTCTGGCCATCTTTACTTCTGAGAGACTCAGCCTCTCTAAGACATCCATTTTATAGCCAATCATGTTACACACCTGATGCCAGTTAATGTAATTACTAAAATGTTCTTTCAGCTGATTCTTTTATATATTAATTGCTTTTTCAGCCCTTGCTTGCCTGTGTCCCAACTTTTTGAGACCTGTTGCAGCCAGAAGATTTGAAATAAGCCCTTTTTGTGGATAAAAATGTAAAATGTTTCATTTTCAACATTTGAAATGTTATCTATGTTCTATTGTAAATAGCATATTGGCTCATGTGATCTTGAAGTCGTTGCATTTTGATTTTATTCACAATTTACTCTTTGTCCCAACTATTTCGGAATTGGGGTTGTGTATTATTTACAAGTATCTACTGCTAATCATATGATTTCAAGTATCAAGATTATAGATGACCAAAAATTTGACAAATTGGTAAATCACGATTAAAGTGCTCCACAATACGTTAAAATAGCACAGAAACGGTCTGCTGCAGAAGTCCAATACTCTATTTGTGAGGCCTTGGCTTTGGTGACTAATTCTGTGGATCTGAGAGCAAATTTCGTGATATCAGAAAGTGAGGACGATGTCCGATGTTACTAACCCAAAAACACAATCTGCTTTGTGACCATAGACTGTTCGTGACACAGGCTCCTATTTGAGGCATTGCGCTGATTTGCGTGGTGGCCGCAGCCCCCCCTGGCCACCCCTTGGAGGCGCCATTGGGTCCGAGTTTCCCGTTTTGTTGGAGCAACCAACAGCCGCACACAGAGGCATTACCAATGATTTTGTCGCTCGGGTTCTCATAATGATTGGTAATATCGGACGTTGATCAATCAACATAAAATGAAGCTGCAGCAGGAGTGATAATCAAGACTAATTTGTATACACTTTATGTAGATCAGCTGATTTCCTGGTGTCCAAGTGCGTCAAAACATCCGGGACATTGCCACACAAAGTATTTTTGGATTGGCTAAAATATTGGAATGACGACATTCATGAACTTGTGCTAATTAGTTGCATTTCAAAGGTTTGAGGTTTGATTACTCGGTACAGAAAAATTGCAAAAATTTACGGAAAATATTTAAGGAACGAGAAGAACGTACTTTTTTTGGGTAAGAGCTGAAAAAAGGGTTTTCTTTTCCTATAAACTCAACAGACTGATCTCTTTTGAAGAGTAAAAGGTATCCGTTATTGGAGTCTTTGTAGCTTACACCTTGCAGGCCACTTTCTGCCTGGTAATTATATTGTCTCCAGTGGCATGAAGCCCAAATGAATCCAGATGGCAATGCCACTGGTGTTACGATGGATCTTGGCTCCACCATCTTGAATGTATAGCCTCCAGCTTAGGAGGCGACATGACCCTTATATGAACTTACTGGGCTCCATACCAGAATACCCTCCAGACACACAATAACATTGTTTGTTGTTTATTATTCTCTTTCGTGTTGAGCATAATCATGACACCATTAAACAACACAAACGAGTACAGAGCTCAACAAAGCATCTTATTTCTCCCAGGATTACACACTGAAACCCTTAATTACATATTTAAGGTCACAGCCCATGTCTTTCAGCCCAAAGTCTTTTTTGGCGGTTTTTTGTTTGAGTTTGTCCCACGTTTTTCTCCGTAGGTTGTTTCATTTTTTTTGTTCATTGTCTCTGCATTACCTGCACCTGTTCCCTTTGTTCTCATTCCCTTTGTGTCTGCCTGCACTCTTGATTCCTATTGTTTCCTTGCTGTCTTTGTGTGTATAAGCCTCTCTCTTCTTTGTCCTTTGCCAGTTGTGTTCGCTTTCTAGTCTTTTTATGTTTTTTTTTTTCTTGTACCCCAGCCATACTCTAGCCAGTCTTTTGACATTAACCACCCTAGTCTACATTACCTTGTTTTCCTGTATGCCGAACTCTGCCTGTAGACCACCCACTAAAGTGCCTGCATTGCTACTCGTGGTCTACAGGTGGTTCCTGGTTTCCATCCCATTTTTTTTTTTTTAACTGGGGAAATCCCATTGAGAATTTTTCTCTTCTCTTTTTGAAGAATGCTGCAGCGTGCAATTCCAGATAGAACAGTCCAAAGTGAGGAGGAACAGAGAGAAATAGGGGTAAAGCTCCTGGAGCAATTTTGGGTTTAAGGATCTTGCTCAAGGGCCCAACAGCAGAGTTCTTCCTGACTTCATCTCTCCAGATCAACTCAGAATCTCCAGCCCCACCAGGTGCTTGAACCAGAAACTTTTTGGTGACCAATCAAGCAACCTACCACTAGGTTACCTTGCCGCCCAAAACCAAGATTTCAACTGACAAAACCAAAGCCTACCTGCGCTCACAGAACTCATTTTACTATATTGGTAAGGCTACATAACTGTGAGCCCGAGTGTCATGGGAGGTATTCAGCGATTACATTTGCCAACCCTTACTGACTACGGTGGCATTCACTGAAAATTGACACTTAGCACTCAGAAAAAAGCACATACACTACTTTGAATATTGAAAGTCAGAAGTTTGTTCCTCTTGTCTTTAAACATTTTTTACCGCTTTCTCCCAATGAAAAGTTCCACACCATTCCAATCAGTATCCCCATGGTTACAGATCTGTGAGAGGCAAAAACCGAGGAGTTCCACTTTAATCCTGATTTATCCGGTCTGGACCACTTTTCTTTATTGGGATTTGATTCATTTCAAGGCTGTCGCTGGCAGAACTCGGCTTTTTGCTGGAACAGTTCTCGGTCAGCCGAGACTGATGGGGTCCCTCCTGCATTGTCTTTAGTCACAGTGTAAAAGACTTGGGCAGGAGGGAGTTTAAAAGATATAGAAAACTTTAAATGTACGTCATTGATGTTTATGTTTGCTTAAAAAATGAAAATGAAGGTTTTTTGAAATGAAGAGCTAGGCATAATTTTGATAACAGTAAAAAGATTAATAAAACGCAGGAGTATATCATTTTTTGGGAATATTTTCCTCAGCCAGGTTTGTATTTACATTCAATTTTCATTATTTCAGGAGTAGATATCACCTGACAGGACTCTGTGATGTGAACGTTTATGAGTAGGCCATAATTCACAGCTTATCGTTTTAGCGGTATAGGAGACTCTGCTTTGCATCGTACATTAGGCCTGTCATATTCCTGCCATCTTCTCAGCTTATACGTATGGATGAAGCAACACCCTGGCTGCGTTAGCTCCATGCAAAACCAACCAGCCTCTTGGTTGAAGACCTTCTCCATGAAGGATGCCAAACAGAGAAAATAATCACTGCACAACCAGGGAGGGGAGTGACACTGAAATTTTTGCAATATTTTTAAATGCACCACGGTTCAATTTAACGGCGAATGGGTCCCACATTTTGTGGCACTATAAATGCATGGGTGACCTAACCTTGATATAAATCTTTCCCCATCTGTATTCATATCTCTCTCTCTGATGAAATGTGGAATGCAAAAAGAGAATCCTGTACATACACAATCCCTCTATCGCAATCACGCAACACTGCAGAACCAATCGGAGAAGCATATTTTTTACACGCGACCTGAACTGCAAGCTCAAAGAGAAATAAATCAATCTCCCAACATGGTTTTCTCACCAGGTTATTGCCGCAACGATCTTGGATGAGCAAGAGATCTCCTAATTTAACGGGTGAGGAACACAGTCTAAAATGAACTGACCCATAGCTGGGGCAACTCACTGCAGCGTAGTGAGAAGTGATCGTAAATACTGAATGAACAATCACCCGGCCGATGGAGGTAATCTGAAAAGGGATGTGGGGTCACAGTTAGCACATCTAAGATGAGGAAAATTCACTCAAACCATTTCTGCAAGGACACCTCTCTAAATCAAACTTGTTAGGCGGAAAGCAGAGAATCCATTTTTGTGACCCAAGGACCTTTTGACAATACAAGTCTTTTTTTTGGGAGCAGTTACTGGAAATGAAAGTAGTAAAGGAAGGAGGCTGTTCGTTAAATATTCAGTTCGACCTCAGAGATGTACCAGATTGGTCAGGAACCCAAAATAATGCTAAATCAGAAGTAGTTTCAAATCAATATCACCGATACCACATTTGTAAGCATTCAACAAGCAATTCATTAACGTTTTCTGTAAATTATTTCTACTGAGGCTATTGTGATATGAAGTTCGTATGTTTACGTTACATATATTCATATGTTGCCATGAAATTTTGTGTGTTTATATTTGTTCCTTAAAGAAAGAAACATTCTGAACTGGATGACCCTATTACTGTATCACTTTCATGGCAAACAGTGTTTTTTTTCTACAAGGGATTTTTCCCTCAAAACAGTTCTAACCATTCAGCATGTTTATAGTGTTATTACCAGCTGAGATAGCATCTGCAGGTATTGTTTTCATCTTATTTGTATGTGTGTGTGTGTGTGTGTGTGTGCGTGCATGCGTGTGTGCGTGTGTGTGTGTGTGCGCGTTTGTGTGCATGTGTGTGTACGGGTGTGTATGTGTGCATGCATGCGTGTGTGTGCGTGTGTGTAATCATGGCAAAATGTAGTCCTATAGAGACATCTATTGTAAAAGGAACTACCACAGTTTTTGGTTTTGAGAACTATGCCTAGTGTTTGTATAATGTCGGTCAGTCCGTGGAGAGATTTTTGTCAACGCGATAGCATCACTACTGTGCAAGATGCAGTCACAAAACTTCACAGCTGTGTTGTCAAAATCACAATGAAGGCCGAGTTTGACAGTGGGTGTGGACCGAGAGCACCGGAATTCGGTCGGTAGGAAGCGTGGCTGGTGTGATTTCTTCACAGGATTATCATTCAATCAGCACACACAGTTGCTCTCTTTCAAGGTTATCGCATCTCGGTCAAAGCCAATGTAGAGATTAGGTTAAGACTTTAATTAGGTGCTTAGTTGAGCGCGATGCCATTGGTTTGTAATTCCAGACCCTTGATAGAATTATGTACACCCTGCAATGATTCACCTGTCAATATTTTCCCCTTTCACATGATCAATAGTGATCAATTTACAATCCCTTTAATGAAGAATCACATGTATTTATATGGCCGCGAGGCGGACGGGAGTGGGGCAGGCCTGGATATAAAATTACACCTCGTAAGCTTTCGCACATTTTCACAGATTAACATGACTCATTTTGCAAATAGATCCAGAAATAAGATCTCGCAAGAATAAGAGCCCTGGTTAATAGCTGTAATTCCACGGAGCACAGAGCTGAGCAGAATATGGATTAAAGGGAGTGAAAGGTTAAAGGAATATCCTGTCATCTGTGCCACACATCTGCGCTATTATTTCACAAAGGCTTCAGCTCTTGAGCACGCAGCAGGCTTAGCTGGAGAGGCATGTGCCACAAAGATATTTAACCAGCCCCACGAAACCACCGCAGGAAGCCAAGGCAGCTTCAATGGCTAAACCTCGTGCTGTACCCTAATCACAGACTGAAGGACGATAATGTTATCGATAGATCATTTAAAAATAGTGCCAGTCTGAGTCAGTCAGTCAGCTTGATAGTCAGTCAGTCAGTCAGTCAGTAATTGAGGTGTTTTGAGTTCGGGTTGAAGTACGTGAGAGCTGCTCTAATGAGCAAAGAACTACTCCTTTGTCCTCACGTCATATTTTATTTTCTGCTTCATGAACAAGAGCCTGGCATGTGGAATGACTCTAATGTACCATATAATATAATATTTCACAAGCTTTCCTTGCATCTCATTGCAAGTTTTGCCGAATGCTGCTGATCAATGCATCGCTTGTAATGTTTATTGAATCTGGCTCCTTTAATCGTTAGAGCGGAGTAATAAATTTTAAAAAATATATCAATTTCATTATCGTGTGCTATTGAAAACCTATTTTGTGGTGACTTGTTTAAAAGAGCTCCCCTGCGGGAGCTCTTTTAAACAAGTCGCCGCATGATAGGCTTTAAAAGCTTTGATTTTGAAATCTTACATCATTGAATAACAATAGTTGCATTTAGGGCTCTAAGGGTTAAACTGGCATAGCATGGATATACTCCAGGTTAGACGGTCTGTTATTTAGTGTCAGTCAGACAATCAAACCATCTTGCCAAATTTTACAATCCAACTAAACTTATCAGCATAAGTGATATCGGATAAATGATAGATCTGTTACAGCTTTGCCCTCAAAGGAAATTAAATTCACAACAGTGTTTTATCTCCATAATTTCCCCATCAATCACCAAATCACTGGCCTATAGATGGGTTCATGTGTTGACAAGCAGAAAGGAAGCACGCACAGCTTCAAGGCAGAAAACTTTTTCTTCAACACTGTTGCTATGACAAGTTCAAGTTCTTTATTTGCAAGATGCATGACAGTTTCACTTCACTTTTGTCAAAAATGACTTTTTAGAACAATAAAGCCCAATCATGTGGAAAAGTTTCCTGGATCTTCTGTTTTGTTTTTTTGTTGAAAATAGTGGGTTGTGTTTCCTTAACTACGAAAAGCTCCAGGGAAACCAAGGCAAAATCTGGAATAGGTCGCTGGACACAGTGAATCGCCCTATTAGGCCATGTAAGAAAGATCAAATTCTCCAGTTCTCGCTTAAAAAAAACAATCATTTCTGCCTCGAAACTGCATGCACACCATGATTGTCAGATAGTCAGTGAACCCATCTATTTAATCCCTTGCAATATCTTAAATAAATGTGTAAGATGCAATATTTTTTCCCACAATTGTTGGCTTCTTCTCTTGGATCAGACTGTACAAGTTGTAATGAAAGTGTTTCTCGCACGCGTTCACAGTGGTTGGGTCTCCGAAATGCAGAATTGAGTTGTTTTATAAATGCAGGGGGCTGGAGTTAAATACTGGAGTGGATTTGTACTTCCTGAACTGGGATTTGAACCCAGGTCCCTAATAACTCATTGAAATGTGAAAAATGAAATGTTTTCACAATTGAGGTAGATCTACAAAAGTTAGCATACACACACACACACACACACACACACACACACACATACACACACACACACATGCACATACACACACACACACATGCACGCACATGCAGCTCCTTGCCACCACAAATCCCAGAACATTCCAAGCTTTCCACAACATGCACACACACACACACACCACATACACACACACACACACAACCACCACTATCAATGCCGCAAATGCCCGCTGCAGACTGAAAGGTTATATGCAAATTCATTCAATGAAAGGCCTCAGAATGGTTAGGTTGTAAAAACAATGTTCGGATAATTACATTTCTGAGAGTGGATAGAACAGAATAAATGTCAAGAATAAACCTTTGAGCTGCGAGCTGTGTGACGAGAATACGTCCCTTGCAAATCTATAGCATGTCGGGGACCATTTTATCACCCGGGTATCACTCTCGTCTGTGATTCAGAAATGGGGCCTGTTATGGTACAAATTTCAAAACCATCGTAAATATGATCTCAACTCAAGCTTCTAACAGTGCAGCTTGACGACAAAACTGGATGGCTATGACAGCAATAACTCACCATATGATTACTCCATACACAATATGAAAATGTGGAAGCACAATATCAGCGGGGAAAAAAAAATCCTGTGTTGGAGCCTAAATCTACCTCAAATGCGTGTTATTCCAGCTCTAATGGGATTCCTAACATCGGAAGCAATCAGCTGTGAGTAAAAGTTAATTTTCTCTGTGTTTAACTGTATCTTGCAATCAGAGCACCAGGGTTATAGTGTTTGCACATGCACAGGCCGAAGCATGAATTTTAAAATCCGGCATGAAAAATGCTGATAGCTTGTGACTTCCACATTACATGAATCACACCAATAAATGCATGGTCTATAACCTGCCTGTGTAAATAAATTCCTGTTTCACTTATCACACATTTCCAGCCATGAACTGTGACATGAAATTGAATTTTTTATGAAAAAAGTGGGCTAGTAGCAATGGATTTGGATAGAAATATTCAATGAGCTGAAAAACCTTTTAGCTATTGCGCTAAAATAAATATGCTCATATCAAACCAATATTAGATGTTACAAACTGGGCAGAGGGAGAGCCAATTGCAGAATTGACAATAAACTACTAGGGCGTGTTTATAATGAGGAGGAAGAGGAGAAATGGAAAAAGGATGCAGAACCTGCTGCGCCTGATAATTTGCTAATAATTTAGCTCCTAGGATGTTTCCCAAGCTTCAGCCAGCTTCCTCTTTGTGGAGAAGAAAGACGGAGGACTCTACCCCTGCAGCAATTATCAGGAGCTGGACGAAGTCACAGTGAAATACCAATACCCCCTCCCTCTGGTCCCAAGAGCTGTAGAGCATTTTCAGGGAGCAAAGTACTTTAGGAAACTCATCCTGTGTAGCGCCCAACCTAATCCGTATCTGGGAGGGAGATGAATGGAGGACAGCTTTCAGTACCACCTCTGGCTACTACTAATACTGTGTAATGCCATACGGGCTGGTTAACGCCCCTTCCATGTTCCAATCCTTCATTAACAACATCCTGTGAGACATGCTCGGATGTCACATCATCACCAACATAGATAACATCCTAATGTATTCTCCAACCTACCCTGAGCATGTTTGTCACATGAAAAAGATCACCAGCTCTATGTAAAACCCGAGAAATGCGTCTTTCATCAAACCACCATCTCCTGCCTAGGATACGTGATTGAGCCAGAGGGAGCCACTATGGAGGAAGGAAGATCGCAGCAGTTGCAGGTTGGCCAGTCCCACGAAACACCAAGGACCTCTGATGCTTCCTGGGGCCCGCAACACTCCTCATCACTGGCCTGCCCCAGCTCCTGCATTCCTTTTTACCATTACCTGCTCATCATTATCCCATTAGCCCAGTTCACTTACATAGTCCTCTCTGCCTCAGTCCTGTGCAAAGTCTCTTTTGTTACTCGCCTGCTCTAACTCGAAGCTATCTGGCCTCATACTTGCATAGTTACAGTG
The DNA here is from genome assembly GCA_029692085.1 of Gymnothorax javanicus. Lineage (NCBI taxonomy): Eukaryota > Metazoa > Chordata > Actinopteri > Anguilliformes > Muraenidae > Gymnothorax > Gymnothorax javanicus. Next base: position 96,725,054 of record CM056202.1, on the reverse strand, counting down.
TATCACCATCTTATATTTACCTTTTTTCATCTGTGTGTCTAGCCCTGACTGTCTAGAGTCTCCATCTGCTCTGGCAGTTAGTACAAGATGAAAACGTAAAAGAATCCTACCTTCGTATCTGAATCCTGTCCTTAATTCCTGTTGTGCACATTCAATGTGCCCACCATTCATTACACTGACGCTGTCATTAGATTTGAAACCATCCATCCATCCCATCCATCCATTGTCTTCCGCTTATCTGGGGCCGGGTTGCTGGGGAAACAGACTGAGCAGAGAGGCCCATGCGCACCCCTCCCCAGCCACTTCCTCCAGCTCTACCTGGGGGACCCCAAGCTGTTCCCAGGTCAGCCGGGAGATATAATCTCTCCAGCAAGTCCTGGATCTGCCTCGGGGCTCCTCCCAGTTGGACATGCCTGGAAAACCTCTACAGGGAGGCGTCCAGGAGGCATCTGGACTAGATGCCCGAACCACCTCAACTGACTCCTCTCGACGCGGAGGAGCAGCGGTTCTACTCTGAGCCTCTCCCGGATGTCCGAGCTCCTCACCCTATCTCTAAGGGTCAGCCCAGCCACCCTACGGAGAAAGCTCATTTCGCCCGCTTGTATTCGCGATCTTGTTCTTTCGGTCACTACCCAAAGCTCGTGACCATAGGTGAGGGTTGGAATGTAGATTGACTAGTAAATCGAGAGCTTCGCTTTTATGCTCAGCCCCTTCTTCACCACAACAGACCGGTACAACACCACGCTTCACTGCAGACGCTGCAGGGATCCGTCTATCAATCTCACGCTCCATCCTACCCTCACTTGTGAATAAGACCCCAAGATACTTGAAATCCTCCACTTGGGGTAATAACTGACCCCCCACCTGAAGGGGACAATCCACCTTTTTCCAGGAGACAACCATGGCCTCCAATTTGGAGGTGCTGATCCTCATTCCGACCGCTTCACACTCAGTTGCGAACCGCTCCAGTGTGCGTTGGAGGTCACAGCATGATGAAGCCAACAGGACCACATCATCTGCAAACAGCAGAGATGAAATCCTGAGGCCACCAAATTGCACACCCTCCAAACCTCGGCTGCGCCTTGATATCCTGTCCATGAAAATCATGAAACCAGAGCATATTTTCAAAAACAATTAAGTTTACACCTTAGAATATCAAAAAATGTGTTGTGCTATTGTTTTCAATGTAGTCTAGGTTGAATGGGGTTGTCAAATTATCCGTCCATCCATAATCTTTACCGCTTCTCCCTCACTGGGGTCACAGGAGAGCTGGAGCCTATCCCAGCTGACAATGGGCGAAAGGCAGGAACACACTCTGGTCAGCTCGCCAATCCATCACAGCGCATACACACCATTCACACACTGTTCACTCTCTCACTCTGTTATGGTTCTGCCTCATGTGTGCTGTTTTGTCATTGTGCTTGTGCTTTTTCTCCCGTGCCTTACTTTCATTTTATTTTTCAGCTTTCATTTCTGCCGTCTGATGATCGATTCCCTCTCTGCCAATCTCCAGTGATGTCGCGTGACTGCCTTCAGCATGCCTGCGTCTCGTTGTCCAATCACATTTCCTCTTTCGGTTTCGGCTGTGGTATTTAATTCATTGTTTCCACCTGTGCTTAATTCCGGGTCTTGCTAAACTGAGTGAATGCGTTCTCTGATAGGATAATTACTAACCCGCACTAACCAGCACTCATTTGAGGGTGATTGTGAATATTTCGTCACGTAGTATTAACCTTTATTAACTCATTAGCGAGTGCGAGTGTTTCTAGCTTTTGTAATTCCTGCCTAAGCTTTCCCTGACTAACTGCGTTTAAAGCCGTGCTTTCCTTTACTTCTCTCGTGGTGCTTTTTACTCGTCACGTTTAGATTACCTTAATCTAAACTGTCTAGTTTGATTGATGGTCTCAGCGTCTTGTCTCGAGTCATTATGGTTTACCCGGTCCTCGTTAATTTGTTTATAAATCCCATGTGTTTCTGTTTCCATTCGAGATTGCGTTCTGAGTCCCCGCCTCCTCTCATGACTATTTGTGTGGCAGAGATGGGCGGAGACATCAGACGGAACTTTGTTAGACTCTGCTCTGCATGATTAAATCTCAGCTCCTTGTGCCCTCCGAGTATTTCCTTTGTATGATTCCCGAGTCTTGTATTTTGCTGCGCCCTCGTCTTGTCTGCCCCTTGTTTAAGTCTCCCAGTGTGTCCGTCAGTCTAGTTAGGTTCAGTTTTTGTTTTTCTAGTTTAGCCACTCTTGGAGTGTGTACTTCTGTTTCCCCCTGCCTTGGGCAGTGTACCTTAGTTTTCCCATTTGTTCAGTGCATGTGCACGGTGTTTTATTTCTGGCCTGTGTGCCTATTTTCTCCTAGTGTTTTGTGTTTCAATAAACACTTCAGTTCCTGCATCTGGTGTTCCCCTGCCTACTTCTTAACACATTCATGCCTATTGGCAATTTAGAGTCTCCAATCAGCCTGTCATGCATGTCTTTGGACTGTGGGAGGGTACTATAGTACCACGAGGAAACCCACCTGAACACAGGGAGAACATGCAAACTCTGTTTTAATTTTATCTAAATTATATATGCACAATGTACATATTCTTTTAACATTGTACACAATGCAAACTATTCTTAACCCAAGGGAGTTTAGAAAGACTAATTTTTACTGTCTGTTGAGATGCATATTTTAATACTTAAGAATATTTAGTCATGTTTAAATGCAGCTTTGCAGTGTTTTTGTCATATGATGACAAGCCCTGATAGATGCGTTGTGAAAACAACAACAGCATTCTTAATTAATGTTCTGTGAATCCTGTGATAATACATCAACATGTCAAGGCTCTTATATTGAGTACACATTATTTACATACAGTACATACATTATATCACCATTTATTTTTGCCTGAGTATGTGAGTTGAAGACTTATGAAATCAATAGCAGTGACAATTAATTGCCAACCAGAAGAGAAAATATGAGAATCTTTGATAGAATACATGTACGGTTTGTGTTAATGGCTGAAATAAAGAAAATGAAATCAGGATATCAATGCAGCATTGGCAAGCTGCTCACCTGTATCTAATAGTAGCCCTGCCCAAGTACAATAATTATATTTCTCAGGAGAACACATAGCAATGACTTATTCAAAAATACAATGGTATATTTATACCATGAAATTGACATTGGTTTAAAAATTTAAGAACCGTATTGAACAGTTCAGAGAGTCACAAACTTCGAGATATACACTTTGATTGTAAAGACCAATGTCATTTCTACAATTCTTAGGTCATGCCAGTGGTGGGAAATAGAAATTGTGCCAGTGAACCAGAGCATTTGAATCAGTTCATCAAACATAAGTGAACTGCCATAGGGTAGCTTTCAAAAGTGCACAGATGCTAACTTCCATAGTTGGAAGCATTGACTGTATATGGTCGAACTGTGTGAGTTGCTAACATAGTTAGCATCTGTGCTTTCTGGAAACAGACACAAGGTTTTGATGCTTCCAAGTTATTTTCTCAGACTTAAGCACATCAAAATTCGGTTCCTGTTCTGTAAAAAGGAAAAGAAAAAGTACTCACTTTGCAGAGTGCGGAACTGACTTTATATTTCTGCTGAGCTCGAACTTGAGAATCTGACTTCATAGTGAGAGTCTTATGCGGCAGTATATTAGTGCCTGAGACAGTGTGTGACACCTGAATATCTTCCTGCAATAATGTGGACCTTGCTGAGCCAAGCAGTAACACCTGTGTCATTGGAGTGCATCTGTGTACCTGTGACATCAGAGTGCATCTGTGTACCTGTGACATCAGAGTGCATCTGTGTGCCTGTGACATCAGAGTGCACCTGTGTACGTGTGACATCAGAGTGCATATGTGTACCTGTGACATCAGAGTGCATCTGTGTACCTGTGACATCAGAGTGCATCTGTGTGCCTGTGACATCAGAGTGCACCTGTGTACGTGTGACATCAGAGTGCATATGTGTACCTGTGACATCAGAGTGCATATGTGTGCCTGTGACATCAGAGTGCATATGTGTACCTGTGACATAAGAGCGAGGGACAGAGTGCCTTTGATGTGCACTCTGATGTCACATACACAGCACTCTGAGCACCTGTGACATCAGAGTGCATATGTGTACCTGTGACATCAGAGTGCACCTGTGTTCCTGCGACATCAGAGTGCCTCTGTGCACTTGTGACATCAGAGCGCACCTTTGTCCCTGCGCTCTGATGTCACAGGTACACATATGCACTCTGATGTCACAGGTACAGAGTGCACTCTGATGTACCTGCACTCTGATGACAGAGTGCACCTGTGTACCTGTGACATCAGAGTGCATTTGTGCACTTGTGACATCAAAGCGCACCTTTGTCCCTGCGCTCTTATGTCACAGGTACACATATGCACTCTGATGTCACAGGTACACAGGTGCACTCTGAGTACCTGTGACATCAGAGTGCATATGTGTACCTGTGACATCAGAGTGCACCTGTGTACTTGTGATATTATAATGCACCTGTGTACTTGTGACATCGAAGTGCACCTGTTTACATTTTTACAATTGTTTACAATTGGCAGTGCATTGTGCCAACATTTTGAAAATGTTTTGTGATTGCTGGCAATTTGTACAGTGTGTTTTGGTAGCTTTATATAAACGTCAGACATAAATACAGATACTCCCGTAAATCGACATTCTTTAACGATTCTGAGCATTTACAGGGAATATATTCTTTCGATATATTATGGAGCCATATTACTCACAGATTCATATTTGCACAAGAGCAGACTGGCAGGAGCTGCTCACCAGCTGATTGTCTATTCTAATCCTGCCCTAGTTACTGCACTCCGGAGACCATGATTGGGTAACGGAGAGGAATAGGATTTCACACCAGATGAGCAGAGTGTCTCCCTCAAATAAAACTTGAAAGAGATGTGCATACACTCAGAGAAGGTAAAAAAAAAGGTACAGAATTTTCCTGAACAGGTACAAATATTCATTTTTTGGGGTGGCACCCTCAAAGTTGTACCTTAATCAAATAATGCATAATTCATTTGTTTGCTTTTTTTTATTATTTCCAGTTAGTGAACCAACTTTTACAAGTAATTACTTATTTGTGAACTTATTGAACCTTCTGGGTAAATTTAGGATATAGTTATTTTCCGTAAAGAAAAAAACGGCACCTTTATTTCTGGCAGTACAGATTATCTCCATCACTCCTCACATAACAGCAGTTCAAAAGAAAGACAATAAGTACAATGAAAGGAGCCCTTAAAATGGACATGATAGTTTAGTAAATAAACAGAAGATATAATTTATGAAAAACAACATAAATGGCATGTTGCGATTCCCCTTTGCCATAACTGAGACAGACAGTGCATTACCAGATAGATAACGTTCCATGGCCAGTGTCCACAAATGCAATTTACCATAATCTTGAAACTATATTTGTAACACTAGAACTAGTATCATTTAAATGTACTGTGCTGTCAATGATAGTAACTATAATAGGAATTTGACAGCAGAGAAAGCTGGGAAACAGACAGCCATTATAATCAATTATTTACACTGCCAGGGTTCTGCGAAATTGCTCCATAAGCCTTGTCTTGAAGGAATTTGCACGCTCATTTATAACAAATTTTACCTCTCAGAGTTCTGACAGACCAGAAGTCAAGATGATGGACAAGATTTTTCCTGCCACTTAGAACCTCAAACCGTAACATAACAGTCTGAAGTAATTGGTCTGTGGTTTAAATGGTTTCCATAGTTTCACATTCTCGCTGTCAGTCATATGAACACTGGCACTGATTCCCCTTAGTTTAAAACAGTGGTTCTTAAACTCAGTTCTTAATTGGCTATTAATTCCATGAGTTATGGACACACGGTCACCTTTATTAGGCCTGTCCATTCATTTGTAATGAAGGATTTACAGACAAACAACACCATCTTGCATGTTTAAAAAAAAAAAAAAAAAATCTGCTGATTTCCTAGAAAGACCTCATATTAACCCTTTGAGCGCTGAATACATTTTCAAGGAATTAAGAATGTAATTATCCTGAGCTGTTGAAAACCTATCATGTGGCAACTTATTTAAAAGAGCTCCCACAGGGAGCTCTTTTAAAAAGTTGCCACATGATAGGTTTTCAACAGCATCTGACTTTGATATCTTACATCACTGGGCCCACGGCACTGAAAGGGTTAACTAATTTGAGGATGCTGAGTTAAAAAAATGCAAGTAAAAAGTTTCTTTCATGTACATTTTTTTTTTTTTTTTGACAAAATAAGAATGAAGATTTTCCTTATTGTATCACATATATCGGCTTTTATGCAAAGATTAAACAGCAACAAATGGTGGCGTGAGATACCCACAGCAGAACACATCTGGATCATGTTTGCAGTTTTGTCTGTCAGCGGCCGTATTACTAAGCCTGAAATCAGGATTGGGCATAAGATAATGTCTTTACAATCATTCCTATATGTGAAAATCAGCTGGGAACTGAAAAAATAGTTCTCACCTGGCTCAGAGGAAGATGGAAATCATGTCTTTGTGGCAGTTTTTCTGGTGATTAAAGAATGATACAGGACTTCTTCACTTGAAAAGAGGTTGTTGAAAGTGACGATGCTATGAATTGCACATCATACATTGTGAATAAATGTGACGTGCTAAAGCGAAACAGACACTATTTTTGGAATCAGCACCCCAAAATTAGAGAGGAACAAGTGTACAATTTTATTCAGCAAAGATGATGCAGGGCAATGTTACTGATAATGACAGGAAGCTGTATGTGTTCAGTTGAAAGGAGCAAAAATGAAAAATATTTATAAGTGTGGTAACCTATAAAAAGTTAAGTCACCTTGTTCTTATAAAAATATAAACTCATCAGAACATGGAGCTGTCAGTCTACACGGCAGACACAGCTGCAGTTCTGGCATCATGTGGAGCAAACAGGGTAAATAATTATTTAAGAATGAGAAATTCACCAAATGAATCAACAGCTTGATATACAACATAATTCTTGAACATCAATCGTGATTGAAATGATAATCAGCACAAACAGTGATCTTCCAGGACTGAGAATGAGAACTACAGGTTGAAGACAAAGCAAACAATACAGAATTATGAAATTCCTGCCAGCATTTGTTCCAACCCCTTGGATTGGCTCGTTTGCACCAATTTTCAATGGAGAGCTGTAACTAATGAGTGAAATCAGCTGGAGGGAATTACCCATCCTCACCTCTGGACATTTGCTGGACTGAAATTCATCTGGCCAGTTTCACTGTGTTTACAGACCCACTGCGGAAACCAAAGAGCCCCACATGGTAATCAAGTGACATTTGTGTGGATATGAAATATATATTGGACATATCTGTCAAAGAAATAAATACATTGTTTTGCAGTTTATCAATAATATGACATTTTCCATGCTTCTGACAATAATCTAAACAGTTTTATCTTGAATATTTTATGAAAGAAATTTAAGTATAAAAATTTTAAACCAGTTGTGAAACTTAGAGTAACCCTAGAGAAGTATCTAAAGAGAAAATAAATATCCATGGTGTGGTTTCAACACTTGGATTCAATTTCCTAGCTCTGTTCATCTCACAGACCATGCAGGCGTTTATTATAGCCTAAGACTTTGTGAAAATCTGAGAATATTTCATGCAAAAAATTTGGAAGTACCGCATCAACACCAACAGACAAAGCAGCAATCACATGACAACACATAGTTCAGAATGTCGACAAACAAAACAATACAAGCAAAGAAAGTGCACTTCGACCCATTTCTTTTTCACATCAGTTAATGAACCGATAAAATTGTACATTGACTCACTGTATCATCTGTGGTGGCATCTATATTATCTTCATAGTCTACTTGGCTGAATACAAACCCATTTCCCAAAAAGTTAGGACACTGCGTAAAATGTAAATAAAGAGAGAATGCATTGATTTGTCAATCACTAAAACCCTATAGTTAATTGAAAAATAGTTATTAGACAGCATATCAAATGTTGAAACTGATTTTTTTTTTTTTTTGACATGCACCATAACTATGACAAATATAAACAATATGACCACATCAGGTCACTACATTGTAAGTTTCTTTCCCGTCAACTGCATCCTTTTAGTTTCACAGTCCATCGCTTTGCCGCTAACCGTCAGTGCTGTAAACGGCTCCTTCAACTGAGAACCTCCCAAAACATATAGGATGCAATGCTTTTATGTGTCACTCGCTGATCAAATCCTCTGCATTCCACAGTGTGAGCTATTGTGTCAGGAATAGTTAATGCCAAGTAGGCGTGCGCTGGCCCTGCCCTTCACCGAGATGGCAATGCGTTGTGATCAAGTTCAAATGTGTAGTTTATACTCCAGAACAAAACTCAGTTACCTCAGTCACATGATCTTATCTTGTGTGTGGCCTCGTTTTCATGCTGCAATACCCAAATGCTTCTGGGTAATTTTCAATTCTCAAAGTAGACGACAGATAAAAGATTGACAGATTGACAGACAGACAGGCGGGCAGGCGGATGGATGGACGAGCAGACAGAGAGATAGATAGATAGATAGATAGATAGATAGATAGATAGATAGATAGATAGATAGATAGATTCAAACTACCCTACAGGAATGGTTAACTGAATTCAGCCTATTAAGTGGGTGGAATGCATGAGTTAAAGTTGATTCTCTTGACTCTGGAGGGATGGAAATTTAGGTTGTAAGACATCTCCTCAGGAAGGCGTTTGAGTAACCCCAGTATAGCTTGGCTTGACCCATGTATGGCTTCCCTACATCCTAGTCCGATTGAAAACTCTTTAAGAAAGCATTCAACAAAATGTGACGAGATTACCACCTAAATGTCAATACAACGTTTAATTGTCTTTAAATCACAAAAATGCCCATGAAGAAGTAAAACCTCATCAGTAAATCTCCCCGGTGATAAAAAAATTACCATGTATACCAAGAAGCTATATACAGTAGAAATTGTAATTGAATGTAAGCCTATATACAGTTGAAAATGAAATTTGTGGTTCAGATGGTGATACTGTGAGTGCCAGTTAAGGACAAATGGCCGCCATTTTATTTTCACTGTTAGGATGGTTGTTTATCTCCTATGGAAGTGACAGTGAGGGAGTCTGACAATCATTAAAATGCAAATTAAAGTCTGCGACCGTGTTTCCATAAGAGAAGAGATGCCTGAAATCCAAAAATGGAGTCCATGACCAGTGCTGACATGTACAGATAATACACCAGTTGGGTTTGGGTTGAAAGCAGCTACAATATCGCTTCCTTCAAACGTTTTGTGAATGAATCTTATTTTCTGAAGTTACGTTTATTCACAGAACCAGTACAATTCCCCCATCTAATAAAATGTAAACATGGCCCGTTTGCCGGATTACACCTGACAGATTTTGATGGAATTTCTGACCATTTTAGGGCAGTGTTCAATGACTGCCATTTTGGCTGAGGAAAGGGAGTTCGGGGGGTCACTGAGTTAACAAGCCCAAGGTGGTCAGGTCTGATGTGAAGCAAAACACCATGGCTTTTTGATTATCAGCACCCTGCAGTAAATGATCTCTTCACATTAACTTTAATTATTGTGCTAATTTACTGAGTGAGTCATACTCACTGCAGCATGGAGTGACCCAGTGTTGGGGTGTTTCCAAATGCGGAGCAGTGTTACAATAACTTGGTAAAAACAGACTCTGCTACTTCACTTTGCTTCGTACACAGAGTCTGGGTAGTCGTCATTGACAAGCGCTTACTTTCTGGTGGGTGGGCGCTTGTCTGTGGTTTAAAATCATTGGTGTACCCGTATACTAATCACTAACGTTTGGCGATGACGAATTTTATGCGCCGGCTCAGCCGCCTAGTACTTCTGCTGTAAACACAGTCCTTCATACCAGGAATGCAGCGAAAACAAACTGATCAGTACAATAAAGTTAATACTGTACCCATACATATGCCCATCTACCAAATTTTAGCCTTCACTCATTCACTTAAAAGAACCAAAGGTGCACTTTCTGTTCTCCTTACAAGAAACAAACTGTTGAGCTATCGTTTCTCCTGCCGATACTGCTGCCATTAAAAAAAAAAACGTAAGAGACCCGAAACCAACAGCAGAATTGGCGAGAATAACGCATTATTTACATCAGGACGAAATCTGTGTTGACACGAAAACTGAATCGTTAACCATACTTGTGCTAACATCATACCGAGCTCGCTATCTAACTTTATAGCAACACAGTTTGGCTCTAAGCGTTTGGCTGTCTCAGACAGCCATTTTCATGGATAATGACAACATAACACTGAGACAGCGAATAGGTCTTGTGACATGAACAAAAACACGGCTTTTAAAAAGTTCGCTGCTAACTTAAATAGTGTGAAATTCGCGGGCAATGTAACACTAGAAGCTACAAGCTAGCTGAGGTGGTTCGGCTATCTCTCACAGAGATGAACAGGGTGCCTATTTCATATGTTTCATGATGGATATTAAGTAGATATGACAACTTTTCTCGAAACCCATAGGGAGTAGCGCTACAACCTTATTTCCATTCAAAAAAACTAGCCAAACATTCATCTTGTTGTGGCTATAAGTCGCTGATACCCGGGATTTTCTCCACGACAGAGCGAATGGCCTCCTGTGTCTCCATGTCCGTGGCCATTGTTGATTTTGGAGACTACAATGTCAAATTCGCGGCAGCGGCTACATCATGGCTCTCGGCCACGCCTTCTGTCCGTTGGTTGGTCCAGCGTCTTTTCTGCCAAGGTAAACGAGGCAAAGCTATGAGTGACCAGACTGAGTAATGAGGCGAAATGAAATTAAGCGGAAGTACGAAGGCTGGCAGAGTCAGGCTAGTGTTACAACTCCTTACCGGGTTTTCAAAACAGGTTTCACTTTCTTATGGAACAGGTGAGACCAAATTATGCACCTACTTCCCAAGCCTACCAAAAGCTTTGACTCGAGTTACTGCAACTAAAGACACAAAGAAGGCTGCTGGTGCTCCTATGTACGAGGCTAAAATCATGCAGCCAGTCTCAGACTTTAATATTCATTTTAACGATTGCCAGACTCCCTGTCACTTCCACAGGAAATAAACCACCATCCTAACAGAAGAGACACTTATGCACGCTCTACTGAAGATGACAAACCAGTTAGCCAGACAAAGGGGAGACACGAATGAAGATTAATTTGCATGTGAATCCCGTGCTGCAGTCATAAAAACATGGTCGCATGATGTAAAAAAAGTGTAAAATAGTTTCATGTTTTATTGCCTACATTCTGTGAACTGTTTTTGGTACGAAGCAACCATTAAATATTAATATTTAGGATCTATGCATGATGTAATTATAAGCATCTCCTTGGAAAAAAACCTTGAAGCAAAAATATGATTAAGCACCTTAGTTAAGGAATTAAAAGGTTAAGGTTTATAATTATTGGGTGATAAAATTAAACTATTTCTGCCTTCTGTTACATTTTAAATCACATTTTGAAAATTATTGTCATGTTAGCATGAAATTCTTGCCCTTCGGATATTATGAAGAAATTAATTATCAATGGAACAATAATTATCTTCAGAACAGAGAAAAACGTGTGAAGTGGAGTTCCTGAATCTTGCCTTTAGCTGAGTGTGGAGCCATGATTGCCTGTAAAAGGGGTGCGGTGAGGTGACAATCACAGGGCTGGTGAATTTATTCATGATATTCCAGGATTGTGTGTAAAGTTGTGTTTAAGCCCCGTGGTGAAAAAATGTGACTCTGACAATGAAAGCTCATTCCAAAAAGTACTCATAGAGGAGCTTCTGTGTAACCTGAAAGGTAAAATCAGGAGTAGGTCATTTGTTATGGTCCTCTGTGAGTGCGTGTGTGTGTGTGTGTGTGTGTGCATGCCTGTATTAGTGTGTGTGTGTGTGTGTGTGTTTGTGCGTGTGCATGTGAGAGAGGTTGCAAAACAATATTCATTTTTCTGATCCAGTATCTTGCACCACACTAACAGGTCTCCAGACCCGAGCCAGAAGCCCGTGATCCCACAGTAATTCAGCATCAGAGATAAGTGAGGGAACACAACAGCAGATTGGCAGACCTGAGAGATACGAGAGAATATATTTATTAAATATGCATGCTGAGATTGGTACGGAAGCCAATCATATTCTCTGGAACAAGAAAAGATAATTTATAATTAATGAAGGCAATACTAGCCTGAGCATCTCTTCATTAGATTAAGAAATATACATGTTGATTAATTCATGCACATTTGTTTGCTCACAACAGTAAATAAATTGTCTCCTGCAGTGTGGCTCTGGAATGTGATTTTGTGCACATTATAGTCCTCGTCTGAGGCTGCGATACTGAAGAACTCATGCGGGGACAAAAAGACAGTCAGCCCACTTTCTGAATTTGGATCTATTTCAGATTTTCTCCCAGAGTTAATATCGTATCTCCCTGGTTCAGCGAAGTGCGAGTACATCATTCAAGCACTTCCACAGGTGTTTTTTTTTTTTTTTGCTCCTGAAACCTCAAGGTGCCCCTTTAAAATACCCTTTTTCTGTTTGAGAGTTATATTGGCCTCGAGAGAGACTGGGAACGAAGAGTCGCGTTCAGCGAAAATGCGGGCGTCTCGCGGTAAGGAGCCCTTTTACAGTGAGGTCTCCCAGCGTTCTGACAGAGACACGATTTGCACTTTTTTGGCCCGATGCTCAAGCACATTGGATTTGAAAACGATGAAAACGAGCTGTCAGCTTTAATTTCGGGGAGTTTACATCATGCGGACCGTGTAGAAACAGCAGCCCAGTTACACAGCTGCGCTGTCTCATCGCCGTTATTGAGCTGAGGCATTTACTTGAGCAAAGCGGGGGTTCACTCCCCCAGAGCGATACGGGATTTGACCTCTAACCCTCTGAGCCTCGGTCAAGCACATCATCCATGAGGCCTTACGTTCTACTCCCGTTCCATCACTTCAGACAGAGTGATGGAGACCGACAGGAGAGCGGACTGGACTAAGGTAACCTGGATTCCTGACCTTCTCAAAATCAAACGAGGCTCAGTTCCCCTGAGAGTTCGGTGATAATAGAGATCTGTGGGCTGAGATAAAGATTCTAGATTCACTGACACCCCTCCCCCTCCCCCCATACCCATCATACACCTGAGTGATGAGCCGAGCCGCGCAGGTCGCAATAGTTCCTCCTCCTGTTTCCCTCTCGCTGTCCTTCCTCAATCTCACATCCCTCTCTCTCTCTCGTCCCTCTCGTTCTCTCCTCCTCTCATTTCCTTTCTTCCACCTTTTTTATCTCTCTTCTCTCTCTCCCTCTCTTTCCCTTTTATTCTTCCTCCATCTCCCTCTCTGTTCCTCCCTCCTTCCCCCTCTTTCACTCTCTCCCTCCAGGTACATCTCAATTCTTTTACTTCACATTTCCTCACTCCTCAGTCCTCGCACAAACTGGGAGTTGTTCCTGATTCGCCATCTTGCCAGCCGTCTCAAAGCTCTTATTTCTGCTGCAAGGGTGTGAGCTCTGAGGAGCTGCGAGTGAGGAAACAGGAGAGCAGCCTTCCTGTAACACTTTCAGCTGAGAGCCATGATGTCAATCAGTAATGACAGACGCTGGCGGCAGATCTAGCTGTGCACCGCAATCAGAAACGAACGTCGCTTCACATGACAGAGGAAAGGACGTCTCATTTCTCTAAACACATATTTTTTCTTCTCTCCTCACAGAGTTTCCTTGATTCTCTCCTTGCATCCCCTGAGGGGAAGACTAAGACACAACAAAAGGACACAAGTGAGGGGAACGTGTATGCAATTTAAGAGAATTTAGGTTTTCTCTCTCTCTCTCTCTCTCTCTCTCTCCCTCTTTCTCACACACACACGCGCACACGCACGGGCTTGTTCATTCTTACTCAAACTTTTGATCTCAAATTTCGCTTGTCATCAAACAATGTCATCCACATACAAACTGTGTCTCCAAACTCATTCAGAATATCAAGTAACTCTGACCTTGTGATCAAAAGCTATCAGGCAGCTTCCAGTGGCTCTCCCCCGAGGTCTGTGGGGGACTCATCTGAAAGCAGGTATCAGTGGGAATGAAAACACTTGATTAGTGAGACTCGTGACCTGCAAACAAGATGGCTGCTCAGCGCTAAAGCTACAGCTTTCCCACAGTTTTCCGTCCATCATAATTTCCCGCTCACTTTTTTGTCAAACCTAACCGCAGAATGTTGCATGATCGCATCAGGTCATAATGGGAAGGCTGACTTGTTGGGTTATTGACGCAACAATGGAAACACAATGATGGATTTACATTTTGTTAAAGTGAGATTGTTAAATGAGATTTTTCTGGCCTGATGTATGCCAGTCAAAATAACTTTGTAAGGCAGCATCAATATTACAGAGCTGGTCTGTTCTTGTGAAAACATTAATTTGTAGACGTCACAAGTCTGACAATTTATGCGTAATCAAGGTTGAGATGCTCAAGCAGCTCTTAACATGTCTGTGGTGCAGAAAGCTGTCCTGCTGGTCTCTCGCTGGTCTCTCCCCCCCCCCATCCTCCTAACAAACCCTGACCAGGGTTAAGTGGGTTAGATGATGCATGGATATAACCTGCTTTGTTCTGCAACAGACCAGCTATGACCATCTGCAGACCAGCAACGGCCAGCCACAGATCAGTTATGACCAGCTACAGACAAGCTATAACCATCCGCAGACCAGCAATGACCAACTACAGATGAGCAATGACCTGCTACAAACCAGCGATGGCCACCTATGGGCAGATAATGGGCAGCTGAGTGTTCACTGTCAAGAATCTCAGCTGATCATTGCTGGATTTTAATGCAAAGTTTGAAATAGTTGAGAAACCACAGCACTTGAATAATGTGAGAATCTCTGGGTTTCTGGAGAATTCTGGAGGGACACCTTTATTCCCCAGCCTGCCTGTGAATATTAAGGGCAAACAATGAGAGTACCGCAGCAGGGCCCGATCTTTACCCCACATCAGCTGTGCTGTGGCAGCCTGCATCCTCAAAACTACCACAGCAGTGCAGCTTAACCTCTGCTATAAAACTTTCATACTGAGTCGGCCATTTCCACGGTATGACCTAGTTTGTAGATTTGGGTGCCATAGTGTCATGGAGTTGGAGTGGAATAACGTATAGCGCATCCACTCGGGGACCATGTGTGCAGCCAGTCAACTTACTTCTGGGGTCACCCAGCTGCCACGTCCTGGCATAAGCCAGCAGTGGTGTAGCACACTGTGTGCAGCTTTTCTGTGTATTCTATATGTAACAATCAGTGTAACAGACTCCTTAAATCCATCCATCCATTATCTGCGCCTTATCCCTGGGGGAGGCGGAGTCACAGGGGGCTGGACCCTGCAGTGAAGTAGTAGGAGTTCAGTCACTCGGTAAAACATGATAGCACATAAAGTTATATCCATCCATTTACTATACCGCTTCTTCCTCACTAGGGTCGCAGGGGGAGCTGGAGCCTATCCCAGCTCACTATGGGCGAAAAGCAGGGACCCACCATGGACAGCTCGCTAATTCATTACAGGGTGCACACACACATACCAACAGGCAATTCAGAGTCTCCAGTTAGCCTGGCATGGATGTCTTTGGACTGTGGGACAAAACTCACATGAACACAAAGAGAACATGCAAACTTTGCTCAGAAAGGCCCCAAGGCAGATTCGATCCCACAACCCTCTTGCAGTGAGATGACAGTGCTAGCACCTTTGCCATCGTGCCATGTTATGTGAACTCATTTATGCAAGTTCATGTCAAGTAAAACTTGACGTCATTCATTATCTCAAACAATTGTGAAATAAAGCCTGTCTTCTAGTTGAGTTAACTCACATCATCAAGGAAGCAGGCGAACTTTCGTTTCTAAAGCGGTTTGAAATGTATTACAGTGCAGTAAGTTGGCCAATTAACCTCACTCATTTTCAGCTTGGGGAAAAGCCAGAAATCACAGCGGCACGAAGGCGACGCAGAACCTCTTGGTAGTACTCCTTGGTGATGGTTGATGGCCAGACCTGAGGGCAGCGGGCAATAGGCAGCTCCATCACGATAACGCACCCGCCCATTCTGCACATTTGATACAGAGTCTCCTGGCCAAACACAACACACCTGTGCTTCGACAGGCTCCCGACTCTCCCGACGTGGCTCCATGTGACTTCTGGCTTTTCCCCAAGCTGAAAATGCCCCTGAAAGGGACCAGATTTCAGTCCAGAGAAGACATCATGCAGAATGCGACGGCCCTGCTGCGCGCCATCCCAAAAGAGGCGTTCCAGCGATGCTTCCGACAGTGGCAGGACCGTTGGGAGAAGTGTGTGGCGGCCCAAGGGGTCTACTTTGGAGGAGATTAGTGTAAGTTGGTTGTATCTGGATACAAGAATTTTTTTATGAACAAAGGTTGGATTCTTTTTGAACACACCTCCTCTGTCCCAACAAGAACATTCCAATCACATGTTTGTGATCTCACGTAGCCCACCGCACATCCCGATTTATGCTCGTGGGACATTAGCTGCGCTAATTACTCTGTTAGGACGGTATGCAGGGTAAATGCCTGAAACCTCTGGGGTAATGCATCCTCAGTGTAATGACCTGACTCGATACATGCCTGTAATTTGATTGAGCGTGCGTAAATAGGGCTGTTTGTCGGCTGCTGGGTGAACATGAGCCAAGGGAAGGGCTGATTCAGCAGAGGAAGTCAATTTGAGGACGTGTTTGAGCCGGTACCATACTCGCTTTTCCTGATGGGCTTATGAATTGCAAGATTGTTGTCAGTTTCATTTGAAACATATAGGAAAACTTCCCTCTAAAAAATGAGCATGGAAAATAATAACCCGTATTTGAAAAATATAAACACAAGTACGACACATTGTACAGTTTGAGGGGGATTGGCAAACAGCTCCTGCTGCCTACATATGCGCTGCATTAGAATAGGTGTCATGCTTCCATCTTGCTCTCTATTTATTGTTTGCTGTGTGACAGGTTATGTTGTTTGGTAAGGGATTATGGCCTTGGTCAGGTGTTCCTGGTTAAATAAAGGTCAAATAAAAAACCTATTGATGACTCAATTTCTTACCATTTGAAAATGTTTTGCCCCGAAATATACATAAAATAACCCACTAAATAATGCCTCTTAAAATACATTTTGGTGTTTGCATCATATAATTTGCCATTATACAAAAATATTTATTGAATAGAATGGCGAGAGTCAGAAACAATAAACATTGTTTGAGATGCCAAAAATATGGACATCATCCGCATCCACCGGTAGGTAAACTCCATGGCCCGTACCACACCAGCACTGGCCAATCACATGCCAGAATCTGACCCGGTGACCTGACATGGGTAAACGAGGTATGCCTGTCGTGCAATCACACGTACTCGACGGGCTTTATCGCTTTACAGGATGGTCGCACTGCTCCCGCGCACCGTGGCTCCATGGGACAGGTGGCTCAGGAGGACATTGATGCATTTGCCGGGAGCCGCAACGGCTGCGCCGACCGACTGCACGCATCGATAATGACGTTTGATGGACAGCCCTGCCAGGATGTCGCGACGGGCCACGAAGATGGATAGCAAGCTGTGCGACGGCTGATTTTTATTTATTTGTTATTGAGGCTTCAAGACGTTATTAAGTGAACTAGGCAGCATAATTAGGGAGATCTGCCTTGAAAATCAGGCCAGAATGTATAATTTTGGGCGAAGATGGAATTGCATTTTTACAATAACAAATGTCATTGGGATGTCACAATATATTTTATTGACTTTTTTCATTTAAAAAGACAGTACGTTGTTTTGTTTCCGGTAGTGTGCACTGTCGCAACAGAAGCAGTTGTAACATTGCAGTGTGTGTGTGTGTGTGTGTGTGCGCGCTCGTGTGTATGTGGATATGGTGGATAGGCAAGCCCCACATTCTGTTTGTTCAAAACAAGTTTTTGCGGTCTTACTATGGTATTAAACTATCAATAAAAGAAACTTTCTGTCGAAAGTGTTACTGTGTATATATTTTTTAGCAAGTTACTATCCAAAAATCAATTTAATCCTCATTTTCCTCATGCTGTTCCAGCATATGTATATGCTCAATAAACTCTATATTGAATTTATAATGCAATAGGATAGCAAGTCAAGGTTATGTTTCTACTAAACCGGTGATGCATCCATTAAAATAAGAATAAAATGTCTATCTTGGAATGTTCGTAGTGCATAGCCGGCTTCGACATTTAATTAGAAGCCAGCCATACTCTTTGCACACCCCGGAATTAATCTTTTGGCCCGAATCTCGATGACAATTCATTTGAAAAGGCAATTGACCTTGGTCTTACTCTGTTTACCAGCACACCATACGTCCTGTGAATACAAAGTGCACTAAAGTAAGTCAGAATTTAGTGCTACTCCTCCTCTCTCCACCTGCCACACTTCCTGGGGTGAAGATGGTGTGTGTGTGTGTGTGTGTGTGTGTGCATGTGCGTGTGCGTGTGTATGTGTGCACACGCGTGCACGCGCGCGCGTGTGTGTGTGTGTGTGTGTGTGCATGTGCGCGCGCGTGTGTGTGTGTGTGTGTGTGTGTGTGTGTGGGGAGGGTAGTTTCAAAAGAGCCTAAAGGACAGAAACTTGCTTTCAAAATGCACGGTTCATAAAACAATGCAGAGCAACATGCAGTTGCGCATGAAGCACGATCCATGTGATTAATTCTGAGGAAACTTTGCTCTGTTTGCTAAGTCAATAATATTGCTTGTAGTTATGACTGCTTCAGTATGAATGCAGCAGACTGCTTCATCCTTATAAGCTTGAAATAAGATTTCAATATACATATTGTTTAAGGACATATAGCAAATTAAGCTCTAACATTAATGTAGCAGTTCATTACTTTAGTCTAATGTTTTTTTTTTTATTTTATTTGTCAATTTTTTTTTTTTTTTTTTACATAATTTTACTAATGTCCTTCCTCTAACCTACACCATGTATATAAATCAACTGTATCTCTGGGGATCCCTTGAAAAAGAGATTTCGATCTCAACAGAACTTCCCTGGTTAAATAAAGGATTAAAAAAATGAAATGAAGTATTCACCAGTCGACTGGAAACAGAGAAAAAGACACCAAACAGTTGCCCAATTTTCTTTAAAGAAAGTAAGTGCAATCAGTGTTTGTGGAGTTGTGTTATTCCTCATTTTTGTGAACTTCAATGACACACAATGACATTCAGGCTCAAATAAGGGGAAAATGATTCATTTGTCCATTAGCTGTGTGCGTTAATGCTGGGCTCTAGCAGAACACATTTTCTGGGGTCTGCGGCAGCAGCAAATGGATCTGCGTGCGATTCACAACTTTTCTCAGGCATGTCAGTGCCTTCACTGATAAATCTTTTTTTCCTTGTAAGCCTCATTTCTCACTGGCACCTGGCTCTCTCTCTCTCTCTCTCTCTCTCTGTCTCTCATTCTCTTGCTCTCTTTCTCCTCTGCTGTCCTCTCTTTTCTCCCTCTCTCATTATCCCACCGTCTTCACTCTTAATTCTCACCTGTCTGGGAGTCATTTTGCCTGTGGCTGTAATTAGAGGCCTCATGTCCAAGCAGCTACCCAAGAGTCATCAGTGCTGAGGGGAAGGGAGGCAATCAATGGCCACTCTCTCTGTGACATCACAGAGGAGGTCATACTGACCAATCGTAGAGCAAAGACGTGTCACAGGAGGGAGATGTGTCACAGAAGTCATTAAAGGAAGTAGAAGGGTCTTTTTTTAATGGTGATAAGACTGAATTATTTCCTGTGTGATTCAATATGAGAACTTTGCAAAGATGTGAAATAAGAATTTTAAAAAATCTATTCAGAAGTGGACTCTCAGAAACATAAAAAGTCATTGTTAACAGTTTTCCCTGAGAAAAAATGGCACTGTGCCATTAATTTAACAGGAAAAAAACACACACAGCTGCTGTAATAATTTAGGTGGAGCACTTCCTGGCTCATGCAGAACATCACTTTTCATTAAAAAACACCTCCTCAGAAACACACCTCCAGGTGTTCTGTGATGACGCTGGTGATTCTAACACCTGCCGTGGGCTCAAAACACACATCAAAAAGACTCGCTGTTACCGAAAACCGGTGCTACGGCAAACGAGAGGGGACAATAATCAAAGCACTGAGAAAAACCTGCATTTTTATTTTCAGTGTAATTCAGCCTGCTGTAATCATCCAATCACTAAGGCCCTGTTCACATGTAAACAGGTATTTTTGAAAATATAGCATTTCCTATGCGTTTCGGGCTTTCGAGCACATGCTAACAGATTTTTGGTCGCAGAAGATGAACTGTTTGGAAAATGCCATCCAGGGTGGGGTATCCGGAAACTTTCAGTTTTTTCAATGCTTACATCTATGCGCATAAAACAAAGTTTTTGGCTGGTGAAGTCAGCGTGTTTGTTGGCCTAAAAGCAATTCTTAAGGAATTCTGATTGGCCAACGTGGTCTTAGATTTAATGATATCATGGCCGCCTGTTGGTTTGGAAGGCTCTTGACTGGAGTTTTGTGTTTTTGTGTGACAGAGATTTTTTTGTAAGGAGGAAAAATTTTTTGAAGGAGGAAAAATCCAGTTTTTAAAAATACCTGTGTATGTGTGGACTGGGCCTAAGTTTGCTCTCGCACAGTTCAGATTAGGGCTGCAGGTCCATTAAGCCTTGCGCATGTCTTTACAGTTACCAGTTCCCAATCTTACATGTACAACATAGTATAATTCACAATTCAGATGGGGGCTAGAATTTAACCAAGGTGTTGAACTTCATGCAATTTGCCCATGATATTGTGAAAGTGATTTAAATATACGCGTGTGTACAAGTTCAGGAACAGGTGAATGGGCCAAAAATCTCCTTCCTTTATAAGCATTGCACACCTCACGGTAAAGGGGATTTCTATTGTGTAATTTAGGAGTGTCAATCACACATCGCCAAAATTAACTTCAAACAGTTTACATCTTTTTCACTTTCAAAATTATCACATAAAACTATCATTTTTTTCCCTTTATCTGAGTAAAATAGTATTTTTAGATTGTGAATTATATGCGCTGAATGAACCCTCTGTTTTCGTCACTTGTCACCCAGTCAATGCTGCTGTCATAATCAGTCACACGTTTAATTAACACTTAATCACAAACACAAGGGGGATGACAGCTCCAAGCCTGCTCTCATGGACACTTATTATGTGTCAACCTCAACATAGCAAATTAGACAATGATAGAAATTAACTACAGTTTCCACCAAGAACACGAAAAACCTCTTTTTTTTGTAGACAAAGTATGTGTAATTTTGCAGCCTAAAGTGACATCCCTCATACAAGCATGGAATAAAAGCAAGTGGGCGGTTTATAGTATAATCTGACAGCCTGCAGTGGTTGGTGAGTTAGTTATCAACCACACGGCATTACAGTTTCTCTTTCTACCAATACCCTGACAGCTTATCTGTTCACACATTGAATTCTGAATCCATTGATTGTTCAGGGTCCAGCTCATGTGTTGAAGCAGATGTCAGGGGCTAATGCTTGAGTTTCCCTCACAAGCTGCTCCAGTTTATTTCACAGGTTTGCTGAATTCTGCCTGTTATGATACACACACCACTGCATGGGGCTCCGTCAGTCAGACATTGAATGAAGCCAGGTCTCATCAGAACATGAGACCCTCAGATGTAGAACCTCACAATCTTAAAGAAAAAAAAAAAACACCAATGAACTTTAGACATTGACAGTAAAATGCCATTAGGCAATCTCAAAAACCATTGACATGTGTGGTAATATTAAATGAAAAGGTTTGATTTATTTGTTAAATTGATATTATGATGACATCACATCATAATTGTACATAAGGTCTCCAAAATTGAGTCACTTTCAGAACCTAATTCTGCTTACCACCTTGTTAAGTGTGGTCTAAATTGGCCAAGTAATTTTACAACATTTTTTGTGCACAGACAGACAGACAGACAAGCAAACAGACACAGGGAATTGCATCAGCTGCATCCAACTTCACTGGTGGGGCCAATGAAAACATTATTACCAGATAGAAAAGGCAGAACAGAAAACCAGTAAAGTCATAATTCAGTCAAATGGTAATAATAGTAATCAATATTGATTAATGGAGCACTGCGGCAGAATACCAAGTTCTCCAGTCAGCCTGAAAAGCAGTTGGGTATTATTTGCATCTGAACTGTTAGGTCTCGAGGAGCCAGTTAATTTATTCTGATGTGTCGCATCCTGAGTCTTAATTGTTTTCCCCTCAATCCAGCCATCCTTGTCAGTATTTTCCATCTGTTTCCTTTAAGTGGTTCTCATTATTTCATTATTGTATCATGCTTCCTCCGTCCCTTTGCACTGCAGCTCTCACCTGTTTCCCATTGCTTACTGCTGTATTTAAGTTCCAGGTGTGCATCTTCCCTTTGCTGAATTGTTTCGCTTCATTGTGTTCTAAGCTTGTTCAGTCAAGAGCTCCAAATCTTCTGTTTTAGGTGAAAGAAAAGCTAAGAGAACCAAGTTACTGTTTACGAAGGATTTCTCCCTGTGTTGGCAGGACGTAGATTGGCATGTCCTCCAGTCCCTTCAAACCTTGGTATTGGAGACCATATATGGTCCACTGTGCCATGAACACTACGATTGCCTTCCCTGTACTGACCCTAGACCCATCTCTGACCACAGCTTGTCTCATCTCCTTCAATTCTGTTCACCCCTCGCCCGACTCAGACTGTCTCTGACGACCCTACTGCCCAACGTCTTTTCATGTTTTTATTTTCTGTTAATGCCAATTGCGGCTTCATGTTTGTTATTAAAGTGCCCGAGTGGCTTATCTACGGATCTGTATCTGTTTTTTATTTGCAGCACATAACACTGAACACCTCCGCACATAACACTGTTCATGTGTATTTAAGGTAGTGCCGTCCATATGTGTTGGGACAGTGGTGCTCCTTTGCTTTTTTACTCTGTTCTCCAATAAACTCAGGTTAAAAATGATCAGCATTAGGCTAAAGTGGGTCTGTTAGCTTAAATGTGCAGTCACATACTGTACATCCATCTTCATTTAATCATAGGCCTGCTAGAATGTCAGCCCTATTCATACCATGTCACTGAACATGACCTAAACATTCAGACTGCTCTGTGGATTCTGTAAATCTTGCTTTTTTTTCTGCATACTGTTTATAGTTTTTATAAAAATGGTGCGAACAGGTTCAGGATAATTTGCTCATATTCTGCTGTCATGTGATAATAATTTGTGTCAGATTTTCAAAACTTCATTTTTGAATTTACATGCTGAAAGAGTGCACGGATTTTATTATAGGGGATCTAGACACTCCATATTCCAGCATGCACCAGAACTGACCTGCTTAAAATTGAAATGATTGGCCCCTTGGTCATGTATCAAAACTGAACACCCTGCCAATATGGCCGACTGCCCAGGCGAGCAGAGCAGCAGCGTCGCTCGGGGAGACAGAGTTTCATTCAGCCAGCATGTCAGTGTTTAATGGTGTGCCAGACAAGCCCCGTCATGTGATTGGTTGCCTGCGAGCCCGTCAGTCGAAAAACCCATAAAAAGTTTACCTCAGTTGCACCATATGTCTGGGTGAGCTCAGCTTAAAAGAATGTGCTTATATACATGAAATTACCATACATTCTCTTTCTGGATTCTCTTCATGTTGTAGCAGTCACTACATAATAAAATACATCGACTCAATGTGCAAAACAACTGCTCTTTTTTCCAATTAATGTGATTTTTCTAATTCTGAACCGTGCTACTCTACTCTTGTCCATTTCATAGTTTGTGTGTCTCTTCTGAACCATCAGTGATTATTCCACAGACACACTCTCTTTCTCTCTTGCTTTACACCTATAGGAAGTGATTTTCACATCTCTGCCGTTTCTTCATGCAAATTTCCACATATTACTAAAATAATAACACATCTGTGTTTCATAAGTGAAGTGCTAAAAGTGTCATCGAACCTTTCAGACACATCGATGCACATACTGTATAGTGCGACTTCTTTACATCTCTCCAATTTAAAAGAAATGTTTGCCTATACAATTATTTTGGTAACACTTTACTTGAAGGTATCGTCATAAGAGTGACATGACATAGTCATGAACGTGTCATAAACATTATGTCAATGCCATAAACGTTTATGACTGTTGTCATTAAGTGTCATTCGGTTTTTGAAATGACAAGTTGACATTGTTTGGGTTGTCTTGATTATGACAACTTCGTCATAAGAGTGACATGACACTGTCATAACTGTTACATGACACATGTAACAGTTATGACAGTGTCATGTCACTCTTATGACGGTACCTTCAAGTAAAGTGTAACCATTATTTTTTTCTAAAAGTGTGTGTATGTGTTTGTGTGGTATGTCTACACCGCGCACACACACACGCACCCCCCCCAACACACACACACACACACACACATACAAATTCATTCACTATCTAAACCACTTCTTCACCTGGGTCAGGTTGAGCTGGAACCTATCCCAGCTGACTAAAGGTGAAAGGCAGGGACACATTCTAGACAGCTCATCAGCCCATCGCAGGGCGCACACACCATTCGCATAACATTCACTCACTCTCTCACACTGATGGGCCATTTGAGTCTCCAGTCAACCTGACATGCATGTCTTTAGTCTGTGGGAGGACACCGGAGTACCGTGAGGAAACCCACGCGAACACGGGGAGAACATGCAGACTCCACACAGAAAGGCCCCAGACCAGATTCTAACCCTTGACCTTCTTGCTGTAAAGTGGCAACAACACCTAACATATTGCCATAAAGCCTATGACTGGGTCTATCAAACTCTTGGCTGGATCGCTGCACATAACCACAGAACTCCAGTTACAAAAATCACTGCAAAATTGAACTAGAGGCACTCCTAGAGTGCAAACCTCCACCAAGGCAGCACAGTCCAAATCTTAGTGAGTGGGAGCAAAGTTCAGTTATCGCGTGTCATAGGATTTCAAGATGGCTGCCATGGCGGCCATATTGTTTCACTGATTGCGGGTCAAAATCAATATGGTCAATCCCTGATGTAATAGTGACCCACTAACAAATTTCAGAGATATCCGTTCATCACTTTTTGAGTTATCTTGTTCACAAACAAGCAGACAAACAAATGGCACCGATCACATAACCTCCTGGCGGAGGTAACTAACTCCATATCTGAACCAGTTTCAACACAAATAAGTCACTCAGATTCACAAAGCTGATAATAATGCTAGTGTTTCCCACAATTTGTCTCCAATAATCTATGTGTGTGTGTGTGTGTGTGTGTGTGTGTGTGTGTGTGTGTGTGTGTGTGTGTGTGTGTGTGTGTGTGTGAGAGTGCATTCGCGTGTGCATATGTTTGTGTTTGTTTGCATGTTTATGTGTGTTTGTGTGTCCATATGTGTGTGTTTATGTGTGTCCATATGTGTCTGTGTTTGTGAGTGTGTGTGTGTGTGTGTGTGTGTGTGTGTGTGTGTGTGTGTGTGTGTGTGTGTGTGTGTGTGTGTGTGTGTGTGTGTATACTTATGTACATAAACCTACTGTACGTTGTATACATTTCCCACAGTGTTGCCCCAGATATTCTTCACTTTTGGATAGCTTTATCCTTTCTGACCAGTGGTCCCAAGTGAGCTTGGTTTCACACTAAAAAATGGGGAGAATTTAGTCATCAGTTCATTTTTCCAACAGGTTTTTTATGTTTTCCGAAATACCATTCAGTGTCACATAAAATTGTTTTTGTTGTTGTTTAGTTTTTTTACTTCGGACTGTACTTCTTACTGTGTGCAATTTTGAGTTATTTACAGAAGTTCAGTACTTAATTTTCGCAAAACACAGAGTACTGCACCATGCAAAGTGTGTCCAAAATATTGACTGGTACTGTCACTGCACTGTAAAGAATAAAATTTGACTCAAGTTAAAGAAGTGAGGCAACCAGCTGCAAGGCATTTTTGAGTTGGCTCAACTTCATGATCCAAGTTTTTTTTTTTTTTTTTTTTTAATGAGTTTGTGCACTGAGACTTGAAGTTGAGCAGACTCAAAAATATGTGTATATAGAGTGTGAGAAAATACTTATATACTTCACTATATACAGTATATCACTCAGACACAAACACAAACACAAACACAAACACTGCACATACTCTCCACATGTACTCCACACACCATACACCTAGACTAATGCAGGTACATCTTTCTGACATGAATGCCGTGTGCCTTTGCAGCATTAATATACTTCATAATAGAGTCAGAGAGGAGAGCATGCTATATAAAAAATGCTTTTAATAGATGTTTGTCCCAGTCAGATCTCCTAACAGCTATAACTGCATTAGTGACTAGCTGTCAAACTGAAGGCCATTTATACTGAGTGTGGGATAAATGCATTTTGCAGTCTATTAATATTTAACGACCATGGCTTTAGATAAGGCGGAAAATATAAACATTTTTCATGGAAAAAAATGGCACAGAACTGCACAAGGGGAATAAGGAGTGCTGAGCAGAAATCAGATTCACAAATAGAAAAAAAATGCTTGAGAAAATTAACAACTTTTCTTCCTGGCTAAAAAAAAAAAAAAAATCCTCTAGATGAATGTACTTCTGTACAAATGATCTGTCCACAGGGGCCCAGTGTGCCGTTTCACAGATTTCCCTCAGAGCATTCATTAAATGTAGCAGTGTGTTAAACTTTGTTTTAATTATTTTACAGTATTTCAAAATGCATGCAAGGAATCACCTGAGGAAAATAAAAGTGAATATTTATTTACAGAATTTAAATATTCTGATGCAATTTGGGTCATCTGTTTTTCAAAGGCTCGAAAACTTCATGCAGATTTTCTTTTATAAGTTACAAACCATGCTAATTAAAAAGCAGTTCAAGTCATTCCAATTTAAGTTAAAATAGCCTAGTTAGACTGTAAAAAACAAAAAGTTGACTAAACTTAAAAACATAAGGCAACCAGCTGCATAGCAATTTTGAGTTTGCTCAGCTTCAAGGGCCAGTAGCTGAACAAATAAATTTTTGAAATTACTTTGAACTTGAAGTTGAGCCAACTCAAAAATGCTTTGCAGCTAGTTTCCTCATTATTTTCAGTTGAGTGAACTTTTTTATTCTTTACAGCGCAGTTATGGTACCAGTTAAAGCTTGAACACACTTTACATGTTAACCGAACTCAATGATGCTTGGCTGCTGGATGCCCTGCTTTTTTTAAGTTGAGACAACTTTATATTTTTTACAGTGTAAATTTAATGATAATTCTTTTGAGTGGAAAGTTTAAGACAGAATGGACCGCAAATACACACACTATTAAAGAAAAAAAAGAACATGGATATATGTAGTAAATCTAATCAATTCTTTAGTTTTTTCAGACCAAGCAAAGTACTGATGAGCTGTGCTATTCCTAGATTCAGATTCATTTCTTTGTTGGGCCTTTAAGCCATACGGTGCGCTTAACCTTTTCATGAGCTTATCCTAGAAACTACCACACTGTAAAAAATAATACTTAAAATAATAATGAAACCAGCGACTCAAACCAGTTCTTGAAAAAGCTTAAAACTTGAAGTAAAGCCAACACAAAAATGATAGGCAGCTGGTTGCCTTACTTTTTAAATTTGAGTTAACTTTTTATTTTTTCACAGTGCACAGGTCAGTAGACAGATATCCTATGTTGGAGCCCCAGGTGAGTCATGATAATTTTCAGGGAGAGTTTATCATCTTAAGCTTTTAAAATCATGGTAAGACTAACTGCTTAACCCACTCTCTGGCAAGTCTGGGCCAATTATTGCTTCACCAAAGCAGACCAATGGTCAGGGGTGAACTGTGAGTTTTCCTGGTGGGCTGCATTACAATTGGCCTTGTGCAACGCAAACTTCTTTATTTAAAAAAAAATATATATATATATATATATATATATGGTGATTGCAGTCTATTGTAACTGGCCCAGATGAGAGGGCTGCTGGCCATTATACTCCAGATCTGTTTACATTGCCCCCCACCCTCACCCGCACCACCCGTGCTACAGGCATCTATTCGGCTCATCAGGTGTGTTGCTGCTGTTTTCTGATTAACTCGTGAGTCGCTAATCTCGCACTGGGAAAGGCAAGAAATGTTCAGGTGGAGCTGAAGAGCTCAGACACAAAAAAGGCATGACCAAAATCCAAATATCTGAAGTTGCTGACTCATTTAGCGCTGCAGACATCAGCAACCTTTTTGCCGCACGAGAAAATGAGCCCCACATTGCTGCGTTGTCTCAGCCTTAATAATAGCACTAATAGCAGCCAGTTGGACTCTGTGTGAATTCACTCCACTGAGCTGAGTGAAAATACTCTCAGGCAGTATGCTGCCGCCGAAAGCCTAAAACAGGAAACAGCATTGATAGATTTGGCGAGCTATATAACCAATATCGCCCACAACTACTTGCAATTTGCGAGCGTTGACTGGCTTTTTGACCCTGACAGAGTAACGTTTACATTAATTCTCTGAATTATGTCAACATTTGAACTGTGAAAAATGAAACATATATTTGACCAAAACTTAATAATCCTCAGTTTGAATATTCTTGGCGATATGTACAATTACAATTACAAAAGCTAGGGTGTTGTTGCAACTTTGAATTACCATCTTAAGACAGAAAAATTAACAATGATGTGAAAATGAGCCCCTGGATGTGGCTGAACAATAATGTGGCTTTTGAGCATGATTGTCAGTGTTTCAACCTGTTCCCATGCGCTTTTATTACATTTTTTTTTCCTATTCCTTCGCATTATTTGTATTTAGATTGTTATTGCATTTAGTTTCTGCATGCTTTTGGTTTTGTCCTTGTACCCCTGTTCAGCTCTCATGTGCCTGATTAGTTTATTGCTCACTCATTCTCTCATTTGTAGCCACGCCCTTGTTCTCTCCTTTGCAGCTCCATGCACCTGTTATTACTGCCTTTCCGATTGGTTCCCTTATTTGTAGACACACCCCTAGTCACAATCTGCTTCTCTGCACCCCTGCCTCACACTGGTTCCTGATTTCTCTCACCTGTTCCCCATTAACTCCCTGCTTAGTTTCTCTCCTTTATATAGCCTGCACTTTCAGTTGTTACCAACATTTTCCTGTATTTCTCTGAGCTTGTAGTGTCCTGATTTTCTTTTGTTCCACAGTTTTTGAGCTTGTCATTTCCTTTACTGTTGTTATTTTTGGTTAAGACTTTTGCTGCCTCTTTGATTTCTCTTTCGGGTTTTCCTTTTGCCTTGGCTATGTTCTGGTTTGGCTTGTGAACCCTGGACTGCATCGACCTTAATTCTGCCTACTTCCTGTGTACAACACCCTACTCCTCCTGACTCGGATTATTTTACCCCATTTTCCTCTTCTAATAAAACCATAGAACTGAGCAACCGTCCTCGCTTGAGCACTGAGCCCGGTCCTGACAATGATGATCACATGACCTTGGACAGAGAGCTGATAATTGATGGCACTATAGAAAGAAGGGTGCAGCTCAAGAAATGGCTAGATCGGTGAGGGAGAGTATATTTTGAAATTCATTCCAATTTGTTATGATCAAGATAAGAAACCAAATGCAGAGTCAGAGTACAATCCAGTGGTGGCCTTTGTTGATAGGACTATGGTACTATAGGACTATGGTACTGACAAAGTGAAATGGAGCCCAGAGAGGAATGAGGACAGTTCAATTCAGATGGAAGATGGACTTGGGTAAGGGGCGTCTCCGGATCTGGCCAGTGACGTCCCGGGGCAGAAGGCAGCTGGAGATCACCCTCGCCAGAGCCGTAGTGTTGGATGGCAAGTTCAAACGGTTTAGCAGTCCCAATCTTAAATACCACTGAAGGCTTGTGAGGAGTTCCTAACAAACTGAGCAGAGAATCAAACTGGAGAGGCAGGTTAACAGGGACGCTATCCCAATGCTGGAGGTCAGGAAATAGGCTTTGAAGCTTGTTTTTATTATTAAGGCTTCAAAGAGAACTTCTGTTACTATCATTAAAGATTACCATAATTTCAGAAGACGATAAAAGATGCAAAGATGCAAACTGACTGGTTGCTAAAGGGAAATAATGCAGACAATCTAGCGACTCCGCAGACTGAAAGAAAGGTTATAGACACCAGTGGGACACACTAATGCATGACACCTCAAAGGGGCAATTCCTAATACGCTAAACCGATTAAAGGAGACAATAATTAAAAAAAAAAACGCAGGTCGCTGGATGGGACAAGGAAAAAATTAGGATTCACTCAAGGATTGTGATACAATTATAGTTTACTTACTTTTTCTGGCAATAACAAATCATGTACTGCTATTTTTACAGACGTTTAAGATGATTCAAGAAGTCATTGCCCCCCCAAATTCCCCTGTTGCCGGTTTTAATGTAAAGTCAGATTCTTCGAGAGAATATTTACTTCACTTCTGAGCACCATGGGCTATTGCACGTATTTTACTCAGGGATGAATACAAACAGTTTTTGCGATCAGAAGCCACGTACAGTTTTTATTTTGTTGTGATGTAGTCTGGCCTTAGTTTAAGGCCATGATTGGTGCTAATTGCAGGGTGCTTTATGCCTTTGTCAGCTGATCTGTGTAAAAAGTTCACAGCCTGTTTTCGTCCCCACTCCATCTCTGCCTCTGGCCATAGCCGGTAATGGTGAGGCTGGGATTCGAACATCAGACCACACCCATCCATCCATCCATCCATCCATCCATCTATAATCTATACCGCTTCTTCCTCACTAGAGTCATGGGGGACCTGGAGCCTATCCCAGCTGACTGTGGGTGACAGGAAGGGACCCACCCTGGACAGCTGGCCAATCCATCGCAGGGCTCACACACCAATCAAACATCATTACCACAAACAACAATACACAATTCTGAGCATCAAATAAGTCTCATATTATAACAATGAGCACAACTACTGTCCATATTTAGTAAGTAAATTCAGTTTAATATTTTGCGTGGATGTTCAAATTAATTGTCTCATGATCACAGTTCTAATGGTGAGAGAGAAAGTTTTAAATTTTAAATGATTTCATGGTATACAGATTAACCCTTAGAGCGCTGAATGCATCTATTGTTGCTCACTGATGTAAGATATCAAAATTAAGCTGTTGAAAACCAACCATTTGGCGGCTTGTTTAAAAGAGTTTCCACAGGGAAGCTCTTTTAAACAAGTTGCCTCATGATAGGTCTTCAACAGCGCAAGATAATTACGTTTATATTTTTAAAAATGAATTTCAGCACTCTAAGGGTTAAACACATCTTTAAATAGTCCAGTAGGAATTGTAATCCTCTCTTTGTTTTTGTAATCTGAAATCATCTGATGAATTTTTACCACTGGCCTTTCTTAAAACACAAAAAAATTCATCAGCTGCGACTGAATCAGGGGCTTGGCAGCAATTTTTAACAAAGGAACCAAAAAGCTTTTCAGACTGAGAAAACTCCAGGCCAGCACTCAGGTTATTTTATTTAGTCATTTTTCTACGACACAGAGCAGAGTCGTTACTATTTTTAGATATTTGCTTTGAGAATATATTCTGACAACTTTTGCAGCCCAATTTAAGCAAAGCATCCCATCTTTCTCTCAGCAGTTGTCAGTATTCAATTCCTAGTATTTCCATTTCAATGCCCTTTTGATATGATAAGTATATTTCTTATTTAGCCGTTGGTGAATTCCATTCATAGAGAGAGATATAAAACTGAAAGGAGTGCTTTGGATGGTTGGCATAAGCCTCGTATTAAAACGTTTTCCTCAGTTTGGAGATTTTGAGCTTGAACACAGGTGGTATTGAAAGTGTGAGAGATTATTCTGCGATGGAGATGGAAATGTAGGACAATGTATGCAGTGAGTGCCACTGAAATATCCAAGATATATTCCTGCTGGAGGATTTCCACTTTCAGGGAACAGGCAGCATTTGTGTAAATATTATGTGACAAACTGCCAGCATGGCCTTCCAAATGCGATGGACAAAGACATAAAGAAATCCTTGCATTCTTCATCAGTGCATTCTAATTATGTGCATGCTGTATTTAAAACCCAAACCCAACCAGCATTCCATGTGTGTAGAAAATATAGCTTCTGGTGTTTTATTGATTTTGTTTTTGATTAAGCACGTGTTATTAATACTTCGGACATACTGTAAAAATGTTCAATGTCCTACTATAGGTCACTTGGCTCAGTGAAAAACAAAATGGGTGTAAGATGGATAGCCAGACTTTCCCAGCGTTCAAATACAGGACTGGAAGCCTGTGCAGTTAGTTTGATGAATCGTAATTTTGTTCGCTTGTACAATGCAGTTGATGTATTTACTTTCGAATTCCATTTTGGCTAAAGTTGAAGATTTTCTTGCAAACGTGGGAAGATGAGTTTCTGCACACAAAAATATATGGTGGGTTATTTAATAACCCTTTGTGTTTCTTTCTTTCTTTCTTTCTTTCTTTTTTAATAACGCCTCTTTTTCAGAATCGCCGTTCCCGGTTTTGCTTAGCAACGGGCCGAGACAGCTCATTAAATTCAGACGGGCGGGAAGTACAGCCCAAGAGCAGAGCAGAAATATCTCACGTAACAAACATTCAGTGGAATATTCCGTCAGCGCAGGTCAGACAGTGCGCCGGGGTTAATGGGACGGCACTGCCGCAGAAACGCGAGAGGTAGAGGCGGCAATGTGTCAGGTTCTCTCCCGAAAAAATGCAGCGTCGGTAATCAGATCATGTGGATTGACAGAATAATCTCCGGGGCATGGCATGAAAAGAGAGGCGGACTCCTCCGTCGCATAAAGGGTGCTGTGGATGAGAAAGGAAAAACATGTTTTTTTGTTTTTTTCCCCCTCCTGAAATCAGAATAATGTCCATGTCTCGCGGCTCAGCCAGACCCGGAGTTTCGGAGAGCCGCAATTTCACCTGACAGATGCGCCTTCTGTCAGCGCCAGCAGGGCCCGCGAGGGAGGAGCGCGAGGATAGCGGGGATGACAAAGAAAACACGGGGTTGAAAGAATAAATAAAAAAGATCCTCTCTTATCTCTGTCAAGATGTTGCTTTTCTACACCCGACGAGGAGTATTTCAGGGAGTGAGGATCCTCTGTGGTGGCCACGGGAAGATTAGTGGCTGGGTTTTCAGTCATAAATAACATGAAATATTGATGATATCGCCGATAAGTGAAGGAACAGTAGTCTTTGGACGCATTACAGCTGAATATATTGCGGTATACTTTATCAGCCTCCTGACATTACTACATCATAAATCACCTGGCACATACGGAATGAGAACGACCGTACTGCTATGAAATATAATTATGAACATGCCAGATTTATAGAGCACTCACCCAAAACCACAACTGATGCGCATTATGAAGATAACTCGTTCAGATTTACAGATAGCTTCAAACTCTAAAAATGGTGGGAGAGGCGGGCAGAACCGCAGTGTTTGATGACCCGTGTTAAGCCGATGCTCAAAAAAAAAAAAAAACTGCTGTTGTCAGTAACTGAAAAAGGGAGAAATCAGTTCACGGCTGCACACTTTTCTTGAAAAAGAGCCAAAGAAATACAATGTATTCTTCCAAACTACAGAAATGATCCTGCAAGGCAAAAGCATATTTGAGGGTCATTATGGCGTATCTGTGAAGTTATTATTGATATTGAAATACTGCAGCTTCCACCACAGACTTTAGGTGACACTTTACAATAAGGGTACATAAATTAACACAAGCTAATGCAGTAATAAGCATTATCCAAAAGTAAATTGACAGTAGACTAATGTTATAGTAATCTTTTACTAATGGTGTTAGGATTTTAATTTGAACATTACTGAATAGTTTTAATAGTTTGAAGTACTACATCTGTAATTAAGGGTAATGAAATGATGTTTTCTCAAAAAAGGTGACAAGGAGCATTAATAAATGGTTAATTATGGTTACATAATGGTTATTCGGCACACTGATACATTAGTTAACTGTAAATTTACTAATAGTTAAAGCTTATTACTGTATTAAATAATGTAAATTAATGTACCCTTATTATAAAGTGTTACCAGATTAAAAGCAGATCATTATATTTATTTGACTATAAGCAGATACTCATTTACAGGGAGACCCTATCATCTGTCCCTGCATCCAGTGCATCCATTTTCTAATCCAGTTACTTCCTGGTCAAGGGGGCAGGAAGGTGGATACTTATCCCATCATGCATTGGGTGCAAGACAAGAATACACCCTGGACAGGTCTCCAATCAATCAAATGACATGCAAACACAAATACACACACACAGATACACACAAACACATTCACACATATACAAACACACACACACACACACACACACACACACACAGACATATTATTCACTCACGTACTCATATAAATTGGCAATGTAGAGTCTCCAGTTTGCCTAACGTGCGTGTGTCCAGACACTAAGAGGAAACTGGAGTACCAGGAGGCATCCCAAGCAGATTCCATCAAAGTCAGCACCGTGGATTTCACTGTCTCTCTCTAACTGGAGAGACAGCACTGTATAGATTTCATTGTCACTCTCTTAGTGGAGAGACAGCACTGTATGTATTTCACTGTCGCTCCCTCACTGGAGAGACAGCACTGTATGTATTTCACTGTCGCTCTCTCACTGGAGAGACAGCACTGTATGTATTTCACTGTCGCTCTCTCACTGGAAAGACAGCACTGTATGTATTTCACTGTCGTTCTTTCACTGGAGAGACAGCACTGTATGTATTTCACTGTCGCTCTCTCACTGGAGAGACAGCACTGTATGTATTTAACTGTCGCTCTCTCACTGGAGAGACAGCACTGTATGTATTTCACTGTCACACTCTCACTGGAGAGACAGCACTGTATCGATTTCACTGTCGCTCTCTCACTGGAGAGACAGCACTGTATGTATTTCACTGTCACTCTCACTGGAGAGACAGCACTGTATGTATTTAACTGTCGTTCTCTCACTGGAGAGACAGCACTATATGTATTTCACTGTCACACTCTCACTGGAGAGACAGCACTGTATCGATTTCACTGTCGCTCTCTCACTGGAGAGACAGCACTGTATGTATTTCACTGTCACACTCTCACTGGAGAGATAGCACTGTATCGATTTCACTGTCGCTCTCTCACTGGAGAGACAGCACTGTATGTATTTCACTGTCACTTTCACTGGAGAGACGGCACTATATGTATTTCACTGTCACTCTCACTGGAGAGACAGCACTGTATGTATTTAACTGTCGCTCTGTATTTAACTAGTCACTCACTCACTGGAGAGACAGCACTATATGGATTTCACTGTCACACTCTCACTGGAGAGACAGCACTGTATCGATTTCACTGTCGCTCTCTCACTGGAAAGACAGCACTGTATGTATTTCACTGTCGTTCTTTCACTGGAGAGACAGCACTGTATGTATTTCACTGTGTCTCTCTCACTGGAGAGACAGCACTGTATGTATTTCACTGTCACTCTCACTGGAGAGACAGCACTATATGTATTTCACTGTCACACTCTCACTGGAGAGACAGCACTGTATCGATTCACTGTCGCTCTCTCTTTGGAGAGAGACGGCACTATATGTATTTCACTGTCACTCTCACTGGAGAGACAGCACTGTATGTATTTAACTGTCGCTCTCTCACTGGAGAGACAGCACTATATGTATTTCACTGTCACACTCTCACTGGAGAGACAGCACTGTATCGATTTCACTGTCGCTCTCTCACTGGAGAGACAGCACTGTATGTATTTCACTGTCACACTCTCACTGGAGAGATAGCACTGTATCGATTTCACTGTCGCTCTCTCACTGGAGAGACAGCACTGTATGTATTTCACTGTCACTTTCACTGGAGAGACGGCACTATATGTATTTCACTGTCACTCTCACTGGAGAGACAGCACTGTATGTATTTAACTGTCGCTCTCTCACTGGAGAGACAGCACTATATGGATTTCACTGTCACACTCTCACTGGAGAGACAGCACTGTATGTATTTCACTGTCACTTTCACTGGAGAGACGGCACTATATGTATTTCACTGTCACTCTCACTGGAGAGACAACACTGTATGTATTATCCTGTCACTCCCTCACTGGAGAGACAGGCACTATATGTATTATACTGTCGCTCTCTCACTGGAGAGACAGCACTGTATGGATTTCACTGTCGCTCTCTCACTGGAGAGACAGCACTGTATGTATTTCACTGTCGCTCTCTCACTGGAGAGACAGCACTGTATGTGTGAAAGAGGTTGGAGATGTTGGCCCCCGCAGAGGTTTAGGTTCAATGACGGCTTATTCCAATGGTGCAATATCAGTCTTTTCCGGAAATAAACCAGGCAATCTTTATTGAGAGTCAGGGTGCGTCTCTTGCCTGGTGTTGCCCCTCACAACATCCCTGTAAGCATGTTGGCATTCACAATGCAGCACTGCATCTCCTGCTGCAGTGCTTAATTATGGGCACTGTTTGAGATTTTCTTTGCCAACACGAAAATCACATTATACCGAAAAAAATGACAGTGCAAGACTCCACATATCAACTTCCCTCTAATAAATGAGTGCAGAAGTTTGCGCACTGCATACAAATTTGCTGTTAATTACAAGTTTCCACAACAAACCCATAAAAAAAAGACAATTATGCCGGCAGTCCTCTTTGCATTAATTTATCTTTATACAGTAAGGCTGTCATTACTGCCAATAATTCACAGCAAGTTAGCGCTGAAGGTGGCACTTTAATTATTGCCTTTTCCACACTTTTTTCAGCGAGCTTCTTGATTAATGCACAGCGCTGAAGCCGTGCCGAAAAGTCAGGGCAGAAAGTTTAACTCCTGACTCTGGTCTCATCTGCCCATGAGCTCAGCCAGTTCATCTCTCTAATTAGTTTCACCTCCTCATTAAAGAATAGTGCTAATTAGCAAAATCAAGACGATTGAAACTAAATGCTCAGGCGATTTCCACTTTCTAAACCAGAATTTTCCGGTGCAGGAACAATGCTGCTATGTTTGTAGCTAATCTATGTCAAGGCATTGCATAGTAAAACACGATAGCTCTATAATTCATGCTAACCTATTTCTTGCTTTTAACTCCAGTTGTTATGACAAGTTTTATATATTGAACTCAAGTTTATAAGTTTTCAAAAGTTAAACTTATTGTTATCCATTGTCTTGGCTGACTGTGAGTTGAAGCAAAGCTTATGTTCGAGGGGAGTAAACTCACATTTAGTTGAATAAACTCAAATTTTTAAGGCAGCCTGTGAACTTTCCTCTCTAAGTTTAACCAGCTTGAAATTTGTTATGGAGTACCAATCACAAGTACTTTTTTTTTCTTTTATTCCATTAAATAGTGATCCAAAAAGAACAAAGCACAAGCATTTGTCAGGTGTCATTGTTGGCACTCAGGCTTGTGACAAAGGTAATGGCTTTGAATCCTTGCAAAGGCATTGCAGTTGTATCAATGAGCGAGTTCATTAACTTCAATTGCTTTAGTCTAAAACATTCAGCAATACAAAGTAATTAAATGCAAAACCACAACCCATGCCAGAGTGCTCGCGAAATGGTAGAGATCTAAATATAAAAAACAAGGATGCTAAGTGTTGCACATACAATTGTCAAGATATTAGTAGCAATAAAGACTTTGATAAGATTACTGTGAATTTCAGCTCATTTAAAGTCTTCACTGTTAAAAACAGTCATTCACAGTTGGCTCCAGAATTATTAGCACCCCTGACCAAAAATGCTCTCAAAAAAGTTGAGGTAGTGGTAGGGGGACTCTCCAATGAGACAGTGACCAAAATCACACCTAAGATTCCACACAGAAATTGTTCCAAAAAAACAGAACCAATGTTCTGCAGTAGCTCTCTTAAGCCCAACGCCCACTGGCTGCAAAGCGAAGCGTCGCGTCAAACTCCGAATGCTTTTAAAAGCCCGCTGGAAGCGTCAGCAGCATCAATACTGACGGATGACAACAGGACTGAGAAGCAAGCCGTGGGTGTCACTCTCAAAATATTCAACAAGACAACCTTAAATTTTGAAAACGCCTACCGATAAAACTTATTTTAAGTGATGGCACTTAAAATAAGTGCGACATTCATCAGTGAACCTTGAGTTAGGTTCTGTCTAACTGTAGATCGCTTAATAACTTAAACGCCCGAAAAATAATTGAGTTCCCTTCAAAAACCGTAACTTAGTTAAAAAGCGGTTATGTCGGTTTCGACAAATACGTGAGGTTTCTGCTAAATGTATGCCACTAATCATGACAAGGCGAAATTGTTAAATAACCTAAAAGACAAATGCGTTTCTATTGAGTTGACGCTCAAGAAATTGAGCAGTGGAGAAAAGTAAAAACCTGACGCGCGTCACATGCCGCCAGTGGGCGTTGGGCTTCAGCCAGCAGACCTAAATCTGATCAAAAACTAGTTGGCTAAATAGAAAATGGCAGTTTGACTCAATGTCAGGAATCTGACTGGTTTTGAAAGGATCTGCATAGGGAGATGGTACATAATCCCAGCAGTGTGTCTTCACCTCGTCAAACAGCTGAAAAAGACTACATATTTTTTCTCTGCCAGAGGTTACAACAACAAGAAAAAAACAAGGAATGCCATTAATTGTGAGACCTTGATCTGGAGGCAATTGAATTTTAAATAATTTTGGCTATTTCAATCAAAAAAAAATAATGGAGAACAGTATTTCTCATGGGTTGGCATTTTTAATTTATCTTCACCAAGTTTTATAAGATAAGATACACTTTATTGAACCCCGTGGGGTAATTTGTCCTCTGCATTTAACCCATACTATAGTTAGGAGCAGTTATTATTGTTTGTGGTATTTTTAGTGCATTTCTAGTCAGAGAAGCCAATAATTCTAGAGACCACTGTAGCCTTGATTGCCTTATTTTCAGCCATGGTTAGAGAGTCAGCTGTGTCACATGATTGCTACAATGTGTATGATTGGGTCTTCATGAAATTACGCTATTCCTGCCTATTACCTACATGTTCTCCTCATTTCACTGTGACCTGAGTCAAGATGTCTGTAGAGGAAGAGAAATGGATAAGAATGCTCTCTCTGATTATTATTTCCCTAAATTATGGGTAAACTTACATTGGTATTCCTGCACAGTTTGGGGAGGAGAGAGGGTTGACCCGGAAGAGGCCCCAGTTTGTCCATTAAGTCATGTATAACCAAATACGGCCCTCCAATCCAGCAATGTGGATTCACTGAAAAGTTATCACTGAAGAATGCATGGCTCCATTCCCAGGGTTCATGAAGAAACTACATACCAGGAATATGTAGCTGAGTAAATCAAACGTATGTTTATATTTAAACTCTATTTCAGCTGTGGTTAAACTTGTTTAATGGCTGCATGTTGTACTTGATTGTGTAAGCCTGTCCTCAAAGTTACTTTGCCTGCATATATTACTTTTCTTTACCCTTTGCATAGTTTATAACTGAATTAGTTTGTGTGTGTCGACGTTCAGCCTCGGGATTTTAAGGTATTTAGTACAATCCACTGGCACAGAGTGCGAAGGGCAAGTTGCAAAGCTCATTTTCATAGCCCAATCAAAACTGCCAAAGGGTGTCACAATACGCCAATACTGAAGTTTCTGTGTGTTCTGTGTCTGTGTGACCGCGTGTGTGCATGTGTGTGCGTGTATATATGTGTGTGTGTGTGTGTGTGTGTTCACTTTACTGCCTTAATCCAGTCAGTAAGGAAAAACAGGGGAGCCAAAACCACTGCCAGAGACCAGGGAAACCATGAAGCTGTTGGGATTAAACTAAAAAAAAAAAAAACGCATCTGGAGCAAAGTTACAACAAGACCGAGGCTACTGGGCAAACGGGAGCAAAATACTGTTTTAAAATTCAGTTGAACAAAACTCTCACCCAGAGAGACAGACTGGAAAACAATGACAAACTGAGGAATCAGCACTGGGAGAAGGGTCCACACTATTAAAGGGGCTGTGTCATGACTACTGCTCATGCTCAGAACTTTGAAAACTGTTTTGCCT
Source organism: Gymnothorax javanicus (assembly GCA_029692085.1). Lineage (NCBI taxonomy): Eukaryota > Metazoa > Chordata > Actinopteri > Anguilliformes > Muraenidae > Gymnothorax > Gymnothorax javanicus. Next base: position 96,685,104 of record CM056202.1, on the reverse strand, counting down.
AACAATAAAACAAAGTGAATCTGCTTAACTGCAAGTCAAAATCTGATTCCATAATTGTTAATTCATCATCAATTTGCATTGTATTTATATAATAATAATAATAATAATAATAATAATAATAATAATAATGCATTTTATTTATAATGCGCCTTTCAAGAAACCCAAGGGTGCAGTACAGAGATGTAAAATGAACTAAATAACATAGGGCACACATAAAATGACAGAAGTAAAAACAGTACATGACAATGCAAAATAGGATAAAATACATAAAATTAATTAGAAATAAAGAGATAATGGTGAATTGGGCTGAGAGAGCAGGAGGACAGAAGGTAGGTGTTGTCCAGGTCAGGAATTTGGATAGGGAAGAGTGGAAGGACAGAAGGTAGGAAGGTAGGTGTATATATAAGGACAGAAGGTAGTAGGTATATATTTTAGTTACACAGGTGTTACGCTTCTCATTATATGGAGTTTTCAATGTGAATTCGAGGAGTCAATGCACTATTTTGGCGCCTTAGCCGGATGATATGAAGAATGTAACTTAGTTTGCCGACCGCAAATCACTGCATTCCTCACGCGGTTTAAAGAGTTAACGCCGCATTCCTCCCGCAGCGCGTTTTCCCAGGCTGCCGAGATTGTGCTTCAGTACCAGAGACAGCGACTGGAAACGCATCCGGAGCCGTGACTGTTATTTCAGGACCGCAGACAGCAACCAGGAGATCCGACGGAGGTGCGGTTATGACAGCGGGGAAAGAATGAATGACGGAAAACGGCCCGGAAATTTCGGAATTTGATGGGGTTTTCCTCCAGAAGTCCCCAAACCTCCCTTTTGATTATTCAAGAATATAATAACTTACAGAAGAACAATTAAATAGGGGGATTTCAAATTTAAATGGAGAGGTCTTTTTCACAAGTGGAGTGTCATTATGAAAGTATGGTACATGCTGGCTCATTTGACTGGTCCCCAATGCTTACAGAGGGGAAAAAAGGCAAACTTGATCCTGGCAAACATGTTGCCATAAAAACTACTGCATAAAACCCTACACAGTTTAGAGTGAAGTATTTTTAGCCATTTACACATATGCAGTGTTGACCAATGAAATATTAACTCATGGGTTTTATACAAATCAATTTGCAAATGATCAAACCAGCCAAAGAGTCCACAGTGAGGTTAATCAGGTGTGTTGATATCTGTTTTTCACATAGAACTTGAAAGTTCAGCTTCAGATTAAAAAGATAATCATCAAAGCTAAAGTTGTAAGAGCAAAAATGTTACCATAAAATATTCTTTAACAGGCCAGAGGCCGGAAACACAATCATGCTAAGGTTTAAAAACCTCTCATAAATACATTATAACACACACACACACACACACACACACACACACACACACACACACACATTCAAATCACATTATCATAAACAATGACATGCATGGTGTTTGAGATAAAAATTCAAAGGGCTTGAAACCAATTAATTTTCCTGCTTTTTTGTAGTACCGTCAAACCCTTTGGTCTAAACGAATATGTTTGCAAACAAAAGATGCTGAGCTCTTAGGCAATTAATGCATTATTGTGGCACAGCTGAGCACCAACCACAGAGACAAATCAATTAATCTTAATTCTGCTAATCATGTCTCATTACGATGCTCCACTGTCGACAAAATCAACTAATGAAGGCAATGTCATATGGTACACCTTGTAACACAGGCTCACGTGCACACACACACACACACACACACACACACACACACACAACACATATGCACACATAGGCATGTGCACACAGATACAACACACGTGCACACACATAGGCACATGCATGCACATACAACACGTATGCGCACACACAAGCATGTGCTCACGTCACCACTGTTCTTACACATTGCAACAATAACGTATGACTTTTATGAGGCAATGAGGAGTCACCCTCATGAAAGATTACAATACAAAAGGCATCACTCTTATACGTCATTGTTCTAGTTAGTAATCACCCTCATGAGATGGTTAAATAATCAGGTATCACTCTTATAACATATTGAACTAATAGTGTATCCCTTTTATAAGATGTTGTGATAATAAGGTTTTGAAATATTGCTCTAAGGTATCACCATTTTAGATATTGCACTAATAACCAATAGGCAATTTAACCCAACAAGGCTTGCCATTCTCCTGAAGGTCTCCTATTGTGTCAGCAGGTGTAAAGCCAATTAGCCATTAAAAGCCAATGCAAATCACTACTATTCATTGCGGCAATTCCTTTGAAGGATTTCGACCATTGTCACAACCGATCAGCATAACCTACAACCTCAATTCCAAAAAAGATGGCACATCATGGAAAATGAAGCGCAAGGTGAACTCCACCATTCTCTGGCCCAGTAAAGCTTTGGCTTATATCAGTGGATGCTGTGGACACTGGTGCTGTCTGTCGTAGGTTTACCAAAGTATTTCAGAGCCCATGTTGTGATGTGCTTTACAGCCACACAGCAGTTCTTAAAACAGTGATGAAGGAGGGATTAGAGATCACTCTCAATCAGGAATGATTATCCACCTTGCCCTTAAAGCACTGAGATTCCACCAGATTCCCTCCATTTTTTAAATACTGCATATTACGCAACGTACAGGGTGAAATCGCCAAAACCCATGCATAGGTCTTTGGGGAATATTGTTCTCAAGGGGATGGACTGTAAGGCCATGCTTATATTGCTATATTGGTAAGGCTCAAACCATTTTTGCCCGTTTTTTTTTGGAGACTGCTTTAAAACGATAATGCAATTAGTTCATCTTTTTAACATCATCACCCCATTATTGCATCTGGTCGCGTCATTATAGCTCCTAAAATGCCGCAACCGTGACTGTTTTTGAGTCTGTTGTAGTCATCAAACTTGAAATAAGCACATATTTTCAATAAACAGTTGAATTTACATGTTCATTGTGAAAATAATGTGTTTTTGTAGCATTTGAAAAATGGGAAAAAGGGTCAATGTTCTTTTACAAATTGTCCCGGTTGCATTTTATGTCTATATTGACTAATGTGCTAAGTTTAACAGAATTTGGGTTGAACGCCCAACAACCATAATCTCACCCACTTCTTCATTAGTGTGCGAGACACACAGCAGTAAGAAAAAAAATTGTTCCTTTAAAATAAGAGTCTGTGGTTTATCAGTCATTTCAGGGCAAAAAGTCCTGGCGGAGAGAAGGGAAGAGACGGGTTTATAATGAAGGAGCAGGATGTGAGACAGAAGCGTCACAGATGTGTGGATGTGACAGGGATCCTGGAAAGAGACGGGTTTCTAATGAAGGAGCAGGATGTGAGACAGAGCGTCACAGGTGTGTGGATGTGACAGAGATCCTGAAAGAAGCGGGTTTCAGCAGGATGTGTGGATGTGACAGAGATCCTGGAAAGAGACGGGTTTATAATGAAGGAGCAGGATGTGAGACAGAAGCGTCACAGGTGTGTGGATGTGACAGGGATCCTGGAAAGAGACGGGTTTCTAATGAAGGAGCAGGATGTGAGACAGAAGCGTCACAGGTGTGTGGATGTGACAGAGATCCTGAAAAGAGATGGGTTTATAATGAAGGAGCAGGATGTGAGACAGAAGCGTCGCAGGTGTGTGGATGTGACAAGGATCCTGGAAAGAGACGGGTTTATAATGAAGGAGCAGGATGTGAGACAGAAGCGTCACAGGTGTGTGGATGTGACAAGGATCCTGGAAAGAGACGGGTTTATAATGAAGGAGCAGGATGTGAGACAGAAGCGTCACAGGTGTGTGGATGTGACAGAGATCCTGGAAAGAGACGGGTTTATAATGAAGGAGCAGGATGTGAGACAGAAGCGTCACAGGTGTGTGGATGTGACAGAGATCCTGGAAAGAGACGAGTTTATAATGAAGGAGCAGGATGTGAGACAGAAGCGTCACAGGTGTGTGGATGTGACAGAGATCCTGGAAAGAGACGGGTTTATAATGAAGGAGCAGGATGTGAGACAGAAGCGTCACAGGTGTGTGGATGTGACAGGGATCCTGGAAAGAGACGGGTTTATAATGAAGGAGCTACATGAGTTCCACTCCTGTCAGCCAAGAACAGAATTCCGAAGCTGTAAAGCGCACAGGCTCACCAAAACTGGACAGGTGAGATTTTAAAAGACGTCCCCTGGTCTGATGAATCTTGATTTCTGCAGCATCATGCAGATGGTTGGGTCAGATTATAGCATTAGCAGCATGAATCTTTGCACCAAATTTGCTTTGTCGAAGGTTCAGGCCAGACATGGTTTAATGGTGCAGAGAATGTATTCCTGGCACACTTCGAGACCCTTGAGACAAATCAATCATCACCTGACACCGGGCTGGTGGCTCATATGGGCAAGAGACAAATCAATCAACTGCGCTGAACCAATCACAGAGCAGGCCCAGGCCAGTAAAAACTATACTCCAGCCTTGTTTTCTGAAAAAATTTTTTTACATAAAACAAAGGCTCTAATCTAAATATCAAAGTTGTTTCTCAATATACATAGAGAATACAGCCAGATTTATGCTGCTGTGCACATTTGTGCAGTATATCTTTACACCAATATTCCTCCCGGTATGTAGTTTATGCTGATATACCACTCACCCATAATATTGACTACGTGCTGCTACAACACCACTCAGTGAGTGTGCAGTACTCTGGCCCATAGCTCTGCGCTCTCTCTGTCCCAGACGTTGAAAGTCCTCCCCTCTGTACCAAACCCACTGATATGGTGGGAGGGTCGTACTGAGGACAGTCCGTCTTTGACTTGTCCTTGGCTCCTCCCTGGCTGTTCGCTTCAGGTCCCGGCCTGGCCCAAAGCACCTGATCCAGCTGCCAGCACCCCAGTGTCCAAACACTCCCTGCTCCTGGGTTCTTTCATTCACATCCAGCATAATGAAACAGCTCTGGGGCCACCAGAGCCCAAACAGCTCCACGGAGTTTACTGTGGGGCCAGTCCGGGAGCTGAAGGTGTCCAGCATCATTTCAGCTGCAATAGAGAACATTCTGTACGGTCAAAAAATACTGGGACAGTGACTACATATGCGGGGACACCGGATTTACTATAAATATGCGGTGAAAGTAGAGATTGTCAGCCTTAAGACTCAGGAGCTGACATCTGTATCATTAAGCCAAGGATAAATTTTAGCCATTTTTATCGTGTGGAATAAGAAGCGCTTGCAATTCATTTAACACTGAATAGTTCACAGGAGAAAAAAAATGCCCCAGTAACTCGGCTACGTTCTCACAACTTTATCTTGAGAGATAATTATCAGGAAAAGAAGTTCAGCTCAGCTTGTACACGGTATCATTGGTACCACGGTACCATAAAAGAAGGCATGAGGTCTTTTATCACTTGTGGATGACGCACACAGATAATCTGGCACTGAACATCTTTATCCTCAGGGAAAAACGATTGCAGATTTTCTTTTGGCTGAATTGTAAAAGCAAAAGTGGTCTAAACAAAGACGTCTAGACAGCTCTGCGTGTTTCTGCGTGTCGGAGACGCGCTTGACTAAATTCATTTACATTACAGTCACTCTGCTGGCAGCCTTATCCAAACACACTCGCAGTGAGAGAGAGCACAAGTGGCTCTGATAGATTAGCGTGAGAAAGCGTGTCAGTTCAGCCTAATTACGTCCTAAACCAGAAACAACATCAATAAAGCAAGCTGTTGCCAATCTAGAGCTGAGTTAACAAGAAGTACGATGTAGCGAACATTCCATATAGAGATACAACACCATTACACACCATTACAATGTAGAGGCCGAATCTAATACATCATGGAATTATTAATAATTATTCATTATTATCCAATAGCAGAACATTTAGCACTATTTAGGCAATTAGGTAGGTCCCCTTATTAATAAATATGTACTTTGCTGTGTAAAGTTTTAATTCTGAAAGAGTTTGGTGTTGTGTCCAAGGAGTCACTCGGGAAAACCTTGACTGAATCAATGCAGACTGTTATCAAACTATACTTGTAAAATTTTTCAAAGTCAAAGTGTGGATTGCTTATCTAACACGTTCAGTGAAGCAAACCTTGCAGAGACCTGTGGTGAATGTGTTTATATGGACTTGAACGTCAGAGAAGACAGCTTACTGTGACTTACAAATAGGAAAATAATTGTTTGTTTTAATTTAACTGTTTGCAAGTCAAGAGAGCTCCTCTTACCTTAATGCACAGAAAAGCCCAACTTAACTCAGTTAATTGCCAATTTGACCTTCTTGGCAAAAAGAAATAGCAGAAAACAATGATTTTTGCAGTATGACGAGAACTACTTTGAATGTTACTTAAGAGATACTTAATGGACGTTTCAGATCATTAATGAATGGTTGATCACGGTTATAGAATTCTTATTCCGGATTGTGATGAATTAGTTATAAGTTAATTAACTCATACTTAATGCTTATTACTGTATTAACTAATGTTAGGCAATGTGCCCTTATTGTAAAGTGTTACTGATTTTAAAACTAAATATTAGACAGTTCTAGATGATAACTTATTTTTATGTTTCCAGAGGAAATACTTCAGCCACTCACCAGGCTTTTATCAGAAGCTCTTATTGAGACAGACAGAGAGAGCAGACTGAGGCACTAGAGGGAAGATCCTCAGATTAGGAGCAGAGATTCTCTAAGGCAGCAGCAGAACTTCGAGTCTGAAGGTGCGCCGAGTTGACGCTTTGACTCCTGGATTTATGTGCTGTGCACTGATATCACCTCCAGACTGTACTCACTGATGTAATTCCCCCTCCGATGCCCTTCGGTGCGAAATTTATACCTGAACCACTCCAGGAAAACACTCAGTGACAGAGCCCACTGCGAGCATTAACAGGTCATGCAGCCATCATAGGGCCACACACAGGACTGATTTTTTTTTTTAGTTTATTTATTCAAAGGATGCAAAAAGTGTTATTTATGTAACACTATGTTATTTATTCACGTGAAGCTATACCACTAATCAATCTGCTCCAGCCACGTGGCTGAAGCTAAGCAGGTGTGGGCTTGGTTAGTACTTGGATGGGAGACCATCTGGGAAAATCAGGTTGGTGTTGGTGGCCAGTAGATTGTGATCTTCCCTCTGGTGGAATAATCCCTGATGCCCCAGTGCAGTGATGAGGACGCTGTACTGAAGGAGACGCCATCTTTTGGATGAGACGTTAAACCGAGGTCCTGACTCACTGTGGTCATTAAAGATCCTATGACACTCTTCGATAAGAGTAGGGGGTTCCCCAGTGTCATGGCTAAAGTCCCAACCTGGCTCTTTCGACCTGCCACCTAATCATCCCCCGATCTAATTGGCTGTGCAAATTGTCCTCTCCCTCCCCACCTCAACTCCCCAGGGGCCTGTCTCACGAAGCTGGATTTCGGCTTACCGAGGTAACTTCTGGATTAACCCTGGGTTTTCCGTATCACGAAGGTGGTTTGCTTTTTATCGGGGTACGTTGCCGTGGCAACATACGCTGCACACCTAACCTGCTCCGGAGCAGGTTAAGTTCAGGATAAGAGCTCAGCAGGTATAAAAGCCCCACCTACTGACCAATCAATTCTCTTGGAAAATGGCCTGCCCATTTGATGAGAACCCAGTGGGTCTAGGTGCACAACTTGTGCGAAGAGCGCTCAGGCGCGAAAGAGTGTTTCGCGACCGCTGTAATCCTTTTGATTTGCCTGAACAATGTCTTTACGAGAGGTACAGGTTTTCTGCAGAAGGACTACATATATCTGTCAGCTGCTGGAGCCGTTCATTACTAATTTCACAATTCCATTGTGATCATCCTACTACAGAGACAGTGTGAAGAAGTAAAGCCATGTACATGTACATATACATATGCTACACGTGTAAGATATAGTAAGCGTACTGACCACTTTGCAGTATGTTTTTTTTACTTATTTTTTTATTTGCTCCCATGTTCTTTTTGCTCCACTGGGGTCGCATCTGAAATGATAAGGCCTAAATCACATGCCATAACAACAAATTTCATAAACACAGAAATTTATGGAACGCACAAATGTTACTATAGTCAGATCTACTCGTGCCGTCATGGTGGGGAAGTAATATTATAATCCCACTAATTTACGCATTGACGCAGTCAGCGATTTTTTTTCCAACATTCCTTGCAGCTTTTGGCAGCTGCAACTATGTTGCTTTTTGCCTGGATGATGGATTTATATTCCTCGTATTTATTTAAGATTAGGCAGTTGCTACGGGTACGGCAGTTTTCCAATGCATTTCAATGCAGAGAGGTACGGCAGTCCCAACTTCAAACCCTGCCCTAACCTAACCCTGACCCTAACTCTAACCCTGACCCCTAACCCTAACCATAATCCCTAATCCTTATCCCAATCCCTTCAAATTGACAGCTGTACCCAAAAAACTGCCGTATCTCTAGACACTGTGTTAAGATTATTGTCTGCTCCTCCGTCATGAAGTATGCGGCTCGGGAGGATTTTTCCATGTCTGCGATTGGTCGTATGCAGCAAACACCGCCCTTTTTATGTGAGCGCACAGATCTAGATCGGAAACTCCTGGGTTCACTTAACGAGTTGATAACTGGCTTCGTGAGACTGATAATCAAGACCGCGGATGTCTGGTTAAGTGCAGCTGGGTAACTGAGGGAAACCCCGGGTATGTTAATCCAGCTTCATGAGACAGGCCCCTGGGCTCCCTTGAAAAACAGATTTCAATCTCAACAGGACTGCAAACTGCAATCAGTTACTCAGTTACCCCCAGTTACATTATGTACACGGCCACCTTAATCACACTCCTGAACTCTGAGAGCGCCTGGATTTCTGCCTGAGTGTGAGGGCAGTCTGCCCAATCAGCAGCACTAACTGTGCAGTACATTATCCGGCAGGAGAAAAAACCAGGGCTGGGTGTGGATTTCAGGGCCAGATTTGAGGGTCAATGCCTCACACAGCGTGCTTTGAAAAAAAATCTAATTCCGCTCAGTGGCTGCGGATATGAAAGTTAACAAAACTGCCTGAGAGTAAATTTAGATGACTGCATGAGGTGCCACGTCAAACGTTCATTTTCTTTTGTTTGTCTCCTGGCAAGCACTCTCTTTTCATCTCATTTCCTGTCGAGTATCTCATCACTTGAAAATTGTTTTTATTTTTTTTTTTTTTTTGCGGGTAGGCTAATTAAATCCTGCAATCGTTTCTTTCACAGAGATGAAGTGTGTTCTCTGTCCAATTCTAAAGACACAGAAATAATGAACAAGACTCTTCTAGAATACTATCAATTCTCTCTTAGTGAACTGCAGCTCTCATGTCAACAGATTGCTTGATCAATTATGACTTTTGAATCCCTTTGTCTAAGAGAACGGGGAATACTGGACACACTAATGGATTGAATGAAACCAATTTTTAACAAACGGCCTCTCTGAATGTCGACGGTTTGAGAGGTTGCGATGGAGTTTAACGGGTCAGTGTAAAAACTCAGAGTTGTTCTGGAGTCCAACAGTAATCTCAGAGAGGCATGTCTGGCATAATGCAATTAGCAGGCATCCCCGGGACCTGCCGAACTCCGGAAAAATCTGCCGCAGTTCATTTAAAAATGAATACCACTAAAATATTCATGCAGGTTTTTCTTTTTTTCCAGCGCAAGAGGAATTACACATGAAAACAAAAATGACTTTGACAACGTGATGCGTGCGTGTGAATCAGGAACAATAACAGGACAGGGGGTGCGGGAGGGGGGTCGTACGGGTTTTTTTTGAAAAGCGGCTCCATTTTAAAAGGATTCGTGACGATTCCATTGGTGAAAGATGCCTGCAGGGACCCATATTGTTGCTACCTGACAGCGCTCACGCACTCCCTCTGATTCTAGCTCTTTTAAAGCAGCCCACAGCACAATCCAATGGCCCTCACACAACAACAGACATGCAGCTGCGTGGCTACTGGCAATAATAATTACGCGTTTTGTCGCAATTCTCAATAATGTGGCATGAACTGGCCTAAAATTATGTGACTGTAAACATGAAATAATGTTGCAAGCTAACTTGTCGGCATTTGTAGAGCTGCGCTAGATGAAGCCAATTCATGTGCACATTATTGAGACGTCACCACAATAGTGCAATGCTGAGTATATTCTGAGGACAATGACATAATCTCTGTCGTTTTATCCAGGAAGATACCAGGGAGAAATAACAGAACTGTAATTTTCCAAAGATTGTTGATATTCATGGGCCACTTCAGGCAGTCATTAAATACAAATTGGTAGCAACCAAGTAAAATATATAATGAGTGTAAAATTATGGTAATTATGTCTCACTGCTTTTCTGCCCTGAAAAAGGTTGGGCATAGTCTAATGAAATGTCAGTAATTCCTGATCTGATCATGTTATTTTTTCACAAATACTCCCAAATTAAAGCTGCATTTCAACCTCATTTTATTGTTTCATTTAAAATTTCACTGCATTGGAGTACACTGCTCACGCCACAAAAATATAGTGCCACTGTTCCCAAACTTTTGACGGGCTGTGTCAGGTGTGTGTAAGCGCACGTGGTGATGTCATGCTGCAAACCTGTAGATCTTTCTCCAGAAATGTCAGCAGGGTTTCTCTGATGGCTTGTCTCGCTGTGTATGTGTCATTACCAGCAGGATGTACCGAGCCGCCCCGACACCACACTGCAGCTTCCATCAGTGTTTACTGTCCACGCAAAGCACAACTAGCGGTTGCTGAAAACCATTAAAATGCGATTTCAGGAAAGGTAATAAGTCCCTCTTTAGCTGGTCACTACATTTCCCTCCAACACCATCTCTAAAAAGCACCTCTGTTACAATTTCTCTCCTCTCCTACCTGCCGACAGCATTTTGCGTTTGCCGGCGATGACTGGTAAATGACGACTTGAGGCCACAGCCGCCACGGCGACAGTTTATAAACAGAAACAACTCAAACGTTTCAGCGCAGCGATGCTGCTGCACCAGATTGTGGATAAATATCAGTCCTGTCATATCTCATCACTCAGGGAGCGATATGCCTCCATCCAGAAATATGTACAAATAACAAAAATATTCCCAGCATCTTCAGAGGATGGAGAGATGATGATGGATGACTTTGGATAGATGCGGAAATAGATGAATGGATGGATGGACAGACAGACAATGAATGGATGGATAGATGGATGGACAGACAATGGATGGATGGATGATGTATGGATAAATAAAAGGATAGATGGATGATTGATGGACAGATGGATGATAGAATAATGGAGGGATAGATGAATCGATAGATGGATGAATGAAAGGATGGATGGATGGGTGGATAAATAGATGAATGAAACGATGGATGGACGGATGGATTACGGATAGATAGATAATAGGATGGATGATTGATAAATTGATGGATGTCTGACCTCACTGGCATTCTATGAAAAAAATAAACTGATATGAAAATATTTTTTAAAATTTTGAAAAATGTAAGAATTTAGGTGTGCATGTAAGAGAATATATTTCTTCATTTGACTGAAGTTGTGTTTGCAGAGTGAGCTCTCACGCAGTTCTGAAGGCTGGAGCAGCAGGTATATAAATGCATTAATGAGCAGACGCACTCACAAGGCTCACTGTAACAGAACACACTCACTCCTTTAATTAGCACAAGAGGAATTTATAAGAGACAGCCACCAGTGACAGTGTGTATTTTATGAGAAATTAATTCAGATGCACCTAATTCTCAAACAGCAATAAGCAAATGCACTCAGCAGTCTGGTTAAAAAGGATTCTTCAATCCATTAATTTGCACAAAATTCATTTTTGAGAAATATTGTAGTCAAGGTAAAAGTCTGCATAAAATGGAAACTCATGGAAAAAAAAGAACCTACAGCACAATTTGAAATGAATGGAATTCACAGCTGACTGTGTTTTTATGACTCCACAGTGCATCACACTCAATGGAGAGTATTTCTCAGCTAAAACATCTGCCAGGACCCTGTTTTATTGCATATAGTCCGACATCACATCAAATCTTCTGGAGTCCAAAGGCTCGGTACAAAAATCTTTCGGAAGTCACAACATAGTGATGTCAGCCAAATCTTCATACAAAAAACAAGAAGACTGCTTACAGATTTTCATACCTCGGGCTCGTGAAGTTTCATGTACCTATTGTGCAGTTATGAAATGTAGCAGGCAGTGCATTAAACACCTCACTATTCTGAGGGGCTATGACCGAGCCCTGACTGCTGTAGGCCCTGATCATCATGTGCGCATTTTTATTGTGTGTGTGTGTGTGTCACTGTGTCACTGTGTGCGTGCGTGTGTGTGTGTGTGTGCGCGTTTGTTTGTGTGTGTGTGTGTTTGTGTGTGTGTGTGTGTGTGTGTGTGTGTGTGTGTGTGCAGTTCCGTGCATGAGTTTTAGACACATTTAAAGGCAAAATTCACGACAAAAAAATTTCTGAAATTAAGGTTCATAATATTGATCAAAATATACCATAAAGAGCCACAATTTATAAAAAAAAAAGTGAGTTAAATCAATACTGGGTGTGACTATCTTTTGCCTCAAAATGAAACATATTGTCCTGCAGTTCCAAACCTTTTAGAGATAAATAGCTTGTTCTCAGCAAATTGGTGAATTTACCTCAGTTTTGCTGTTCTGCTGCAGACTAACTGTCTCAATTGCTTCTGTCTCTCCAGATATTCACAGACAGTCAAGGTTTTATGATCTGTATCAATGTGCTTATCTTCAGCAACGCTAAATGCCTAAACAGAAACTCAAACATCTAAAACCACATTTATTTTTCTTAGTTAAGACCACATTAAAATAGGAAACTGTTGGATGGCTAAAACGTATTCATTTATACTGCTGACTTTCAATCACGTGACTAAGCAGTGCTGCGGCCCCAGCGTCTACCACGGTGGCGGTATACTGAGCAACAGAATGGCTTCAGCTAATGCGACACGCCGACACTGGTCAATAATGTTAGTTTTTCTGAGTATTTCTTCAGTCTCACAGGCTCTTCAAAAGCAAGATATCGAGAAAAGGTTTCTCTCAATGGATTGGACCCATAACTTAGTTAACTTAAATACTTGCTAAATGTTCTTTCAGCTGATTCTCTTATATATCAATTGCTTTTTCAGCCCTTTTTTGCCTGTGTCCCACCTTTTTTGAGACCTGTTGCAGCCAGAAAATTTGAAATGAGCTCATTTTGTGGATAAAAATGTAAAATGTCTCAGTTTCAACATTTGAAATGTTAATCTATGTTCTATTGTAAATAACATATTGGCTCATGTGATCTGAAAGTCATTGCATTGTGATTTTATTCACAATTTACACTTCGTCCCAACTATTTGGAAATGGGGTTGTAAATTACCTGGTGCTTAAGACCTCGTTGAAGTAATAAAATATGAGGACAGATTCCGTGCAGAGTAATTTGTTTGCAATAAAGCAGGCATGATAGGAGAAAACAATGTCAATTACTGACGTACAAGTGCCAGATTCTGCTGAAGGACTTCACACCGAACGACCTCCTCATTTAGTTGTATATGGCCTCGTCAATAGCTCTCTGTGTAAAAGTGGTCAAGGCTGTTTCATTGATTTTCCGTCTTTTTTTCAGGTTTCTGGCTTCAGAACGGGAATTTTGTTCAATCGCGACTGATTCTTTATATTTTCATGACCGAGGTGTAAAGTTGGTGCCCAGTCAGGATTTGTTGTGTCAGCTGGTTTCCCTGCATGTAAAAATACCTCCAGAGCTGGCTTAACAATATTATTTCAAATTAAAATTGCACCAGTTCTTGCAATTATTTATAAGTCTGAAGTAGGAACTTGATAAAAATTTATACAAGACGTGTTAGCAGGGCTGAACGATCAACTGATTATCTTGAAGTGGAGCGGTCATTAGTTCAAATTGCAAATTACTTGAGCTGCATTTTTACGAGTAGTTATCAAATCACTTTCTGATCGGACGCTACAGTATCATTTTAAAGGGTTGATATTATCTTGTTCGAGGTAAACAGACCATTTATTTAAGCCCTAAGACAACAGTTTTAATGACGTATTCATGAAAATGAAAATACTGTTTAAGACCAAGTGATCGGCTACTCCTGATTTGTTACCTCTTGATGTACTAAAATAGGAACTGTTTTGGCGATCTGCGTAGCCCTGAATAGTTTCTTCATACCTGTTATGAAATGGAGCTTGGTGTAAATTCTGATGGGCCACGGAGTCAGCGTGCTAACGTGGAGAATCACCTGAGTGCTCATGACTGTCATCTGACTTTGCTGTCTCATGATTGCTTGACCAATAATATGCTGGCTTCTTTAGGCTTTGGCTTCTGAGAAGCGACTCCTCAGCACAAACGCTTAACACCGCTCGCACAGGAGGCAGAGCCGCTACAAGGTTCGTGGTTTTCGTTATCGCTGCTACTTCTATAACATGTTTATTTTGGTTACCGCGCTTCGGCAGAATTGATGTGGCTTTTGAAAAAGGCAGCACAGAACTTACAGTGTATGAATTACAAGCAGCTGTGTCTCTTAACCCTCTAGACCCGGGGGGGCTTTTTATGCCCGTGCCAATTTTCACGTCGTATTATTTCTGAACGGCTTGAGCTAGGACCACCAAACTTGGTGACTTTTCCTAAAACTTGTCTGGGAACAATTTCATAGCAATAAGTCAAGTCCACCATCTTCGCCGTTTCCATGGCAACGGTTTTCTAACAGGTATGTCTGACAAAAAATTGCCGATTTCGGTTTCATCAGTGTAGTTTCCACATTTTCTTTTTAACATATACTTATTCCATTATATTTACAATATCTTACATAACTTAATGTCAGCTTTGTTTAGTACAATTAATTTATGCTAATTTGCTGACTTCATTGAATTTAAACGGCCAAAATCCAAGATGTCGGACTATATCTTTGACTCAGGGACATTTTCCATTTCATCAATTCCTTTCACTTTCCTTTGATGAAAGCTTCTACTACCAACAAATAGTTGTTTTTTTTTCCCATTATTAAGATGGTCTTTAGGCTCTATATTGACATCAATATACTAAACACAAAGAAGTTGACAATAAGAACAGAGCAAGTTTTGCTTACCCAAACCTGTAATCATTTATAAGTTTACTTTCATTTCATTTTATGGCCTCTCGGAGCTGGTGCACTATGGGATAAAATAAACAAAGCATTCTGGGTAATAAAAATCAAAACATGATGTCATAATGTTGTCATAATAGATCATGATAATACCAAAATGAATGTAGTAATTCAGTTTTACGTGTACATCATCCCCTGCAAATTTGGTGGTCATATGCCATGTCGTTTAGGAGTTACAGCTGACTATCATGTTATGAGAAGTTCAAGCCATCCATACCTATGACATCATAAAATGACGTCATTTTGACGTTGTTGCTATTGCCTTTGGCAGCAGAAATCTTTGTAGACATTGAAGTTTTATAAGACACATTATGTGTAAAAATTATGATGCATACCCTAAATTTGCAAGAAATTACAGGATTATAACAGTTTCGGGCAGAAAAATCAATATATGACATTATAATTACGTCATAATAGGTCATAATAATACCAAAATGATTGTAGTGATTAGTTTTGCGTGTACATCATCCCCTGCAAATTTGGTGGTCATACGCCATGTCGTTTAGGAGTTACAGTCGACTATCATGTTATGAGAAGTTCAAGCCATTTTGCCATATCTATGATGTCATAAAATGACGTCATTTTGACGTTGTTGCTATTGCCTTTGGCAGCCAAAATCTTTGTAGTCATTTAAGTGATATAAGACACATTGGGCTCTAAATTCGTAGACCAGGCGCAGGCGCGGCGAATGGGGGGTGCGCCGCGCCAACGGGGTGTGTCCAGGCGTATGTTGCAATTTCGTGCCCGGCGTAGCCTGGCGCAAGTACTCCTCTGTCCGCCTCGGTCCCTCCTGCCGGCGCAAGTGGCAAAGAAGGCGTGTTTGGGTATAACACAGCCGAGTCAAATCTTCACCAATTAAATGAGCTCCTCTCCTCACCTTTAATGTGTCGGAATATAGAAGCCTCTGTCCTATGTCTGCATGCTGCGTTAATGTTGCATTTTACTTTGCTGCTTCAGGCATGTTTTCTGCACCGCTTACGTCTATATTAAGCATTACGAATATGAGTTAGCTGGCTAGCTAGGGCATTCTCGAATTATTACCATTAGCGAACTTGAATGGAATTTCAAAACGAAACTACGTCAGATCATTCAAACTTATGAAGTTGGAATGAAATACGACGGTTGCTCATTTATTTCTTCTGTCTGCATCATTGGGAAGAGAAACGATGGATAGCGTGTTCCTATTATTACACCCTGTTGCTGCTTAAAATTTTGGGATTAACATGCGTGGACAACAATGCAAGATACGTTACACATTTATTTTCAATATGTGATCTTAACTCAGTACGAGATCATAGCAATCAGGCTGTATTCCTTTCCCTCACTAAAAACGATAAAACCAAAGTGACAATAAATAGTAGCCTAGTATTAAGCCGCTTGCACACTGGACGCGAAACGAATTTTTCGTACGACAGATTGCGTTGAACGCAGTGTCTTCGTGTCCGAAAGTCTGACAGGGTTTTAATATACGCAGTGTCTACGTGTCCGAAAGTCGGACAGGGTTTTCATATGACTACGTGTCCGACAGTCGGATGGTTTCGATATACGCAGCGTCTACGTGTCCGAAAGTCGGACAGGGTTTTAATATAACTCCGTGTCCGACAGTCATAAAAGCTTATATTTTTCGAGTATTCCAGCAATTATTAGACGTATACAAACTTAGCCATGTTTGTGTTCGATCTTCACAAAATGCAAATTGATAGCTATCGGCTTTTCTTGGTCTATTTATTTGTCTGTTTTAACTCTTCCGTTGAAGATAGATAAAACTGTCCTTATTCGGTCTCTCTTTTGAAAATTAGTCAGATGAATCGAATAGATTCACGCTTTATTTCCTCACAGAGATAAATTAGTGCTTGTAATCAGTGAGCAAATCAATTCCACGACCATTGACATTGTGAATTAAATATTGCATGCACGATCAAGACTGTGGCACGCCAAATGCAAAATAGGCCAACTCCATGTCCTGCAGCCAGCAAAAAGTAAAAGTTTTGATATGAGAACAGATTTATAACGAAATAAAGAATAAAAATATGGACTGTCACCAACAAACAGAACATCCAATGGGCACTGCAATCAATTTGCGCCATTTTTATAAATACAACGAAGTCCGTACAATGCCTGTCGGACACTAAATGCAAAATAGCTATAAAAAAAGAGGACGATTAGAGCATATTGATAACGAAATAAAGAATAAAAAACACTTTAACAACAAACAGAACATCCAATGAACACGGGAATTTATTTATTTGCGGGCCATCTTTTTGTTGATAGCCTACAGTAGAACGAATTCGTCAACTGGAAGCATGCATTTTGATTCATCTAAACTCCACAACTCGCTATATTGAACCTTATATCATCAGATGTCCTTTGCCGGGCAATAATTCCAAAATGATTCCTGTCCGGCACCCTTAGTTGTACAATTTGTTGCGTGACGTGATGCTTTACTGCGTTAAGTCATTTGTCCTATAACAATGCCACATCATTTGGCGGGAAGCATATCCGGCGCATAGAAAATCGCAGGCTTCACAGCAGTTCACACTTGGTAGCTGCGGCAGCAAATTCCATCTAAATACAAGGTAGGAATCCAGTTTTTGATATTGTGACAACTTAATTAAGCGCTTAAACATTGACGGCAAAACATAATCGATAATATATGCTACAGAAATACTGAAGACCTTCGTCATTCTTTATTTGGGAAGCTCTCACATGTTGCGCCTAACGCACACGATCTCTTATCTGTTGCATACCCTAGTTACTTTATTGCCAAGGCCTACTAAATGGAAAAATTATTATGTATAGTAGATTATTTTATTTCATTTGTGGTGAGAAATGGTGGATTTAGCTATGCGCAGTGGGAGTCACTCAGGCACTGATTTGCACTTCAGAATTCATCAATGATGTATGTTTTTCGATATTCTTTTATAGTTCACTGAACTTTTCCACGATGGATCCAGCTTTAAAGGTTAGAAGATAATTTAAATTGTTAAGTTTGTGTATTTGGGGAAGAACTTGGAAATCTTGTCCTCTGTTCTTACATACAATGCTGTGATAAATTGTTTGCCCCCTTCCTGATTTCTTATCTCTTGCATATTTGTCACACTTAAATGTTTCAGATCATCAAACTAATTTTAATATTAGACAAAGATAACCTGAGTAAATACAAAATGCAGTTTTTACATGATGATTTCATTTATTAAGGGAAATAAGCTATCCATACCTACCTGTACAGTAGATTGCAACAAAGCGCATCACTAACTTCGTCGATTGAAAAATAAATGGATGCATAAATGAATGAATGAAAGGATACATGGAAGGATGAATGAATGAAAGAATGAAGGAATGACTGAATGGACAAATGAATGAATGATTGAATGAATGAGTGGATTAATGAAAGAATGAATGTATAAATGAACACATAATTAATGAATGAAAGAATGAATGGACAAATGACTGAATGAGTGGATTAATGAAAGAATGAATGGATGAATGATTAAGTAATGAATGAGTGGACTAATGAAAGAATGAATGGATGAATGATTAAGTAATGAATGAGTGGATTAATGAATGAATGGATGATTGCTTTTCAAAGTGATGCTTTCATACACACAGGGCCATTATCATATTTTTTTCCGAATTCGCGCCAAAATGGCAACTGAACAGCAAAATAGACAAAAAAGTAAAACAAAAATGAAATGACAATGAAATGAAAGTGTTTTTTAAATTTTCTTCGCCGAAGCCCAGAACTTTAAACAAAGTAATCATTTTCATTTCATTAGGCTGAGTATTAATCATATTTTTGTTGTTCTTAAAGAATAATGTTAAACCCCTTGCCTTCAAACCAATTGCTTGTTTGCAATCAGCTGATGCATCTCATTATTTCACTCAAGTGAGGGGCGAAACTGCCCTCCATGTGCCATCAACCAGAAAGAATTCTATTGAAAACTTGTCATACATCTAATCACAATTCCACACGAGACAGGAAATGATGTCTGTTGCAAACAAGCAATTTTGTTCTCTCGAAACCGTTCAGTCTAGATCAGCAGCGTTAATGTCAAACTGCAGAGGCCATTGAGGGGAGAGACAATTTCTCCCTCCTTACTAACGTAAATTCATCAAATTAGAGGGTTTTTTTTTTGCAATTCCTCTCTCCCTCCTTGCCTTACAATCTCACTCCTCTTCACTTATTTGCCTGTTTTCTCCCTCCTCCTTACTTTTTTCGCTATTTCTATACTCCAATGGTTAAAGCACATCTATGAATTTCTGCTCATCAAAATCAAAATAAAAACAAAATGAATGAGAGAACAAAATGGAAAGAACGTACTTAAATATATTTAAAAATTACTATTTCTATTATTATTCTTATTATTATTATTATTATTATTATTATTAATAATTATAATAATATCGTTGTTGGAAATGGGAATATTTAAGTACTATTGTTGTTTTATTAGAACATATTTTTCCTTCAACGCGTTTGGGTGATTGATGTTTCTATTTGTTCGCCACGATCACTGAGGTAGAACAAATTCTATCTCGGTGCTCGAGATCACCAGGATCACTGGGGTTGTGTATCCATTTGATCGCTGCGATTGCTGAAATACGGGTTTCGGTGATCCTGGCGATCATATGTAAACCAGGGCTTTATTCAGTTAGGCCCAGAAATATTTGGACAGTGACACAATTTTCATGATTTGGGCTCTGCATGCTACCACATTGGATTTAAAATTAAACAAGTGAGATGCAATTGAAGTGCAGACTTTCAGGTTTAATTCAAGGGGTTGCACAAAAAAATCCTATGAAATGTTCAGGAACTGCAACAATTTTTCTATAAAGCCTCCTCATTTCAGGGGCTTAAAAGTAATTGGACAAATTAATATTACCATAAATAATTTTCATTTTCAATACTTTGTTGAGAGTCCTTTGCAGACAATGACTGCCTGAATTCTGGAACCCATGGACATTACCACACACTGGGTTTCTTCCTTTGTGATGCTTTGCCAGGCCTTTACTGCAGCTGTCTTCAGTTGTTGCTTGTTTGTGGGTCTTTCTGCCTGAAGTTTTGTCTTAAGCAAGTGAAATGCATGCTTGCTTGGGTTGAGATCTAGTGATTGACTCGGCTATTGCAGAATATTGCACTTCTTTGCCTTAAGAAACTCCTGGGTTGCTCTCTTCGTATGTTTTGGGTCATTGTCCATCTGTTCTGTGAAGCGCCGTCCAATCAAATTTGCTGCATTTGGCTGAATCTGAGCAGAAAGTCTATCCCTATACACTTCAGAATTCACCCGGCTGCTTCTGTCTTCTGTCACATCATCAGTAAACAGTAGTGACCCAGTGCCACTGGAAGCCATACATGCCCATGCCATCACACTGCCTCCTCCATGTTTTACAGAAGATGTGGTGTGCTTTGGATCATGAGCCGTTCCAAGCCTTCTCCACGCTTTCTTCTTCCCATCATTCTGGTACAGGTTGATCTTAGTTTCATCTGTCCAAAGAATGCTGTTCCAGAACTGGGCTGGCTTCTTTAGATGATTTTTGGCAAAGTCTAATCTGGCCTTTCTATTTTGAGGCCGATTAATGGTTTGCACCTTGTGGTGAACCCTCTGTATTTGCTGTCATGAAGTCTTCTCTTTATGGTGGACTTAGATACTGATACACCTACTTCCTGGAGAGTGTTCTTCACTTGGGTGGATGTTGGGAAGGGGCTTTTCTTCACCATGGAAAGGATCCTCCGATCATCCCGCACTGTTGTCTTCCGTGGACATCCAGGCCTTTTTGAGTTCCCGAGCTCACCAGTGCGCCCTTTTTTTCTCAGAATGTACCAAACTGTTGATTTGGCCACTCCTAACATTTCCGCTCTCTCTCTGATGGATTTCTTCTTTTTTTTTTCAACCTAAGGATGGTCTGTTTCACTTCCATTGAGAGCTCCTTTGGCCGCATGTCGTGGGTTCAAAGCAACAGCTTCCAAATGCAAATGCCACACCTGGAATCAACTCCAGACCTTTTACCTGCTTAATTGATGATGAATTAACGAGGGAGATGCCCATGCAGCCCATGAAATAACTTTTGAGTCAATTGTCCAATTACCTTTGGTCCCTTGAAAAAGAGGCAGCTACATATTAAAGAGCTGTAATTCCTTAACACTTCCTCCAATTTGAATGTGAATGCCCTTAAATTAAAGCTGAGAGTCTACACTTTAAGCCCATATCGATTATATAACTGTAACTTGAATACGTTTTGGTAAACGGCTAAAATAACAAAACTTGTGTCAGTGTCCAAATATATATGGACCTAACTGAATGTCCTTAGAAAATGCATTAATAATGCATGAACTATTAGTGCTATTGGGGTTTTCCATTTTGGTCACATGCATTACCTTTATACCCCGATAAAGACAGGAATGAATTAAACATCATTATTACACAGCATTGTCAAATGCTCGATCCTGATTGGTCAATTACAACATTCTAAGGTCTGTTATTTCTGTATAGCAGACCGTTGCTATGAATAGCAGACCATTGCTGTGGACGCTTCGGAGTTACCGTTGCTTACAGTTACAGTTCCAACCGTAGAAACGAACGGACTATTTTTTCAAGCAGCGGACTATTTTTTCAAGCGGAAGAAATGAAAACTTTTGTAAATCAATAAAATCATATTTAGATCAACATTTTATGTCAAACTTTAGATTTCTTTAGTGCGTAGCCGTGTAATAAGCAGGATAATGTAGAGCGAGCCGGTCACTATAGAGAAATAAACCCCTTCAGGGTGATGTTGTCGCGAAAATTGTTGAAAATGGGAGATAAATTTGCACTTAATTTTTTTAAAGGCTTTGCAGTGCGCTCTTCTCATCTAACAGATATGGTATTCCAAAACAGTTGCTGCCGTTATATTGTATGGACACGTGGTAAATACCAATATGCAGTGCTACCCTTAGGTCGACTCAGTTTACAAAATGGTGGGCATGATCAGATTTCCACAATCATCTTGTAACTCGAAATTTGTCTCGATTTATTCAAGAATCTTGATGGAGTGAATTTTAATCAGTGTTGTAGTTTTCTCAAGACCTTGTGTTGTTGGCAATAAAGGTCCTCGCCAGCAGATCACATCTTTATATGCCGATAAAACATGGTCTCTCGTTTTTTTTTTAACATAACTTACATTGAAATTGAATACTTCAGAAAAACACAAATTGACAAAAAAGAGAAAGGAAAAATATAAGCATTATAGAAGGATGGTGTTGTTAGATATATGGGTTAAGATAGTACAGCGCCCTCAATAATATTGGCACCCCTGGTTAAGATGTGTTAAAAGCCTTAAAATAAATTAAATTTTTATTGCAGAAGCATACTCTCACACTGAAAATTGTAGAAAAATGTAACCTTCAACTCAAGTGAATTTTAAGGGGAAAAAAAAATCCCTGACTAAGAAATAATTATTTTTCATAAAATCACCTGTTCCACAATTATTGGCACCCCTAACAATTCCTAGGAAATAAATGTAATTGAAGTATTTCTGTCATTTCTACAGTAGTTTACAAAGTTGATCAGAGTATCTAGGAACATTTAATTAGTAATTCATCACTTCCTGTTTCCCTGGGGTATAAATATGATGTGACACAGAGGCCATTTCTCTTATCCACTCCTCAACATGGGAAAGACAAAGGAACATACCATTCAAGTAAGGCAGATGTGTGTCGACCTTCACAAGTCAGGCAATGGCTACAAGAAAATAGCCACTCGCCTGCACCTGCCCATATCTACTGTCAGAGGAATCATTAAGAAGTTTAAAACAACTGGAACAGTGGTAAACAAGACTGGACGAGGACGCAAGGTTATTTTGCCACCACGCACAGTGAGGAGGATGGTAAGAGAAATAAAAAGTTCTCCAAAGCTCACTGTTAAAGAATTGCAACAAATGGTAGCATCTTGGGGTCACAAAGTTTCCAAAACAACCATCAGGCGCTATCTACATGCCAACAAGCTGTTTGGGAGGTATGCACGGAAAAGAACCTTTTCTCACTCACAATCATAAATGCAAACGTCTGGAGTTCGCTAAGCGGTACTGGGACTTCAACTGGGACCGTGTGCTTTGGTCAGATGAGACCAAGATAGAGCTTTTTTTTTTTTTTTTCTCTAAGTGGGTCTGGCGGAACACAAAAGATGAGTATGCAGAAAAGCACCTCATGCCCACTGTGAAGTATGGGGGAGGATCGGTGATGCTGTGGGCCTGTTTCTCTTCCAGAGGCCCTGGGAACCTTGTTAGGGTGCATGGCATTATGAACGCTTTGAAATACCAGGACATTTTAAATCAAAATCTGGTGGCCTCTGCCCGAAAGCTGAAGATGGGTCGTCACTGGGTCTTTCAGCAAGATAATGACCCTAAACATGTGGCCAAATCTACACAGAAGTGGTTCACCAGACACAGAATCAAGCTCCTCCCATGGCCATCTCAGTCCCCAGACCTCAACCCCATTGAAAACCTGTGGAGTGAGCTGAAGAGGAGAGTGCAGAGGAGAGGACCCAGGTCGCTGGATGATTTAGAGAGATTGTGCAAAGAGGAATGGTCGAAGATCCCTCTTTCTGTATTCTCCCATCTTGTGAAACATTATAGGAGAAGATTAGGTGCTGTTTTGTTGGCAAAAGGGGGTTGTACAAATTATTAACATCAGGGGTGCTAATAATTGTGGCACACATGATTTGATGTAAAAGAATTATTTCTAAATGTGGGATTTTTTTCCCCACTGAATGAATGCACTTGAATTAAAGGTTGGATTTTCCTCTTTTTTTCATTGTGGTCCATATTATTTAGAAAAAAACTGAATTTATTAGAAGCTAAAGAACACATCTTAACCAGGGGTGCCAATAATTATGGAGGACAATGTAAATTAAGATATCAGGCTATGAGATCTGGTGCAAGTTAGTAGTTACGTAATTTATGCATAGTGATTATTTATCAGTTTGGTTCCACATTTTCCTGACCCTAAGCATTTTTTGTTATAGGGCATCATAAGAAACGACACCTTTGATGAAACTACAAGGCAGGAAGCTTACGACATAATTTATCCCCAGATACGACCTGCAGGATCTTTGAGAGCTTTAGCAAAATTTCCTGGGAACAATAAAATCACCGATGTTACATCTTTGTTAAGCATGCCATCTCGGGCCAAATGTACAGAAATGCAGACTATGATGGAGGAAAAAAAATGTGCAGCTGTGTCATGCGATCAAGGTATATTCACAAGGTCATCTTTGAATACTCTTTTGAAAATTCACAAGTTGCACGACATATCGGTTAAAGTAAGGAGTGAAAAAGCATGGCTGACTAAAGAAATCCAAATTCCCAATGACAATTATTCTCTTTTAAAGGAGGATATGGCCACATACAGCGACCTTATATTCCACTCCCCTGATGGGCAATCTGTTCTGGTTGACCACCCTTTCATTCTCTCATGTGATTTCGCCACAATCGCTGGGACAGATTGGTTGCACTACACCATCATGGCAGGGATGGCACAATTGCTACAATCCGCCGATAGTGACACGTCCATTTTCATGCTGAACGACCTCATACGAATGGATCGACAGCACCTACGTGAAGCGGTCCGGAAAACTGGAGAAAGCAAGTACGTCGTCTTCATTGTGAACGTGAAAAAGTACAAAGGAGCAGTGAAGTTCAGCACACCCCAAGACCCAGGTTGCCATTGGACTTTGCTATATGTAGATCTAACGACCAATAAGTGGTACTACTGTGACACCAACGCATGGGACACCCCGGTAGACATAGTGGAAGCTGTCTCCCCCATTGTTGAAGTAATCCACGAGAAGGTACATATTTCTGTGAAGTCCTTTGGAGGAATCGAGAAAGGCCACGCCGAAACAAAAGGTGGCGGAACTCATGTTTGTTCTACGCAATGCAATGCAGCAATTCCCTTGCAGACATGCAGCAATGTTTGTGGCGTTGCTGTACTTCTAATGGGTGTCCTGGCATTTTGTGCGCCTAAACTGTGGAGAGAGGTTTTTCTTCAGAAGGAACAGTCTCTACCTGACCATTTGACGTGGATGACACATCCCACACTCCATTCAGATTTCCTTAGATGGAAGCTCATTTCGTGGTTTCTTGCTGGAAAGGTGGAGGTAGCCTCTCTTGGAGTTAGCGACCATCAGTCTTTTCACACAGTTTCTGAAGGAAAGAAAACACAGGGCTTACGATGGACTGAGGCCGCCAAGATAAATCAAGACAACATCACGATTGCCATTGACAATGACAGTATATATAAAGATTCACGACTGTTTGAAGAGTCATGTAATGTCCAAGCAAGTGAAAATGCAAATGGCCCCAAGATGAGTCCAATTACCATCGACGACAGCATTCAATCAACATCAATCAATGAGGAACAAGACAAAAACGTGAAAGACCCGGAGACAGTTGACATCAACAATAACGATGACAGCGAGAGTGAAGATCCAGAATTTTGGGACAACGAATCAGTAACCAATGACAAAGAAAGACTGAGTGTTAACAACTGTGAGACAAATCAAGAACATTGCAGGACCACCAATGATGATTCCAAAGCAGAAATCAAGAACGTTCCAAGTGATGTTCCTTCAAGAAAAAATTCTTTTTACGTGGGGCAAAGGTTTGAGAATGTGCAAGACCTTTTCCAACTTAAGAAGGCTTACGAAGATGCAAACTTCTGCGAATTGATAAAGAAAGACTCTAGGACTCTTAAATGTGCCGAAAAACTGGTGCCAAAGAGAGTTGCAAATGCGAATCCTTCTCTACAGTTCTATTTCATACGTTTCCGCTGCAAGTTTGGTGGAAGCCCAAACATGTCAAAGGAGCGAAAAAGAAAAACCAGATCATTTCGCCAAGATTGCCCGTTTGAAGTCTTTGTTTTTTTGTCTACTGATGGCCAAGCCCTAGAAGTTGTTCGCCTAAACAAAGAACACAATCACTCTTTGACTAAAGAGCTCTATGACCACCTGCCAAGACAGAGAGCGGTTCCAGAAGAAGTCAGGAGTGAAATAAAAGATGCTCTGAATCTTAAGGCTAACAGCAAACTGATACAACAAAGTGGAAAGTGGGTGTGGAAAGAAGATCACTCTAAAAGACATCTCTAATATCAAGCAAAGCACGAAAATAGAACTCAACCAAAATGATCTCAACCTGGTCCTTGATGTTCTAAAGAGTAAAAATGGCTCTACCACTGAAATTATAATTGATGACGATAAGAATTTTAAAGGACTCATTTACCAAGATGAGTACATGCGAAGTATTTACTCCAAGTACCCAGAAGTAATCATGGTTGATGCTACATACAAACTACTAGAGCTCAGAATGCCAATTTATTTGCTTCTTGTGGTTGATGGAGATGGGTCCAGCGAGATAGTTGGCATGTTTATTTTAGCGGAGGAGACACAATCAATTATTGAGTCAGCAGTAAGATCTTTCAAGAAATTCAACCCTGCTTGGAAAGAAACTGTGGTGGTGATGGCTGACAAAGATTTCACCGAGAGAGATGCTTTTAAAAGTTGCTTTCCTGAGGCTTCACTCAACATTTGCCTTTACCACACACTTAGGTCATTTCGCAGGGAAATAACCTGCGAAAAGCTTGGCATTACTTCTGCTGAAAGGCTGCGTTCTCTGGAAATCATAAACAAAATGGCGCATGCTAGATCTGCAAAGGAATTTGAAAGGCAGCTTGATGCGTTACACTCCACAAAGCTAAAGAGTGTCATAGATTATGTGGAGTTGAACTGGATTCCCATCAAGGACCAGTGGGTGGCTTGTTTCAAAGATGAAGCTTTTAATTTGGGTGAAACCACTAATAACCGGTTAGAGTCAACGTTCAGCAAAATCAAAAGTGTTTGCTCACGATACGCAAGCTTGATGTTGTTCTTCCACGAATTCTTCCTTGTGCTCAAATCCTTGCGAAACGAACGTAACCACCACTATCTAATGGCACTAGCACGTCGCCCAGTGGATTACAACAACTGTGAACCAGGCGTTAAACAATATTCACAGCTTTTAACACCATATGCCTTTGATCATGTTCGCTCTCAAATTGACATTGCCAAAGTTGCAAGTAGCTCCAACTATACCAGGAAAAGTGGCGATAACTTTGAAGTTAGCACCTCCGGTGACAAGTTAACAACAAAACCATTGTTGTGTACATGTTCTTTCAACAGTCGAATGGGACTGCCCTGCCGTCATATCTTCAAAGTAAGAAATATCCTTAACCTTCCTGAATTTGAGTCGTCCCTCTGTAGGAAAAGATGGACCATGGATTATTTGAAAGAGCTTCAAGGTTCAAGATTCCATCAAGACGGAAGCATTTCCTTTGAAGAGCCAACAGAATTCGTCACAGTTGCAGAAAAGAAAACTGTTCTATCCCAAGCACAAAAATTCCGTAAGGTAATGAGCATAGCACAGCCTCTTGCATCTTTGGCAAGTGAAGGAGGAATGAAAACCTTCAACTCCAGGATAGGCCTCCTTAAAAAAATACTAGACAATTGGCTGCTGGGTCAAGAAGTCTATATTTCTTTGCAAGACTGTTGTAAACTGGAACATAGCATGGAACGTGAAAAGCAGTTGAAAGAACCAAAGCTGGAATGTCAAGTAGAGGGAAAGAAAGAACAGATGAGCAATACGGAACAAGCTGAGACTACAGTTACACAAGTGCAGAAAGAAAGTGCATCAACAAGCAGAGAGAACCAAGAGGTAATCAATGTAGGTCGGGACATAAAAGAGGAACAAGAGAAGCCATGGCTAAAAGACAAGACAAGGGAAACAACAGAACAGCAGATAAACAACCAACAAGAGCAAACTGATCAAAGCTGCCACGATGAAGGAGAGAAATGCGTACAAAGAGAGGACGAGGCTAAAGTAAGGGCAAACATGAAAAGGAAGAAACAACTGGAAGGGAAATGGAAAAAAGAACAAGATATGACTAAAGAAAGTCATACTGATGTACAAAACGAGAATGAGCCATCTGTTGAGGGCGATGCAACAGTAAAAGAAGCAAAGAAATCAAACCCCCAAAAACGGGAAAGAGAGAAAGATATCACTGATCAAAGTCAAGAAGCAGGAAAAAGTAAGCAATGTCGTTTGGATGAAAAGGATGAAATGAAGAGAAAAGGAAAAAAACATGACATAAAGAAAGGAAAGAAAGAGCAAGCTATTACGGAAGCATATTGCGATCAGGAAGAAGAGGTACATAAAGATGAAAACGATGAAAAATTACAAGTGCAGACAAACACAAAAGAAGCTCATTTAGACGAACCTGGTGACCCGAATGTACATCAAGGGATAAGTACAAACCATTCGCAATTTAGTGATATCAAAATGCCACCAAAAATGAGCAGACGTGGACGGCCAAAAGGAGCCGAAGTAACAGTGATAGGAATTCCAAAATCAAAAAAAAGGAAGGGTGATGGCCTTTCATTGTTACCTTTTATTAAAATGAAGCCACAAGACAAAGAACGAGCAATCCTGGAATGTATAACAAACAGTAGACTGAAAGTAGCAGAAGCATTAAATGGGACAGGACTGCTGAATATTGATGATGTGGAAACAAACATTCAAGTCATACCAGACACTGTGCGTGATGAACAGTACATTGACATTTATAGAGTAGAAAGGTATTTCAACACAGAGGCATGGTTGAAAGTCTTACAAGTACTCAAGAAAAAGAAAGAATGTTCATGGGTTTGCAATACATGCAGCAAACCAATAAAAGATGGCCAAGAAGAGTCACTAGCTTGTGATCGCTGCTTGAACTGGTATCACTTTCTTTGCACATCATTGACAACAATACCCAAGTCCAGAAATTGGTTTTGCACATGTTGCAAGAGTAAGTTCAACTGAACAACAAACGACAGGACCCTTGCCAATGACAAAAGACATCCGTTGAATAATAGAATCAAGTACCTTCTCCACTTCACTGGAATTTCTTTGACGTATCTCTGTAATCTTCCTGGGCGTAGTCTGCTGTGTCCATCAAAGTCAACCACTTCAACACTCTTAATTTGTAAACAACAAATTGTAAATCTAAGAGTGCCAGTCAGACATTATTTTAGAATTTTTGTCCTGCAATGGATATTTGATGATGTAATGTTCATTATACAACCCTAAATCGGAAAGCAGTTTGGACAGTATGGCAATTGCTAATTAATAAAGAAAGCAGTGATTTGTAATTTTTTCTTCCACCTAATGTTTTATCATAGTTAGAACACAGTATATTTTGTGTTTTATAAGGTCAGTGTCATTTCTTTTTTTAAATTAACAGCCATTCTTGTCATTCAGGCGATCTACACACGGAGAAAAAAAGTTGGGACAGTTGGGAAATTAGCACTATATGGAAGTGTAGGATTAAATCATGATGTGATTTGAATCAGGTGGTGTCAGTAGGTGATTGTAGTCATGATTTGGTACAAAAAATCCAACAGGCAGGAAAGGCCAAGCCCTTCAGCAGCAAAGATGGGCCAAGAATCATCAGTTTGCCGTTAAATGCGTAAGAAAATGATTGATTTGAGAACAAAACTCCCCAAAGAAAAATATGAAGAGATTTGAATATTGCATCCTCTACTATCCATAATATATGTAGAAGATTCAAGGCATCTGGAGCAATTATGGTGTGTAAAGGGCAAGGCTATAAAGCTAAACGGAATGCCCGTGATCTGCGATCCCTGAGACGGCACTGTATCAAGAACTGACATTCATCCATAGCTGATATAACCACATGGGCTCAGATGGCAAATCTTTTGCAAGCACAACAATGCAGAGCTACATGCATTAATGACACTTAAAACTTTACTGTGCTAAAAGGACACCTTATATTAACTATGTCCAGAAGCGTCATTGACTTTTCTGGGCTCGGAGGTATCTGGGATGGACCAAAGTACAGGGTCCCACTGAGTCATGGTCCATCCCAGATGCCTCTGAGCCCAGAGAAGTCAACGACGCTTCTCGACTCAGTTAATGAAAGGTTTCCTTTTAGCACAGTAAAGTTCTAAGTGGCATTTATGGATGTAGCTCTGTATTGTTGTGCTTGAAAAAGATTTGCCAAAGTAAATCTGAGCCCATGTGGTTATATCAGCTATGAATGAATGTCAGTTCTTGATACAGTGCCATCTCAAGGATTGCAGATCACGGGCATTCCATTTAGCTTTGCAGGCTTGCTTTTCATGCAACAAAATTCCTCCAGATTCCTTGAATCTTATAAATATATAATGCACAATAGAGGATGGAATATTCAAATCACTTCCTATTTTTCTTTGGGGAACATTGCTCTCAAACAGTTCAATGATTTTCTCACGCATTTGTTGGCAAACCTCAACCCATCTTTGCTGCCGAAGGACTTGGCCTTTCCTGGGTGTTGGCTTTGTACCAAATCATGACTACAGTCACCCGTTTACACCACCTGATTCAAATCACATCATTATTCAATCCTACACTTCAATATAGTGCTATATTCCCTTCTGTCCCAACTTTTTTTTTAATCAACATGTAGCCTGAATGACAGGAATGGATGTAAATAAAAGAAAAAGAAATGACTCTGACCTTACAAAACATGAAAATATTGTGTTCAGACTATGAGCAAACATAATTGAATATAAATTACAAATCACTGCTTTCTTAATTAATTAGCAATTGCCATACTTCCTCAACTTTTTCTGATTTGGGGTTGCAGTCGTGGAGTTTAGATGAATCAAAATGCATGCTTCCAGTTGACGAATTCGTTCCACTGTAGGCCATCAACAAAAAGATGGCCCGCAAATAAATAAATTCCCGTGTTTATTTGATGTTCTGTTTGTTTTAAAAATGTTTTTTATTCTTTGTTATCAATCTGTTCTAATCGTCTCTTTTTTCTTTTTTTTGGCTGTCGGGCACGGAATATTTTGCATTTAGTGTCCGACAGAACGGACTTCGTTGTATTTATAAAAATGGCGCAAATAAATGGATTGCAGTGCCCATTGGATGTTCTGTTTGTTGGTGACAGTCCATATTTTTATTCTTTATTTCGTTATAAATCTGTTCTCATATCAAAACTTTTACTTTTTGCTGGCTGCAGGACATAGAGTTGGCCTATTTTGTATTTGGCGTGCCACAGTCTTGATCGTGCATGCAGTATTTAATTCACAATGTCAATGGTCGTGGAATTGATTTGCTCACTGACTACAAGCACTAATTTATCGCTGTGTGGAAATAAAGCGAGAATCAATTCAATCCATCTGGCTAATTTTCAAAAAAGAGACCGAATAAGGACAGTTTTATCTGTCTTCAACGGAAGACTTAAAACAGACAAATAAATAGACCAAGAAAAGCCGATAGCTATCAATTTGCATTTTGTGAAGATCGAACACAAACATGGCTAAGTTTGTATACGTCTAATAATTGCTGGAATACTCGAAAAATATAAGCTTTTATGACTGTCGGACACGGAGTTATTTTAAAACCCTGTCCGACTTTCGGACACGTAGACGCTGCGTACATCGAAACCATCCGACTGTCGGACACGTAGTTATATGAAAACCCTGTCCGACTTTCGGACACGTAGACACTGCGTTTAACATATCTCCGTGTCCGACAGTCAGTCGATTATTGTTTTTAATTTCTTCAAATCTACTGAATGTTTTAGATATTAAAGGTGAATGTTTTGATAAGAGGGCTCAGTTCTTCAGGATGAGTACCGAGAATTTCAATCAATGTTTCTGTTTAAGCTCTGCTCAATAAAGTGAGTCGACATTGGCGCGGGACAATGTACAATGCCTGTCGAACATTAAATGCAAAATACTCCGTGTCTGACAGCCAAAAAAAAAAAAAAAAAAAAAAAAAAGAGGACGATTGGAACAGATTGATAAGGAAATAAGAGAGGCAGTAAGAGCCGAAATTGTCCTGTGTCCTGTGCGGTGTCCTGCTCGCTGTCCTGCGCATTACCCTGTGTCCTGCACGCTGTCCTGCGCAGCATCCTGTGTCCTGCGCGGTGGCCTGCGGCAATTGAGCAGCACTTGTAACAGGATAGGACAGTTTTATATATATAAATTTCATGCCGTCGGAGAGAGGAGTTGAGTTTATATTTATTTTCTATCTTGAGAACAGCGACTTTCGAATAGCACACATCCTTGCAGATTTTAGCTCTGCATTGTAGTTTATAGGCTACGTTAACCGGAACAATCACGAGTACTAACCAGTTCAATATATCAAATCTAGAACGCTGCTCCTGTTGCAGGAAAGTCGCAATCTGTACACCATTTCTAATTTTAACATCGGTATTTTTCAAACACGTCCCGGTTTTACGTAGGTTTACAATGCTCATTCGAAACTGTAGTCACGTTGCCTGTACATAGGCAGAGATACGACATAGCTTACAGTTGAATCACTGAGTTGAATTGGCCAGCTCGTAAAAACAATTTTCTTGTTCATTCCGACAGATGACATTTGGCTTAGGCTAATAGGCCGTGTCATCACCTCATCCCCCCCGTCAAAGCAACAGTTTCAAAACTTGAATTGCAAACCGATTCTTCCCATCAAATAACAGAAATTAAACCAAGTCACTGAGTTAGTAGCTCATTTAAGAGGGGTTTGGATTGACTTAATAATAGCCTACCGGTCATTCCGAAGGGAGTAAATAAACTCCAGATGCATCAAAGGCCTATCCTGAAAAATATCTCAGACGAATAAGAATAAAGAAATGACCATGTGTATCGTTGCGCATGCTTTATTATAATGTATGGCAGTAAACCATGTGTGCCTCTGATTTATTGTTGTGGGTCGAGAACAATATTCAGACGTGCCTTGTTTCATTCCAAAACATGTAAAAAGTTGGAGTAGCCTCAAGGTTTCTGCCAGAGAACTGAGCATAAGTACCAGAAACCTTGCATCAAAATTTTTGAAACAATGGCTGCGAGACTGTTTGACAGGTTTGAAATGGCCAAATCGCGGCTCGCGGCAGTGGCCGAAATTGTCCTCTCCTGTGAGATTGACGCAGGACACTGGAATACTTCCACAGGACAGTCAACAGGACACTCGTGCAGTGCTAGACAGTCAGCAGGACACTCGCGTTTGGCGCAGGACAGTCTGCAGGACACTCGCGTTTGGCGCAGGACGATCGTGTTTGGCGCAGGACAGTCAGCAGGACACTCGCGTTTGGCGCAGGAAAGTGAGCAGGATTTTATTGAAATGGATTATGAAAGAAAAGATCCGCACATGCAAACCAAGCTAATGTAATCCTGGGCCTATACTCGTGCAAAAAAAGTAAAAAAAAAAGAAAAGTTGTCTGCACGAAAAAGGAGCGGACTGAAGCATATTTTTTGCACTAGTATAATGTGACAATATTATGACGTCTATCTTCTTGCGGAGCCCCTACGGTAGACTGTAAAAAAATGGAAGGCACAATATCCCAATGGGTAAAATCAGAAACGCTTCCACGATAATTTATGAAAGCCTAACCCTAACCCTTAACCCTAACCCTAACTACCCATGGGTAAGAGCGTTGTCATAAATTATCGTGGTAGCGTTTCTGGTTTCACTCATTGGATGGTTTCACCCATTGGGATATATTGTTTTCCGTAAAAAATAGGCAGTGGCTCCATTAACGGCGCCGTAAACGGTGATTCAGGGCTATATTTACGGCAAGGCGGAGCGGGATTGCGCGGAGGCGTCTCCGGGCTAATCTAAAATGACGAACTCGCGTTTGACAGTTGTAGGAAGCAATTTTGATGATTTAGCCACTGAAATCCAGTCACGAAGGCGCGAAGCCTGGAGGGGGTCTGGCGGCCCTTCCACAGAAAAAATTTGAAAATTAAAGTGCCAAATACGCGTTTTCCGGGCATCTGGGAACAAAATTCAAGGTCTTATAGTTAGCTGAAAAAAGCATTTTTTTTTCATTAACAATTATCTCTATTTAAGGTATAAGTTTGCACTTGACTCTGCAAAGACAATCAAAACAAAGAGACTTAGGTCCTATTCCGATAGAAAAGGACAAACTGTGAAAATGATCAAAGCATCCATCAGGATACATCATGGATTAAACATTTAAAACACAACACTAAAGTTGTTTTCTTTCATGGAGAATGGTATTTAATTCACTTGAAAGTGAATTTCCTACATGCACATTAGGCATATTCAGTAGGCATGCAGAGCTACAAAATCATCTTGTGGAAATTTTTTATTCTCACTAAATGAGTTGATGAAGAGCATTCTTCGGGGGTATCTATGGGCGTACATATCATTCACTTTGTCATAATCAAGTTTAAGATCCAGTTGCACTGGCACAAATGTTACTCTAAGATATAGCGCTGTTATCACTACTTAAACAAACGTTATAGCTCGTCTTAAAGTTAATCCATATAGGACTGCATAGAACAGACAGTGTACAGTTGTCAGAGTTGTATAG
Organism: Gymnothorax javanicus; assembly: GCA_029692085.1. Taxonomy (NCBI): domain Eukaryota; kingdom Metazoa; phylum Chordata; class Actinopteri; order Anguilliformes; family Muraenidae; genus Gymnothorax; species Gymnothorax javanicus. The sequence continues at coordinate 96,650,622 of CM056202.1, read as the reverse complement.
TCACTTGCTGTTTTATACATTCAGCTATAGAAACCACTAGTATTGAAGAGGCCTAGTTGTCCCGTGTTAAAATATAGCATTTAAACTGTAGTGCAATAAATACTCAGAGGATTAACTTAACTAAAAGTGTCAATATCACAATGTAAATGCTTTAATAAAAGTAGAAATCCTGCATTTAAATTAGGAGTGAACTCATCCATAAAACCGTGTTTCAGCTTGGCTTGCTTGTGAATATTCAATAACTGATCCTGGTGTGTCATCTAGTGGTATAATATTGTAACTTCGTGCATAAATTTGCAGCTTCATGTCCGCTGGCATCAACATCTGTACAGACACCCTGCCGAGCACCGTTGCTCTTGAACGCGCCAAATCCAGATAATCCTTATGATGAATTACATTCATATTTTAATTTGTAACGAGTAACGAAGTGGCCAGTGTTAACGTAACGAAGTGAAAGTATACTTTTTATCTTTTAAATGTAGTAGAGTAAAAGTCAAAACTCAAGTAAAGTACAAATCCTCACAAAAAAAAAAAAAAAACTACTTAAGTGGGCTACTGTTCGTTACTATACACCTCTGACCAACACAAAGTGCGTTAGAACTTTTTTTTTTTTTTTTGACTACCCCTGGTAATTTCATTTTTCCGGCATGGCAATTTTTCGAGTTTTAAGCCTCGTGTGTCATGTTCGAAAAAGGCTGTCTTCGAAAAGTCAGTCTGCAGAACTAAACCCGCCATGGACAGTATATCTTAAGCTGCTTGACGGCAGGAGGCACTCACACGGGGGCTTATCACATAAAAGTAATAACTGGTCATGCCATTAAGGGGACCTATGCAGGATAAAGCAGAACTGACCCTTACTATTGCTGCACAGGAAAAACTGAGACCTGAAAAAACTATTGCTGCACTGAATAATACTTCGTGCCATTATTTGGTTGAAAATTTTAAAAAAATTACGGTGTCTTTATTTGATGCATTATAGAAAATAATCAAATAAAGACATACTCGTTTTTACCATTTAAATTTTCAGGCAAATGATAGCTATCCATGTGTTCACTTAAAAAGGGGAGGTGGCTTTTAAAAAGTGCTGTCTCGCGGCACACTATAGCAGTGTTCTGCAGTAGTCGAGTAGTGCCCCGTATAATTTGAGCTCTGCGCGGCTGTGGCACTTTCAACAGGACTGGACGATTTGCAGCACACTGCAGTCAAGTCTGATTACTGGTCTAGCTCAAGCACTAGTGAATAAACGGTTTTTATGTTACGCGTCTGTTTTATTGGAAACGGCATCAAAACATTCTGGTAATATTGAACTTTGTATTTTCATAGTAAAAATTATGCCTTCATGCACGCCTAGTGGAATTAATGCAAGAACCTAAGATTATATTTTGCTGCGAGTGTAATAATTTACCTGCACCACTCGCAGCACCTTAGAGTGCTGTGCTGCGACTCGTCGCTGTTTTAAAACATATAAAAATAAACATAAACCCATCACCTCTCTCCGACTGCATGAAAATTTCAATAATAAAACTGTCCTCTCCTGTAAGAAGTACGGAGGACACCAGACAGGACTCAGGACACTACGCAGGACAGCGCGCAGGACACAAGAAACTGCGCAGGACAGCGCAGGACACTGAGCAGGACACAGGAAACTGCGCAGGACAGCGCGCAGGACACAAGAAACTGCGCAGGACAGCGCGCAGGGACACCGAGCAGGACACAGGAAACTGCGCAGGACAGCGCGCAGGACACATGAAACTGCGCAGGACACTGCGCAGGACAGCGCGCAGGACACAGGACACTGCGCAGGACAGCGAGCAGGACACCGCACAGGACACAGGACAATTTCGGCTCTTACTGCTACTGGAGAATAAAGAATGAAAAGAAACATTTTAACAACAAACAGAACATCCAATGAACACTGCAATTTATTTATTTGCGGGCCATCTTTTCTGGATGGTCTGTTTGTTGGTGATATATTTTTATTCTTTATTTCGTAACAAATCTGTTCTCATACTAATACTTTTACTTTTTGCTGGCTGCCGTACATTGAGTATTTTGCATTTCGCCTCAGACAGTCTTGATCGTGCATGCGATAATTTATTCACACTGTCAATGGTCATGGAATTCATTTGCTCACTGACTACAAGCACTATTTTATCTCCGGTGTGGAAATAAAGCGTGAATCTGTTCGATCCATCTGACTAATTTTCAAAAGAGAGACCGAATAAAGACTGTTGTATATCTTCAACGGAAGAAAACACACGAATAAAACGACCAAGAAATGTCAATAGCTATCAATTTGCATTTTGTGAAGGTCGAACACAAATATGGCCAAGTTTGCACGTCTAATAATTCCTGGAGTACTCGAAAAATTAGAACTTTTATGACTTTCGGACACGAAGATATATTAAAACCCGGTCCGACTTTTGCGTCTTTGCATTGACTTTGACTGTAATCAGTCGTGGGAAAAAATTCGTTTCGCGTCCAGTGTGCAAGCGGCTTTACTGAGCATAGAACACAAGCATTGGGCCATTCTTTGAGAAGTGAACCAAAATGTCACACACATGACCAGATGTCATCAAATAAAGAAATACTTTGAAAATTAATGAAAGGTATCAAATTTATTCCTTGCTATTCTCCATACCCCAAAACTATGAAAATTCTAGATTTTTCAACTTCACAGAGTTTTTGAAGTCAAATAGAGTTATGAAAAACCTGTTTCCGTGTGAAGTCACACACGTGACCAGTCGTATTTGACCTCTGACCTTAAGTAGTTAAAGTTAATGTAACAAATAACATTTTTACTTGATAGACTTGGATAAGTAGTACTCTTATACAAGGTCCACAATCATGAACCTCCAATGCTTTTGTAATTGGAGGAGATTTTTTCTACTATTTGTAACATTTTTGGTCACACACGTGACTGAGAATGGCCCATTATATATAGGCAGTTTGTGGTTGGCTGAGAAAGATGTGAAGTCGTTAGTTTGCATCACAGATTCAGCTGCGTTGATTAAGCCAGGTGGAGTTTCCATTACGCGTGCCAACCGCCTTTAATCTGACATCAGGACAATCGATATAGATACTATAATTTATGTCCTGATTCAGATAGTTACATTAAATAGTGGTTGCTGTAATTATTTATTGCATCGAAATGTGCTTGAAATTCTGGAAACCTGCCTGTGAGGTTTCGGTGACGTGTGCGCACTGTGCGCCGGTCAGCCAAATTACCGCTGCACAGAAAGTAAACCAGGTTGGAGCCGGCGAGCTTTCTGCACAACTTCAGCGAAGACTTTTTCTACGAAATTGTCACTGCGTCTTGATGAATATGTGACACCTCCCCCTACTACGCCGCCACACCCATCTCGGCGCACGTCCGTCTACCAAATTGCCAAAGTGGCTGCGCACGGTGTTGCACCGCACGAAATTACCACTGCGCGGGCTGCACCGGACGAAATTACCACTGCGTGGGCTGCGCCACGCTACGCCACGCTGCGCCACCCTGCGCTGCGCCAAGAAATTAGAGCCCATTATGTGTAAAAATTGTGATGCATACCCTAAATTTGCAAGAAATTACAGTATTATGACAGTTTCGGGCAGCAAAATAAATATATGACATCATAATGATGTCATAATGGGTTATAATAATACCAAAATGATTGTAGTGATTAGTTTTGTGCGTACATTATCCCCTGCAACTTTGGTGGTCATACGCCATGTCGTTTTCAAGTTACCGGGGGGAGGGCGTAAATCCCACTGTTTAACTACTGGGCGGAAGGCATTAGTACCCCCCTGGGAAAAAGAATCATTCTGAATACTACAGTCACGGTCAACTCGGTGCGTCAAGGCATATTCATCTGCCAGTCTCTCTGCCTCTGTTGCTGACGTCACCTTATCTATATTATAATAGCCGAGTGGGCTCTGTGTGTGTGTGTGTTTGTACGGCAAATCAGTGCTAGATTCCACTGCACATCTGCAGCATAGCGCGAGCGACGCTAATTTGCTCCGTCTTGCAGGCGACTCATGTTCCACTGAGCGCGGAATGTCAGCGCAGAGCAGCGTTTATGGAAACACCATAACAACGTGATGACATCATAGAGGTGCATGTGATGACATCATAATGGTGCATTGTTCACTACAATATAAAATCGAAGTTACATAAAACAATAAAATTTAAACTTGGGCTGAAAATTGGGCCCCATATGGGTTGAATTTAGAACCCGTGGATCCCCACGGGCAAAGTGCTAGTATTCATTTATGTATACATGGAAATGTGAGCGGGCACAGAATTTTCAAACTGCTCTAAAACAATTAATTCAAACAAAGGTTCAAATGACTGAACCTCTAATGAAGTACACCAGCGATTAAAATGGGTAGTTAAGTCCCTGGCAAACTCCATATGTGACTGCCTACCAATTTCTTTCCAAGATCTAAACCTCTGGCGATACGCCTCAGGCACCAGGTCACAGGCCTTTAATACTGCAGCCTTTAGAGTTTCATACACCTTACTATCAGCCAAACTGAGAGCGGAGTACGCTTCTTGCGCTCTAGTGGTCAAAACACACTGCAACAACAGAGTACGCTCAGTATCCGACCAAAAACTTGTCTGGTTCATGCTCACAAAACTGAGGAACTAATCGCAAATTACCGGCAACATCAAAAACACACGGGGAACAGAAGAGCCCTGAGCCCCGCCCCACGCTACCTGCCTGACCTAATCTGCGCGCCTCCATTTCAAGTTTTTTAATTTCCATCTGCAGCAGCAGTAACTCCCTGCATTGCTCGAGTGTTAACCCAGCAACACCGGCTTCATGAGAAACGGCCGTCCCAGCAGTATCCAGACCAACAGGCTGAAGAACACCAATCTCCAATGGATTTTCTGTAAAAAATTTTCAAACGTTCTCCTTCTGCAGCTTATCCCCAACATCCATCCCATAATGTTAATCAATCTTCATCAACTGATCTCGCAAACACCGCTCCAATATTTCCTCTAATGGAGCTCTTAACTAGCCTGGAATCCATACTGATAAAGTGCTGGTCGCTCCCAACGGTCACTGACTTATCAGTCTGGCCTCAGTCGTATAGCCAGCGTTTAGCCCTTACGTCACTAATTAAGCGAATATATGAATATTCATGTTTTCTGCTCAGGGCGAGAACCACCAATCGAATATGAGTTAGCTGGCCAGCAACGGCATTCGTGAATGTTATTTGACATGAGCTTAAAAATTAGATTGTGGCTTGCTTGCGTTTACTCTTGGAGTGGTTGTTAGGTTTTGAACAGGATAATGTTTGGCCATGTCTGCGTTTTGTTTATTTCAGTGGGATTCCCCGGTATAATAAAGGCTAAATTAAATAATACTCAAATTACATAACGTATTTCACGGTAATTGGCATTAGCTACAGCTCGAAGGGCATGATTGCATCAGCTAGATTAAAGTGATACTCCACCCAAAAACTATAATTTGTATATCAATTACTCACCATTAGATGTCTTGAACGGGCGAAGTTGTTCTTCACCTGGCGCAACTTTATGGCCACTGGAGATTTTTGAAAAATTATCCAAATTCTTTTTTGCTGGAAGCAAATGGGGTCATGCAGTAGCAATGAGAAAACTCCACAAAACGTCCGTTGACAAACTTTCAAACCATCGTCCAACGCATCGTCCAGTATAATCCAAGTCAGCTGTGTCCACTTGTATCCTCAGAACTCTAGAAACGCAGTTATTTTTCGCTAAAAATAATAAAATACCACAGTTCTGCTTCAAGTAAGCTCGCGCATTCAACGGAAGTCCCGCCTCCCGGCTCGTTCATTGCCCAGAGACTCTGCTGCCACTCTGATGAATACTCGTATAAACACGAGCCGTGAGGCGGGACTTCCGTTGAATGCAGAACTGTGGTATTTTTATTTATTTTTAAGTCTGTCTAAAGGGGGGAGGGGGGCACCCTTGCGACTGAGAGCCAATCACAGATCTCGCATGGATTTTGTGCGAATAGTTGAAAGTCAAACACTGGCCTTCCGACTGAGGCCAGACATACAAGCAAGTGACCGATGGGAGTAGGGGTGGGAACGTGTACAAAAAATTCTAAACGGGTACACGCGCCGTATAATTGCGTGTACACGTGTACACGTGTCTTCAGAGTTTGTGGATTTTGACCGCTATGCAACCATTAGAGGGCACTGTCACCATTCCAATAACACAGTGCACACATCCATTAATGCAGTTATCAGCCAGATACGTTTATTAAATCAATAGTTGGTAACAGTGAATTTGTAGATTACTCCAGTACAAAATTACGGCCAACATCAGATAGGCATAAAATCACACCTAAATGAATAGGCCCTTTCACCATTGCAAATGAATTAACCATAAAAGAAAATCATAATTTTGACAAGCAAGAACATGGACATGAATGAATTCTAACAGTTTAGCTCTGTTTTTTTGTCATACTCCTTATTATTGTACCTTGTTTTTGTACAATTTTGATTTGTAAATTTAAACAGCAAACTGCATCCCTCACTCACAGCGGGAGCTGCGTTTCACTATCGTTACGTTTCATAGCGTCATTAAAGTGAATTGTAATTGAAGAGGAAAAGCAGCTGATAAAGTAAAACTAAATTCAGAAACACTTTTTACATCCACAACGCTAAAACAAAAAGAAATGTTAACTGCGTTTTATGTGTTCTCATTCAAATAACAAAATGAATATCGTCGGCCAGCTGGAAAAACCTCGTATCTTCAAAATTATAAACTTCACAGGAAAATAAAAAATAAATATAAATAAAATATAAATATAATTTAAAATATAAATAAAATTTTTAAAATGTTTCATTTTGCTTGTAAGAATAGTGGACATACGCGTTTTTGTTTCTTATCAATTTGGAGATACGAGGTTTTATCAGCAGGCCGACGATATGCTTTTCTTTTAACGAGCAGACGCGAGGATGACTGTGCATGCTGATACAGGCGGCCGACAAAACGTCCACCAAACATGTAAAAAAAACACACAGTGAACAATGTGTGAGATAAAAATACTGAGCTATAATCGTGTTTCAAAGCAACATAAAGAGGAATTGAGCCTGGAGAGAATGGCTGTGTCCGAATAGTCTTTTTTTGCTTAGGAAAGTTACTAACTCCTAGAAAACAATCCGGAAGTATTTACGTAGCAGCCATGATAAGTGTGATTCTTTAAATGTAAAGAAAAGGGGCTATAATGCTTCCTAATTAATCACCTTTAACATAGGGTACACTGAAGCATCCTTTTCGAAAAGAAAGGAGGAAATGCTATCCCGCAATTTCGCGATGACCGTCCATCCAGCCAATCACGAAAACAAACAAACAAACAAACAAACATGACAGGCAGGAAGCAGGTGATCACTGTGCCTAGTTTAAGTGCATTTGGATTCTCTTATTAGCGCGGGTCTCCTCCTAAGCTGTAAAAGAGTCCCCTTTATACCTTTCCTTTACCTCATGACGTTGTACACAGGTTAAAGAAAAGTAGTTAGAAATTAGACGATAGGACGTAATTTTTTTTTAACTGTTCAGATGCAGCCAACAAGTGCGTGTACACGGTTAGTGTTTTTTTAGAAACGTTTATGATTGACTAACCGTGTACACGTTTACAGGTCCAACCCCTAGCTGGGAGCGACCAAAGCTTGATACAGATGGATTCCAGGCTAGCTTTTAACAACACAACCAAAATACTAATCTTCTCAAAACCTACAGGTAATACGGTAAAACAAATGCCGATACGGTAACAGAAGTCACATAGCCAGTACACAGCCCAGACGTCACTGTAGCTCCGTCCCAATAACTGAATAACCAAAACTAACTAAGCTCCCCCCCCCAGTCTTCAGGGGTTACTTGCAGTGGGTATTTATGCACTGAATACCGCGAGCCCGATAAAGCAACCACATAAAGTGGCGACTTCACTGCGGCTACGGCTGTGCTCCCGAGACATTGTCTCCAGCCACTTTCACCACCACACCAAAATCCCCCCCAGACGAATTTCATTGGGGAACCCGTCTCTCAGCCTAACTGGGACAGAGCAACGGCAACTTACAAACAGTGTACACAAGACCACCGAATTCTGCCATAACACACAACATACAGCACCAGCGACACAAACCTCTCCAAACAAATGAGACTCAACAACCAAGCTGGCAACTATATTCACATCCGTAAATACGCAAACAGCTTACCTACCAGCTCGCGCAATTCCTTAACAACTAAATTGTACTATGCATACCGGAAACTCACCAAACCAAATTAATATGCACAATACCAGAAAATACGGTGAAGATGAGCCCCCAGTTGTCACAGCCTGGCTCACGGAGACCGACGAGCTGGATAGCAAAATAGTTTTCATTCACAAAAATAGATATATATTTAAACAAATCAATTTAACATGGAAAAGTCAGTAATCAGTAATGTAAGCATGCTTGAATGTGTGGAGTGCAAACCAAAAGCAAACGGATCACTGTAGCACTGGCCTCCTGCCGCCTGGTCCAGGGAGAGGGAGAGAGAGAGAGAGCCATGCCACACATGGCTGCTTATAAGTAGCAGAGCACACCAGGCCCAGGTGTGGTCAGGCTACTCATCAATTCACCTGCAACACAAATGACAACAACCAGACAGGGACCCCTAGTGTCTGGGTGGTGGTCGTCACACATAGTACACTTCACATAGAATATTTCTCTTGTATTTGGCTTCAAGAGAAAGTGCGCCAGCCGCCGGGCTGATGCTCAGTATACATCGCTTAGAATATTTCTGTTGTATTTGCCTTCAAGAGAAATTATGCCAGCTGTCGGGCTGCCACCACATAGTACACTTCATATGGAGTATCTCTCTTGTATTTGGTTTCAAGAGAAATTGTGCCGGCTGCTGGGCTGCCAGTAAACCTACTGAAGCTTCATATTTCATACCGTTGGCTTATGCCAGCATGGTTCTGTGTTGGGGGGTTAGTTGCAGCTCCCTGCCTTCGGTTCCACGCTGGACGGGCAGGGATCTCTGAGAACAGAGCCATGCCGCCAAACTCAATGTATGCTTGTACGCTTTCAATAAATATTCTCTTTGACAAAGTGGTCCTATCAGAATGTATACTATAGACATAGGTGTAATCAGCCTTTCTGCCGTCCAGCCCCTTTCAGTACAAATTAGTCAATCACAGTCTTTGACGATATTCACTCAGCCGGCGAACTTTCTCTCCTGTTTGTTATTACCCCGAAATTTGAAGGAACATGAAAAGACCCCTATGTTTTCCATAGACTTACTACATCTCTTCACTGCACATATATGAGCCATGGCAATTCACGTAAAAACACAAAGAAACATAGTAACCCAAGACTGAATACCCCATTGAACTGCATTGTGAGTACAGCAGCTCATGTTTATACCATCGCCATGGCCGCCTTCCGGTTTAAGACATCAAGCATAAATTATGATAATTAGCTATGAGAGCTATTGTAAGTCAGCAATATGAAGCAATTAATCTTCTTCGTGAGGTAGAGGGATCCACAAGCTGCCAGCTCAGCTCAACACACCTTGACATAGAGTCTACAAGTGTAAAACTTTACTGAAGGGATGGAACACCTTTCTTCCAAGAGATATTCCCTTATTTGGTGTTTTGGTGATGATGATGGAGAGTCCTTTCTAACATGTTGCTCCAAAACCGCCCACAGGAGTTCAGTTTGTGTGAGATCTGGGGACTGTGAAGGCTGTGATACATGCTTAGGATCATTTTCATACCTATAAAACCATTCAGTGATCCCTTGTGCGCTGTGGAGTTTGGGCCAGTGTCATCCTGGAAGAGACCACTTCCATCATCATAGGAATTGCTTCATCATAGGATGTAAAAGTGATCACCTTGCTCTGCATTGATTTTCAGTGACCTTCTGCCTTTTAGGAGACAAGTGGACCCAAACCATGCCAGGAAAATGAACAGAAGCGTCTGTACATCATGTTTGTCTCATCACTGATTCAGGTTTTTTTCCTTATTTCCTGTATCACTCAAACCTGCATCCCCACTTTCTCTCTCTCTGCACCCCTACATTCCTGCATCTACCATCTCCACACCTTTTGATGGCCTGATGGGCTCTGGACAGACATTCTTTCCTGAAGGTTCTTTCCCAACCGAACGCTCATTACCCCAGTCGCCAGCATCTGCCCCGTCTGTCTGTGACACCTGACCTGAGGGGCACCCGCCACCCCACACTGTTCTGCAGGCGCGCTTCATGATAACTGAGCCGTATCGATCTGCTGACTCAATGAAAAAAAGAACGAGGGGAAAAGACTGTTATTCGCTGGACTGGTGTTATTGTGAGTGTCATACTGTGAAATATAAAAACCCAGGTACAAAACCCTCTTTTTCCTTCAGTTTGACTGATGCACATTTTAAGTTAGATCTGCAAAGTAAACAATCAACTGTTCCCTTGACAGCACCATATATCAGCTAAACACTTTCAAAGCCTTGAACATTCGGCAAATTTGACACTTCAATATTTATTTCAGTGGACCGTTACCCCACAGATTTCAGTGTACTAAAATATGAAAATAGGAAATATGCTGTTTATATCTGATCACAACCTCAATATTAATTCATACTGAGAAAGATCCCAAATGGTGAGCTGGTAGAAGCTATGAAAACCCATTAATGTACTGAAATCTTTGGGTCTAATCTGGGTCACAGAATAAAATCATGTCTGCATATTGCCTCAGAAGCATGAATACTTTCTCATTTCACGGAAGAGTTAGGACGCTACGACTCCTGGTTTTTCACTTAGAGAGTACCTCAATGCACCACTGCCCACATAAAGAGTTAATGGACATTCTAAAGCGTTTTTTTATGAGCATTTTATTAATTACACCCAAATGGTTATTGACAGTTGTGCAAATTGCACCGCTAGGCAGCTCATTTTCCTAATATCTGCCATATTGCGCTCTCCTAGCCTCACCAGATACTAACGCGATTGCGAGCACGCTATCACGAATTAGCCCTCCACTTTGTGCTGATTTATTGGTTTTCATATCGGCCATGCCAATGGTCCTTTTAATTTCCCCAGCGTTGATTTAATTTCCATATTCTAAATTGCATTTCCTGGAGGAAGAGGCAATATAGTCGTGAACAAAGTGAGCAGGTCTGAGAAACCTCGATAAATGAATACAGGACAGAAGTGGGAGAGTTTACAGTATAGATGTAATCTGCACTGGGAAATATTGTGATCATTACCGAATCACGGGCAAGTAACGGCATTTGTATTCATCGGCTGAACTGCTTCAGCCATCTCGCTGGCTGACATCTTGATTTAGAGTGTAATGCATGCAGTATGTTCACCTTCTTTAATTTAATGGGCACTGTGCCACTCGCCGGGTTAAGGGTGTAGGTTCATTGACATCTGGGCCCATCACGCCAGGAAAATTCTGCTAATTGCATTTGCTGATGCTAACAGGGCCATCGCACCGGCTGCATCTTAAGCCCATGGCCCTGAAGCCAGGCTTTCTCTATTCAGGGTACATACTGTACAATGAGAAAGTGCAGCAAAGCTTTCTTCTTCATCCTACATCCACTGGATACACATCTTTCAGCAAATGTTAACCAGAATACTTGTAACTTATCACTTGATATAATGTATTCTTGATAAAGGAAGTGTTCTGGATTAATAAAGTGTCACAAAAGGTGTGAAACATAGTACCTAAACATAGTACCATTTATAATACTGTAAAAAAAAGCAATTTCTAGCATAAATGAATGGAAATTCTATTTGTATACATTTTTTTATGCATCATACTTGACTCCACCATAATTTAATCAGCAAATGTGTTTAGAACACTGGGAGTCGTGTGGATAATTTCACTCATTTTATTTTATGCATACTGTATATTAATGTGCATTGTTGCGCATGGTATTGCTGTATCTTTTCTTATTTATTAAGTACTTAAAATGACAGAAGGTGCTGTCCATGTTCTCCGTCCGCAGGACGTAAATTAATCACCTGTGACGCTCCTCCACGGCCTCTGTAATGTGGCGTCTGTGATGATCCGCATGGTCATTCAAGAAATTGGATTCTGTCAGCGACGCCTAACAATGAAAAATCGTCTCGTCCGCCGCATCGAATGAAACTCACGAGACGGCAAACGCGTCCAGATGCCAGGAGAAATTTCTGGCACCGGCCGCTTTCCTTGGCTGCAGTAAAATCCTACAATCCCCAACAAGACCTGAATGAGGATGTAGCACAAAACAACAGAATAGAACAGGGCCGGGCGGAGACCTTTGGAGCGGCGTCGTGAGTACAGGGCGCTCAGAGCTAGAAAAACTGTGTCAGGGCGCGCAGTTATCATGCGGGATCTTTTCCCAAACTGAATGAATGAAACTGAATGTCAGAACAAAAACAACACATATCTTTTTAAATCAATTCAAAATGCCTCACGGAGCTTCGAGGCATAACTGGTTCATGCTTTGGGCTCCTAGAGCCGCTAAAAAAGATCTGTGTTTTAGCCATTGCCTGAATTCTGTTCTTTTCAGTAGGGTATTTGTTGTTTATATGGTTTAAAAAGGTAGGCAATTACGTTGTTCAAACACACAGTTTAAGATAGATTTGGGTCACTGTGGGGTAGTCTCTGGTAGCACTATTCCCACAGTCCGCAGACATGAATGCTAGGCTAACCGGAGACTCTATTTTGTCCATTAGTGTCAGAATGTGAGTGATTGGAGTGTGCTCTGTCTTATGGAGGGAATATGGCCCAGAGCTCTCGCAAGGGAGCTCTTTTAAACAAGTCGCCGCATGATAGGTTTTCAACAGCACAAGATAATTTAATTTTATATTTCAGCGCTCTAAGGGTTAATACAGACCCTGTTCCTCTCCCCCAGGACAGAGCACCAATCCAACAGGCACTGCAAACAAGCAGCCCAGTTACAGCAACACCTCATCCACAGTGCAGACCTGTCTCCCACTGTAAGTGTGCGGTGGATTATAAAGAGCAAAATATGACAACCGAAACCCCGGACTGCTGGCCAACTGAAGTCATGTATCATGCAAGAATGGGCAACAGTGCTAAAATACTTAAGTCACATTTTCACACACCGTGAGCTAAGAATGGGAAAACATCTTTTATAGTTGCCCAAGCCCACTGCCTTGATTTTCTCTCAGTGAACATTTTTTGAGGATGATAAGGACTTTTAGCTCTGGAATATTCAATTCCACTGTCAAAACTCCAACAATTACTGTCCTTCATTCCAATACAACAATTACATGTTATTAAAAGGAGAGGTGCTGTGACACAGTGGTGAACATGCAGCTGCCCCATCTTCATTGGCACATGTAGCAAACATGACAATTTGAAATAGCAATTATTTAAAGTGCCCCATTTATGTGACTTTTCATTGGGCATTCTTGTATTCCTGAAGTCTACTAAAAAAGGTTTAAATATGTCATTCTTAAAGAACGCTCGAGTTTTCTCATGCTGGCCATTTCTGCAGTACCTGTCTGTGAAACACTCTGCTGAAAGTCCTGCCCCCGCCCTCCCGAACCCAGTGTGCTGTGATTGGTCAACTTGATCACTCACTTGTGATTGGTCCACCGTTTTCGCGTGCCGAGTAAGGTCATGTCCCTTACCATAAATGGATTTCCGCTCCAGAGTGCAAATGAGCTTTAGAAACAAATACCAGTGTAGTCTTGTAGGCGTAACCCACTTGATTCAAGGGTGCGCCAAACTATCTGCTTGGCATGAAAATTCAAGTGGTGACATCACCAATTGATGAAAAAAAGGGCCAGAAGCTACTGGGGTGTTTCAGTCAGCTCTGGAGCAGTGTGTTTTGCGGCAGAGAGTGCTTCTTCTGGAGGTGTCTTTGAGTTGTTTTCCGACACAGACCTTTTAAATGTGCATAAAAATGATATGATTCACGCTACAACATTAAAGTAATGAAAATAAGTGCACCATAATAGGTGCACTATTAAAAAAAATCTAGTTAAAACATTAAATTATTTTGCATTTGCACCTTTTTCAATTGACTACAGTTTAAAAGTGACCCCTTGCTGTTATTAATTCTCACACACTGTCCCACATTGTCCCAACTATTGTATAATTGAGGTTGTAAAACAGCGGCAGAGCAAATACCACCGTAACCTTTCAGTAAGAGGATTGTGACTTGAGATTCTAGCCTGGGTTTAGGATTGGCTCACCACTCCAGGTGTGTCCTGTCTTGTGCCCAATAAATGCTCACTTAATCCAGTTTCCTTTCTCAAAAAGCAACCGGAGTTAATACAAGGCTCAAATACTGCTGAAGCTCTTCGATTTTTATAATTTTTTTATTTGTTCTCATCATTGACAGAAATTATGAAATGAAACAAAGTTGTTTGCAAAAAAAAAAACCTTCCAGCAATTCCCAGCAGTTAAACTCCTCCTCAGTTTGGTCAGTATAATTACTTTGCTGCACTGGTTGAAGTGTAGATTTACGGGGATGCAGGGTTCTGGCACTCTACAGCTTTTCATTACATTTATTTAGCGGACACTTTCATCCAGAGCGAATTACAGACGATGCAGGAGACAGTCCCTCCGGAGCAGTGTGGGGTTAAGGGCTGTGTACGATGGTCCAACAGCTGCACTGATCAAATTACGGCTTTAATCATCGACCTTATGAGTCTCAGTCAAACACCTCCAGCCCCTGGCCTCAGGCCGCTTCCTACTAACAGCCACTGTGACATCAGCACTGGAACGTCATGTTAACCCCATAAAACCTACAGACTCATATAGTATGGGTCCATAAAACGCAGCTGCTGTATTCAAACCTGTGGAACTTCAAGCTTAATTCAAATTCTCATGGAGATCCCAAGGTTTCCAAAGATCCCAAATATGCCCTGCTGAATTACATGGAAATGCGTATAAATTGATGTGCAAGATCTAGAAATTATCCAGTTGATGTAATGCTGTGTCCTTAAAAACATGGCGTCCTGGGTTTTGAAATTCTCTCTTGACATAAAGGTGATGTAGCTTCAGTGAAGCCCTGCAACCCAGCAGATACAAAATATGTATTTGACATTGTCCTACAATATAATTTTTTTTTTTCTGAGATATAACCTACTGAAGAGAAAACTTGAGTAAAAAATTAGAGTATAAGGGGTAAAGAGCATTGTAATCACCTCATAATTTGTGACCTCTCACCGTGCAGCACCTCACAACGTGCACACCTCATCCACAGACTAACCCAGTGGCATAGCCAGAGCTGAGAAAAGGGTAGGCAAGGAACATTTTTTCGCAGCAATTACAGTTGTATTATTATTGACTTGTTCTCAATCATTTTCCTTTATTAACAATACATTCTCTCAAAAAACTCTCTGCACAATCACGTGTTGCAAGTTTTCTTCACTAGGCTAAGTTGACAACCATTTATTTGGACACACGACTTGGTCCAATTGCGTAAATGAGTTTCATATTTTTGTCTTTGATTTAAACAATTGAGGCAATCATGAAGCGCAGGTTAGATCACCTGATGTGCCAAAGAGGTTATGCGGAAATTTCAGAGCACTTAAACCTTTTGTAAAGAATAGACCTACTTATGAGTATTTGAATTTAGCTTATTATTTATTTGCCATCAGATTGCATTTAGAAAGAAGCTGTGTCTTTAATTGTCAACATATTATTGTCATGAGAATTGATGGGCACGTGCTTCGGAGGAGAGCCGTGAACCATCTCTCTCTTCTGAATTGGCAACAAGGGGTCGCATACGAGCAAGCCTTGTACATATTTCCTCAGTTGGACATTCCAGATTCGGGTGGGATTGGAGATGCCAAATTTTATTTATTTTTTTTAAATAATAAAAATCAAATCAATCAAAATTATTCAACCCCCATTGCAAATTAGGTTTACTGGCAAAATGTACAAACTTTCAGCCATTTGCAATGAACAAATCAAACAAGAACCATTTAAATAGCTTAACACAACAAATATTACAAGTGGCTTCTCCAAATTCAACAAAAAATGCCACTTTTAATGACTACTGCAGGCTCAAAATTATTCAACCCCTTCATGACAAGCATCTTTAATACTTAGGAGAGCACCCTTTTGCAGCTATGACCTGCTGGAAATGTGATGCATAGGCAGATGTCAGCTTCTGGCAGCATTCCCAAGGAATCTTAGCCCAGTCCTCATGGACAATGGCCTCCAGTTCACTAATATTCTCGGGTTTGCATGCTGCAACTGTGTTCTTCAAATCCTACCAGAGATTTTTTATGGGGTTCAAGTGAGGCGACTGTGATGGGCACTCTAGAATCTTCCCAGACTTCTTCTGAAACCAAGCCTTGGTGGATGTTGAGGTATGCTTAGGATCATTGTCCTGTTGGAAGGTCCAATGATGCCCAAGCGTCAGCTTCCCGACAGACGGCATGAGATTTCCTCCTTGGATATCCTGGTACTTGACTGAATCCATCTTGTCCTCTACACTTTGCAGGTTTCCAGTGTCAGAGGAAGCTAGGCAGCTGCAGAGCATCAAAAAGCCCCCACAATTCTTCATTGTAGGCAGGGTGTACTTTTCAGCATATGCTTCTTTATTCCTCCTGCAGACATACAGGTGAGGACAAAATTATTAGCCTCCCTACCAAAATGTCATTGTTTTAAAAGTATTTCCCAAGAGCTTTTAAACAGAGCAACACATTTTTAACACAGCTTTTTTAGACATCCTAGTTTTATTTTGGATGCTTACATTATTTTAGTTTGCACACAGAAATGAAAATATTCCACAAAAAACAAAAACTACCAGGGTCAAAATTATTAGCCCCCCGGATCATAATAGTCAATTGTGAGTCCTTTTTGCTGGATAACAGCCTGCAGTCATTTTTTGTAGTTTTCAACAAGTCTCTGACACTTATTTTGAGGAATCCCAGCCCATTCTTCTTTGGCAAATCTCTCAAGCTCCTCCAGATTTGATGGCCCTCTGGCATGGACGTTCTTCTTTAGGTTACCCCACATATTTTCTATGGGATTTAAGTCAGGGTTTTGTGCAGGCCACTCAATTACATTCACTTTGGTCTTCTGGAGACAGTTCTTCTCCGAGAGAGACGTATGTTTTGGATCGTTGTCATGCTGGAAGATAAAGTGACGACCCAGACCCAGTTTTACTGCTGACTGCTTAAGGTTTTCTTTCAAAATCTCCAAATATCATTCTTTGTTCATGATTCCTTCCACCTTGACAAGATTTCCAGTTCCAGATGCACTGAAGCATCCCCACAGCATAATACTCCCACCACCGTGTGTCACTGTGGGGACGGTGTTCTTTGGGTTATATGCCTCTCCCTTTTTTCTCCAAACATAAGCGGTGTCTCTATGGCCAAAGAGCTCTAGTTTAGTCTCATCAGACCATAGGACACACTTTCAGTATGCATAATCTTTCTCCAAGTTGTCCTGAGCATACTTAAGTCTGGCTTGAAGGTGTCTCTTCTTCAAAAGTGGAGTTTTTCTTGGTCTGCAACCTCGCAGTCCATTCCTGTGCAGAGCTCTGGTGATTGTCTTCTTAGAGACTACGATTCCTGACATGTTGTTCTGGGGTCTTTAGACACATCTCTCATTAATTTTGTTTCCAGGGTCTTCGAAATCTTTAGCTTCCTACCTCTGCCAGGCTTGTTCTGTACAGTGTGGCTGTCTTTGAATATCTGGATAAGACTTCTCACTCCAGTTCTTGACACTTGGAAAGGCTTGGGTAGCTTTGTATATCCTTATCCTGCTTTGTGTGCATCAATAATTCTTTTTCTCAAGTCCAAACTGATTTCTTTAGTTTTCGGCATGGTGCTTTCTCAGCTGACAGCTCAATGACCCATACTGAGGCTTTTATACCATGCTTTCACTTAATTGTTGAGTGATATCACCTGATTCACCTGATCACCTTTAAGCACATCACCTGTAAAGTTAAAGCACATCATTGCACAAAAGTGGTTTGTGCAATGACTTAATAAATGGTCATTTCTTAAAGGGGGCTAATAATAATGTCCCCGGTCATTTTAGTTTTTTCTTAAATAATTCTGTTTTGGTGTGCAAATATAAATAATTTGTGCATTCTAAAGAAAACTAGTATGTTCAGAAATGCTATTTTGAAAATTCCTTGCTCTGTTAAAAAAGTACTTGGGAAAATCTTGAATGAACTTCAAATTTCATATGGGGGGCTAATAATTTTGTCCTCGACTGTACCACTCATTCATAAGCCCAAAATATTCCAGTTTTGTTTCATCACTCCGGGGAACAATATCCCCAAACTTCTGAGGCTTATATATATGATTTTGGGCATTTTGGAACTTGTGCTTTTGGATCAGTTGTAGTGTATGTCTTGGAGACCTTCAACGTTTAGTATGCGCCCTACTGTGCAAACTGAAACCTCAGTGCCTCCTGCCTCCAAGTCTTGCTGCGGGTCTCCTGCAGTCACTCAAGGGTTTTTGACCACACGTCTCCTCAGGAATCTGGTGACAGCCATCGATAGCTTCCTCTTTCTGGCACATCCTGGTACTGCAGCCACTCTTCCTTTAACTCTGAACTTGTGCTATGCTTCCAACTGTATCTCTTCGAACATTCAGTGCCTGTGCTACCTTTTTGTATCCTTTTCCTTGTTTGTGCCAGGCAATGATTATAATGGGCGGTGATAGGACGCCAGATGCCGCGACCAGTGAGAGAAAGAACTGAGAGCAGCCCAGATAAGAGACAAACACAAAAGAGGTACACACCTCTGGTAAAAGCTCGCGCTTCCAAGGACGAATAAAAGTCCGCAACACGGAAGCAGTGCGAGAGAGAATAAACAACAAGAGAGGAGAGAGAAAATTTCTAAAAGAAGCAATTCCTAACAATAAATGGAACATCACAAATCACTAGGAAATCTGACTTGAGAATTTTCTCCGGCCGAAGTGCTAGAAACAAACAGACACTCTAGCGATAGGCGTGGCGAACCCCTGGCCAAATATATAGAGTCCGGAAAACTCCGCCCCAGCCCAATCAGCTAGCTGGGCCAGGAATTCGATGGAAAAGAAATCCGATATCTTCCCGGACGATAGAACAAAGAAAGGTCCAACAAAAAAATGCACGCCTAAACCGTGACAGGACCCTCCCCTCTAAGGGACGGCACCAGAAGTTCCCCGAGAATCCCGTGCACGGAACTCAGAGATGAGGCTGGGATCGAGAATATCTAGACAAAGGACCCAGCACTGCTCCTCAGGCCCATATCCCTCCCAGTCCACCAAAAATTGGGCTCCGCGACCTACACGCCTCTCGGCCAAAATGCGACGCACAGTATAAACCGGGCCCCCCTCAATTATCCGTGGCGGCGGCGGAGGCTTGTCAATCGGAGCCAGGACGCTAGTGCTAACTGGTTTTAGCCTTCAGACATGAAACGAGGGGTGGATACGCAAGGACTTAGGGAGTTTTAACCTGACAATAACAGGGTTGATTCTCCACACTATTTTAAAAGGGCCAATGAAGCGGGGAGCCAACTTTCGTGACTCCACCTTTAAGAGAAGGTCCCGAGTAGAAAGCCAAACTCTTTGGCCAACCCGATAAGATGGGGCCAACCGGTGCCTTCTCTCGGCAGCGGTCTTCTGCCTCTGCCTAGATCGCAACAAAGAGGACTGGACCCTGGCCCAGACAGATCGACAGTGTCGAATAAAATAATTGACAGAGGGGACTTCGGAATCCCTTTCAGTCTCAGGAAAAAGGGGGGATTAATAGCCCAACTGAGCCTGAAATGGTGAGAGGCCTGTGGAGGAGTTGTCCAGAGAATTATGGGAATATTCAGCCCAAGCTAAAAAACGACTCCATGACGATGGATTATCAGCCGCCAAACATCGAAGGGTATTCTCCAGAGACTGGTTGGTCCGCTCTGTCTGTCCATTAGTCTCTGGATGAAAGCCAGAAGAAAGGCTCACAGTGGCCCCCAACAGACTGCAAAAGGCCCGCCAGAACTTAGCCATGAATTGAGGGCCCCTGTCCAAAACCACATCTTGCGGGAGACCATGCAGGCGGAAAACATGGTCCACAACAAGAATGGCTGTCTCCCGCGCCGAAGGTAACTTCGGCAGGGCGATAAAATGGGCGGCCTTAGAGAAACGGTCAACCACAACCAAAATGACAGTGTTGCCCTCAGAATTAGGCAAACCCGTAATAAAATCAAGAGCGATATAGCTCCATGGGCGTTTAGGGACGGGTAACGGCCGCAACAAACCAGAGGGAGGGAGGTGGGAAGTCTTATTTCTAGCGCAGACGCCGCACGCTGCTACAAACTCCCAGATATCTTCCATCATGCTGGGCCACCAAAAACATCGGGCCAAGAACTGTTTGGTCCGATGAACCCCAGGGCGACCCGCCAGATAGGAAGAGTGCCCTAACTGGAGAACCTGGGCGCGTACCGAAGGCGGAACAAACAAACAACCAGGTGGTTCCCCACCAGGACTGGGATACGACCTTAAGGGCCCCCGCACATCAGACACAACGTCCCACTGAACGGGAGCCACAATCTGATCAGTCGGGATAACCAGTTCCGGCATAGGGTCGTGACCAGAGCGGTCGTAAATCCGCGACAAGGCGTCAGGCGTGGTGTTTTTAGACCCCGGGCGGTAGGTTAACGTAAAGTTAAAGTGATAAAAAAATAACGACCACCGCGCCTGCCGGGAATTACGTCGCTTTGTCTGTTGAATGTATTGGAGATTTTTATGATCCGTCCAAACCACAAACGGATGCTCAGCCCCTTCCAACCAATGGCGCCATTCCTCTAACGCCAGCTTAATGGCTAGCAACTCTCGGTCACCAATACTGTAATTCCGTTCGGCCGCCGACAATGACCGGGAGAAGTAGGCGCACGGGTGTAGCTTATTGTCCCGAAGGAGGCGCTGGGACAAAATGGCACCCACCCGGACTTCAGAGGCATCTACCTCCACAATGAATGACAGGGAGGGATCGGGCAAAATAAGAATGGGCTCTGAGCTAAAACGTTTTTTTAACTCCTGAAAAGCAGCCTCAGCTGCTGGGGACCAATCAAACGGCGAGGAGGAATTCTTTTTGGTAAGCGCAATAATGGGGGCAGCTACTGCGCTAAAATTACGGATAAACCTCCTATAAAAATTGGCAAACCCCAAAAACCATTACACCTCCTTAACGTTTTGAGGGGCAGGCCAATTCCTGACCGCGGTCACCTTAACAGGGTCCATATGGACCGACCCCTCTGACACAATGAAACCAAGAAATGAGACAGTCTTGGCGTGAAAAACACATTTCTCAGCCTTGACAAAAAGCTTGGCATTAAGGAGGGCCTCAAGCACACGTCTGACGTGTTGTTTATGCTCTGAGAGTGTTGAAGAAAAAATCAAAATTTTGTCAAGATAAACGAAGATGAATTTCTCCAACATCTCTTGGAGGACGTCATTAACGAGTGCTTGAAACACCGAGGGGGCGTTAACCAATCCAAACGACATGACTAAATATTCCCAGTGCCCGTCATGTGTATTAAATGCCGTTTTCCATTTGTCCCCCTCCCGAATGCGAACTAAGTTATAAGCATTTTGGAGATCTAGCTTGGTAAAAAATGACACCTCCTGCAGACGTTCAAACACGGAATTCATCAACAGAAGGGGGTATCGGTTTTTAATGGTGATCATATTCAAACCCCTATAATCAATACAGGGTCTCAGACTGCTGTCTTTTTTTCCCACAAAAAAAGCCCCGCTCCAGCAGGAGACGTGCATGGCCGAATAAAACCATTAGCAAGAGCCTCCTGAATATATTCTCGCATGGCCTTACGCTCAGGCCCTGACAGCGAGTATAGCGAACCCCTAGGAGGAGTAGTACCAGGGTGGAGATTGATCTCGCAATCGTACGGGCGATGAGGAGGTAAAGTCGAGGCTCGTTGTTTGCTAAAAACCTCGGCGAGATCAGCATAATCACTAGGAACGTTAGGAGGCAGATCAAAATTCAAAGCGGCCCCCAAACTCTCCGCTTGTTCGGGACCCGCTATATCCATGACCGAATCACAGTCAGAGAGATCCTCCAAATCACAATCAACCTCTGGCTGCTGCCAGTCAAATTGAGGATCCCACTCCAACCCTTCCTCTGCCTCCTCTTCCCGACTAGGAGGGCTGTATGAGACAAACTCAGCAGAATCACTCGCGACATCAGCCTCCCCCCTAGGTTGATGTCCGGAACTACACTCTCCCTACAGTGGGATCTACCATTAGCGCCCCACTGGACAATAGGGCTAATCTGACAACCCCAACGGATGTGAGGCTTATGTTTCCGTAACCACGAGTGCCTTAACACAACAGGAAAAACAGGGGAACAAATAATAAAAAATCGAACCTCCTCAGAATGGCAACCGAAGGGAATGAACATGGTTAGTGCTTCAGAGACCACAATTATTATTCCTGAACCTAGAGGGCGACCGTCCAAAGATTTAACAGTGCATGAGTGTAGCAGAGAGCGTATAGGAATAGAATGCCTCTCAGCCCGCTCCGCATCCATAAAACAATCCACGGCCCCCGAGTCCAAAAAAGCCTCCACAGGAATTATCTGTCTACCCACAGTTAATTCTACAGGAATCAAGGTTCAGAAGGGAGTTTGGGTCTGCCCCTCTAGTCCCCCCCATACAGCTAGAGGGAACTTCCCGTTTCCCTTAAGATCAGCGCAGTGTGGGCGAATATGTCCCGGTTTGTAGCAGTTATAGCAGATAATTGGTTTACGAACGGGCTTACAAGCCCGGCTCACATATGAGCGATCGACCTGCATAGGTTCCCCAGGAGTGGAAATTTCAGTGGGCGGAATAGGAGCTATAAGCATACTACGAGGAAGATTAGCCTTGAGAGCTAAAGCAGTACGTTTTTCTCTGTTGCGTTCACGAATTCGATTATAAATTCACACAGCAGTGCGAACCAACGAATCCAGAGAAGTACAGGGTTCTAATGTAGCCAGAGCATCCTTCACCTCCTAAGTCAAGGCCTGAACAAAAACAATCAATAGAGGCGCCTCTGGCCAGCCCGTCTCTGTAGCTAGAGAGCGAAAGGCTATAGAAAACTCAGCAACGCTCTCGGAACCCTGCCTAAGATGCATTATACGCGTAGCCGCGTCTTGCCCACACACATCTTGATCAAACACCGACACCATCTCCCTAATTAGAGTCTCCACTGAACTCACAACCGGTGAATTAGATCAAATAAGTGGCCCAACCCAAGTAAGGGCTGTGTCAGTCAACAGAGATAAAATAAATGAAACACGAGACTCTTCATTTACAAAACGCAAAGGCTGAGCTTTGAAAAATATTTCAGACTGAGCGATGAAGTCTTTATATTTCCCTGCCTCGCCTCCATATCGTGGAGGTAGCTGAAGCTTAGGCTCACGGGGGGAGTGTAGTGTTTGTGCAACATTCTGTGTAATTTGGGTGGACAAGGATCGAATACTCTCAGTGAGACTTAACAGGACGCTCTCCTGTTTTTGTAAAGCCTCGTCCTGATGGCGGACTCGCTCCGCCAACTCAGCCTGCCGACTGCTCAGGGTAGACAAGCCCTTGCCATAGCCCAAGAGTGTGGCTTTCTGATTAGCCAAAACTTTCTCTAACGTAGCCGCGGCTGACGACTCCATGTTTGGCTAGAGTGTACTGTAATGGGCGGTGATAGGACGCCAGATGCCGCGACCAGTGAGAGAAAGAACTGAGATCAGCCCAGATAAGAGACAAACACAAAAGAGGTACACACCTCCGGTAAAAGCTCGCGCTTCCAAGGACGAATAAAAGTCCGCAACACGGAAGCAGTGCGAGAGAGAATAAACAACAAGAGAGAAGAGAGAAAATTTCTAAAAGAAGCAATTCCTAACAAAAAATGGAATATCAAAAATCACTAGGAAATCTGACTAGAGAATTTTCTCCGGCCGAAGTGCTAGAAACAAACAGACACTCTAGCAATAGGCGTGGCGAACCTCCGGCCATATGTATAGAGTCCGGAAAACTCCGCCCCAGCTCAATCAGCCAGCTGGCCCAGGAACTCAATGAAAAAGAAATCCGATATCGTCCCGGACGATAGAACAAAGAAAGGTCCAACAAACAAACGCACGCCTAAACCATGACAATGATGGCCTCTATTAGCTTTTTGGACAATTCTCTTGACAGCCATATGTCTAATATGCAACCAAATGTCACTGTCGACAAACCCCTAGCGAGTGCAAGTATTTGATGTGTTCTATCTCAAGCAAACCTGATGCAACTAATTAAGCTCTTGATTAGCTGCATTAGGTGTGCTTGAAACAACACCTGATTTGCAAATATGCTCTTATTAAGATTCTATTCGGGGGGTTGAATAATTTTGAGACTGCAGTAGTTATTAAAAATAGCATTTTGTGTTAAATTTGGAGAAACCACTAGTAACATTAGTTGTGTTGAGCTATTTAAAATGTTCTTGTTTAATCGATCACAAACAGCCGAAAGTTTGTAAATTTTGATTTCCGTCTCGTTACTGTCTGTTAAGTCAGTAGGGACTTTAAGCAACGGCAGATTTTGAGACGGCTACGGCACCCGGAAATACATCTGCGCTCCGCTGATCGAGACTTAAGCCGGTGTGCCGGAGTTGCCTTGCTGTAGCAGGCTGATCTACTACGGGGGAAGAGCCAATCTCACGTAGTCGCGACAACGCGTGGTTCAGGTGATTGCGTTAAAAGGTTTTCACTGGATTTCTGAGCTGAAATGTGTTCTACAATTGATAGTGACACACTATACATTACATGTTTCAGCGAACCATTCCCGAAAATTACGGTACCTCTTTGAAGCCGATTGAGAAAATTCAAAGACGAGGCTAATGCGGGGAATGTGAACTATAACATCAGTATAAGTGCACAATTTCAACCACGCATCCAGGACACCAAAATAGTATATTCAACAGTATACATACAAAACAGTATGACGCTATTCGCGTCAATTTATATACACCGTACCAGTCAAAAGTTTGGACACACCCACATTTTTCTTACAATACATGTTAAATAAAGAAATAAGCACCCTTTATTTTGCAAAAAAAAAAACCTAATTCTTAAATCCATCCAACTAACCCGCATACGTTGTCATATTTGCTGAGCATACTCGCAATTTTTTCCCCCACAAGCAGTCATATGACTACAATGAGTTTGCAACTGCATGGCTGTCTAACTTCCCAGAGATGTGCTGCAATTGTGGTTTGCTTTTCATTGACCTTTTTGCCAAATAAGTCCCAAAACAGCTTGACTTTAAGTCAGCTGTTGGAAAATGGAAGGAGTGTATTTGTCTGTTTACTTTGCAAAATATGGCTTCCTTGAGAATTCCAAAATTTTGGACACTATTCACACAAATAAATTATTCTCTTCTAACTTCTGACTGTTAACCTCTGACAAGATTCCATTTGAGATTATGTAGAGAAGATAAACCATTTAAGTTTCTCTAAAAACAGAGTGCTGGGACATTAGCAAAGTGTGTCCAAACTTTTGACTGGTGCTGTATATATATTACGTCAATACTGTAATAATTATTATAACAGTTCAAAAATAACATAATGTACACACATACACAAATAGTAGTTATATGCTACAAGCTTCCCCTTGGTGCCCTTCTCCTCTTCTCCTATAGGCCTAGACCGTATTAGTATTGTCTAATTTATTTTCATTATTTACACAGGGCTCCCAACTTTCACATATTCGGCTTGAGTTTAAACGACATATTCACGTTCCCGTGCTGTAGTCAGAAATTATTCTGTCAGACCGTTTGTAGAGATTCTCGGGTGGAATTGAAGTCCTTGTGCAATGAAGTTTATCAGTTTCACATGTGTTATGGTGGATTTCGCCACTAGTAATATGAGGAAAAATTATGATTCCGGAATTCTCACGCTTTTCTTCACTCAGGGGTTGGAAGCAGTGGAATTGCATAAAAATGTTTCAAATTGTTCTTATTTCCTTTAAACAATTTGAACGATCGTGAAACACATGCATTTCGTTGATTGAATAATTACTGACTACAGCACGGGAATGTGAATGAAGCACAAATTCTCATGGCGAATGCGTGAGAGTTGGCAGCCCTTTAAGTTAATCAATTTATCATAATAGCCTAACATGTTACTGGAATGAGATGACGCTAATGGATGACTAACGCCACATAATTTTTACTTTTATTGAGTTCAACTGCTGTGTCAAAGAGCATCTTTCCCGTCTGCATGAGAGTTGAGGAGGCGTGGAACTGGTAAGAGCCACCAATTTACCGACGTCATACAGGCGACACTGTTGGGTCTCGACAAGAGTTATGGGAAATGAGGTCCAGAAGCGCACCTGCAATTACAGCTTACTGCCGAAGATGTCAATATAAACAAACCAATTCAAATCTTATGGATTACCACTTTAAACCCAATTTGCAATAGGGGTTGAACAATTTTTATTGCAACTGTATATATATATACATATACATATACATATAATTCTCATAATTGGGAAACGCATTTATAAAGGGCAACACTTTACAATACGGCTCACAGAATCGCAGTTAAAGGAAAATGACTAAGAACAGGTCAGGACTGCTTTTTGCCTTCTGTATTTTCAGCTCTTGCTGCGCCACTGGACTAGTCACTTGTAGCATACTTCTCACGTGTTCCTGCTATTCTCTGATATTCTTCAGGTCACGCTCTGCATAAATGAACTGCAAATCTAATTCCCTATCACTATGTTCTTGCCTCTCAGCATGAACATTGGAAGTTTGAATTGCCCGTTGATGTGAGTGTGTGAGTGAAAGATGTACTATCCCGTCCAGGGGTGTCAAACCGTCCATGGGTGTGTTTCCTGAAAGAACAGATGCTAACATTCGTCGTTGGAACCTCTGACTGTGTATAGATGAACTACCCAAGTTGCTAACTTAGTAAGCAACTTTGCTTCTGGGAAACGCATGTGCAGCTGCGTTCCTGCAGCTGGCTCATTGCATGCTGGGAAAAACTCCAGCCCTCCCGCAAAACAAATCAGATAATGAATGAATGAATGAATATTATAAGAAGACAGCTGACACTTAAACTGTTTTTAACCCAGCTGTATTCCTTCATAGAACCAGGTAAAAATTTAAACAAGCCGAGTTAAGCACCTTCCTTGTTTATATGATGGCTGTGACTCAATCTGTAAAACTGACCTAGAAACTGAATTAACCCTTTCGCAGGCAAATTTTGGCCCAGATACATACCCCCACGGACGGATTAATTTTGGGTTTTTACCAAAATATGATTGTTATTCAAAATAACAATAAAATAACACCAAATCTCATAATAAGTTTCCCATAACTGATGTTTTTATGTTTTAATCCTCTCCAGAATCGCTAAAATCGTTTGGATCCAAGTCACTCCCGCTCTCTGGATATTCAAACTCATCGTCAGAGTCATTCAATAAAGCAAAAACTTCATCCACGTTGTATTTACGTTTAGAAACACGGCTAGAATGCCGGCTATTTGTACTCGTCGATGCCATGTTCACATGTCCCACAATTTGACCGGGAAGTAGTCTCGTATTTAGCGTTTTTAGGAAATCCCATGCCTCGTTCACGGCTAAAAATACAGTGCTGGGTGACCTGAGAGACAGCCAATGGTAATGAGTGTAACTAACAAGGGAATTCCCGCAATCGGGGAATTTAAAGAAGACTTTATAAAACACGTTGGTTAAAACGACAAAAATGTCGCTGTGCCTGCGAAAGGGTTAAGTCATAGAAGGATGTTAAACGCAATAATTGCCATGGCCTTCAACTGATTGCCAGAACATCCTAATAAATCACATGCAATCAACCATCCATAATTTCTGTCCATGAGTAAATGCAATGATTGTGTTGCTTTTTTCTTAGGAGAACCTTCTGGTTAGAAATCCGGTTCCCCCCCATTTCAGCTGCGACAGTGTGACCTGCAGGGTCTGTATTCCTCACTGATGAGGGTGCACTCTGGGGTGCAGCGTCAGAGCGTAACACCGTCACCCCCCTTTTCAATGCAGCGTTCTCTCTGGGCCCTCAGCAGCTGGGGGCTCTAAAATCCTCTCCACATTTCATCGGCCAGCGACAGCGCCGAGAACACCGCCGAAGCTCCGCTACATCTGCCTCCCTCAGCACCACACTTCGGCGCTGCCGTGATCCGAATGACGAATTGTCGGGAGCGTGCCGGGGAGCTGATTCCGCATTCCCCTGCAGCAAACCCCACCGCTCCGAACCAGGGTCAGACGGATCAGGAGCCCAGCTCCGCCGGCCGGATGCTGTAAACCAGGGGATTTGGGAATCTCCGCAAAACTCGTAATAAGCCGGCGGAGCGAGACGGAGCCCGTGGCGTTATCACTTTATCCTTTATCTGAGGCAAGACCTCATGAGCCAATCAGAGACCCGGTAAACTGCTGTTCTCAACCAACCCTGCTGCCGGCACGTACTGGGACAGTGACACAGTTTCAGGCTTTTAGGTTCAACACACCAGCACTCAGAATCTGAAGAGAGTACAGGTGCAAAATGAGTCCCAGAGCTCTAATTTATGGGTGTAAAGAGATTCCTGTATATGAAGGGGGCAAGAAATAGGTTTTACTTTCATAATAAATAAATGAATGCTGTTGATACCAATGCCCTTTGGAGCTCGTGTTATTTAAATAAGAGAAGGCTGCGCGGTCAGAGGTTAGTTTTAGCGTTACGCAAAGTTATTTGTACCGAAATGAAGGGCAACAACTCACTGAGCAGCGTAAAACACAGTATGGTTCCTACTCTCTCAGGATGGGCGGCTGCTTGCACGTATTACAGTAAAAATAACCGGGCAGCCAATGACTGGGCTCATTAGTCTTTCACATAACCAAACCATCTGCCAGTACTCAGCAGGACAAGCGAGGGTGGTGATAAGAGACGTGTGAAGACCTGTGAAAGTCAGATAATACCGGAGCGATATTTTTACACCGAGCGCTACCGGGGAGAAAATTTCCTCTGTGGTAATTAAGTGCTTTGTTTTTTGTTCTTGTGGCATGACTGGAGGAGGCCGTAGCTATAATTACTGGCGAAAAAGTTACAGTGAGCACAATTCGATGGATATAATGGCTAATGAAGTGATTTGCAGTAGATTTGGTGAACCAGAGGCCGATGAGCCCCAGAGTGATGGGGGTAAGGGTGCTGCTGAGGGACACTAAGGCTCAGTCACATGCCTTTAAGCCTCATACAAGTAAAGGTGTGGCAGTCCATCAGAGTTTCACATTTAATGGCACCCTCCACTCACCACATAATTCTGCTCGGTTTAACTACCGCACCCCAACCTCTCGAATCAGACAGGTAATGAAAAAATGAAGACTGGTATCACTCAAATTGCTTAAAATGTTGTGTGAAAAAGATGCATAAAACATAGAATTAGCAATGTTTAATCTCTCAGGTTGTTGAGACATTTTGTTCCATATGCAACATCGTCAAGCAAACAACATTTCATACTATTGTTAATATCAGAGGTTTCACTCAAATTCTTTAGAACTATGAAATATGTGAAACTACATGAGTGTCCACTGGAAATAGTTGAAACTACCTCTTATTTTACCACAGAAAGACCAACACACACACACACACACACACGAATGCATGCACACGCACACACACGCATGCATACAGGTGAACACACACACATATACAGTGCTGAGCAAAAGTCTTAGGTACATTTAAAGCAATTTCTTAGGGCAAATATGCTTGCAAAAATAATGAAATTAAAACTTTCCAATAACTGAGAGATGTACTATACATCAGTTGTAAACTGTTAAAAACTAAATAAAACCAATATTAGGTATGACCATGCTTTGCCTAAAAATTTGGTGCAACGTCCTGTTGTGCTATAGTTTTGCGAGATGATTGGGTTTTTGGTTGTTCCAAGCAGGAAAACTTGCCGCTGCTCTTCTGCGGACTGACTGTCTCACGTGGGTCAAACACACTTTCAATCTTCAGCAACACTAATGAGGAAAGCAAAAAATAAACATCTAAGGCCAGATGTAAATGTGTAGGGCACCTAATACTTCTGCACAGTACTATACATACACACTAATACACGCACACAGTCACACACACACACACACACACACACACACACACAAATACACACACAGTACACACACACATACGCAGACACCACACACATGCACACACCTGCATGCGTGCGCACACACACTCAGACATGCATACACATCACACACAAACACACGCATACGTGCTTGTGCACACACACACATACATATACACATACATACACACACACACACACACACACACACTTGTCAGTCCCTCACTTCCCATCTCCCACCAATGAGGCGAGGGGAACCCGATTCCATTTCCTGCCCCCTCTCCTCATTACACATTCCAGGCGACGCACTGAGCACAATAGTGTTTTTCCACCAGTATCGCTCCGTAATGCATCCGTTTCACACCGGGATATTAAAATATAATCTTCTTAGGTGCTGTGAATGTATAATCAATATTAACATATTTTTACCTCCCTGTTTCTTTTGAATAATTGATGTCCCATGCACGCTTGCTAGGACCAGAATAAGACGTCGGGGCATTCACATAACGTCTGTGAGATAAAAGAAAACTGATTAAAAAAAGGGATCCCTGAAATTATAGAGGAGGCAGGGGCCTGCAGGAAATGGTTAGCATATAAATGAACAGGGGAAAAAGGAAACTTCCCTACAACTTATTGGCCCAATCATTTAACACAGTACTTTGGGTAGAGTAAGAAGTATTTAGTGAAATAATTAGGCTTTTAATCACCCGCATTACACTGTAGTCAGTGCATCGCATTCTAACCCGCAGTCATTAAACCCCTGTTACTTATTTATGATCATTAGGTAATGAAATAATAATCGTGGCCAGAAACCACGCCACCGAAACACGGCTTGAATTTTAATTTCCCCCATTTCCCCCTCTCCCACGAAAGGTGAACCAGCTACAAAACGCACGAATGGCCTTCATGTCGAGCAAAACAATAGATGTCTCTCCTCTTGTAAATATTCAAACACAGTATAATGGCTCCTTAATTCAATCCTGCAGACCCCCTGCTCTTCCTGCTTTAGCTGCAACCTCAATGGCAATTCCAGCATTTTAATAAACTGTTGTGTATTTCGCAAAGCAGGATTATTGAGTTCCCTTACAGGTGAAAATTCTGAGTGAAATTTTGTGTCATAAAATGGGATTTCCGAGTTAGCTGAATAAATGCACCGAATAAAATTATTTTTCATGAAGCAGAATTTCTATGTCGGCTGGATAACTGCACTGAGTAAAATTCTGTATCACAGGGCTCCCCAAATCACGGTCTTTTAGAGCAGATAACTGCAGGTTCTCCACCCTCCCATCACCTGGGAGTGAGGTGTGATGTCAGTCTGGGCAGTCAGTGGTAATAATTGTTGAATTAATTGCCTGGAAGAGAGACAAGCAGGGCTGGATTAGGAGGCCGGAGTTTAGGAGCTCAGCTGTATCGTAAAGCAGGGTTTTTCAGTTAGCAAGATAAATGCACAGAGTAAAATTCTGTTTCATAAAGCAGGATTTTTGAGTTAGCTGAGTACAGGCACTGAGTATACAACTAACTACAAACTACTAACTACAATTACTACTACTAGTACTACCACTACTACCACTATATGGGTCACATATGGGGATCCCAGGATCCACACGTCGTTTAATTTCTCCCGGTGAAATCAAAGAATTGTCTTTGGCCATGACCATATCAACATGGCATTTTCTCAGCTCTACCATGCAGTCACACAGTCTAGACATCCTTGATTTGAGTCCCAGCAAGTCTGGTCCTTTCTGCCCTGAGTTTATGTGTTTTACCTCCATGTTCCAGTGGGTTTCCCCTAGATACTCTGTTTACATCATAAAGGCTCTGGCTTTAGAACTGAAGCATGTTAAAGACATCAGGAGCCTGCGTTAGCTTGCGTGCGCACGTCTCCTGAATGTGGAAGGGGGGGGCTGATTGCGTGCGAGCTCACGCGTTACCCACTAGGAGATGTTTTGCTTAGCGAGCAAAGATGGCATCCAGCAACACGACTCGTGCATTTGGTTTTGAGGAACGCAGATTCGTCAACAAAATACACTTTGTTTGTTCCCGGGTCATCGCAAGCAGCATGTCGTTAAGGTAAACATAGTTTTGCAAAGTATTTGATGCGAAAGGTGTTACAAAATAGTAAGGAAACTATGGCTTATGTTTGTTTGGCTGTAAAGGAACAGGATTCTCAATTCTGATTGGCTCTAAAGGAATGTTCAGTGAGAGCCAATCAGAGTATTTTGGCGTCAGTTTAGCTTGGGAATTACAAGTTTGTCGTTCAAGATCATGTTAAAAGGCACGCGCGAACATTAAAGCGGGCGCTTGTGATCTTAAACACGCCTCTGGAGTTGGCACCAGCCGCTGTACTGTGACTCCCCATGGCTCCTAAACAAGGCTGGGCACCATTCGTCAGTTCCTTTAAGGGAGGGGAGGCCCTTCGGCACCTGTTAAAGTGTCTTTGTGCGTGCGACCTCACTCCGGCTTTCAAAGCCTTAACATCTCCCACCATTCAACTCTGTGTATTTGTTCATCACAGTAAACAAATTGGATTGGAGAGGAGATGCCATTCTTGAAAAATAATAAACCATCTGTTCATCTTCATATTTCGGCTATTTATTGCTGCATCTGCTGTCAGGCAAGACTAATGTGTTGCTTTGTACGCGACTCCCAACTCCCCGCAGTATTAAGATAATTATAGAGAGGAGTTTAAAATGGACGGCATGCCATAGTCCACATAGGCTCTAAACATTAGAGAGGTGGACTGTCTTCAGCCTAATGGTTTAGGTGTTTGCTAGAGATTCAGAGCGGTGGTGCTTTAAGTCCCACTGTAGCCAAAATTAGCTTCATACAGCTCAAGACCACTTTAGCAAGGCTCTTGCACCCACAAGGGTCGAAAGCATTGGACTTTAGTAAGTCTAACCAACTGTAAGTTACTTAGAATTGCTGCAGTGACCAAATGCCTGTAATTTATAACAAGTGGTGTCAGGCACAACAAACCCCGCCCCTCGCTCATACTTTCGCCTACTTGTACGAAATTCAATGGGCATCTATTCTTGGTCAGTGGCAATCCCTATACCGAATTTGGGGTGAA
This sequence comes from Gymnothorax javanicus, assembly GCA_029692085.1. Lineage (NCBI taxonomy): Eukaryota > Metazoa > Chordata > Actinopteri > Anguilliformes > Muraenidae > Gymnothorax > Gymnothorax javanicus. The sequence continues at coordinate 96,617,528 of CM056202.1, read as the reverse complement.
TCTGGCCATTAGTTTTGCCGCTAGAGTGTTAACGAACAACCACAGAAACAAACAAACGCACAAATACACAAACTCACAAATGCAGAAACAAACCAAACCAAAATCAATACCCCTTTCCTCACCCTTCAGGTGGGGCGGGGTAATAAATTTTAAAACTGTGCAAAAATTGTTTTAAATAACCTCCAGACCCCCATCCAAACGTTTGACCTAAAGGGCATTAAGTTTTGGGCCGGAGAAATCCCACAGCCTAATGTTAGTCCATCATTCCACCAATTGGCCATAAGGATCACGTCTCAAAGCCAATCATGTTTTAACCCTTAAAGTACTAAAATTAAATAAAAAAAAAAAATTAATTTTACCCTTTCACTACCGCTTACTGGGAATAAGACAACCCTTGCTTACCGTAAATTTTTGTGCTATCGCAGCATGATATTGCATGTGGATTTTCACCCCCTTTTTCGTACTAAAAATGCCAGAAATGGACAATTTTATGTACAGAAAACATGTTCGAAATACATTTACCTTTCCATTGACACATATCTTTGCTTAGTTTTACCAAAAGTAAAAACAGAAAATGAGGATAAAAACCGTATTTCGGTTTTTCAAGACAAGACAATTTCTCCTCTATGGGCTTTATGTGCAAACGGAGATATACGCGCATTTCTGTACAAACGGAGATACACGTGCATTTGTGTACAAACCGAGATACACGTGCTGCAGCACGCACTGCCTGCAATAACCTGTATAAAATAAAATAAAACTGTGCATAACCGGAGGATTGGGAACTACGGGAAGCCTGATGACATCACTGACATGTTGTGCGATACCAGACTCGTCCAAAGGGGTGTTTTGTTGCGGAGCTGTGACAGTTTTTGTGAGGGACTTTCTCTAGGCGCAAAATAGCGACAATGGTAAGTGATGCGGGATCGGCGCTGTCGCGGAAATGCGACAATGGTAATGAAAGGGTTAATTGTCTTGTGCTGTTGAAAACCTATCATGTGGGAACTTCTTTAAAAGAGCTCCGACAACAAGTCACCGCATGATAGGTTTTCAACAGCTTTGATTTTGATATCTTACATCATTGAGCAATAATAGCTGCATTTAGTGCTCTAAGGGTTAATAAAGCCTGTTTCTGAGTACCAACGATAACTTGCTCACTGACACAGCAAAACATGAGCTACTTGACAGATACAGTGCACTGGGACTAAGATTTTGCGATGATGAATGGTAACAGAAATGCAGAATGGCACAATCGACTGATATGACCAATCAGAAGAGAGAATATGCTCAGGAACAGACACAGGAAACTGCTTCCCGAGTGTTGCTTTAGAGTAGGGTTTCTCAACGGGGGCGATCGGACAACTTCGGGGGGCGCTGGAAACGTGAGGGCGGAAAGGGGTGCGTCAACAATCACCACAACTTGGCTTGTGCAGTGTTCATTATTTGAATTTAACTTTTTTAAAAATCATGTTTTTTAAACGTTTCAAGTGCAAATAACTTAAGAGCCTATCCACATGGTTTCCCAACTCCTCTACGGAGCTTCTGTCACGATCTCCATCGTAACGCCCATAAACAAATCCACCTCAGCGCAGCCCTTTCCGAAACTACTTCGTCTTCCCACTACAACCTTTCACTGGTTTGCAGGTCTGTATGAAAAGCAAGGGGAGGTTAGTAGGGATAGGGTGAAGTAACTAGAGTAGGGAAGCCCCAGAGCGGGGGGGCAGAGGATCATGGTGAGGTCAGGGGGGCATTTGCTCCAAAAAGGTTGAGAACCACTGCTGTACAGTATCTCCTTTGCGATTTATTAAGACGCAGCATGTTTTTGTATAACGTATCTCAAATATAGTTTCTCCTGCTTTATGCCCGTATTAAACTGTATGTTTTCTGATACTGCAAAAGCTCTACAATAAATAATTAAGCTAAAATAATAAATAATATGCTTAAAATAATTAAGCTTCATTCTGACTTAACAGTCAGCATGATGTACATGCCTGAGGCGATAAGATTCATTTAACGCGAAACAGGAAGAGCACAGATATCGCTTCTCCAACCAAAAAAAAATTAGATGAAGATTACACCACTGTCTATTCGCGTGGAATAATTACCCACAATCTACTGAACCTCATGCGTGTTTAACAGGGAAAGGTTAACAGGGATTATAAAGGCTAATTTATAGGCTTTTTAAAATTCATCTATAAAACTAAAAACGCATGAATGTCAATGGCTGGAATGGAAATGTACAGTTTATATAAGGAATACAGAGCAGTTGTACCCAACTGAACTTCTCATTTACGCCAGCTTACATGGTTCTCTCCCGCACTTACACTGGGATGAATCTCTATCTTGTGGGAAAAAATTTATTCACTACACTCAGCCAATTTTGGAAAATTAACAGATATTCCCCACTTTTAGAATGGCATTGAAATTCTATCGGGATTTATCGGAAAAGCTGAAATTTTAATGAATTTCCTGAGCTGAAATTGAATTAATTAAAACTTGTTTTTCTCCATGACTTCTAAGGTTTATCCAAATCCTACGAGGGTAAAATAATGAGCTATTTGGAAGATTCTGGATGGAAAACAATTCCGAAGTGATTCACTTTCTCCAAGTCAAGGCCGTTCCTGGTATGATTCCCGGGGTCCTCAGCTTTGGGGTTCTGTAGCAGGGGAGGCCTCAATACTCCAGTAGGATTAACAAAGGTGGGGGTCCAGGTGCCTAACCTATACCCCCTCTCCACCCATCACTCTTACTCCAATTCAACCCTCAATACAGAGAGATTCACTGTCATCACTCACTACACCTAGCATTACAGTCTGCACGGGTCATACTCTTACAGAAAGAGAAAACACCCTACCTGTCAGTGACCTCTTGTGCTTTCCACGAAGATGAATGACAGATCCACGCCAGGCAGAGGTCAAAGGTCACTGCGGTAGATGAGGAGGCGGACTAAGAGCCAGAGGATGTTCTTTTTCTTACACTATATGTGTCCTTATAATGCTTGTTGTGTTTTAATGCTTGGTGTATTTTATGTGCACTTTATATGTTGTATTCTTGCATGTAGTTGTCTGTTATGTTTGTTGTATTTTGTGTACATTTTGAATGTTGTATTTTATGTATGTCTTGTGTGTTATGATTGTTGCATGTGGACCCCAGGAAGAGTGGCTTTTGCATTAGTGGCAGCAAATGGGGCTCGAAATAAAGGAATAAAGGAATAAAGGAGTGGAACACTGACTCAGGAAAAGGACACAATTGCTGTTCTCATTAGTTTGAATTTTTGCTGAGAAGGTGGGGAAGGAGGTGATAAAATGAGAAAAAGACGGGAGTTAAGATGTGAGAATTAGCTTTCATGAGCCCGTTCTCACGATGATAACGTTTGGAAACACCAATCATGATCCACCCCTCCGGTGGGCCTGAATATTTGGGCTGGGTGGATTTGGAGCACCGGCACCAGAGAGGGGTGAGGGGTACACTGCAAAAAGTGAAAGATAAAAATACTAGGTGAGATGAATTTACTTATTTTAAGACTTTAAACACTTCTTTCTGTCACCATTTTTCTTAGTAAGACAAAAAATGTGTCCTGATTTGAGGTAATTTTGACTAGCTTGCCAATGGAATAAGAAATTTTCACTTATCAAGCACATAGTAACTTAAAATAAGTTACTATCCTATAGATAGGCTCCTCCAGGGCTACTTTCCGCACACAGTTCACAGTATTTCCGCACCTCCTATTTGCTGCCTAACCAGGTGTTTATTTGCCTCCAGGTTAGGAGCCATGAAGTGCCCAAATGTAGAGGCTCATAAAATTGACCCCACGCTCCAATCCCCAGTCCCATCGCTATTCATGTATTCCACGGTGCCATCAAATCACCTCACATCAGCGGCTGTACTCCAGAAATGCTTTAACCCGTCAATGTGTAGGTTTTTCAAAACATTTTTTCTTTAACGCCGAACTTTGTTACTTTCAAATATCAGTCGTGATTGTTAGATCAGCATTTGAATGCTCACTTTAAAATGTTCTAATCCATATTTGTTACCTTACATTTTAAAAGGCTATATTATCCAGGCATTTTCTTGTGTTTGTTCAAGCAGGTTGTGTGTTTTCATCTGCAGAAGCATGAATGGGTAATTTATGTACATTAAACATGTTCTGTAGAATTTTTTTTGAGAGTAAACCATCATGTCAGCTCAGGAGACACTATCCAGCTGAGAAATCAAGACTTCTGCATTTTACTCAAGGACAGTGAGAAACTCTACTGAGAGGGGATTCACGCATTGAACAGAAAATCTAACCCAGCTAATTTTACACCATTACCAAGTCTTCAAGATCCTGCGCACCAGCTTTTTGAAGTTTTAACATGTCAATCAAGCCATGAGAAAAAGGTTTAGGCCTGCTTTTTCCAAAATGCATGGAGTATAGCACTGAATTTGTGTAATATAAGAATAAATTAATCTGTAAGCAGAAAATAAACAATGCTTACAGTAAATATTCCCAATCTTGGGACCAAAACTTGCACTATCTGCACAAGACATAGGTGATGTTACTGGATTTAAGCCTGAGCTTGCTATAATTGAGCATAATGTGCTCTCTGCGCTATGGGCTAGATGTGCTCTTTGTGTTACAGTGATGCCGTTCGGAGAAGGGACAGGAATTTCTGATGTGATGATGGCAGCAACAGGTATTTGCCGATGGAGGGAGGCATTGTTCCGGAACAGTATTCAGGAGAAGAGCTGAGGGGTTTGAAAAAGTCACGTCACTACAGCAACTGTTCGTTCCTTGACAAGTAAATGGTGGGGAGCGAGTACAGTGGGTTACTAGAATCACACACCCAGCCAGGGAGAAAGGATTTTAGAGCAGTTATACGCGGATCAAAATGAAACTCACAACTCAAAACAGAAAAGCAAACAAGCTCGTGGGCTTAGGCAGGCAAGTCCTGCGTGCTCTTGACGTTTAAGAAATGCTAACAAAAACATCATGGCATTTTTGAGCAAACGTGTTGGCAGAAAGTTTTTATCCTTCCTCAAAGTTTCACAAAGTTAAAATTGGCATTGCGGCACTAATAAGAGTGGAATGGTCGCAGATATTTGGCAGGATGGCAGGATCGCCATTAGTAGCTGAGCTGCGTTTTGATCTCCGAACAAATCGCAGGCCACCAGATTCGCCCCTCCCCTCCTCTCCCCTTACCTTACACCACCTGAAATAAATTGCTTTCACACCGAACTGGTCAACGACACAGAAGAACGCGGCTGCTCTTACAGGGATTGATCACCTCTATTGAGAAAGTCGATAGTCCATGATTTTGCAGTCAGCAGCTCTGCAGAAATGCCTGTACACTTCCCCGCTCCCATTTCAGACCTAATGGCGAAATATATCGGTGACAGGGCAATGCGACATCGACTCCGACAGCAGCTGCGCCCTGAAATCTGAGCAATGTAGGCCGCCAAGGTAAAACCAAAGATCAGGAATTTGCGCAATTCTGTCGCCAAAAGATAATTAGACGAACAGCTGCACGTTAATAAACTCTCCTGCCCCCCAACACACACAAACACACACACACACGCACACACCCTGAGTCCAACATCATCTCCCCAGATGTAAGTCACAATCCAAAGCCTAACTAGAGTGACTGTACAGTCAACAGTCAAGTTAGCTATCATTTGGGTACCGTGCCCCCGGAATTCAGGTTTGCACGGTTTCTATAACTCAGAAACTGACATTTTCCCTGAAAAGCTCGGCAATACTGAACCACTGACGGCTGGAAATGAGAGAGGTGTCCCCTGGGAGATGAGAGAGACGCTTCCAGATGCTCGTAGGAAACTCAGGAGGAAAGATGGGAGAGAATTCCCCTAAAGCAGGATGAAACTGTTTTTATCATTAACCGTTTGTTGCAGACCCTACGGCTATCGTGGCATCAGCAGCAAAACACAACGAAAAAACATAAAATAACTAATTCATAGGTGCCGAGCAACTGGCAGTGCAAAATTGCTACAAAGCTGCAGTAAGAGAGAAATGGTCAGCTGTAATTTGTAAAACTGCGCCAGAGCAAATGCAGTGCTCTCCGGATAAGCTTTGAAACTCTATTAAAATGTTGACGTGTTGAATGTGTGAAGTGGGAAAAATAAGGGATTTGGAGTGAATATAAATCCGAAAAAGGGATCACGTGTTGGAGGAGTTTCGACATGGAGACATGGGCATCGTCAGCCAGATATAAGTCATGAGATGGTTTTCATTTCCGCAGTCTGCCTGTGTTACAGCATTCCTCCGTGTCTGGTCCATCTGACGCCCCTCCCTCATACCCTCATGCACATACACGCACGCACGCACGTACATACAGAGGACACGCGTGTGCACACACACACATACACACACACACACATGCAGATGTACATACACACATGATACAGAGTGCATACACACGTGGACAAGTACACAGATGTATACACACTGTATCATAGACATATACACACTCTTTTGGTTGCTCTCAATCACACAAATACAGGCACACACACACACACACACACACACATGCACACACACTCTTACATAAATAAACACACCCCCTGTCTAACTTTTATAACATGCACACATACCTAAAAATATACATTTTATTGAATCCCGTTGAATAATTTGTCCTCTGCATTTAACCCATCCTACCCTTAGGAGCAGTGGGCAGCCACAGAGCAGCACCCGGGGACCAACTCCAGTTCTAAAGCCAGAGCCTTGGTCAGGGATACTGGTAGGAGTGTTTCTATAGAACATGTCTTTCTAAAGCCAGAGCCTTGGTCAGGGACACTGGTAGGAGTGTTCCTATAGAGCATGTCTTTCTAAAGCCAGAGCCTTAGTCAGGGACACTGGTAGGAGTGTTCCTATAGAGCATGTCTTTCTAAAGCCAGAGCCTTGGTCAGGGACACTGGTAGGAGTGTTCCTATAGAGCATGTCTTTTTAAAGCCAGAGCCTTGGTCAGGGACACTGGTAGGAGTGTTCCTATAGAGCATGTCTTTCTAAAGCCAGAGCCTTGGTCAGGGACACTGGTAGGAGTGTTCCTATAGAGCATGTCTTTCTAAAGCCAGAGCCTTGGTCAGGGACACTGGTAGGAGTGTTCCTATAGAGCATGTCTTTCTAAAGCCAGAGACTTGGTCAGGGACACTGGTAGGAGTGTTCCTATAGAGCATGTCTTTCTAAAGCCAGAGACTTGGTCAGGGACACTGGTAGAGTGTTCCGGTAATGCATGTTGTTCTGTGTGGGGGAAACCAGAGTACCCAGTGGAAACCCACACAAACACGGGGAGAACATGCAGAGAGGCTCTGGTCAGCCGGGGCTCAAACCTGAAACCTCCTTATTGTGAGGCGGCAGTGCTAACCACTCTGCCACCGTGTCTATGCTCCCTCAAACAGACACAAACTCTCTCTCGCTTTAAAACACACACCTGCACACACACACAAACACACACACACACACACACGCACGCACACACGCGCGCACACATGCGCACACACACGCACACACACACACACACACGTGCATCCACGCACACACACACAGATCCACAGAAGCACCTATCATCATTATTAGCTCCCTAACGTCACCATCTGTCCCCCCTCGCTAATCTCTCTTTCGCATTGAGCGCTACGTTACGCAGCACCTGGCAGAGGCCCTGTCACTGGCTGCTGCCTCCACATAAGGCCTTATTAAAAGAGTTACCTGGGTGATGAGAAATTAAAAATGTTTAACGGCGCCTGGCGGCGGCAGCCGGGCGGGATACAGAAGGTCTCGGGCAGCAATCGTTTTCATCTTCGCTCGGAGAGAAACCTCGACCTTTCAGCCTCACACTCCTCCATTTCCCTTGTTTACTTTTTTAATCCCTTGGAGACGACTGTGAAGTCACTTTAATAACTTATCCAATAGTTACTCGCAGAAGCAGCCAGTATATTGTGTCTAATCAGACACCCAGTTCAGCAAACGCATTTTTCCACAACATCCATTTATCCAGGTACCCATTCTTCATCATATCCTGATGCTCGCGCTCTCTTCTACTCAAGCTCAGGAAGCAGCAGGGCGTGTCAGGGTCAGCGCCGACATGCCAAACTATACATATACATATACACGCCAAACATACATAAGCAGCGGCGTGTCAGCGGGCCTTCGGTAACCTCACCCTTTACCACATGATCGCACTCAAGCTGTTCCCAGTTAAGGTCGCCTGATTAACAATAAAACGGTTTATTGACTAAACAACCAAGACCAATACATGACCTATAATGATTAACAAATGATGATGACAAAGTGATTGCCAACTGGATGCATTTATACGTTGTATAATTAATGTGACATTGTAAGGATGCCAATCATCTAAATAATTGCAAAAAAAAAGTCAAAAACTTTCACTGACTTCTATCTCGGTAGGATTTTTTTACATTTATGCAGATTATCGCCCCACAATGTGACTCTGCTGTGCGGCATGCCCAACAAAGACCTTTAGACATGACTATATACCGAATATAGAATGCATTCTTGTACATTATTTCTTAATTAGCCATGCTTACTAATTAACGCCATTTCATTAGCTACATGAATTCAGAATTTACAAAGACATACCAACATTTTCCATCACCATTTATGAGCAGAGAAAAACCCCTGATAACTTTGTGATACAATGGGCCTCATGCAGCAACATTCTCTTAAATTTCTCTTTTATTTTCTCTTATTTTTTTGCTAAGAGAAAAAATAAGAGAAATAATCTCTGGATGCACAAAACGCTCTTACTGTCCAAATCTGCTCTTACCCATGTGTGCTGAATGTTGAATCCCACTTGATCGTAAATTGGAAGCCCGTGGCCGGTTGTTTTAAATTAGCATACATGACACCCACTAAACACCATAAAGGCAGGTGCCGTGTGCAAAGAGCCGACTGCTCATTGCAATCTCGGGCGCTTTCACACTAGGTACGATTGTTCCCTACCATGCCTCAGTACGATTGTCCCCCCTCCCTTTTCCCCCCGCTGGTCAGCTTTCACACTAGTAATATCGTACCGTACCCGAGTACACTTGCACACATGTCAAAATTCTGATACAGCGCATTGCAGTATGCACCTAGACGGTTTTAAATGGGGAACGATTTTAAAAAGAGGCGCCAATAGATTTTGGGGGGTTTTATTATTGAGAAGAGGGTTTAGAATATTAATATTGAATATTAATATTGCGAATGCATATGCTGCGCGTGCCCTAGCACCCCGGTGTGTCATCTGTAACATGGATTACCACGTATAGCAGCAAGAAAAATTAAACTCAACATTTCTTGACTGAATGCTTGATGTTTTAACACATCCAAATCTTTCTCTGGGCACCCAAACATCAAGGTAAGCCAAAAATGTACTGATTATATTCGATATTGGTGGATGTTGCATACGGAATTCTTTCGCCCTTGCGTTTTTGGCCGATTATGCTGTCCACTGCCTCATACTACGAAAATTTATCCATCTCATAACTTGAGCTGCCAGAGCTGCTCCGCGTCCTGCACTTTGAAATATCGCAGCTGCATTTTCATTAGTTTGTCACGGCACTGATCTATTATTCTGTGATAACCACGCGAATGTAACTACTCACAAATTATTCCATAAATCTCTGAGTTTTTGCGTGTAGTATCCAGTTGTGGTTGTATGTTTTTGTCCGCCTACATTTCGAGCAAGCATTGAATTTCTTCATTTGAATGGAGATAGCTTTTTGCCGCTGCATTTGTTAGAACAAGAGAGCCATTACACATAACAGTAATCTTCCATGCTCAAGTATGGTTGCTTTCACATTTGGTACGAGTAGCCATTCATCTGTCTCAGCAAACAGATCCACGCGATCTCTAAAAACGCGCTCTCTGCGCAAGGCCTGGATGGCCAAAGCATCCGACTGCAATAGGTAGGCCATTCAGAAGCAGAACGCACGCAAGTAGCCAAGGGTTTTTATAGCTTAGTCTTAATTAGGATTAACTGGCCAAACTCTTTAGCCCAAGAATTAAATAATAAAATAATTATTATTTCTCAAAAACATAAAACAATCAAAATTTGATCATATGATAAATTTTTAATGTTGAGGTTTTAAAACTTGTGTTTCCGTGCATTGGACAAGCAATTTGTGGACAGAAATAGCAGTTTTCTCTTATCTCGGTAGGAGTGCTCTCGACCACTCGTATAATTTTCTCTCAGCTAAGAGAAGAGCAAAAATAAGAAAACACTGGGGCATCCCAGAAATCAATGGGTAAGTACAAAATAAGAAAAAATTGGGGATACGAACAAAAATAAGAAAAAATTAGTTCATATATTGCTTCTTGCATGAGGCTCATTCTTGAGTGTTATGGAAAAACTTCGTAAGTCACAAAAAGCAGATTCCAATAACAAGACACAAAACTGTGTCCCTCTGGGGTACAGCTCTTGTCCGGCAATGAAACTGACTTGGCAGTTATTTGTTCATTACATAATAAGCGATATTTATGATTTTCTTTTTCTTTTTTTATCAGTATGCATGGCAATATGACTTACGAAATTTTTTCATCTGAAAATGTAAAATATCATTTCTCAAAATGATGGACAAAACCCTAACTATTATACAGTTGCAGTGGCATTTGACAGTTCAATATTAACTACACCATCTGCTTCCCTCTTGGAGCCATTTTTCAGTCATTATGAGCGAGTGAATTACGTGAATTATGAATTCTAACCATTAATCTCCTGCGCATCCAATGCTCTGCATGGGGACTAACTTGACAGATCATGTGATAGGCATGCTGCTTCATAATTGGCTAATTCAAGTTGCCAGGTTTTGTCATAACAAAAAAATGGAAAATTTTATGTGGAAGAACAACTTGCTAGGTTTTTACTTCACTACTGATTAAATACCAATGAGTTGCTAGGTTTTGCCATTGCAAAACATGGGCTATCAATAATTATTTTTCATGTATCTTATTGTATATGATGAGGCAAAGCTTAGTAAGTATAAAAATGGTCCTAACTCAGTTTCAACCAAAATTAGACTTACTAGGTTTTTCCGTAACGCTCAAGCATTGCACAATAGCGCTATCAAAAACACATTTGACAGGCAGTCTGCCGATTAGTCCACAAAACTGTTGTTGGTGAGAGAGAGAGAGGCCATTTACCCAGTGGATAGAGAATAAGGTGCACATCAGGCTGCTGAGAAAATGTGAATTAGGAATTATTTACACTTAAACAATTGACGCTTTGGATAAAAGTGAAAATCTTGCATGGATTTGTTAGGTTAATTGTGTTTAGTTTCGTCAGATGATTTTTTATTTAAAAAAAAAACTTTTCAAGAACGCACAGAAACCAAATTTCACTGGTTTAGATCACATAGAATTCTCTCTTCACATAAATAGTGACAAACAATCACTTTTTTCACTGTTCTATCTGGAAATGGGACTACCACCATGTGTTTTTGGTTGGAGTCCAAATAAAACACATTTTTCAGTGTCTAACTTTTCCATATTTTTAAAAAAGAGAGTAGTTATCATTTTTGAGCATGCCAGACATTGTGTGAACTTGCATTTTTAAATGAAATTGCTTTTCAAAACTGCTTTTATGGCAATATAACTTGAAATCACATGCAGAACTGCATCAGTGTATCATCTATTTCATGTAACGGGTAGTCAGGAAGTAATCTTCATCAAACCTATGGTTACTCTGCTGAAACACTCATTAAAGCATCATGTCCATTCAACAACACCCTGGTTTTTCATGTATCCTTCTTTTAATCTCATAAACTCAGTCAGAAAAAGCATTATTCCATATTGTCGGACAATGTTACATACATATTCTGTATCTGCTGGTTGCAGCGCTTCACTGAAGCTACAACGCACTCATATTGAGAATAATATTCTAACCTAGCACGTAATGTTTTTTATGGCCACAGCATTACATCAAATGGGAAATATCTAGATCTCGTGCATCATTTTAAACACATTTCTCTGAAATTCAGCAGGACATATTTGGGATCATTGGAAGCCTTGGGATCTCCGCTAGAATTTAAAAATATGGCTGAGGTTCCACAAGTGTGAAAACAGCAGCTGCATTTGCCAGACTCATATGTAGGTCCCTAGGTTTTATGGGGTTAGGTTGTGTGAGTAATTACACTCACATGACTGTACTTATAAACGGCTCAGTGTTCCTGAGGAATGATGCCATGAGCTGAAGGGCGGATGAGCTTTTGTGTGCGTATCTGTCCATTTCCTGTTTCCTTTTTTTCTTCTTTGCAATGGCAGGTAGTGTCCTCAGTTCCTCTTACTCCAGGGGGAAAACTCACTTCAGAAGCATACAGCCAGCAGTCACCTTCGCTCGCAACACTGGGTGTCACCGGCAGCTCGACGCCGGAGAAGATCGATGCGTTCGTTTCCGCGACGAGCACGGAAGGTAAATCACGGAGACGACACATCCCTCCGAGCGAAGCCGATGGTGCGTGCTCTCGACGGCAGCACTTTCAGACCGCTTTAAAAACACCTTCTCCTGCCTCATCAAGACTGCCGTAATGGAGGAATACATCAACAGAAGAGCTCTGAATCGCCCATTATTTCACGGCGGTATTATCCAAGCGGACATCTCAACACTGTGAGAACGCTCTACTCCTGACCGAGATAATTAGAGATGGGTTTTTTTCTTTTTTGTTGTTGTTTCAAACTGTCTGATATGGAGCCTGCCTTTTCAGGGCGAAACAAATCAGCTCCTCAGGTGATGGAATCTGAGTTAAAAGGGCCAAGTTTGACGTGGTCCGGGTGCTCATGAGGATTGAATGCTAGCTGTTGATCCTGAGAACGAGTTTTCTGTGTTTTTTTCTGCCCACTGCGCAACATGAGCCTTTACACAAGCCCTTTTGTTTTCCACAGATAGAAAATAAGGAATGAGACTTCTTAAACTAACTCATTTAATAGCGAAGAATCACTTAAATGAAGGCGGATCTCAGACGGCCTACTGGTCAGGCACAAGGAAGAGCAAAGAGGACAGAAAATGGGAGGAATGAGGGAGAGAAGGGGAAAACAGTGAAAAAGAGTGTGATGGAGGGCATGTGATTGACAGGTCAGGGAGACAAGTGTCGGCTTCATATCAATGGGAGACATGAGGCAGGATTTTACACAAATAAACCCACCACTGGTCTCTAAGCACAGTCTGGTTCAAGTGTTTCACGTGTGGCTGCGCTGACAAAAACTTTGTGTGCTTTGCCCATGAAGGTACATTATGCCACTATACTGCCCATGGCAATGCCACTATACTGCTCACAGAAATTTCACTATACTGCCCAGAGCAATGCCACTATACTGCCCATATAAATGCCTTTACAATGCCTATATAAATGCCTATATACTGCCCATAGCAATGTCACTATACTGCCCACAGAAATGTCACTATACTGCCCATAGTGTTGTCACTATACTGCCCACAGAAATGTCACTATACTGCCCATAGTAATGTCACTGTACTTCCCACAGAAACGTCACTGTAATGCCCATAACAATGCCACTATACTGCCCATATAAATGCCACTATACTGCCCACAGAAATGTCACTATACTGCCCATAGTGTTGTCACTATACTGCCCACAGAAATGTCACTATACTGCCCATAGTAATGTCACTGTACTTCCCTCAGAAACGTCACTGTAATGCCCATAACAATGCCACTATACTGCCCATATAAATGCCACTATACTGCCCACAGAAATGTCACTATACTACCCACAGAAATGTCACTATACTGCCCACAGAAATGTCACTATACTGCCCGTAGTAATGTCACTATATTGCCCACAGAAATGTCACTGTACTGCCCATAACAATGCCACTATACTGCCCACAGAAATGTCACTGTACTGCCCACAGAAATGCCACTATACTGCCCATAGAAATGTCACTATACTACCCATAGCAATGCCACTATACTGCCTACAGAAATGTCACTAAACTGCCCAATGAACTGTCACTATACTTCCCACAGAAATGTCACTGTACTGCCCATAGCAATGTCACTATACTGCCCATAGAAATGTCACTATACTGCCCACAGCAATAGCTCTATAATACCCATAAAATACCTCAGTACTGCCCATTATATTCCTCATGTTAATCCTCAGGATTGCACTACAGAATATATGTGGCTCATAGCACTAAGCACCGCTGCCCCATATCCCAGCCCACACTCAAAATAATGGGCCATTTTCAACTTGTTTTTCTGGCCTCACTGAAGATTAAGGCTGCAGTTGGCAAATGTGCAGAAAAGAGAGAGAGGGAGAGAGAGAGAGAGAGATTTTGATCATAAACACCACCGCCCCTCCATCTCTGCTCCCTCTCTCTCCCGAGCCTCCACACAGGGCTCATGCTCGCTCACATGTTCAGATCACCGGCGGTAAACAGAAACACCTCAGGAGCTCCAGAATGTCTTATTATGAAGAAAGAAACACTGATGACAAAAATTAATCTTTATGCATTTACATGTTAGTCACAGACACTGACCATGCTGTCTCAAAGTCACTGTAACTGCGCTTGGTAATCGAAATAAGGCTGTAAGCGAGCAAACTAACGCCACCGAGACAATGTTAACATTAGCTACTGAGACAAGTAAATATGCATACAAATTGCAAAAGAAGCTACCTAGCAACAAACAAAACATAAACTGTTTTTGTTCCCATTATTATTGTGTACAAGATGAGAGCCTTGGCTCCGCTGGCGACTAGACTCCAGGTCCGACCACAGGGATGAAGGAGCTCCTCCACTAAAAGAAACTAGTTTGCATCCCTGCATGCATAATTACAACTGAAGCCCAATTACAGTGACTAAATGCGCAGACCAGAGCTACAATGCTCATGTAGAAACATGCTAATGAGCAACTTGCTAACAGAATGCCTGCTGGTCATCCAAACACTTTTGCCCAGTTTATGTGGGTTGTAATCATTTCAGCCAAACTAATGTTACATATCTCAAATAATAAGATAATATTGTAAAACAACAGTGACAGTTACCCACTCAGAAGAGAGGTAGCAACCTCTAGGTAGGATCTAGGAGAGGTAGTGTCCCATTTCAAACCTCTGAAATCCCAAAGTCGTACCACTCTTTGCAAAGCCACGCTGATATAGACTCATGCAGCTCTTTCTTGGTCGACTGCTTCTCTGCAGTGTCTTTAGTCTTTCGTGAGTTTTTTTTTTTTTTTCCTGGCATATGCAGTTGTTTGCAACAGTTAAATTGGAAGTGAGAGATTTCGACCCTCCTAGAATTTGAGGTCCCTATGAACGCTCATGAAACTAAGGCAGCTTGATTGGATCCTTAATCGGAGGGCACCTAAACCAATCAGGATGGAGAGGGTCAGAGAGAAGCCCTGATTGGTTAAAGCTAGCAGGACAGAGGCCTTTTTAGACTCCTCCATACAGAGGCAGGGGAACACTCAAGAGATCCAAATTTACTCCCAGACCACTTCAACTACTGATAGATGAATGGGGTATTATGGCATTTTTACCAAATTAAATATAAAAAAATTACCAACAGCAGCTTTATTCAAAATCCTTTACCCCTGGTCAGGGTCTGGGGGGGTTATTTAGAGCCCATCCCGGCAGCCAATCAAGGAGAGGCAAGAAGGCACCCTGAACAGCCCACTAATCACACTCTTCACTCATACACTCATACACTCATACGGGAGGGAAATTTAGAGTCTCCAGTTAGCTTGACAAGCCTTTTGCACTCCGGGAGGAAGCGGGACGACCTAGAGGACACCCACATAAACACATGGAGAAGATGTGAACTCCACACAGAAACGCCTCAGGAGGGACTCAAACTCACAACCCTCTTCCGTTGAGCGCAAACCTGATACCCACTGCGCCACCATACCATCCCATAGTGGGGGACGGCGGGTTGGAAATTAACTCTGAGAGTGCTGAAAACAAAGATTGTTGCTCAATGATGTAAGATATCAATTCAAAGCTGTTGAAAACCTACCATGTGTTGACTTGTTTAAAAGAGCTCCCGCAGAGGAGCTCTTTAAAACAAGTCGCCACATGATAGGTTTTTAACAGCACAAGATAATTTATTTATAATTTTTTTGAAAATTTATTTCAGCCCAATATACAGTTACAAAAGCTCAATGGATTAACACATATATTGAAATAATAAGTTCAGAACTGTGAGTAGCGAGAATGCATGGTGCATTCGTCTTGGCAGACTGTGGCTGACAAAATCAAGGAAGTATTGTAAACATTCCTACATATTACTGATTAGAGATATCCGTTCATAACTTTTTGAGTTATCTTGTTCAAAAACTCACAAATAAACAAACGGCACCAATCACATAAACTCCTACCAACTTCATTTAGCAGAGGAAACAAAAGACCTTAATAAAAAGTTAGTTGCAAAAAAATTTTAATTTATTTCAGCTGTCTAAGGGTTAAAATCCCCCAGAATCCATTTTATTGCAGAGCAGGTGAGAGAACAGCCCAGCAGCAAGAGGAGAACAGAGACAGACAGCCAGCGTGACTCCGGCACTTTCCAAATCCCACGGCCCATTGCAGCCCCTTATTTTAATGATCCTTCTCAAATGAAGAAGAGATGACGCGAGTAATGGAGATGAGTTCAGTCAGCTCAGAAGACTCCGACGTTCACGGGAAGATGAAGTGTTACGTTACATCTTAAAGAAAATTGCATCAATCTGACACAATGGATTCTGTCTGACAAGGCAGGAGCTTAAAAATACATTTGAGCAAGCTAATGGCTAAATGTTAGGATGGGCTGGCCATCTTGAAGTGCAAAAATTTTGAAAAAAAGTCCTCTGAAAAATATCTTTAATTTCAAGAACCAAAAGCGTGCATTTGGGCAGTTTATAGACTGGTAAATCCTGTCGTGCAGATGGCTTCAAAAATTCTTTAACTTGCTTTTCGGTAATTACTGATACCCAAAACCCTTAGTGGTATAAAATTGTGCCATATATCTTTATTTGAACTGTAATGATGTCAGATATAGGAGACCATTAAGCTTATTACAAATAGGTCTCTAAATATTCCTAAAAGCTAAATTGAGCATGGATCCTTAGAGGCGGGGATGAATATGCTGTGCTGCATTTGGATGGGTTATAACAGAGTGTCTGTATTATCATTCATCACTTCAAGTAAGGGAGTGTGTTAGTATGCATTCTAGTGAGTATGGAGTGACCGAGGGGGAATCCAGTTCAGTGTGCTTGTGATTGGAGACTGTATTGTGCGCTCACAGAGGCAGTTACACTGCTCACTGAAAGGAGACATAGAGGACAGTTTGTAAGTACTTTGAAGAGGGGCACAATGTTTGATTCTAGCCGTGTACTTTCATGAACTTGATTTAAAAACAACAATATGAGCTTACATTTGAGACAGCTGAATGCTGATGTGTTGGTCGGCCTCGTGAAAGCAATCCTACCGGTGAACAAACACCTTTCCAAGCAAATGTACATTAAGGACAGTTCAACCCATAGATATTTGGACAGTGTCACAATTAAACACCCTCATGCGAAAAGTACTGGAGTCACACTTTCACACACCCTGAGCTATGGATGGGAAGATGATTTTATTATCACCTCAGTTGATTTTCTCAATTTTCTCATGATGGACATTTTGTGACTTAACTACCTTTAGCACTAAGGTCTTCAATTATCAGATTTCATGAATCTATTATATATTCAGATCCTTTTCTCAAAAAAAAAAAAAATTTATGATTTAAGTTCTTTTAGCACTGGGGTCTTAAATTTTCTGATTTTATGGATCTCTTAAATATTTAGACCTTTATTTTTCAAAAAAGAAATTTTATGACTTAAGCACTTTCAGCACTGGGGTCATCAGTTATCAGACTCTATGGGTCTATTATGTCTTCAGTCCCTTTTTTTCTCTGAAAAAGACATTTTGTAACTTTAACGCTTTTCCCCTGAATGACTACAGATGACGCCAATATGTGGGGGGGGGTCTACGGGGAAAAGAGTTAAGGGCTGTCAGCTCCAGGGTCCTCAATTTATTTTAGTGACTTAAAAATGTTTAGCACCAAGGTCTTCAATTTATGTATGTATTTATTTATTTATTTTAGCACGGCACACCTGGATATTGGATATGAAAACAATATATATGGGACCTGAGTAAAGACGATCAGCCTTCATTTGAGGGAGTTCACATCATATCATGTTGACCATGTGAGGACCACAGCTGTTTTCAATACAGTGTCACTGCTTAAAAATCCCGTTAAAAATAAAATAAATAGATACATTTTCAAAATTCACAGTATATTTCCGCGTGCCTGGGGTGCGTCAGGCTTAGTTTAGTTACGACCAATCAGAGCTCCCGCTACCGCTTCCTTTAATGTCACTGCTGTAAGGCCATGCCAGCAGGTAGTGTCATCCCATCTGTCAAACAGAGCGTCTTCATGTTGGCGGGATGCATTTATAGCACCTCAGAAAGGCCTCGGGCAAACGACGCTGCCAAGACAGGCTGTGAACTAGAGTGAGAAGACAAGACAGATCTATGCAGCTTGAATTTCTGTCTTCATTCGATCTAAACAACAAAGTACTGTATTTTTTTTGGGTCGCATTTTCCATCCCTTTTTAGTCATAATTCGCTCAGTTAAACATCTCTGTTCAGGCCTGTATCATGAACTTAGACTAGGCTTTGTCCTAGATGAAACTGAGTTTTTTAATGGAGATTCAAATTTAGTCCAGCGCTAGGCTTAGAGTGCTAAATGCAACTATTGTTACTCAATAATGTAAGATATGAAATTCAAAGCTGTTGAAAACCTATCATGCGGCGACTTATTTAAAAGAGCTCCCGCAGCTCTTTTAAACAAGTTGCCACCTCTTATAAAAATTTACTATAGTTAACTATAGTTTACTCCAGTAAAATTGATGTAAACTATAGTAAACTACACTTTACTACAGTAAAACATAGTAGGTTGCAAATATACTATAGTAATTGAATATCATTGCTATAGTTTACTATAGTAGAGTTTGATTTTTGGGATTCACTTTAGCATCACTATAGTAAACTACAGAGTTATTATAGTATATCTATAGTAATTCTGCAAACTATAGAAAACTATAGTATTTTTACTGTAGTATTTTGTGGTAATTTTTCATGAGGGACATGATAGGTTTTAAACAGCACAAGATAATTAAGTTTATATGTTACAAACAGAGCAATAAATTTCAGGCACTCTTGCGTCGGACAAAATTGGTACTTAGGTATAAAAGGCCTTTATTCAAACATGGCCATAGAAACATAAAAAAAAATGACCAGTTTTGGCCTGTTTAGGTTTTCACCGGGGTAAAACCCTGATGAAGGCCTAAACAGGTTGAAACCAGTCGACCTATCACAGCTGACTGTGGGCCCAAGACAGGAACACACCCTGGACAGCTCACCAATCCATTACAGGGGGCGCACACCATTTACACACATACTAATACAAACCAGTCTTCAGTCTGTTTGAGGAAACCGGAGCACGCAGAGGAAATCCAAGCAAAAACCAGGAGAAGATGCAAACTCTACACAGGAAAGTCCCAGGCCGGATTCGAACCCACAATTTTTCAATGAGGCAGCAGTGCTATCCACTGCACCACAGTGCTGCCTGCTTCTAATAATTATAAGTCTAAATTCTATGGGGTGGAGGGTGACTCAGCATTTTTGCTTAAGAGAAAAATGTGATGTTTTAATCTTAATATTCTAATTCTTGCATTTTATCAGCGTGTGAGAGATAATGACCTTTATGTTATGTTGGTTTGAAGTTTCTGAGTTAAAAGGGAAAGGTTTCATGAAGTCGGCAAAATATGTTTTTAGTGAAAATTCAGGCTGCAATATTTTTTTTACAGTTGTGTGTTTACATTTTTAAACTTTGGATTCAGTCAACAGGGCGAAAGTGTACAAGCAGACGGGGGAGAATATTTTTAGATGTATACCAAGGTTAAAATTTGGGGTGTTTTTAGAATGGCTATTTCACTTCAGGCACACGCACAGTGACTAAAATTATAGGCTTCATGTACAGAGAGAGTCCAGGCTCTGCTGAGCATCGCCTAGGGCTGAATTCTACCCACAGGCTCCCATTTAGCCGTTTGGAAAGGCAGGCCGAACCTCAGCGTGACCCACGTCTTCAAATGCGCGGCGAACCAGCCGTTTGGAGTCGTTTCAAACCTCCCATTTCAAAACTTCAGAAAGTAGTTCTTTGAGCGAGTTCAGGCAGGACTTTCGCCTGAGGGATTCGGGCTGCTGAAGAGGCAGACTCCGCAAAGAGGGTCGAACTCCGGAAACCAGAACCTGCCGTCCATCAGAAATGCACTGTACCTGCCTGCATCTGAGCCGACACCGGATCCACGTGACGGTTTTAAAATGACTCATAGCTCCATTAGGGTTGGTAAACCAAACTTTGCCCATTTTAATAAAGCTTTTCAGAGCAGGAACCCTTGGATCACAATTCCTCAGTGAAAGGCACATCCACGTCATGAAAGTTTAATGTCACAGCCTGACTCCTCTCCTTAATTGCTTTCCTCCGCAATCCAGCTGTCGTTGTCCCTGTCTCTGTCATCTTCTCTTATTAGTTCTCATTATATAATTATTGTCTCATGCTTGAACCCCTCCTTTCATGCTCCCCTTGTCACCTGTTCCTTACTGTTAATCCTTATCTTGTGTATTTGAGTTCCTGGTCCACGTCTTTGCTTCGCTAGATTGTTTCCTCTGTTCACAGTGTTTAATCTAAAGACAGTTAAGACTATTTATTAGGCAAATCCTTCCCAGAGAATGCGGTCCTGGCAAAAGGCTTCTTCCAGTCTCTCCATCACCCGAGGTTAAAGATGGGCAGTTGCTGCCCGGCGTGCCCTGGTTCATTCAGTTTGCCATTCTGGTTACTGACCTCAGACCAGTTTTCCTACTCCTTGCATGACTCTCCGTACTCCGGATTGTTCCCACCTGACCTAAAACCATCATTGGAAACTCTCTGGCAAAGCCTTGTTGAGTTGGATCTCTTCTGATTATAAAGGCAAAAGTCAACACACTCTGAGATCGGTGCTTGGTTTCCATTCTGAATTTGTGACAGTTCTATTGAAGAAGATACCCTAGTATTATTGATTCTTACACAATTGTAAATAAAAAGTGAAACTTTTGCAGGATTAGTACTCGTCATCCAAAAATTTCATGCGTACAGACCTATCCATCAAAGTCTGAGTAATAACTTGCGTTCAGACCTCCACTATACACAGGCTAAATTATTGTAATCACACAATTTTAGAAACACAAAAATGCAAATATTCTTGAACTCGTGTTTGCACACTTAAATCCCAGGGCATAGCGTTGAGCAGATGGATAGCCCGTATAAACAATGCTAAACTTTTTTAATGGCTAGTAGGTTGGACGGAACCAAAGAAACAGTGATTCAGGTAGCCTGAATTAATATTAATGTTTACAAAATGCAATGTGAAAGCTGACAGCGTTACATGCACTATAGATGATATATTTTTAAAACAACAAAGCGTAGTGGGGGGCTTGGAGCAGCAGGCACATGGGAAATCGAAGGGGAAGAGCATTCGTGATAACCTGAAATGTTTTTATCTAAATGCAAGAAGCATAAAAAATAAATTTCCAGAACTTGAGGCCTTTATCATTAGTGAGGGCTATGACATAGTTGGGATTACAGAGACATGGCTTAGTGAAGAGGATGGAGATGAATATAATATAGAAGGTTATAAGCTCTTTAGGAAGGATAGATGTAATAGGCG
This sequence comes from Gymnothorax javanicus, assembly GCA_029692085.1. Taxonomy (NCBI): domain Eukaryota; kingdom Metazoa; phylum Chordata; class Actinopteri; order Anguilliformes; family Muraenidae; genus Gymnothorax; species Gymnothorax javanicus. The sequence continues at coordinate 96,595,793 of CM056202.1, read as the reverse complement.
AGGAGGGGGTGTAGCACTCTATGTGAACAAAAACATAAATGTGCAGGAAATTCCTGAAATTGAACATTCCTTGCCCTGTGAAGATATCTGGGTCAGGCTCATTGGCAAACGCGAGACAGGTTTAAACATAGGAGTATGCTATCGACCGTCAGCTTTGGACAATATTGTCAATGAAATGCTCTTTAAGAGGATTAGGCAAGCTTGCAGAGGAGGAGGGACTATTATTATGGGAGACTTCAATTATCCTGGTATCGATTGGGAAATGGTGAAAGGACAGGGTCAAGGGGAGGAAGAATTTCTATATGTTATAAATGACAATTTTTTGGTGGAGTATGTTAATAAACCTACAAGAGAGAAGGCAATTTTAGATTTAGTGCTCTGTAATGACCCAGATAGAATTAGCAATGTTGAGGTACTGGAGCCACTTGGGACTAGTGATCACTGTACTGTTAATTTTGATGTTTCATGGGAGGTTAAAAAGGTGTCTTCGAAAACCAAAATTTTCGATTTTAGGTGAGCAAACTTTGACAGGATGCGTTCATATCTAAGCTAAATAAAATGGGAGACACTGCTGGACTGTGAGTCTGTAAATGAGATGTGGGAAAGATTTAAGGGGGTTTTACTTGATTCACAATGCAAATTCATTCCATAGATGTCTAAAAGTAAGCTGAAAATGTGGATGACCACAGCTATTTGTAGGAGTTTGAGGGAAAAGAGGAATCTATATAAAATGTACATAAAGGATAACAATGAGAATACCAAGGCTGACTGCTGTGAAATGTGGGCTATGGTCAAAAAAAGAGCTGAGGAATGCTAGAAGACTGTATGAAAGGCAAATTGCAGAAGGGGCAAAAACTAACCCTAAGCGCTTCTTTCAGTACTGTAGCAGAAAAAGGAAAGTCAAAGAGGAGGTTAAGTGCATAAAGAATAAATATGGATCACTGCTATATGATAACAAGGATATTGCGGATACCTTAAACAGTTACTTTGTTCAGAATTTTATCTCAGAGCAGGTTTTTATTCGGCCAGAGGGCATGTTCAATGCTCAAGATTATTTAGCGGAAATTGAGGTTAGGGATAATGAAGTATTAGACAAGTTGCATAAAGTAAAGGCAGATAAGGCAGCGGGTCCTGATGGCCTATATCCTTCAGTGCTCAGGGAAGTTAGTGCGATAATCTTTAAGCCGCTCTCCGCTATCTTCAGATGGTCTTCAGAAACTGGAGAAATACCAAATGATTGGAAGCAGGGCAATATTATTCCAATATATAAGAAAGGAGACTTCACTGAGGCAAGAAATTACTGGCCAGTCAGTTTAACTTGCATTGCATTCAAAATACTGGAATCTATCATAAAAGACAAGCTGGAATTATTTCTTGAACGTAATAATATCTTGAGGGATAGCCAACATGGTTTCTGTAAGGTAAGGTCATGCCTGACAAACCCTCTGGAATTTTTTGAAGAGGCCACCAAGACTTATGATCAGAGCAGGGCTTATGACATCATGTACTTGGATTTTCAGAAAGCATTTGATACAATACTGCATAAGAGACTAATTTTTAAAATGCGCTCCATTGGAGTTACAGGAGATATTCTGGAGTGGAATAAAAACTGGTTACAGGACAGATCACAAAGAGTGGTGGTCAGTGGAATCTCATCTGAGCTAGGTATGGTGGGGAGTGGTGTCCCTCAGGGATCAGTGTTGGGACCCCTGCTGTTCCTCATCTACATTAATGACCTTGATAGGAATATTGAGAGCAAATCAGTTAAATTTGGAGATGATACTAAATTGGGAGGTTTGGCAAATAGTTTAGAGTCCACAGTGATTCAGGATGATTTGGATTGAATCCAGAACAGAAATTCAAATGAAATTTAATGTCAAAAGACATGTAGGTAATAAAAACATTAGACACTTCATGGGAGGTTTAAAACTGGAATGTGCTCCACATGAAAAAAGAGATTATTGACCAAACCCTCACAGGTTCTAGTCATTGTGCTGTAGCAGTTAAAAAAGCCAATTGGATGCTGGGATACATTGCCAAAAGTATTGAGTACAAATCCAAGGAGGTGATGTTTCTCTTGTACAACACATTCGTCAGACCACATCTGGAGTATTGTGTACAGTTCTGGGGACCATACTTTAAGATATAGAGGCTCTAGCAAAAGTTCAGAGAAGAGCCACTAAGCTAATTCCAGGTATAAAAGATGAGAAGAGGCTGAAGATCCTTAATCTCTTTAGTCTTAGGAAAAGGAGACTCAGGGGTGATCTGATTGAGGTCTTTAAATATGTTAAAGGGATTAACAAAGTGAATTATGTAGGATTCCTTCGGCCAAGTTTTGTTAGTAGAACTCGGGATCACAAATGGAAGTTGAGTTGACCAAGGGTAAATTTTGCACTGATATTAGGAAATATTTCTTCACCCAAAGAGTAATTTCGATTTGGAATAGCTTGCCTGACCATATTGTTCAGGCAGAAGCCTTGGGAATTTTCAAGAGCAGGCTTGACTTAAAGCTAGATACCATTGAGTTATTGAGTAACTGAAGTGATATATTCACAATAGTAAAAAGAAACTGGCGAACCGAGTTGGGTTGAACGGCCTGTTCTCGCCACTCATGTTATGTTATGTTATGTTATATACTTCATACTATGATAAAAAAGCCATTATATTCTGTTGAAATTTCAAATGCATATTATGTTGTTGGTTTATCCCTGGGCAAGTCCACACTAGGCATGGGCCAGTTACCGGTTTCAAGGTACACCGTGGTTTGAAAATGTCACGGTTTCAAAACCACTAAAATTTTCCGTTACACCATTCCTGCGGTATGAGCAAAAGACAGAAAGTGCAGGTCAGGAATCCCTCAGGCAGTGTGCAGCGTAGAGTGACGTGAACCCCTCCCCCTCCCCCCCCCTCCGGTTGTTGGTGCAAGCAGTCAGTGAGCTCAGTGTATGATGGCCGAAGGAGGGAACCCCCCGAACTTTTTTCCCCCTGTTGAAAAGGACGAAGTCAGCTGTTAAACAGAGATGCCAAGTCTCACACATTTGGCGTGAGTCTCTGCTCTTAGTGGCATTCACATCCCTGTGCCGCAGTCAGCAATTATTCTATCAATGCGCACTGAAAAAATTCACTTGCGGTATTTAAGTCATTGTGCATTAAGCTAATCAGTTTCACGTGCATTACGGTGGATTTCCCCATTAGTGACACGGAAATCGATTATGACTCGGGAATTCTCACGCTTTTCTTTACTGAGGGATTGAAAGCAATGGAATTGCATAAAGACGTTTCAAGTGGTCTTATTTCATTTAAAAAATTTAAACAATCACGAAACAGGTGCATTGTTTCCAATCCCTGAGTAAAGAGAAGCACGGGAAGTCCGGAGTCATAATCGCTTTCCATGTTACTTGTGGTGAGGTCCACCTTTATGCAAGTGAAACTGAAACTTCAATGCACAAGGATTTTAATTCCGCGTGAGAATCTCATTGATAAGCGTTCATTGAATAATTGCGGACTACGGTGAATAAGCAAAAAAAATGCATGAGACCTACGCCGAACGCGTGAGACTTGGCATCTCTGGCTGTATGGGAATTTTTCGGCAACGAAAAACACAGACGGCCACGGCTTGGAGGAGGAGGGATATCAGACATACAAAACGTGCTTGCGAAGAGTGGCTGCAAGAGGAGGCAATACTTCAAATATGATTTCACATCTACAGGAGCACCACCCATCACTCTTTGCCAAATTCAAGGTAACGTTAACGCTGTCTTGAAGTGAACGTTTGCAGCCAGCTATGCGAGTTAGCGTGTCTAGCATTGGTGAAATAAATACTGGTCTTGCTACCAAGGTAGATATCATGGCTAACGAACATGGCTAATATCAGCTAGTTTCCTTTCTAACGTAACTTCGGCGAAATAAGTACTTTTACTGTAGTGCTAAAATTAAAATTAGCTGGTATCACGTCTATAGCTTTGTTTAAGTCTTCCACCATTGTGTACATCTGTTCAAAATCATGAAATTTTTTAAAACAGCCTGCAGGCTCTCTGGGGTTTTGCAACTATTTGTGTTGTATGGAGAAAGACCACGTGTGTGTGCATAAAGTAAACACACCAGTCGACACACTCATTCTCTGTCTCGCTCTCTTTCTCTCTCCTTATGTGTGTGTATACATGCATCAACACTGAAATAATAGAATCAATATTGTAGCATTATTTGATATTTTTCGTAGTAGTAGTAAGTGTGGTGGGATAGTGTTTTTACATAAAATCAATTAAATCATGCAATACTGTGCTTAAATTTATGTTTAATCCAGTACTATATTACCAAAGCACACAAATTTTTGCAGCAGAGTTGACTGTCATTACAGATTTAGGTTAAATTAAATTATTTTAATTTTATTTAGAAGAATTCAATCATTTATTTTATTATTTATTTTAACTTAACATGGTACACGTTTACTAATATACCAAATATTCTATATGTTGTTGAAAAATAAAATAGATTGTGTTCAATGGAAAAAGTTGTTGTATTTTTGCCTAGACATTTCAAAATAATACATTTTAGAGCTGTAACTGCAATACCGCAATACCATGAAACCGTGATATTTTTGCTAAAGGTTATCATACCGTCAGAATCTCATACCGGCCCATGCCTAGTCCACACAATGATGCTGGCGTGCTTAGTATTTCTGAACAGTATGGTAGAGCTGGTATTTCCAGCTCTTCCATACTGCAGGCAGTGCTGATCTCTCAAAGAACATGGAGCTTCATACTTTACTCCAGCTCTGTTTGATGAACAGCCAATCAGAAGTGAGTTAAAATGTCCTGTACAGAATGATACAACTACAGACCTCCATACAGATCTGGGAAAATGTTGGCTTCATTTGTGTCATCACTGAGAAAATGGTTTTGCTAGTCAAAGATCTCAACTCCAAACAGAACCAATCCAGAGTGAAAATCAGTGAAATTGTCTCTGGTATTTTAGCTGATTTGAGCGCTCTGTTCATTACAAAAGCAGCTGTTTGATTTCGCTTCTCACGCCTTCGCTCGAATCAGCAGACCAGAGTTGGCTATTTTAATCTCCACATTACCCTGTGGACAAGGAACAGCTCACACAGAGAAAAACACCTCGACACGGATGTAACAAATTCAGCTGTCAGATCTAAATGATGATTTTTTTTTTTTCCTTGTGCTTCATGCTGATTTAATTTGAAGATATGACATGTGCCATTCCATGGGGAAGAAAAATAACTCGACTGCTGAAAAATCAAGTCTCAAAATTATGACATCTTGCGTTTCATCATCAGCAGTGCAAGTGCTTCAGCATTAGAATGTTAGCATATCGATGTTCAAATCATGTTTGTGAACTTATAAAAGCACGTGTACACACACACACACACACAGACGCCTGCACACATAAGCACAATTGCTCACGCATGAGCACACACACTGACAAAAAGGTGATTTCTTTGCATATGATTTATAAGTCAACAGAAAGGACAGAGAATGTTTCGCATGCATATTTCTCTAGATTCAATTTAGACAAAATAGCCACAGTTATGTAAGTCTGTTATGATTCACAAGAAGAGCATCCAGGACTGTGAATGTTACCTGTGCTTAATATTTGTCATTAAAACGAAAAGCACTATAATCAACTTGGCCTTCCAATATCACAGAAAGCCTAGAGAAAATTAACCATCATAATTGCTTCTTTTTCTATTAAAAGGCCTTGGGTGAAGAAGTTACAAACTAAATGAAGAGGTAATTCAAATGCATTCAACCACAGCCTTTTGCGGCAAACACAGTTCACTTCTAATGCCTACAATCTCCAACGCACTTCTGAAGTCCATAGAGCGTAAATGTTTGGCTGCTGTTTTAATTGGCAAAGTTTGAATGGGAGGGAAGCATCCCAGTGTGACAGTGGACACACAAAGCTGTGAGGAGAACCGATTTGCATTACATGAAAGGCTGACCATGGCTGCCAGTTCCCTCCAACTCCCGATTGTACATAAATCAAACACTGAATAAAACAAATATTATAATTCCATACCACAACCGCAGATCCATGCAATACCACTTCCCTCTGATACATCTCCCATCGTCCCCTTGAGTAACCAAGTGCATTGTGGGAAGACAATAGCAGGTTTCTGTTTGCCTTAATTAGGTATGTAATTAATTAGAACATCTGTTTGTGAGATTTCAAAGCCTCTAAGGATTTTAGAAAAGCACTTTGTAGTTGTTTTCCAGTTACATTTGTTCCAAATTAAAACCTAGCAAATTATTTTTGTGAGCGTGGACTGTCGCTGAATTCTGTTCTCACCCAATTTACGGGACCTCAGAATACCAGCTGAAATTTTTCCTTCTGAAAGGTAGGTTATTCACCCTTACTCAACCCTAAATCAACCATGCACTCAACGACTGTAAACAGTATGCTGTCTTTCCAGGGAGCCATGGTCCTGTGACTGTAGTAACACCAATAATAATACTTTTTCCACAATAAAGTCAGACAAAAGATATGGGTACTCCAACTTTGACAATACACACCAATATCTAGCTAAAATTTGCTCAGTGGATTAATTTTAAAAATGGTGTCAATCGCAGTACAAAATGATAGAGCCATTTCACTTCAAACATTTTACAAATATCACATTTATGAAACATTTGAAGTAGTTTATAGTGAAGGGCAATATGAAAGCTTGTCTTTTTTCCCCACTTCACAAAAATTATTTTGAGGCCCTATCAATTATTTAACATTTTGGGGCTGTTATGAAAAACACTGCCTTTTTATAAAGCCTGCCACTGCCAGTTTTCAGGTTTTGCTATCATCCCTCCCAGACACCATGCAAACATGCACCTCATGCAAATTGCATACATGGAACCCAGCTAATTCACCATCTTCAATCTGAGCACTGGAGCTTAACTGTGAAGAAGGAAGATCGACAGTGTATATAAACATTACTCTATAGGGGATATACCGTAAACATTGCACTGGCGTGGAAACAAAAATTACACTGTAGTGAACATAAACATCACAGTGTAGTGGATATAAACATTAAACTGCAGTGGATACAAAAATTACATAGTAGTGGATATAAACAGTACAGGGTAGTGGATATATGTAAACTTTACATGATAGTGGATATAAACATTTAAGTGTAGCGGAGATAAACATCACACTTCAGTGGATATAAACAATACAATGTGGTTGATATAAGCATTACACTGTAGAGGATACAAACATTACACTATAATGGATATAAAGATTACATGATTGTGGATATAAACATTAAAGTGTGGTGGATATAAACATTACACGGTAGGTTGCAGGTGTGAATCACAGCTGACTCACAGCCTTTTAAGCCGATAGCCAAGCTCCCTTACCCATCCACTGCTTAGATCCACGGCATTTAGAATATTGTCTATAGTCTGTGGGAATCACGCTGAACAACTGTGCTGAATTCAAGTGATGCAAAAACCACACGTTGGCTGAAGGAAGACCATCAATTTCACAAGTGACCCTATACATCAGTCTTCTCAAAGCAACACAGGAGAGCAAATGTATCTGCAACATTTTAAATAGTATTTTTGTTTTCACCATTTCCATTGCTTCTTTTCAACAGATTTGAATAATCCTAATGGACATCTAATACACATATAAAAGACTTCTTATAACTTCTAACTAATGAACATCCACTTGGTGACCCAAGAGAAGATGGGCTCCCACAATATAGCCCGGTTCCTCCCGAGATTTCTTCCCATTGGTTAGTTCTCTCTCACCACTGTTTGTGGGTTTTAGAAACTTAGATCAGGCATCGGCCCTACAGCTACTCTGGAGAGTGTCTCGACGGCAGATTTTCAATAAAAAAGTGCTTATGAAAATAAAATCTATGACTTAAATGAATTAACATCAATAGTCTAAGTCCAAGATGTATACTCACAAGGATACACTTCAACGGAAGCAAATGAACTATATGCAAGAACCAAATGACTCATTTTGAATCCATACTCACATTTGTATCTAAAGCAGTAGTAACCACTGGAGATCTGCCATCCTAAAGATTTTCATTTCACTCCTGGATCTATTGGTTCAACAAGATCTCTTGCCGTTGAATGTAGTGTGCCATAAATTTATACCTACAGGAGCATAGATAAAAACAGGGTTGGTTTCTCACAGCTCTGAATAATGCCAACTTAAAACCATAAAATACCATAATTTGAGCTTGTATAAAAACAATAGGATAAACAACAAACCCATGGAACATGTTTCAGTTACTCATTTTATTTCTGCTTATTAAATAGGCCAAATTCAACTTGTTAAAATGGCCAGACCCTTGAAGGATTGAGGTCTCATATGCAATTGTGAATGGTTTTTCAAGTTAAACGCTGCTGTGAAGATTAAGCATTAAATAATGGTGTGATACTGGTCTTTTCCAGTCACAGTGCAATCATTTGGCTTCAAGGGACTTTGAATTATGCTATAGGAGCAGCATGGAGTCATTTTATTGTTAATTTTGGCCGTTTTTGGACTCTAAAGAACTCCAATGAACGAGTCCCCATAGATAAAAGTTATTTTGGAAAAGGCTACTGTGGAGTGGTGCAGGCATCCTCCCAGTGTATTGTACTGACAAACTTCATCTGTGTTTCAACTGGCAATATGGTTAGCAGATAATGTAAAACTTTTCATTCCTGGACAAACTTTGTTTTTTTTTTTTTTTAAACACAATTTTAACTTTTGTACTCCCCAGTGCAAGGAGCCTCTCTAGTCGTAGCATTTGAACGTCTATCGAGATTTTTTTTTTTTTTGGTAATATATTCTCATCTGTTGATGTTGCAGCACAAGAAAAAATGTTTTTCTCCCAATATCCATCACTCCAGCAACACAGGAGTTCATCCTCCCCTCGCCACGATGGTGCCTGAGCAAATTCGCCATATGGTCCGTGTGAACGACTTGCTTTATTTCTCGCCCATAAGTCACTTTCAGGGAACGTTCCGGCACCGCAATAGAAGTCCTTCCCTCCCACACGCTCTGAGACGGGCAGGTCCAGCCTTACATAAGATAAAAGATGCAAGAAATCACGGCGATAAATGTAAACGCATCGCCCGACAGGCGACAGCCCTTAGACATCCACGTCCCACGAGCTCATTTCTTGTCCGCCAGTCGCATCAGGCTGAAGACGCTTTGCGCGGAGACGGAGTAGCCATTCGAAGTTAATTTTAATGAGGGATGGAAGCGTTCATTGGCCTTTGATTAATGTCCAATAAATTATGCAAACAGCCCGTATTAAGAATGTTTCAGACTCTATTCATTATGAACCTAAACAGCATCTAACAGTTTATCAAGCAGCATTCCACCTCACCACAGGTGGTATTAGACTGGTTTATAATACTAAATGAGGAATTAGTCGACAGCACAATGAGCACTGAATATTTTCCCACCCAGCGCCCAAAATGGAAAATAAATTGCACCTGCCATTAACGGATTTTAAGCACACAAGGCTGCAGGCTAGTTCATTTCTCCTTCTCCCTTCCTGCTCTCTCTCTCTCTCTCTCTCTAAGCTGGGGGAAATCGCTCTAAACAGTTCTGTCAGTGTGACGGATCCTCTCATATGTCCCATTCCTCCTCTCCACCTTGGAATATTAAGCTGATTAACAGTTTCCCATAGCAAAGACAAGCATTTCAGTTAAAGGGAGATACTGCCATTTAACAACCTGGTTATTATTTATCTACCTATTACTTTCAGCACATTATTTTATGGCTATTTTGCATCATCCATCATTCCCCTCTTATCACATATAGGAATCAAATCGCCCTATAACTCAGAAAATTATACCCACAGACAATTTAGAGCCACCAAATAGCCTGACATGCATGTCTTCGGACTGTGGAAGGAATCTAAAGCACCTGGATTAAATACTCAGCAACACCAGGAAACCGTGCAAACTCCACACAGAAAGGCCTCAGGTCGGACTTGAACCTACAACCTTCTAACTGTGAGGCAACAGCACTACCCATCTTACCACCTCAACCACCTGGTTATTAAACTAACACATCACTTTAAGGTCTCATCATATGCTTTGTCGACGTCATATACATGGTATTCTTGGATGTCCAAAGGGAGGTTTATGAACTTTTCAGCAGAAAAAGCCCAGAAGCATTTTGTAATTTCTGGGTCATTCACAGCAATAGGCGTCCCCAGAAGCACACTTCCCATGATGACATGCACACACAAGCTCACAATATCAGCCCATGTTGTTGCAGCTTATAAAACCCCAAATTTGATTATGTTCTGCCAGGGACCAACTTTGCCTAATAAGCAAGAGTAAATTCTATGAACGGGAACATCATACAACTTCACAATGCCCTGTAACCTCAATGCTATTCCCCTAAAATATCCGCTTGTGTGGTTTAGAATAGCAGTTATTGGACTGCTATTGTTATTCCAAACTGCATTCTTCAAACATCAGCACACAATGGCTTCCTGTATCCATTTAGTTCACCTGAAATACTTAAGCAGACAGATTTAGGGGTGACATTTTCTTTTTCCAGCCGCGCAGAAATCTTGAGACTATTTCACGCCCTCCCTGCAGGGTTTGACAAAGCCAATCTCCTGACATAAATGCACGTCTGTGTACAGTCTGTGTGCAGAGTCTGAGAGCTCGGCTTGGCTGGTAAAATCACTTAAACTCCTGATTTGCCTCTCCTCCACGCCAGAACGCAAGCGAATATGCAAATGCTCACCAAATTTGCAGAAACTTGAAAATTCAGTGGAAGCTAAAGTTATTTATTCATCTATAAGTACAAAAGAGATAAAGCACTAGTGTGAACTGGAGTGTGCATCTCAGTTGCTTAAAATTAGCTATATCCTCTAATATAGGTGAAAAGAATATCATTCTCACAGTTTTACACACACTGTATATTCATATTCATTTTATTTTTTTGGAATGTGTGTCATTATGAATGTGACGGCCACTTAAAGAGTGGGGCTACCTTTGATTGTCTTATGATGCAGTTATAGGTGGTCAAATGTGTGGAACAATACAGTGTATTTATGGTTGGTAATTTAAGGTGGAAATTGGTTTTGCCTCTTAACTGAGGAGATGATTCGAACGCGATGCCTGCGAAAGTGATTCGCACTACGTTCGTGCGTAGGACACCTTGTCTGGTCTAGAAAAAGAAGAAAAACCATTCATCTGATGCCACACAGACTGTTGCAATCATTGCCCGTTAATATCTGACCAATCAATGGTCAGAGACACTGGGCACAAGCATGTTTTGTACAAGTGATGATCAACACAAAGGTTTAGCTGAATATTTGAAGACTTCCTAGCAGCAACTGAAGACCCCAGAGCTAAAAGTACCTCAATTCACATTTTGGACAATTTCAATTTGGCATAAAAACACATTGTATTTGTCTAACCAAGGCTATAAATGAAGACCCCAGTGCTAAAAGGACAAGTCACAAAATGTCCATTTTGAGAAAATGGAGGAAATTGACTCAGGAAATGATAAAAGTCGTTTTCCCATCCTTCCGTCACAGAGTGTGAAAATATGACATACTGTAAGTACTTTCAGTACTTGGCTCTTCAGAAAAGGATATTTATGCTAATTTTGAATATGGGAATTTTGGCGTAGCCATAGTTCCTCACTGAAAAGGATGCCATAACCACTTTCCACCAGGCAGAAGGATTGTTGTGATTTACCATGGGTACCAATCAAGCTGAGGCTTTTGCAAAGGAAAAAAGAGTAACTGAGCTGGACCTGACTGACACACAGAACCAGAATCTGCTAACAGCAGGGAGGCTACATCTCTTCGGAGAGTCTTCTGGCATCAGTTTTCATTTTGGTTGTTCTGTGTGGTTTTATGGTTTCACTTGACGTGACACGTTAGTAAGGTTGCATTCCTACTTTGCTTCATCACCACCACACATTTTTCAGACAAAAATGAGCCAGAGAGGTAGTGAAATTGTAAAACCTCCCAATTACCCAAACTAAACTGCAACAATATCAAGTTACTTTTCTCCCAAATAGGTTTTAAGACAGTTTTTTATTGGACAAGACAGGAAGCTTGAAGGCTGAGAGAAAAGTCGCACTCTCAAAAACTCACAAGAGACCTCACTAGAATGATAGGAGTTCTGTCGAAGTCTATTTGACGAAGCCCTCCAAACTACACTGATGGACTTTGAAAACTTATAACCAGAATTGTATCCAAACTCGGATTCAATTTGTGACCACTTATTGACTTTACCCATAACAATAACTTCGACAAAATGTCAGATAACATCAACAAAAAAAAGAACGACAAAAGAATGAACAATGACAAGTTTAACAACAAAGGTCAACTCCAATCTCAGTACCGAGTGTAACCGCCACGTGCCTGCAACAAAGCCATCACTTGTCTTGGCATGGACAGCACCATTCTGTTGAGCTGTTGCTGGGGAATGGCCTGCCACTCCTGGAGAAGGGCTGCTTGGAGCTTTGCCCTCGTCCTGGACGCTGGAGTGCATTGCCGAACCCGCCGATCCAACAGGTCCCACACATGCTCGATGCACTTAATGTCAGGGCTGGCTATTCCATGACTCGCACACCATTCAGGACCAGGAGCTGCTGGGTCACATGTGCTGAGTGAGGTCGTGCGTTGTCTTGCATGAACGTGACCTCAGGGTGGTCTGTGATGTAAGGCACAATGTGCAGTCTGATGACAAGGTCACAGTAGCAGGCTGCATTAAGATTTCCATTGATTATGACCAGGTCGGACCTCCAGCTGCACCGAATGGCACCCCAGACTATCACCGAGCCTCCTCCAAAGCGATCTGTCTCAGCAATGCAGGGGGCCGCGCATCTCTCACCACGTCGTCTGTAGACCCTCTGTCTTCCATCATGTCGGTACAGACAAAATCTGGACTCATCACTGAAGACAACAATCCTCCAGAATCGGTTGGGGACTCGTCTCTGACCATATTCTTCAGCCCAGCGAAGCCTGGTAGCCCTGCGCCTTGCATCAAGCTGCATTCCAACACATGCCCTGTGGGCTCTGATCCCTCGCTCTGCAAGTCGGCGACTCACTGTTCTTCTCTGATCCTTGGTCTGTGGATTCCTAGGGTCTCTTGAGCCGTCCTGGTGCGGGTTCGAAACCAATCTCTCAGGTGGACGAGGCGGATCTGATTGTCCTGGGCTGAGGTCGTGACCCTAGGCTGACCAGGTCGGGGTCGATCATTGGTGCTTCCAGTCTCCGGGTAAGGAGCCACAAAGTTAGAGATTGTGGGTTGGCTTCCCCCAAAATGCTGGGTGATGCGATTTTGGGATGTTCCAGCCATCCACAGCCCAATGGCTTGATCATGTTGGAGTCTGGAAAGGCGAGGCATGGCGCATGTAGTGTCTTTTAACAAATGCTCTCGGGTTCTGGCCTTAATGACCTCAAGGATTGTTTTAAGGCATTTGACAGCATTGCAATTGTGATCAGTGAAGCCGGACGAGGTTTCATCACTAATTCCTCAAATCCTGCACCACAGACACAAACAAGGTCATGACCTCACGCACTGTTGTGTCTCCTTACTCAAAGACAACTGCATATCAATTATGTAATCATCTAATTAAAGTTCCCCTAACCCAACTATACTATTTCTGCCTAGTCAGACTTATAAGTTTTTGAAGTCCATCAGTATACATGCCTTTACCTTTCATTCGACTGAAGAATTGTAATATTTGTGTGAATAAGTTGAGCTTCAGGAAGTAAGATTAACAAAAGCATAAAGAAAAATTACAATTTTTCACTATCCCCATCAAAAACCCACCCTCCGACAACCCGAATTGGTCCATTATCTTGTCTGTCTCAGTGCTGGGCGGGGCTTCCGGGCTTCCAAATCGGGCCTTCAGCAGCATCTCCATTTTAATAAAACCTCACACTTCTGTCCAGGCTAATTGTCATGCAGTGCAGGCAGCGGATGACTTTGATAAGTCACACCTCCAGACAGACTAATTGCTATTTAAGGTAGATCTGACAATTATAGTGCATGGAATTGGTTGAAATGAACATCTTCCTTTCACACATTAAAAAAAAATCCCTGCCGGTAATTGACATTAAAAAAAGTCACTGTGAAGGTCAAGACTTAATTTCCACCCTGATTTATGACTTAATTTTGTGAGATCATAATGTTAGGAGTTAGCGGGCATTAACCCTTAATTTAGTTCTCTTCATCCTTGGCCCAGTAGAGCTACAGGGTCGGCTGAACTATTTTTATGGAAAATTAGAAACTAACTGAGGCAAAAGAACCCCAGTTATGCAGGTTTGCTGTAATCTTCTGCTTTAATTGTCCAACTCAGTAGTGAGTAACAGCAAAATCCAACAACGACAGCGATCATTGCTCTATGCACAGTATTACGAATGATGTCATAGGTTGATCCAATCTGGAATGTGCTAATAATGGGCACCATCTTGAATTACTACCGTGATCAGCAAGGAAGGACCATAGAATTCTTCAGAGGTAGGTAATCGACAGCAGGCAGCAGAAGTCTCACCCAATATGGCCAACAGTCAGAAACATACACACAATAGTCATGTCTGTTCTACTGTTTTAAAATTCTGTGGCCCTGTGTAAATAATTAGTCATGATTTGGGCAATCTTGGACATGCTTTATGTATTTTTTTTTTTTTTACAAAAATATATAATTCATTCATTCATTCTTTTATTTGTACACTTAAGTTTGGCATCCAAAAACTCATGTCACAGCACAATATAAAATTAAGATCCAAAATTATAGAATCATTCTTCATGTGGTGGGGTTGGTTCATCTATGAAAGGTCACCATGTTTATCACACATTCACTGCTTCCCCTGGGTTCATAAATTCCTCAAAGTATTAATTTTTTTAATCCCATGAATCTACGCTGAATGTGCCACTCTGGATTTGTCTACATTTGGCGATGTGTTCGCTGCTACACAAAGATATGCAGATTAGCGAGAGAGACGGAGAGCATTTCCTTGAAAGTAAATCCACACACTCGGAAGCTCCACTTATGTTAATTGAATAATTGAAGAGATTAATGATCATTTTGAAATGACTGCTTTAAAATAAGGCTTGATAACGGCTATGGCAATGTAAATGGACTGGAGGGAATGCGGAATTAAAAACGATCAATTCATACCGTCTGGAATGTGACAGTGTATAATTATTTGGCATCTGGTAATAGAATCTACTCCTCATGTCTGTGTGCATAGAAACTGCTCAGTATGGAAAATGCACATAAATTTACTTTGACTCGTTTTTCATCGCATACAGTACACATACATTTAATGTTTTGGAAACACTTTACAATAAGGGTACAAAAATTAACTAATTAAAATGAGTTCATTAACTATCAGTTAATTAGCAGATAACTAATGCGTTAGATAGCCTAATAAGCATTACGCAACCATAATTGACCATTTATTTTCTGTGTTTCCCTTATTGTGAGGTTGAAAACATCCCTAAAGTATCCCTTATGCAGCACTTCAAACTGTGAAACCATAATGTATAAATTAATACCTTAGTTCAGGGGTGTCCAATCTTATCCATAAAGGGCCAGTGTGGATGCTGGTTTTTGTGACAGCCCAACACCTCCAACCTCATGATTACTTAATTATCAGATGCTGTAGCCCTGGGCTGTAACAAAGACCTGCACCCACACTGACCCTTCACAGATAAGATTGAACACCCCTGCCTTAGTTGATGTGAACATCATTTGTAAATGACTTCCAGATGTAGTAAATGATAGTAAAATGTTAATTTGCTGTTAGTAATGCTTATTACTGCATTAACTAATGTTAATTGTTGTGCCTCTATTGTAAAGTGTTACCAATGTTTTACATCGCCAACATAATATTATTTGTAAATATACATCCATTCCTACCACTCAGGCCTGCGACACAGTTCAAAGAAAGTTGAGATGGGAGTAAGTTAGGGTTATTTGTGCGGTTTAAAAAATATAAACAATGATGAGATTTGAAACAGCTAATGTCAGCAGGTGCCTGTAATCATGAGCTGCCATAAATGCAACGCCCAGAAAGGGCCTCATCCTTCAGGGGAAAAGATGGGTCAAGGATCACTAATTTTCCCTCAGATGCATGAGAAAATCATTGAATGGCTTAAAAACAATGTTTCTCTGTAATGGCTGGTAAAATAGAGAGGCCAAGTGCAGCGGCCAGAACGAGCAGCACGGAAACAATACAAACACAGAGAATCACACAGACCACCAGAAAGTACTCGCACTTCCAAAGGACGAATAATAGTCAGAAAAAATGGAAGCAATGCGAGAGAGAAAAAAAGTAGAAAAGGGAAAATTCCTAAAGAGGAAGGAACTCCAAAAATAAATGGAAGATATAAAGTCACACAAATCCTGACTAGAGATATCTTCGGCTATAGTGCTTAGCTACAAACAGACACTCCAGCACAGGAGGCGTGGCGGACTTCCGGCTTATATAGAGTCAGGGGAAGTGCCGCCCCAGTCCAATCAGCCACCTGGTTAAAGAATCCGATTGAAAAGGAATTCGATCTTGTCCGGGACAAGAGCCACAAAGAAAAGTCCAAAACACATGCACGCCTCACAAACCATGACATTCTCAACAAAAAGAGATGGGAAGGGATTTGGATATTTCACCCCACACAGTGCATAACACAAAAGATTCAAGGAACCTGGCGGAGTTTCTGAGCGAGAATGGCAAGGCCGCAAGCCTAAGCTAAATACTTGTGATCCCCAATCCCTCAGATGGCACTACATCAAGAACCACCATTTATCCACGTACAAGTGATATTACCAGATAGGCTCATAATTACTTTGGCAATCTTTGTGACGTGATTGATTACATATTACATCCACAAATGACAGTTAAAGCATTCATTCTAATCAATTGAATAGAATTGTATAGAATTGTTAAAGTTGACTGCCCCGTCAGAGACCTAGTTCTGAAAATGGGTGCCCCTAAAGGCTCCCTTGTTAATCGTTCAGTCGAATCAGGTGTTAACATTGTTGTTATGGCTCTCAAAGGGCCACAGAAGGACAGACGGCCGTGTGATGACGGGTATCATGACACTATAAGGTCTCTCCTGCTGGGTGAGGGCCTCCGTCGTAGGGACTCCACTGAGCGGGAGATGCTAATGAAACTTATTCACCCAATGTTTTAAAATAATTGACTGCCTGAATACGAACCTGTTTTAATCATGTATTGATGTTTTAATCTTTCTGTCTATTTTAGAAATATGTATGTATATATTTAATTGCTTCTGTAAAGGAGGATAATAAACTATTATTATTATCATTATTATTGAGCAAAAGGGAAGCTTTTTGTTAACAATGTCCAGAAGTGCCGCCAACTTCTCTGGGCTCAGAAGTGCATGAAGTGTAAACATCTACTGTGCTCAGATGAATCAATATTTCAGGTTTCTTTTTGGAAGAAATTGATGCTGTTTGCTCTGGACTAAACAAGAATAGGACCAAACAAATTGTTTTGAGTAACAAGGCCAAAAACCATGCTCTGCCATGGAATGGGGTTGTGTCAGTGCTCTATGCAAGGGTAACTCACTCTTCTGTGAAGTTACCATTAATGCTGAAAAGTACACAGAGATCTGGGGCAATATATGCTGCCTTCCAGGGGACATCTTTTTTCCAGAGATGCCCATGGATATTTCAAAAAGACAGGGCAAAACTGCATTCTGTGGGCATTTACAATGCATGGCTGCGAATGAAGAGGGTGCGGGTGCTGGACTGGCCTGCTTGCTGTCCTGACTTGTCCTCTATAGAGAATGCGTGGCACATATTGAAACATAAAATGCAACAACAAAGACCTTGTACTGATGCACACTTCAGAGTTTTTGACAGGGACCAATTGGACAAGATTACACCATAAACACTTCCTCACTTAGTAAGTGCAGGGCCAAAACATTTATTTATTGTCATAAAAAAGAACGGCAGCACAACCGTAAATACTTTACAGTCCTAATTGTTTTGGAATATGCTGCATGAATCAAAATTTAGTGTTTATTTTCATGTGCGGAACCGTTTTCAACATAGTACAGATCAAAGATAATTTATGAATCGTTGTTTTCAGTCGTAATTTCAATTTTACATACTGACCATGCCAGCTTTTTCTGATTTTGGGTTGTGTGCACGTTAATAAAAATAAATAAATAAATAAATAACCAGAGTAAATGCCTGGACAAACATAAGAGATGCAGATGCGTCATTTTCATTTTCCTGACTTGGTTTGGGCCTCCTCTTCTCCTTAAAGGAAGTAGGGTCACAGAAAATTAATGCTGTGTTATTCTGTCTGATCACCCTTATATCCTGTGATGAGGCTCCTCCCACAATGGGAGGGGTCTCTTCCAGGATGACTACGGCCCAAACGCCACAGGGCGCAAGGGGTCACTGAATGGTTATATGGGTATGAGAATGATCCTGAGCTTACGCCGCTGCCTTCACAGGCACCAGATCTCACACCAACTGAACTCCTATGGGAGACACCAAATCTTTTGCAAGAGACGTACACCATTCCTCCAGTAAAGTTTCACGCTTGGACATTCTATGCCAAAGCCTGCTTAAGCTATCTGGCAGCTTATAGAGACCCAATACCTTACCAAGGCAGCTTATGTTAATTTTTCTATTAATTTGTCACTAGTCTACAGGTGTATATAAGGTGAAAAACAACCTTGTCACCAAGCTCTGGCCTGCATCCTACTCAATGAAGCCACCATTTGCATTCACACAGCTGCACTACAGTCACAATCTCCATTGACGTGGTTTAAAATCCACAATTCAATTGCCTGCTTGTAGGCCAGCATGCACCTCCCAATCCGAACACGCAGGCACAGCGTGTGGCCTCCAATGTGATCCATATCAAATGTCATCCCGGAGATTACCTGCCTCACAAATAACTAGAGAGGATTTCAAAGGAAGGGGAAATGCGTGCGCGTTTAGAGGAGGCTTTAGAGCATGTAAAGGCTGCGGCAACCGTATGTTAGCCGACAGCCCGTCGAACACATCCATCCTCTTCCATATCTGGGCGGCTGTAAATGAAAAAGCGACGAGAGGTCCAGCAGTCTCCCCGCGACTGCGTTCTGTACTGCCCTCCCGCCTAGACCGCGAGCACGGTTTTCTCTTCGGGTTTATTTTTCTACAATCTTTCGATGACATGTGCCAGCTATGCTCTAGGGATTTCTTAAAAGCAAAAAATAAATAATACAATAAAAAACATACACACTGTGCTGCTTCTAACTGAATATTATCCAAATAAGAAAAGCGTCTTTGTATGTGTGCTTAAATGCGCATTACGCGAGCGGTTTCATTCTAAAGAAAAGCTCTAGGGAATCTCATTAATAAGCTGGACTTGACCTCCATTGTCTTTATATTTATTCATGGCCTAATTTACTGCTGACCATTACAGTTTTTTCTGGCTCACCTTCATTTTGTCATGCTGTAAATTACAAGCTGTAGTAAGCTGGAGATACGCGCGAAAAGGATCTAAGGCCCGGTGACTTGCATGTAAACGCAATGCTAATAAGCTTTTTTTTCCCAGGTACATTTTGTTTTTCTTTGTTTTTCAGGCAAGGAATGCAATTTTCTTCACACATTGCTATCACATTGTGGTTTTATTACACATCTATCCAGGGATTTGAAAGTGGAGCAAAGATTCAAGTCAGTAACAATCTCTGTTTAATAATAAAATGGGCTGCCTTCGCCACAGAAGCCCATTATTTCTTCAGTTACTGTTTACATCCATATTAGAGGATGCATTATTGCTCACAAATGCCAAGAGAATAATTCAAAAACAAAACTAACGAAAAAAAAATCTGATGAATTCTGCAAAAAACATGTTGGCTTCAAATGCGATGCAGTGTTGACTGAAAAAACATGCAGATGTTTATTCAGGGATCAAGGTTTTGGTTTATGCTTATTTGACTGGCTTATACTGACAGTTTACAAAGGGAGTCCGAAAAGTTCACCAATACCCATCAAGCAAAGACCATGAAGGATTATTACTGATGGAGGAGTGAAGCTTTGTTGAAATATTATGGTCTGAGATATGAAATGACATCAGTCACTTAACTAATATGGTGCAGTTTAGTTATATGAAGAACATCAGCTGATTGGATCAAACAAATCAGTGTTCAGTTTACATCCACCTACTGCAATTGAACACTATATCTGGATTTGTCGAAAACGACCATGAATAGCGGCAGCGTCGTTTGCAGGTGCATCTGGTGTTTAAAACCTTGCGATCTCATTACTAAATATCACCATTTATCCCAGTGGTATTCAGTGTGATTTATTCCTTTTCAGGAACAAGAAAAAAAAACACATTAAGTTTCATCGAACCCCAAAGAAATGTGAAAATATAATGTGAAATGAAAACTCCCGCTATAACAACCGCTGTCGTTACAAACTCTGCAGATTTACCATGGCCTGAAATATAATGAACTCTCATTTAGCAGTTGTAAACATTTATACAGTAACCGACAGTTAAAATTGAATGCCGAGAATGAGCAGCTGCGTGTTTTGACTGGAATATGATCGTAATTGCTACAAATAGAAATGAGATTTGAGCACTAATTTTGAAAAAAGGGCTGCCAGTGCAATGGAATATCAATGTTGAATGCGCTGATAAGCACACAGCCACACTACAGGTTATCAGGCTTTTCCTACCAAGGGCCAGGGACCTCACTAATGCGGTGATAGCTGAATTTGAATCTGGGGACCAACATCTCGAGAGGGTCCTCAAATATTTCAGTATGATGTGAGGCCAAGTGTTATGTTATTCTACAAAATATTTTTCTTCCCTATTCCCATCGAAACCCCAACCAGTGAGCAAGTCACCTGAGCTCATGAAATAAGCAGCAGTGGATGTAAAATGGACGTAAAAGAGAAAGTCAGTGATGACCTACCCAGTCTAGCAGCGTTTTGTGCTAAGAACATTTTCTTTACACAAAAAAAGAAACCGTGAAATGGTTTGATTGAGGCTGGATTAATGCGGTACCTCGCTTGTCCTTGTGGAGAACAATACAGCGACACGCCACCCGGTTCAGAGCAAACACTGGGCCATTACGGCGTCAGTTCTGCTATCTGCTCGCCAGCCTAATTGTGAATTAGCACCAGCAAATCACTTGACATTAGCAAATGACATTATGCTAATGCAATTTCCCTTGCCATATAAAAGTCACGCCGTAGCTATTTTTCCTGACAGCAATGTAAGCAGAAATGTCCAATTTGCAGCCAGAATGTAAATCACTTCATAAATGATAAGAAAGCCCCGCAGGAATTCTTAAGCCATCATTAGAAGCAACAAATGTTCCTCCGCATAAAACATAGCCTAGCACAGACACGGTACAATCAGGATATAGTGCAGCCATAAAATTTTCTGCAAGCGGAGAACGGTGCTACCTTCATATAAGGCCTCAATGCCAGTCCATCTTCCAGATAATCAACTTCCTTTCCTGGAAAAGCCTTTCAGTACTCAACAAAAAAAGTTAAGGACCAATTATTTTCTCTTGTTCTGAGCTTTCCATGATGCTATCAAGCTGTGGTGAGGGATAAAGATGGTCACTCAAGATATTGAAATCACTCTGGACATTGTCTGACATTTTGATTTAATGGTCAGGACCTGGTATGAATCTGGTCCTCCCAGTGGGTACCTTGTTTTGGGGTGATAAAGTCATCTGATCAAATGCTTTGATGCATCTTGTGTTTTGGAGTAACCCCAATGACGTACATAACACTTGGAATTTACTTTAGTTTTTACATTTCCTTTACTAGGGTCAAAATTGAGAGCTCCTTAACTTCTTTTGTTGAGTATATTATGGGTCAGATCCATAACAACTGCAATCCTTATGGACGGAATTCAGGGAAATTAAGTCCCATCAAAAACAGTGGGAGAGTTAAAGTTAGGGACCGTATGCATGATTAATACAAGTTGGGACACCACTGCAGTATGACCAAAAATAATCAATGAGGTTGTTTATAATCAGTCTGAATATGCAAATTAGGTATACACTATCAACACAGTCAGAAAAACTACCAATTCCCACCAACCTCCTGAGTGATTTACTGCTGTAATTAAGCAGTATGCCTGAATTAAGAAGCATACAAATTTATAGATTTTTTTGTTAACAGAGCCTAAATTTTTCTGAGGGACAAAACTATCAAAATTGATAAATATGATCAACTATGTTTAAGCCTGGAGGTTGACCAGTTTTGGATCTGATGCTTATTTACCAATTAGCCAAAACACTATGACCATGAACAGATGAATCAAAACATGCAGATCATCGCTTGGAAAATTTTACACAGAAAGCGAGCAGCCAGATCTTGTCGTCGACGTGTTGAATGTGGAAAAAAATATCAGACAATTTTATTATTCCCAGGAGGGAAGCTGACCTGCTGTAACAGCGTTTGACGCATCGAAACACTGATTCATTAAAACACAGAAACCTCAAGCAAAATGCACAATAAGAGAGGTGGCATTAATGACGCGCAAAAGCAGAATGGGGCAAAACAAGTCAGTTCAAAAAGGTTTATAAATGGTGAATAACATGGTTGCTAAACCTGAAAAAAAAAAAAAACTGAAGTTTGAGGGCTCACTACCCTCCAGTACTTAACCCTTAGTACGCTGAATAAATTTTCAAGGAATTAAAAATGTAATTATCCTGAGCTGTTGAAAACCCATCATGTGGCAACTTGTTTAAAAGAACTCATCAGCATTTGATTTTGATATCCTACATCATTGGGCAATTATAGTTGCCTATAGCGCTCTAAGGGTTAAGGTTCAACTAATTAATCCAGGCAACCATTCAAGCAGCTCGCTGGTGCGGCAGAGCCGGGATTAAGACCAGCAACTCCACTGGTGCTTTGATTTTACACTTGTGGTGCAAAGTCCGGAAAAATCTCAGACACTTAATTTACAATCATAATTTTAGTTACTTTAGACAAGTTAGAAACCAACACCTCCACAATCCTTTGGTTTTGAATGCATCTGAAAAACATCAGACCATGCGCTTAATTTTCTCAATCCAATAAAACCATCTTTTCTTTTGAAATAACTTTATTCGCAACAATACTCACACATTTACTCAAAAGTGGTCACTGAGCTTTTTAAAAACTGATATTAAAACAGAAGGAGCTCCAGTTTTCATTCTGATCGATTCGATGAAAAGTCTTTTCACACTATTTCAACATAATATTGTACCACAACTTCTACAATGCACTTTTTTTGAGACTTTAGACCTCTGAAATGAGTCCTTTCCATAAAAATCAAGAGCTATATTAGATGTCAGTTCCAACATCATTCCAAAGTTAAACCAAACATCATTTTTAGATACGCAAATCCAATTAAATAAAGCCTCCCATTTCAGACAATAGAAAAGTCGATGTAGTGTAAGCATTTATAGATTAGATGAAAGAAATAAATATACATGGAACCACTTTATTAGGTGTTAGAAAAAAAATATGTACTTTTAGCTACACTTTACAATAAGGTCACATGAACTGAAATTAACATATGTAGCAGTTAATGAGAGTAACTGATGAACAAATTCTTTACCACGAAAATAACTTTATCGTTAATTATAAGTTAACAGATACAGTAATGTATTAATGACTACTATACATTAGCAAAGCATATGATAATGTAGCATTAATGCAGTTGATAATATGAATAAATGATTTTCAGGCTTTTCAGTAGTTAGTCAATAACAGCTACATAAGAGAAAGCCAATTCATGTGGGCTTTACTGTAAAGTGTTACCGTACGTTTTCTTAAAACGCTTAGTGGTTTTGCTCTTTAGCTTTTCTCGTTTATAATCCCGGAAAGAGTCAAAAACTGATGGTTCTGTTGAATTCAGATCATCCCAGAACACGGTCCGACCTCATGGAAGGGGTCGCGGGCGAATGGGGCCAGCAGATCAATCAATGTGAGGCGCCAAAATCGACCGGGAGTCCTCATGTTCATATACTGAATTTTTTTTCTTTTCTTTTTTTTACAGGTCCGTGGTCCTTAGGCCCATATAAACTGGGAAACAGTCTTAAAGTTCTTGTTTTTTTTTTTCCTTTTTTTCCAGGCCGTCACCCCACCTCCACACCCCCAGGAGAGGTGAGCTCTGAGTCACTCTTTCACAGCGCACTTGCAGGAGCTCCTGACGCCAGCCGCAAGGAGGAAGGAGAGCATGACTACCGTGTGACCTGGGGAGAAAAACAGGAGGACAGATCAGCAGCTGCAACCTCTGAGAGAAGAAACCGAATCGCTCCAACGGCTTTCCGCTTATACTCTCCTAATTCTCAAATCACTCCAACGGCTTTCCGCTTATACTCTCCTAATTCTCAAATCACTCCAAAGGCTTTTCGCTTATACTCTCCTAATTCTCAAATCACTCCAAAGGCTTTTCGCTTATACTCTCCTAATTCTCAAAATCACTCCAATGGCTTTCCGCTTACTCTCCTAATTCTAAAATCACTCCAACGGCTTTCCACTTACTCTCCTAATTCTCAAATCACTCCAACGGCTTTCCGCTTATACTCTCCTAATTCTCAAAATCACTCTAACAGCTTTCCGCTTATACTCTCCTAATTCTCAAAATCACTCCAATGGCTTTCCGCTTACTCACCTAATTCTCAAATCACTCCAACGGCTTTCCGCTTATACTCTCCTAATTCTCAAAATCGCTCCAACGGCTTTCCGCTTATACTCTCCTAATTCTCAAATCACTCCAACGGCTTTCCGCTTACTCTCCCAATTCTCAAATCACTCAAATGGCTTTCCGCTTATACTCTCCTAATTCTCAAAATCACTCCAACGGCTTTCCGCTTATACTCCCCTAATTCTCAAATCACTCCAACGGCTTTCCGCTTATACTCTCCTAATTCTCAAAATCACTCCAACGGCTTTCCACTTATACTCTCCTAATTCTCAAATCACTCCAACGGCTTTCCGCTAACTCTCCTCATTCTCAAATCACTCCAACGGCTAACCGCTTACTCTCCTAATTCTCAAATCACTCCAATGGCTTTCTGCTAAAGCCCCCGTCATACTTATTGAAAATCAGCAAGAATCAAGCAGAACAGCCGGAATGAAGAATTTGTGCAACATTTGGGCGGGAATTTCAAATTGACCAAAATTCTTACAGCTTTGAAAGAATTCCGTTCGAATACTTAGAATGCGCTTCAAATGCGCCTTAAATGATTCTGGCACATTCTGGGTGTATCAGCTCTCGAATGCAGCTTGAATGTAGTTGGAACACAGTAGGAATATTTAGAATGCTGTTAGAATGCAGTCAGAATATTTAGAATACACTTCGATTGCCGTACGAGTGCGGTTCAATTGCTGCCTGAACTCCACCCGAAGTCTGGTTGGAAGGTGTTGTACGAATTCACCTCGAATGCAGTCAGAACGCTCCCAGAATGGCCGCCGAATATGGTTGGAACGTCCAAGAATTCAAACAGAATGCAGCTCGAATACTC